>JAMXBB010000005.1:59916160-60401844 GCA_024138015.1 Lumnitzera littorea | reverse complement strand
GGCGCGGAGGGGGAGAAGTAGCCTTGGTCTCGGTTGCTTGAGAATCTAAAAGATTAAGTCAATGAATTACGTTGCAAACCATACTTGATTTTGGTTATAATGAATGTCATAGAACTTTTTGAAGAATTTGAAGGTGAAGATGAGATGTTAAGAGCAAGCAAAAGCTCATGGATGCAAATGAAGTTGAAATATGTTTTCGGTATTGAAAAATTCCTTAAATATGGATGATTTACCCTTGTAACTTTAACACATTTCTTATGGAAATGATGATATGGATTATTGACATGTGTTCCGAGACAGAAACTTAATGGTTGTTAAGGCTTTGACAGTTATTAGTTCCTATGATGTAATTATGTCTAGGGTGACTACTATTGTACATACTATCGTTTAGTCTTCTAATAGGTGGGAAAATTGAAAAGTTGTGAACTTTCAAATAGGATGCGATCCATCCCTCTAAACAGGAATTAAGGAACTTCCCACATCACTTAGTATTTGGGAAATTATTCCCTACTCAACCCTACAAAGAATATTAAAATATTTACTCCCTTAGTCGAATCCTTGAACATGGGAGTCAAGGGACAAATGTTGATAGTCGAATTTCATTTACTTAACCACTTAGCTACTAACATGTTGAGTAAGTCCATTCTCAACTAATGCCTAGTAACATAGATCCATATTTGATTTGAATTTAAGGAAAATGGCACAAAAAGTTATCACTTGGCATGGTTATATTGCATAATTGCTCACTATTCCTATATTTTAGGAATGTACCTGATCTAAAGGTCTTTACGTATCCTAATGATCATGCCATTAACTGTTATTTTAGATACTCAACATTTCCCTATAAATACGAAGAAGAAACATTATAAGATATATTTGATAATTTACTATCATTCACTTAGTCTCTTCTAATATTCCTTTATTGACTAAGGCATTAGAGTAACCACATGAAACTGGCCCTGATATCTTATAGCCTTCTCTTTCTTTATAGGTCTTAATCCAAAATCACCTAACAACAATTTGGCCCTAAAAAGTATTAGTCGAAAGAATTGTAGCGAGCTATAGTAGCTCCAACAAAATGGCAACAATAGAAGTGCTAAGCACCAACAAAGCAAGAGCTATAATAAGGCTTAGTTAGGAGTGTAATCATTGTACTTGATGTAACTCCCCATTGAAGAAAGGTTGACATCATATCGAGCACTTAGTTATAAGGATGAAAATTTACTATCAACATTTTCCCTTGGACTCTTATAGTCGATAACTCAAGTATGGGGTAGTAGTTAGGCAAACTTTTAGCATTAATCAAAGTAAGTAAGTGGTTGAAGTTGTGCTATGCTTGGAGTAATATAATTGTCGTGTTACTCTTAGATGTTTTGCTAATTTCGTTATTGTACATTATGAAGAGCTAATCTTAGGGAAAATTGAAACTTCTAGCTAAAGAGTTATGTCCCTTCACTTTTCCTCTCTCAAAACACGTGTAATAGCTGTTTATTTTGCAATCATTTCCTTTAAACGCTCAGTAATTGTTGTTAGGATGATGTCGGTTAGATCACTTCAAGCTATACGTGTCCATGGTCAAGGCCATCCAAAATCAATTGAATATCAATTCCCAAAAACCACCATTTGTTCACTTTTATAAACCCTAATTCACTTTTTTTTTTTTTCCTTTCTTCCCTTTCGCATTCTTTACAACTTCTCTACAAATTTTCTCATGCTCAAGCTTTGCAAACATCCTCTCAGTTGTAAGTTTTCGAACTTAATTTCCACACTCAAACTTCTTGGAGTTTTCATCACAAATACAAGTATTGCAAGATTTTGAATTGTTCATTCTCCTTCCCTCGAGGCTACTCCTCCCCTCCAAATGAGGCAATGGAATTGGCTTCAACCAATAGCAATGGTGACTCAGCTTAAAGCTACGATGGTGCCATTAATAGGTATTATAAGCTTGCTCACATTGAAGCTCTTCCTTGAGATGTATAACCTGATGATGGTAAGGGTAATAAATGTATAGTTTATCTTTTTAATGGTATAGAATATAACATTGAGGCACAAACAAAATTTAAAGTCATGTTGATGAAGAGCTTGTGTCAAGGTATAGTGCTTTTTTTTTTAGGCTTCTTGAGGTCTAGAACTTATGTTTATCCTAAGCATTTTGAGTTTGATTGCAACTTCTCTTTTCAGATTTCTAAAAGGCTTTTTTCAACTATTTCTATGTTTTGCTAAGCATATTCTCACTAATCATGTATAGGATTTTAATAGCTTTTGAGATGATTTGCAAAGAGGTAGAGGTTAAGACGATCATACAATTATTTAAGTATTTTGTTTTGTTTTTTTTTTTTCTTTTTTTGCAATAAAGTAGTAGAATGATGGGTGGTTTTATGCTTTATTAAATATAAGAGAAAAATTTTGGATGGGTTGTACTATAAAATCCATGATTAGTATGACAAGTTTGTTTCAACAAGATTGGAGATAGGTAGATTTCTAAAATAGATCGATGAAACCCATCTAGGTAGGGGATATTAAGCTTCTCCTAATGATAGGCTAGCTACTAGGAAGATTGAACCATGATGGGGTAAATTTTTTTATTAGGATGCTAAGAAGACTATTTGTTGGTAAGAAAGGGGCAAACCTCTAGGACAATGAAGAAGGTATTATTGATTTCCTAGTCGTACCAAGTCAAGATGGTTGAATCGATGCCTATCAAGTGCTTCATAGGAGATTCTACTCTCTAAGCTTTGCTTGGTATGGTCTTATAAGTGTATCTTGCACTCAGTTTAGTTCTAATCTTCTCCTTGTTGTAGATATAGGCATTGTTGAGGTTGAACCCAAGAAGCTTTGAGCCTAAGCCAAGTCTAAGAAGAAGAAGCTAGACTTGTGAGCTGTTAAGGATGCAACTAGACAAAGGGCCCCTCTTAAGGAGGTCGAGAAGAAACTAGCATAGCGAGTAAGCCCAAACTAGTCCCTATAAGGAAAGTCACTCAATCGAACCCAAGGGAGACTACTATTGGCATGTTGTGGCCCTGATTGACTGATAAGTGCACCTATCAAGTTATAATATAGTAGACTCGCAAATCCAGGTTATCGATCCCTTGAGGACTAAACACACTACTTATACTTACTCAATTATTCTACTTATGAAAGAATAATTAAATTTCAATTATAGAATGAACAATTAGAATCTAATAATCAAGAGGAATAAAATTTTATAACTATTAATAATCAAAGCAATAGTAAAGCAAGAACTTTAATTGACCATACGGATATCTAGACTCTATTTAATCAAGCACTTAACATGTAACGATTCAAAAGATTTCTAATTTTTTTCCCCTAATCTTATTGATTGAAGGAATTTAAATTATGAGCTAATAGGAATCACTTCATTACTTACTCCTAACCCCAACTATATTATCGAAATCACTTCTATCATATAATGAATTAAGACAACATTAAGAGTAGGAATTCCCTTTAAAAAATTATTATAATAAATTCCAAAAGAACTCCATAACTCATTGCTAAGATTATAGATAATTCCCGTCAATTGCAATAGATCTAATTACACATTGGGTCTCGTAATCTCAATGTAGAATATTAGAAAATTAGATTCAAACTCTATAAATAACAATCTAATTTAATACAAAAATACACAATTGAATTATTATGGAATAGGGGGTTTTATTAGAATAAACAAAACAAGCACTTTATTTGTCAATCCATGGATATATAAGTCTAGATATTTACAACTTATGCTATAGTCATGCTAGAAACATAAATCAATAAACATTAAAACGAAAATTCTAGCACAATGACCCTTTGTTCATTCTTGCTTCTTCCCTTGAGGCTCCTTCCTTCTTCTTCTCTTTTATTTTTCTCTTCTCTTCTTCTCGTTCTCTAAAAGAGTATTTCACTACCTATTTATAAGATTGTATCAAAATCACCCTAATATGGAAGTTTTCAAATCACGGCATGACAATGCCTTAAGTGTATAGGTATTGGGGAATATACTGCTTTAATAGGTAAGTGCACTTAGTCAAGTTATTGTACAGATAAAATGAATTTTTGAGTCCAATTGTTGATCCCATGAGATTAGATATGTGAGTATATTTGATTATTTTTGGTAGCAATACCCTTAAATCATTCAATTACCTAACTTCTAATAATAAAATATTTAAAAGAGTAAATTAAAAGTAGAAAGTAAAGATTGTAATAAAATAAAATATTAGACTAAAAGATAGAAGTAAAGAAACAAAACTAGAATAATTAAATAACAATAAAATAACTAAATAACTTAATCTAATTAATAAAGAGATAACATTTTTCTTAGTAAATCTTTATTATTATTTACTATCTAGTCCTAAGGGATTTATTTAATCTCAATTGCTATATTAGACAGTAGGGGTTCCTATTGTGAACTAACTAGACTTGCGTCTTTGTCTAATTCCTAATCCTGAAACCTTCTCTACTTAAATTGCTTTTAAATAGAGTGTCATAAAAATCACGTAACACTCTTGAATCCCATTATTAGGTAGCCCTGATCTAGAAAAAGCAACTATTAAAAGTCTTAGCTAGCCAATTTTATCTAATTATGTCAGTCTATTACATTACATACTCTTGCGAACTCTACAATAAACTCTAGCAATAATTCAATCACCGGTTTATTGAATTAAAGTTGACAATATAAACATAAGTAGATCATAATAAGCAAAATCATAGATTGAATTTCTTTAATAAAAATCATACATAGAACATAAGGCTCAATAATGATTTACTAAGTACTAATATAAGGACATGATGAAAAAAAAGGAAAAGAGAGAAGAGAAGCCCCCTTGGAAATTCGAAAATCTAACAACTAACTCTTAAGGGGCTCTCTGTAACCTTATGCCTAAGTGTTTATTTATAAGAAGCAGACCTAAGATTACAAAGAAAACCAAATAAATATAGAAGATTTAGAAATCATTACACTCTAAGCTTGAAGTACACGGCTATGAAGCTTGGGCGTATTCCCATATTTTGTTTGTGATCTTCAATTTGCAATGGAAATTTACGACAATAGGATCACGGGTAAGGACCATAGGCATGGTCTTGGATTGTGATCTCTATTGGACTTCATTCCTTGATTGAAACTCCTCCGCTTCAATCCTTGATCCATTTTTTCACTTCAATTGAGCTTTAAATTTCATAAAATATTCCCAAAGTCCCTAAAAACAATTATTAAGAAATTAAGCATAAAATAACATAAAATCAATGCGAATAAGGTCAAATCAATGCAAATTAATCTTAGAGAATATATGCTAAATTAATGTCATCGAATTTTCTCACACTTAAGCTTTTGCTTATCTTTAAGCAAAATAATGAGAATCAAGGGAAAAGTATTTCAAGGACAAGATAATTAACTATAATCTTAGAGAAGTGCACCTTCAATATCAAATTACATAGAAATTTTTTTTTCCTAAATCGCCCTTTCTCTGTAAATTTCACAATGCTTATAGAATACTTAAATAATAACAAATTGAAAACTACTGAATTTTAATGATCAATCTAAATGATTTAGAGTTAGCCATAATGCTTCAGCAGAAACTAAACTAGAGATTAGGGCAGATATAAATTAATCAAGAAAAAAGGTTATGGAGATATCCTTACTTTAATTTAAGAGGAGAGAAATCTTCCTTATTTACTTTTATTTTGAAAACTAGACTGGATGAATATGACATCAATTCACTCTATGATAATCCCTCTACATTTTTAATTTTCATTGGGAGATGTAAACCTCGCAAATTTAGCATTTTGGGTATCACATCAATTCAAGTATTATAGTAATTACCTTAAGTCAATGGAGTCGATAAATTTAAAACTAATTTAAATTTTAAACTCAAATATAATATGAATAAGAAAAACCTTTAAAATTTTAATCGAAACTCTTATTGTGTAAAAAAAAAAAAAAAAAACTAAACCTTATGTATGCATATATTGAATTCGAATTTGACAAAAACTCTAAAACTATAAACCAAAGCTTATAAAATGAACAATTATACCTTAAAAGTATTAAAAACCTAATGGAATACAATTATTGACTCACATGCATAATCACGTAAAATTGTTAACGAACAAGTTGGGATAATTCCTAACTATTATAAACATAATGAGTAACGATTTAATTAATAAATTTTATAAAATTATGAATATTATTTTATGATTATTATTAAGTTGATAATTTTACATTTAGAAAATTTAACCTCATGATTCTTAATTTTTCTTTTTTCTTTTCCTTTTTCTTCTTTCATTTTGCCCTATTTTACGTTTTTTTTTTCTTCCCTTTCCATAAACAAGTTAACCAGCCCATGTGTTTGAAATGTTTAGTTAAGATTAAAAGGATAAAGAAAGAGGTCAAATCAACCTTATCTAATATCTTATCTTTGGTTATTTTTTTTTTTACTTTTCACTTTTCTTATTCTTTTCTTTTTTGTCTACGACCCTCTTCCTCTTCAATTCTCTAAGTCATTTCACTATAAACTAAAAACACACATTTTTCTTTTCTCAAAACAAACCATGAAACCCTCCCTCATTTTCCTATTTGTTTTCATTTTATTTATTTCCTTTTCCTTCAATTCTATAAAGTGGAGTAAGAAGAAGAAGAAGAACAATCTTTGGTTTACTATTTCAAGACATTCTAAAGGATGATTATTTAGTATGTATATTGTATTTAATATTTCTTGTAGCCCATATAATATGTATTTATTTTTTGGTATATTTTGTAGTATTATGTATTTAGGGAATATATAATATAGTTGATTTTGTAATTTTTTTTCTTTGTATTAAAATATTTTTACATGTAATTAAAGGTATATATATATATATTGTTCAATTTATTTTCTTGTACATGTATTTATGTATGTGCCTATGTATATATATGTATATATACAATTATATGCATATATATTATAAGATAGAAAATATATAAATATATGGTATATATAGTTACATGTGTATAGTATATATGTTGATTTATTATCATTATTTTCATATAAATACCTATGTATATGCTTCCAACTATATGTATAAGTATAGTATATAATTATATATGTATAGTACATGTATATACGTATGGCATATATAGGTTTATATTGTAAAGTTACATATATATATAATATACACACACACACACACAAAAGATAAGGGAACATAAGTATATAAGTTTATGTATAAGTATATACATATATTAGTAGTATAGCATAGTATATGTACATGTTTCTATCTAAATAGTATAGGTATAATATACTATATGCTAATTTATTAAATAAAGTTATATAACATATATATATTAATTATAGACACCTAATTTTTGCCCTCTTTATTTTATTTTTATTTTATTACAATAGGATAAGGGTTCTTAAATTAGGAAAAAAAAACAAAAAAAATAGAAAATAAAAAAATAGCAATTTAGAAAAAAATGAAGAAGTTTATAAAAATTAAAAAAAAAAAAGGAAAAAGCATAAAAAAATCTAGGAAAAATATCAAAAAATAGAAAAATACAAAGAAACACAAAAAAATAAGAAATTTAGAAAATAAAAAATTGAAAAAGTCATAAAAAATAGAAGATTTTAGGGAATTTAGTAAATAACAATTTAATAGGATAGATTTTTTTTTTTTTAAATTTCAAATAAGTTTATAAGTGGGATTGTTGGGCCTATGCTTAAATTTGAATCTAGCCTAGACTGACCTAATCCTTATGTACAATTTAATTGCACATATGGATAAGGTACAGGCCAACATCCTAATAGATAAATACATAAACTTGGTATTGGGTTTGAGCATGAGGTCAAGGGTTCGAATCTTAGTGAAGGCATACAAAAGCCTTTTACTTTTTTTTGGATAACATACTACATTGCACTACCATGTGTTAGGATCTCATTAAGTCACTTGTTCTGACACATAACAACATTGGATTGGATTTATACCGACATGGTGCCATGTTAACTGCCACATGTTACGTGAGGATACGTGGCAACATTTGGTTAATCGGAACGGCTGATGTGGCACTACATTAGCCCCTTTTTTCGGTCCCTTTCTTTCCTTTTTCTCTCCCTTTCCCTTCATTTCCCCTGATTGTCCTCCACTTTCCCCAGCCAAAACAGCCTACTCCCTTCACTTTGGGTCCAATTTTTGCACAAATTTCACACATACATGCATGATTTCTTGCCTTGATATTGTTCCAAACATAGCCTACTTCGAATTGAACCAAAGAACAAGTCTAGATTCAATTAAATGAATATTCAAATTGAGCTCTAAAATTTAGAAAAAAAAAAACTAAATTTTCAAACATTGTCATTCAATCTGATTTCTGGTTTGCTTGATTATTAGGGTGTTTTCATGTATAAAAGGGGTGCTGGGGAGTTCATTGGAACATATACAATCATTCATGAGTAGTAGAATCACTCATAAATGCACTCTCTCTCTCACATGATCACTTTCTCCCTCTAGTCGCAACTCTCTACAAATCTACCCTTCTCCAATTACCTCTAAGCAAACACGTGACTACCACATCATCCCTACAGTACGAGCTCTCTAATGCCACTTGCCATAAGCTATGTTATGCTGCCACTACCTTTAACTAAAGCCTCAAGCTGAAACCTTAACTATCGGTACTGTTCACCACCAATGGCTACCCAAATGACTCCAAAACATTGCGACATTAAATCTATCCCTACTTGCCCCCCAATCCCAATCTAAAACCATAAAAACTTCTTCATCGCTTCAATTCGACATCTAGATTGTCCTAAATCAACCAAGGTGCTGTTGTTGGAGAACTCAAATCCAACCTGTAGATCGACCCGATCTAACCCATGCATTTCCCTCCTTAGTTCGACCCTATTACCTATCCAATTTGTTTATTTTATTCGGTTTTGTTTATTCGGTTTTGGTAATTTATTTATTTATGTACATGTAAATTGTAACCCCCAAAAAAAAAAGGAATAAAAAAGAAAGTAGTTTTTTTATCCATTTCTTAGATAAAATAGAATAAAAAATAACAAACAAAATAATATAATAAAAAATAAAAATAAAAATAAATAACTAATACGTTAAGGAATAAAGATTTTTTTTTAACACTAAGAAAATAAAGTTTTCCAAAATAAAAAAAAAATAATTGGATTCTTTTTAAAGTTAAGACCTTTTAGAATTTTAAAAAAAGTAAAAAAAAAAAATCCAATTTAGGACCTTCTTTTTAGAAATTTCCTTAAATAATTCAAATTGAGTAAAACGTAAACTCGATCATTTTCAAATTAAAACAAAACAAACTCACTAAAGTTTTTATTAAAAAAACTACGTATATCCGATCCCAAATAATGGGTACGTTGGCACTTATGGGGCGTCGATAAAAATAAAAAACTTAATTTTCCTTTTTTAGTTTAGATTAGTTAAGTTATCTAATTAGAATAACTAATATTTAAGTTTTGTTTTATGAAATTAAAAGGTGATTTTTAAGGTTAATATTAAGTTTGGAAAGTTAATGGTATTCGTAAGGGTTTAAAAAACCTAACCCTCGAATCCAAATCTTTAATTTCTAATACCGTTTTCAAAATTGGTTTTTATTGAAAGACTAGTGACTAAATTATAATTAATCCACTCAATTAATTATAACTTGACTTTTTTTTTTTTCTAACTCCGGTCAGGTGATGGCTCCAATACATTTTCAAATAGAAAAATGATTTTTTTAAACTTTAGTTGAAGGTTAGGATTAAACGGGTAGTGTTTAGTACCGATCAATTTAAAGAAGGCTTAATTTTAAAAGAATCGAGAGGTGAAAAACCGAGCTCAACATTAATGTCATAGGTTAAGAAATGAATTTATGTTAATTTATAAAATTTAATAAAATATAATAATAGATATATAAATATAAATATTAAGTAAATTTATAAAATAGGAAAAAATTGGAAAATATGAAAATTCATAAAAATGACACATGGAGCATTTATAAGCTGCCACGTCAACATTCCATATTTTTAATTAAATTTGTAATTAATAAATAATAAGAAAATAATTAGTTAGTTAGGAAATTACTAAAGTAGCAAAAAGTGTATTAAATAAGTATTTAACCTTAAAAATAGCAAAATAAGTAAATTATTACAAAATAGACTTAAAAATAAGGAAATTACAAAAATATAAAATTTAGATATTTATTAAATCATAAATCTCTAAAGAAAAGCTTAAAATGATAATTTATAAATGTTTAAGTCAAAATAATAAAGTTCTTAATATTTTAAACCATAATGAAAAATTTGGGTTATAATGTCCAAAACGAACCTCGCTACACAAAAGTATATTAAAAAATGATAAAAAAATGACTATAAGTTCATAAAAATCGAAATTAAAACGAAAAAGTTGTACGCAATTAAAAATTTAAGATAAATCGAGAAAAATAAGTAAAAGATTTAAGTTAAACTATATTTATACCATATTTAGGTTATAGTGGGAAACTAGGCAAATAATAATTGATATTTAGTTAACCAACAAACCTAATTTTTACAAATACTTACATGTTTTATTATCTTTTAGGTATTCGATTATTGAGTTTTGAAAATCTTAAAGGCTTGAAAAGTGAGCATTAACCTAGGTGAGGTAGTTCTAATGATTTGATTTTTGCTTGCTGTTTGTTATTTGTATGTTGCTTGTTGGTTAGTACCAATTGTTTGTTGAGAGACTGATTACTTATGTGCTATCATCCGTGTGATTACTTTCTTAATTGGTAATTATAACCATTCGATTAAAATAATCAGTTATATTTGTCGTATCTCTATCATCTAATTGGTATACTAATGGAGAGTGCTAGCTTTGCAGATTTTTTAAAAAAATATTTTCAGAAAACGTTTTTTTCTAATATTAAATATATTTTGTATGATTTTTATAAGGGCTTGTAGTGCTAGTGAATGACATTTTCATTGTTAAGGTAAAGCTAGCTTATTATCTCCAATTAATTGTGAGAGGACTTGCATATTTGTGCTCATAAAGACTTAGTTATAATTTGATAGCCAGAGGACTCACTTTGTGCACTTGTAGGGCCTTGGATATATTCAGTGGATGGCTTTAGTCGGGATCTACCTATATTGATTGTTGTTTCATAGATAGGATAATAGACGAGTGTTGTTTAGAGGGACGGTGCCCCTAAGTAACCTCATGCAGTTAAGGTGAGGTGCTCCGTGTAGGTAAATACGGAGGATAATTGACGTATAGACAATGTAAATTTACACCTTCTATAGTTCTGGACTCCTATGGATGTGTTGCTTGCATTCACTACATATGCATTCGTTTTATTTGTAGGAAGACTTACATGTGTACTAACAATGTTTGATAACTTGCTTAAATGATGGTGGTAAGAAACGAACTCATTGAGTTGTGGTTTGCTCATTCCTCTATAGTTTCTTTTGCAGGTTCCTTTATGCAAGGATTAGGATAATCTTGAGAGCAGAGTATACACCAGAGATAGGCTTTATAATGTTAGAGTTAATTGAACCATATATAGTTGGTACATAAACAATTTATATAGAAAATATTTATATGATAGGATTATGTATAATATAGTATTTCTTATAAATTACCAAGTTGTTTTACCTTGTCTTAATGTTTAGAAGGAGATATCGATTCTCTATGGTTCTAAAGGACTGTAGAATATCAGATATCTATAGTCATTAATAATTGAAAACCTTAGTAACTAATCATTTAAAGTCTTGCTATTTTTAACTTGCAAGGCAATTTTTGTATCATGGGCGCACATATGATATGAAAATTTTAGATAATCCTACTAAGCCTTCCTTAGGGTCATGATAGGAGGTTTGTTAATTCAAATCATTTTTCTTATTGAAGCTTTATTAGCATTGGGAAAGTATCTCGCTCTTCTATCGGATCGAGACTGAACCTTACTAATTTAGCCCTTTTAATTACTTTAGCAGTTGTTAACAAGAAAGCACCTCGCTCTTCTAAGGGACGAAGGTTGATTCTTAACAACTGTAATTACTTTTCATTTTGTGATTGGTAGTGGGAAAGAGTTTTGCCCCTCTATGAGACTAAGATCGATCTTTACCAATCCTTCGCAGTTTATTTTATCAATTCAATTCAATTATTCAACTAATGCCTTCAATTACTTTGATTTTTTAAGGGACTTTTAAAGGAAAAATCTCCTTTGTTCATCTAATCTTAAATTTTTGAAAAAGAACAATAGATAACTATCTTCTAAAATCAAGCTTAGAAATCAAACTAACTAGTCCTTAACCTATTCATTTCTATTTTAATCCCAAGACTAAGTTTAAGCTTAAATAATAGGGAACTCTGAATCCTACAGATTTAATCACTCAAATTTAGAAAAGTATTTTAAATTCATAAAAGATTAGGCAAATTTGAAAAAATTTACTTGCTTATGTATTTAGGGGGGTTGTAAATTTCTGAGATGTTTTATTAAAAAATTTTGCCAAAAGCTTAAGTTAGTAAGTATAGCATATATAATCTATTATTCCCCTATATTTAAGTTGTATATTGTCTTTGATGTACAACTCATGTAAATCAAGATTCTAGTGGGAGAAAATAAAAAATAATAATAAAATAATAAAGGAAAAAGAACTAGGACTTTTCTAGTTTTGTAGCATAGATTCTTGCAAAAAAAAAAAAAAAAAAAAATCAAAGTCCAAAAGTTAAATTTTAATCAAACCTTTAAGCATCTAGTTTTCTTTTCGCATCAAAATAAACCAACTAATGAAAATGAAAAGAAAAAATTAAACTAAACAAAGCAACTAAATAACATTACTACTAATTGAAGCATCCAAGGGTTAGCATCATATAGTCTTATTGACTAACAAAAGATAAAATAGTTAAAAGGTAATAGAAAGTTAGTTAATAATATAGTCATCCAAAGTAAAAAATAAAATAAACCAAGTCCTTGTAAAAAAAACTAATAAGGAGAAATAACTCATCATCCTCTTCATCCTTTAATTGTTACTCAAAATAGATAATTTTTCTCAACTTTAAAACCTAAATTTGTGCATAAATATAGCAAAACTTGTTAATTTTATATGAAATTAGGGTTTATGCACAAAATGGACCAACTTCGATTAATGAGGCTTAATTGAAGGGAATTAATGAATTTAGCCTACTGATTAGTATGCTTTGAAGCATTAGGGATACAACATCTCCTTAAGGTGATCAATTAAGGGAGAGATTGGTAAGTGAATAAAATGTATAGGGGTAGATTTGTGCATGCTAATCGATCAATACCATAAGCATCGATCGATCAGTAGAAGAAATTAAGGTTAGGGTTTTTCGACCTAAACCCTAAATGCCTTAAACACTACGTTTCGTAATACTCGCAAGTGATTGAGTGTTGACATGTGTCTACTGATTGGTTGGTAGACCTTCATATTGATCGATTGATAGTCTAAAAATATATATAGTCACATTTGCAGCTAGAAATGTGAGTCTCGATTAGGATTTTAGCATTATTATGGTTAGTTTTGTGAGCTCATTGTCTGTTTTCATGTTTTAGTTAGTTGTTTATGAAATTTGATGAATGTTTTTCTAATTTTGATGCACATTTATGTTTGTTTATTAAGTATTTGCTATGTTTTCTTCATTTAATGTTTTGTCAAATTGTTCTCATTTTGTTTACTTGTTCTTTAATGGAGTTTATTGCTACATTTTCATCATTTACTACTTTTGTTTCTAATATGAGTGATTAAGTAGTTTTTAGTAGGTTTTTTATAATGTAGAAGTTGTAGATGGTGTAACTTTGTTGTTATGATATGAGTATATGTATTTATATAGGATTTTAATGATTGGTATTTCATTTGAACCCTTTGAGGTATTTAATGATGAAATTTTCAATGGGTTTCCTTGTGATTATGAGACTGTAAGGAGATTAGTCATAGTAAGTGCCCTTGAGAGTTAATGCGTTTGCGTAATTATGAGACCAAGAGGAGATTAGTTGTGTAATTCCTTAATTGAGTCATTGAGTTGGTAGAATATCCATAATGGGCTCTTACACTTATGAGATCGAGAGGAGATTAGGCATTCCCTATGGAATTCACCTTACATTATGTGGTTCTAGTAGATTAGGATAGGTTATAAGATCAAGAGGAGATTGATCTCCTAATCTCTAGGACTAGAATACTTAATTCATGATGTGAATTAAGTATTTAGCTGATCATATAGGGAAATGAGTCAGAGAGGAAATTTTTCACTATATAGTTGAGTAGGATGCCTTACCCAGGATTTAGCTTAAGTGAATTCCATCAAAACCTAGTTAAAAACTATCCTCGATATCTTAATGGCATACCCTCACCACTACTTTGAAAACATGTCACAAGCCCATATTTTTATCATTTATGTTAATTATTGTTTTTCGCTTATATTTTAATTTCAGTTGCAATTCCAAATTCTCTTTTCAATTTACCTAAATTAGAGTAGTAGGATAAGATTTAGGATTTAGTACTTAACCAAATCCTTTTTCCTTATAGGATTCAACCTCGTGAATACTCACCAGTATTGTTATTGTAGACGACTCGACGTAACGGTTAGTTAATGTGATATTGTTTTGAAAATCTCTATTTATAAAGTATCTTTAAATATATCATTTTTATCAATGTCTTGTATTGTTTGTCAGTTTATAGTGCCATTGTCGGAGAAAAGGAAATCATATTGATATAAAATAAATTGATGACTCTAAGCCTAAGCATTAACATAGCTTTAGTATATTTATAGTAGAGTCCATAGCTTAGTTTAATTCTTATTAATTTTAAGTAGTTCAGTTGTTAAAGTTTTTATTTCTTTTCTTATTCAATTAAGTTGATTTAGCTAGTCTACTATTGATTTGGGCTAATTATGGATAAAGTTACTATTAAGTTTGTTGAAAAGTATTGAATTTGTCCCTAATTGTTTTGTATTGAGCTAAGAAGAGTGCCGTTTACATTCTTGTAATGGAACTTGTAGGTTGTAGTTTGATGGTTCGGTTAGATTGGTAAGAAGTAGAAATTAGGTGTATAGATATGGGAGATAATAGAATACTTTGGAATTATTTAATGCCATCTATTCGAGACATAACCTTGATCCTTAATGTCACATCCTAGCATAGCACAAGATGTAGCATCACATAGGAATACTTGTTAAAACCTTAACTCAACCTATTCATTCATCAAAAGACAACTTTGTTTACATAATAAAGGGGTTGTCACATCGGAGTTCAATTGGATATTCTGTCATAACTTATGTATACAACATAATATTTACATCAAACGTAAACTAGCTTTTTCCTTTGTCATCTTTACAATAATAGGATTCCTGATTTTATATAGGTTCCATACAAAAGTCATTGACTTCGATTCACGCTCTCGGTACATATATCAAATATCCCCCCTTAGTATTGGGCCCTTCACGATGTAACTAACCTAAGGATAAAACATTTTATCCCTCTAACTTTTGAAGTTGAGTGAGAGTAGATAACATATAACATAATATAGATAATATGATAGACAATATTGTATATCACAACTGAAACATTTTAATCATAACTCGTAGGTTCTACTTTACATATGCATTCGCCCAATCGACTATTTACTACTAGCAATGGAGTATGTTATGCTTATGTAGATGGCATGCATCGGTACTGATATCCTATGCCTTCCAAACTTCTTTCGATTAGCTAACATAGCCAGGCATTTGGATACAATGTTTAGGAGCTTAGGGTAACAAGGAGCTACCTAGGAGTAGGTCCCCCAACTTTACAAAATTAGATTGCATACTATAGTTCACCAAATCAAAGTGTCAACATTGCCAATTTAGACCATATACTATAGTATACCAAATTAAAGTGGCAACACTGCCAAATTAGACTACACACTATAGTCTACCAAATTTGGCTATCAAAATAGTCACTCTGTTCAAGCATTGCAATCTATATGCTTCCAAAAATTGTGTTCATAAAAGCATGCTTTTTCTTTCCATAATCACTTGGAGGCCTCATTTTGAAAATTCTAACTCGTAAGTCCCTTTTTATGCTATGCCATGCCATCATATGCAATTGCAACTTAGGTATATCACTTAGCACAACCAATCTTTTGATTTTATTGATCAAGTGATTTAATTCTAGTTGTCGAACTCTCCTTAGCGGAATTCCAATATCTCACTTAGGGTTCACTTAGGTAAATACCTAGAAGATTGAGTTAAATCACTCAACTTCACTAGTTAGCACAATCATTTGTAAGCACAAATTATTACCCAACATAGCAGCATAATAGTTTAACAAGGATACGGTTACTGTCATTCAAAATCACCACATCAGCATCTACTATAGTAGCACATCAATTCACCCAAAATATACCCATATTCAATCAATACAGCATTAAATAGTACACAGTATTATGAGTAGCAATATATCTACTCTAGGCATGGGTTAGATCCACTTACCTAGGCTTAGTAATAGCGCAAAATCCTAAACTTCATGATGTGGTCCTTCCTTACATATCACACCTATGAAAATATAATACAGTCTTCAAATCAACTATGGGTCAAACTCAAACTATTATAAGCTTTCATTTCTGCATTTTTAAACTTCGTTTAACTGTATCTTACTCATTTATTATTCAATTTCAGTAAACATTATATCATCATGATCATTATTTAGAGTACTATTAAGATATCTTAAGAATCAAGTCTATCAATATTATCAAAGTTCAAAAATACCCTTTTCTCATTACGACTCGATTGTACATTACCCTAACTCTATAATTGACTTGAATAAGCTTTAGTACTGAACTAAAAACTCAAAAAATCACACTTTTCAAACTTATCCAGTAACCATTAATATACACTAAAGTTTTCATTTTACGTGAATTTGACAAGTATCTAATTAGTACTAATTACTATATTACATATTAAGCCAATATAAAAGCTTATACCAAGAAAATATGTAATAAATAGTATACGAGCTTAATTAATTTCATGAAAAATCCTATGGACTAAAAAAAATATGTAGCTTAATTATTAACCATGAATTATACTAAACCAGTTATTATATATTTTTATGAAAATAGCAGTTTTAGCTCGAAATTATGGAAAATTAAGGAAAATAAATAAATTTACAAGTGAGATAAAAATTAAATATTCCAAATATAATCATAAACATCGATAATTCTAAACATGTAGGGCTCATTTATTAATTTCATCGAAAAGTAATTATTTCAATAATTTGGTAAAATTAGTAGTTTTATTCAAAATAATTATAAAAAATAGTAAATATGCTTAATTTCGAAAATTTTTGTTACCAAAATTAAATATATATATATTAGGTATATTACATACAAAAATTGACCTTGAAACAACATCATTTAATATTTATAAAAATTAGATTAATTTTCTCCCAAATAGGGCATTTGATTAAGGAACCCATATTTAAACTAATTATTTAATTAAAATAAAATTACAACATTAATCTACACCTAAAATAACCTCAAAAAACCAAATTTCATAATTAATGGATAACATTTAATATTTTTAGGAAATTAAATAAATTACGGCCAAAATTTAGGTTTCCTTGAATCGGCCGCCTCTAACTACCGCATGGCTATTACACCTTGTTGGAAAGTCTTCTCTGACTACCCTTTGTTGGTCCTTTAAGCCGCTCTAACTCAAATTTTGGTTTGGTATACAAATCACCCTATACCCATTCTGACCCTATATTTTGTTCTATTTTATTTTATTTTTTTTTCTATTTTTTTCCGATTTTCTAAAATTATGTTCTTGTGTTTTTAGGTTTGTAAAATATTACAAATGAGGTTTAAGGTCCTATTTATAGGCTTTTAGATTTTTTTGCACGAAAAAGTAAACTTACGCATGCCCTTTTTACTTTTCCTTAAGTGCTATGTATCATTTCCTTAAGTGCTATGTATCATTGCCTCATTAACTAAGTATTGACTCATCATTTGCAGTTAATCCTAACTTGAATCATCATTTGATGACTCATCCATGTAATTTTTTTTTATTATTTTTCCTAATTTTCATAATTTATTATTATTATATGTATATATTTAATACATATAATGTATATCACATGTAATACATGTATATTATGCATAATTCTACTTCATTTATTATTTTTGAAAGTTAATTAACTTATCTCTAATATGTTGTTATATTTAAAAGCTCGAATTTTACAATTATTAGTTTTATCGATAAATTAACGTTCTTTCTCAAATTAATATTTTATATAGCTTATTTTGAGAAATTGACTTTACTTAAATTAGTTTGTCTAACTTTTCTAACTTTACTGTGAAATTTGAAATAAAATTGATAAGTTACTCCGGTGCCCTAAATTTAGGAGCTTAGATCATAGAGTTATTGAACTAGTTGGAAAAACTTAAGGTATTACAATTGACCTACCTAAACTTCAAGTAGAGAACTTTAAACTCAATCTTAAATTGCTTACATTCATTCAGGATAGACTATTTGGAGGATACCTGGATGAAGAACCATGAGCACATTCAAAAGTTTCACTAATTCTGCTCAACAATTAAATATCAGGGAGTGTTAGAGCATGCATTGAAATTGTGATTGTTCCCATTTTCTCTTAAGTGAAGTGCAAAGAGTTGGTACTATGGATTGAAGAGGCAAAATAAAAACACTTAGGAGAAATTAGCTTCTTGTTTTCTTGCATATTTTTTCCCATTAAATAAGGCTAATGCCCTTTGATTTAGAATAATGACATTTACACAAAGGGTAAGAAAACCTTTGAGAAAAGAATGGGAAAGGTTTAAGGGGCTATTATGAAAATGCCCTTGCCATGGAATCTCTAAGGGCTAGCAACTGTAAATCTTCTATAACGGTCTTAATCATGGGGATTGGCTATTAGTAGGCATTACTACTACTAGAGGTAGTCTATTGAGTAAAATAGAGAATGAAGCTTAGGATTTACTTGAAGTGATAGCATATAATGATAGGAATTGAAGAGCTCATGTTCATTTAAGAGAGTTGGTCAAGGAGTTGGTTGAAGAAGAAATAGAAAAATTAAAAGAGCAAATCATAAGGTTATCTCATAAGCTTGATAAGCAAAACATGGTCACTTATGTTCACACACAAGAGGCTTAATTGATTAAGGTTTGTGCTAAATGTAGGTTTACTAATGATGAACAAGATTGTCTTAGATCAGGGCAAGTAAGGACATTAAAATATAGCCTATAGACTAAGGTAATTACTAGTAAACTTATGTGGAAAATCTTTGAGGAAACCTTTAAATAGGGCTAAGGAAGGCTTACCCATAGATGGATCTAATGGTTTACTTAAGAGATCTCTAAGGAATAGTCAAGAAAGTAAGGAAGAACCTTGTACATGTTTAAAAGAATTTCTTCATAATCATGACTTAGAATGTTTACAATTAAGGAAATAGCTCAAGGAATTCATAGATGTTCAGAACTTTTTCAAGGAAACGGATATAGTAATAAAAAGTAAGTAGGTTGCACATTAATGTACCACTTTTTGAGGCTCTTGAGCAAATGCCTTGTAAATCCTGTGGGTTTTGAATTCAGTTGGAAGTTAAGCAAGAGAGAGAGTTAATCAATAATCCATAAAAACCTATAAAAATATAAGAATTGAAACCTTAAATAAGATAACTGAACCTTAAATGTTAAGTCAAAAACCATAAATAAGAAGTTAGAAAGCTCTAGAGTAAGTTTAACCCTAAAACCCTAATTGTATGCATAAAACCTTAGAAACCCAAATACGTTGGAAACCTTAAAACAACTAACAAGCCCTAATGAAATCCTTAAAACCCTAAAGTAATGAGACGAATTAAATTGTGTAGTGAAAATCATTCATTAAGTATAAATAAGTACCCTAGTTATCCAAAACCTTAAATATTAAATGCATACATGAACCGATAACCATAAACGAGCCCAAAACCTTAAGGAAACCCTAAAGGTACACATGGGACATGGAAACTAAAGTAATAAAATGTAACAAAGCCTTAAAATTCCCCTAATTTGACTTAATATACTTAATTAGACTCAATTGTAGTTAATTACCTTAATTAAACCCTAAACCTTAACTAACCAACATTACATCTTAATTAATAATTAGATAATCACAATTAATGATTTAAAACAAGAGGATTAGTTAGTGCAATTAAGGACAATCGTCTTTTATAGGATAAAATTATGCCAAAAAGAGTGAAACGCACATGAAGATATATGGTACAAGTGGGGACCAAGTACCATGCACCCAAAAGGACATAACCTTATCCCTTATTCCCCTTGTCCATTCATGCCGGCCATCATGTACACATACCTTCATTCTCTCTTCATTTCATTCCCATTTCATCACTCTCCTATCTGTCTCAAAGTCTCTCTCAAAAACCACCCCAAAACCTCACTTAAATTCACTCCATCAGTTGCCACCACTATTACTCCACTAAACCACTAGCCACAAAGCCCCATATACACGACTCTAGTATGCTGACAAACACATACTCTCATACATACACAAAGTCATGACATACTTAAGAGGAAGGAGGACTAATACACTCAACTTTGGTAAGGTAATCGATCTTGTTTTTCCATAGTTTTTCAGTTTGTATCATGTAATTTTTTCACATTTTAGACACATACACACACTTGTCGGCACACTTTTCTTAGAGTTTTAGATAGTGACATGAATGGATAGTTAGGATAATGCATATATTAGGCCTAATAGTTCAAGTATCATCATCAACATGTAGTGTAAGTTAGTAGTTAATAGGTTTCATCAACAAATCCACAAGAAAAATCCAATAATACTTATTTCTTAAGCTTGCCATCACCTTCGTTTTAGGTTTCCAACATGTTCTCATCACACTAAATAGAAAAATCAACTTACAATAAGTAAACAAGTGATCTAGATCAAGGAAATGCATTAAAATGGATGATATATTGGAAATATGGCAAAAGCCCTAAAAAAACCCCTATCTTGTACACAACTTATAGTATGCATGGAGGCTTGAAAATTTTGATTTATTAGCTTAATCACATGATTAACTAGTGTTAAGTATTTAGGTTGTGATTAATTAAGTTAAGTAGGATGGTGATAAGTTAATGACTTAAACTAGCTTAGTTATTAATTAGTGGCTTACGAATAGTGTTAAAAGCCTTATTAACAATAATGACCAGATCTAAAACTTATGGTAAAATTGGACCAAACTTAAGGTATATAAAGGACTTAAGCCTAAAAAGATGAACAAAATTGGGCTTAAGGCCTAAAGTACAAAACAAGCCCAAAAAACATTAAAAGAATTAAAATTTAGGCCTTAAAAAGATATAACCAAATTTAAAACTAAAAGTTATAAGCTCATTAATTAAAATATAAAATGCTTAACAAGTCTTAAGGCCTATATAATACACAATTTATAGGCTCCCTAACCAATTAAGGCTATAAACTAGTGAAAAGAGCCTATTTAGGCCTACTAAAATAATAATAGAACCCAAAATAAAAGCTACCAATTTTGGGCAGAAAATATAAGCTTAAAATACTTAAATAAAAGCCGAAGAAGTCATGTATAATGCCTATGGCCTAAAAGTAAGGCCTAAACCCAAAGATGGTCAAATTAGCCTATTGACCTCATCAAATGAAGTAAAATTCAAAAACAATGAAAAACAACTATAAGATCATTGAAAACAAGCTTAAAACGAAAAAGTTACGACCAAAATATGAAAACAGTAAAAGTAGAAGTTTTAGGAAGAGAGGAGCTAACTAAGTTGACTAAAATACAATACTTATGTACTTAATTATAATCTTCCGATGATATAAACCTAGGGATCGATTTAATTGAGGACTACTAAGATTGGTAGATGCTATGATTAAGTGAGTACACTAACTCTTGTATTATTTTATTTATGCTTGTAATGTAGAGCACCGATTAATTATATATATGTATATATATACCAAAGGAGGCACCTAGGAAGACTTCCTTAAAAATGAATATTATTAATTACTGTCTAAAATACCTATCAGCTAAATAAAACCTATCTCCAAGTAAAGAATAGGCCCAAATTATATAAAACAAAAACTTTACCGCGTCTTCTAAATATTGGTTATATTCAATTAAATCTTCTCCGTTATTATCCTTTGTATTTTGAGACATTAAACGTTTAATCACGATCTAAAATATTTTCAACATTTAATAACCAAAAATATAATTCATGAAATCTCTCAAGAAATGTTATATAATCTATTAAATAATTATAAAATAATTCTATATCCTATTCATTTTTACGAAAAGGATTATAATCTACAGACATATATTTTGCAAAATTTGATTTTATTAATGATCAAGAATATTGATTACATTGAAAGTAAGCGAAAGATAATTCTTATGAAAATGCTCTAGCTAAACTATAGCACTAAACATATATTGTAATGCTTCGGCTTCTTTTTTCTAATTTTGTGGATTCTATTGTTTAGACATCTACAAAACAAAACATTTTATTAGTACCAATCACTATTAATTATATTAGTATAATACCATTCAAGAAATTCTATTGCACTATCCAGATAATTATAAATATGAATATCAATAATAATTTGTGACATAAATATGCATGCAAAAATATAATTGAAACCACTACAGGCGGCAGTGCCAAGTCTAGTGGGGTTTTATGCAAATATAAGACCTCCAAAAGGCGGTAATACCAGTCGATTATGGAGTTTTGATTTGTTGATAGGCAGGTAAAATCTCGTGGAATTACACTCAAATTGATTGGAGATTCCCCACACAAGATATGAAGTAAAAGAAGAATCAATTAAACAGAAATTTTATTGATTGAAACTAATTTATACAAAATATAAGAGCATAAACGGATATTGAAATATTGAGAGATAAAATAGTACTACCTCAAGAACTGAGATAAGCAAACAATTATGCTTCAGGAAATATTTGAATGATTGTAAAAACTCAAAGAAGAAAATAAGTTGTGTAAGAGAAAGAGAGAGAGAGAGAGAGAGAGAGGAGATTAGATGGAAGAGAGAATGAGAGAGTTTTGTGGTTTTTTCGCGGATGCCTTCCCCTGTTCTTCCAGGTTCTATTTATAATGAAAGCATTGGATACTATAATAATATTGTGGCAAACAGAGTACTGTAGAAACAGTAGAACTGTGGCAGACAGGATATTGTAGAAACAGTGGTATTGTGGTAGACAGGGTACTGTAGAAACAATGGTATTGTGATAGACATGTTATTGAATGATTGAGATTGATAGTATTGTGCACTACGGTATATGTGTAAAATACCGTATTTCTACTTTACAATGCAAAAAGATACAATATTCATGGATCTCCTAAATCTATTCCATAGCAGTCATCTTCATTGGTATTTCCACTGTGGTGAGATGTAGAGTTTGAGTCTGAACTTGATTTTTGTGCTGATTCATTGATATTTGCCAATGCCCTTTCCAGAATTTGTTTCATTTGTTCTGGAGAAGTTGCACTTGCAAGTAAAGAAATAAGAAATCCTCTATTATGATATTGTAGAGTCGCAATTCTGGATGGTAGATTTGAGGAATTAGTCTTGATCCAATTTAAAATTGAATCTTTTTCACACTTATTCTACATTTTGAAGCTGTCCTACCATTTAACTTTATACATTCTAACCAAATTGATTGTATTTGAGGTTCGATTGGGCTTGTAATCAAACCACCAGGCCATGACCCAAGATATTCCAATGTGAACAAAATATAACATCTCCTTTTGAAAATTTTTCTCATGAGATGTAAGATTGTAATTATTCATGAAAGTGTTGAATCCATCTCTAGTATTTTCATGAATGATTTTAGAGGTTGCACCAAATTGTTCCCACCAGTGTGTAAACCAGTTAGGAAGATTTAGTGAAGAACAATTATAAAAAAATATTAACCAAGTATGTGATCTTTTTGGATTCATTTGATAAAACGCATTCCACCATGCCTGCTTATAATCATAATAATTATAAGTGGCTCGATAACTTGCTTGTATAGAAAATGGTTCTATATTGAGTTTTATTGGGGTAGTTGGATGAGTCTGCCATTCTTTTAAGCTGATTACTTTTAGTATTCTAGCTGTAGAATAGCTGATCATTCCTTCCTTTTCAAAATGTTTGAATTTTACTAATCCAGTTTCAATCAAGATTTTTTCATAAAACTGGATTATCTTATAAGGATCATATGGTATATTGTAAAAGTCTTTTGTAAATATTTTTCTTGCAAATTCAAAGAGATCCTTTTTTGATAAGTCTTCTTCTACAGAGAAAACATATTTAGAAACAGGTTTTATAAAAAATTTTGATCTTTGATTAGTAGGTATTGATCCAGAAGGTACTGGAGTTGATATTTCAGTGAGCTGAAAGTTCTGATTTTTCCTCTGACTTTCTATTGGTTGAGGAATTTCTGGTAACATTGGGACTTTATTTTCTGATTGTAAGACTATTGAGATTACCTTAAGTAAACCAGGAGTTGGTTCCATATCGGCCAATTTTGAAAGAACTTCATTGGATTGGATATTGGGGATGAATTGATTATTTGAAGACATTGGTTTTGAGGTCTTAGAAGTGGATTCCTCTTTGATTGTCAATGGGGGGTTAGATGATTTACATACATCTAACTATGATTTAAGATTGGTTAATCCTTTATTGGGAGTTGAGGAGATTTTTTCTTTTCCTTTATCTTTCTCTTTTTTGGGAGGCATCTCCCTGCAAAAATTCACAAGTAAAGAAATCAGGAAGGGAATTTAAAGATCCATTAATATGCTCTATTTCAAAATCAAATACAGAAAGAATAGATTGCCATCTAGCAAAAATTTGTTTTGATGTAATATTTTATACATCTTTTAATAAAACATTTTTAGCCGCTTTACACTCAATTCGTAAAAGAAATTTTTGATTTAGAAAATCTCCTTGGAATTTAGAAATTGTTAAGACAATGGCTAAAATTTCCTTTTTGATTGTAGAATAATTAGATTGACAATTATTCCAATTTTTTGACACAAATTGAACAATATATTCCTTATTATTTTATTTCCTTATAACATAATCATTTTTTCCAAAAATTTTCCATTTGCCTATTTGATATATTTGATCATAAGAAGTTTTTGGTATTTTCCATTCATCTATTGCTTTGTCAAAGTCTTTTATATGTATTTCATCTTTATTGTTTAACATGGATTCTTCTGACTGCTCAGTGGGAGCAAAGCTAGAAGAGGACACAGATATCCTAAGTAAATTCATATTTTCAAAAGAGACTAACTTTCCTTAATCTTATAAATCTAGATCACAAGACTAAATTTAATCTAATATTGTGATTTCCAATTTATGATCTTTTTGCAACTCTTAACAAAAACGGGATTTAAGCTAGGCATTAGTAGGCTTATCACAATATTAAGATTTTCCACAAAGGATTCGTCTTAAGTGATTTAGAAAATATAAGATTTAGATTGTCACAAAGACGATCGTCTCATTAAGAAAATATAAACTTTCTTAAAATACCTATATATTCCCTATTGGCTCTGATACCAAAGGAGGGATCTGCAATGTGTAAACAAGGAATTTCTTTGATTCTTTGTTTGATTAATTTTATTATATTTGTATGTTCATTTGTCCATTGAGGTGGATTTTTCATTAGTTTTTGATATAATGGCTTACATATTATATTAAGATTTGGGAAAAAATCTGTAACATAATTTAAACTTCCTAAAAATCTTTGGAGCTGATTTTTGTCTTTGATTTCATTAGGAAATTTTTTAGTAAATTTTATAGATCTTTATATAGGAATTATCGTTCCATTATGAATATTAAAACCTAAGAATCTAATTTTAGTCTAAAAGAGACTAATTTTTGTTGGTGAAACTATTAAGCCATTATTTTTTATTACATTAATGAAGATTTTTATATGTTTAAAGTGTTGATCTATATTGGATGAAAATATTAAAACATCATCTATATATATTATTATGAAATTATTATAATCATTAAAGATTTCATTCATTATCTTCTGAAATTCAGAAGGTGCATTTTTCAATCTGAATGGCATTACATTCCACTCGAATTGACCAAAAAGAATTGTGGAGGTAGTTTTGTACCTATCACTTTCCTTGATCTAAATTTACTAAAATCCAGATTTCATATCAAATTTTGAAAATATTTTGGTATTATTTAACCTATTAAGTAAATCTTTTTTATTGGGTATTAGATATCTTATCCACTTTAGAGCAGAATTAAGAGGTTTATAATTGATTACTAATCTTGAGACACCTCTTTCTATTTCTACATTTTTATTGACATAAAATGCAGAACAGCTCCATGGAGATCTACTTTTTCTGATTAATTTCTTATTAAGCAAGTCTTTTATTTCATTTTTATAATGATTTAAGACTTCATTATTCATTTGTGATGGTCTAACCTTCGTTAGAATATTTTTTTCATTAAAATCACTTTCATATGGAAGATTTACAATATGTGATTTACGATTCCAAAATGCATTTGGAAGCGTAGAACAAATTGAATTTTTTATTTCTGATTCTAATTGGGAAATTCTTAATCTTAAATTTTTATTGTTAAGTTGATCTTCAACTTTTTTGAATTCAAGGTCATTTTTTAAATATATCAAATGATTTTCTTTGCACTGTAATTCATCATTCTTCAATTGATTTATATATTTGGTTTGTGGCTTTGTGATGAACTTAAACACAATTTCTTTTTTTAGATATTGTGTTTTAATTCCATCTTCGTCTACTATAAACGGTTGAATTTGATTTATGAATAGTGTTCCTAAAATAACATTTTTATTTAAGTTTTTTACTAGTATAAAAGAAGTTTTATAAGAAGCATTATCTTTTAATATTTCAACATTAGATAATTTATATTTGATGTATAATTTATTACCCGATACAAAACTTAGAGATTGGCTAGTTTTCTCAAAATATTTTGTTGGGATCAAGCCTTCTCTGATGCAATTTAAATTTGCACTAGTATCAAACAAAGTAAGTGTTTGTAGTATAAATTCATTATCAATTCTGATTGAAATACTTATTATCCATTTTCTTGTTGTTATTTGAATAAGATGCATTAAATAATCATCATTCCTATTTGGTGATATTTCTTTTTCTTCATTCGAAGTCTTGAATTCATTTTCTTGGATTATTTTTTGGTTTAATTCAAGTAATTCTTTTTGAAATTTTATTTGCATTAGTTTTAATTCTTTTATTTCTTGTTTTTGAGTGTTGATTTCATTTTGTAAATCACTAATTGTTATTAATTTCTTATTTTTTCTTTTACCTCTTTCAAGGATTTCATTAAGGTTATATGGTAATTTTGGAGTAAGAACTGTATTAGTCTTAAAGTTATAAAGAAAAATCTACCTCAATGGACAAATAAACATACAAATATAATAAAATTAATCAAACAAAAAATCAAAGAAATTCCTTGTTTACACATTGCAGATCCCTCATTACCAAAAATGATTTTCCACAAAGGATTCATCTTAAGTGATTTAGAAAAGATAAGATTTAGATCGTCACAAAGACAATAGTCTCACTAAGAAAATATAAACTTTCTTAAAATACCTATATATTTTGTAAATCACTAATTATTATTAATTTCTTATTTTTTTTCTTTTACCTCTTTCAAAGATTTCATTAAGGTTATATGGTAATTTTGGAGTTTTCTCTATAGAAGAAGACCTATCAGAAAAGAATCCCTTTGAATTTGCAAGAAAAATATTTACAAAAGACTTTTACTATATACCATATGATCCTTATAAATTGGATCAAGACTAATTCCTCAAATCCACCATCCAGAATTGCAACTCCATAATATCATAATAGAGGATTTCTAATTTCTTCACTCGCAAGTGCAACTTCTCCAGAACAAATGAAACAAATTTTGGAAAGGGCATTGGCAAATATCAATGAATCAGCACATGCTTCTACTTTAGGATTCGGAGGAATTCTAAAGCAGAAACAAAATAATAAGGAATATATTATTTAATTCGTGTAAAAAATTTGGAATAATTGTCAATCTAATTATTTTACAATCAAAAAAGAAATTTTAGCCATTGTGTTAACAATTTCTAAATTCTAAGGAGATTTGTTAAATAAAAAATTTCTTTTACAAATTGATTGTAAAATGGCTAAAAATGTTTTATTAAAAGATGTACAAAATATTGCATCAAAACAAATTTTTGCTAGATGGCAATCTATTCTTTCTATATTTGATTTTGAAATAGAGTATATTAATGGATTTTCAAATTCCCTTCCTGATTTCCTTACTCGTGAATTTTTGCAAGGAGATGCCTCTCATATATATATATATAACCTACATGTACTTATATTGATCACGCTTACTTGTTAAAATACAATAATATATTTGAACCAAGAATTGGTTGTTGCATTAGCAAGTAATGATGGGAATTAGCCTCTAACTATATCTAAGCCAAGGCCTATCAATGCTTGCTAAGGCCAAGCTACAGCCAGAAGGACGAGGGGAAGGAAAATAAATACTTGACATCAAATCTGTTGTTAGCTGAGGAGCCGAGAAACCATAAGGCTGAGTACTCGAGACTAAAGTTCTACTCGACATAGCATCGAGAGATTCGTGTTGATTGATTCTAGGACTCGACAATTATGGGCTGACCTTTCTGGTGTCTCAACTAAGCCACACGAGACGTTAGGGACCCCTTCCTAAACCTGTACATCCAATAGCCAACCCCATCTGGTTCGAATACTACTCCTCCTAGGACATATCAAGTGATTGCATGCCAAGTTCTATAAAATGTACAGTTTTGTATTTTTGTACATGTTTTCCCTTTACTTTATTTATAGGCCTGATTCTATAGGGCTTAAGGCTTTGTACTTTATTTATAGTGTTACCACTAGGGTTTAGGACTTGCTATAACTAGCAACATTTGTACTAACAAAAATACAAATGCAGATAGATACATAGATAAAGATAGATATATATACAAAGTGAAACTTTCCTTTTTCAAGCATGGCTATACTTGAGTTAGCATTTGTTAGATTATTTAGTGTTGATTAGACTCTTTAATCGTCCCTACGTTGTTATCAATCCTGTTCTTAGATTGTAATGAACCCTTTCATTTGAATTGGTTAGTGAGTTGCATTTAACCTTCATTTGAAACCTCGAGAAACATTTAGTGTTCGTGAGTCAAATCGAACTTTATTTTGAGCTCATACCCCTGATCATGATTATGTCTTGGTGAGTTATATCTATCCACATTTACTGTCAAAACCTTTCCTGTTCTTCGTACCCATTTTCCTTGAATACCCATTCCTATTCATTTCTAGATTTGCACTTGTTTCTTTCTGGATTGATCCTTTGATTCCTTATCATCTTGGCATCCTAGATTAGATCCTTATCATATTGGTATCAGAGATTTAGGGAGACACGCATGCTAGTGTTCTCAAAGTAGATTTGTGGTTCTAACATTTCTGTTCATCATTGTTTTGTAGTGTTGTGTGCTATTTGTTAGTAGTGGTAATTGCAGAAGCCAAGTAGTGGTTGTTTCTAGTTTGCTAGTATGTGTTTGTTCAATTCTCTAGTCAATTATTGTATGAACAAGAATGTCAAAAGATAGTATCAACAACACTGGAGACAATCTTAGTGAAAGCTTGAGGAGACGTGTTGATACTTGGAATACTAGATTCAGAATCTCACCAACTCTATTCAAGCGCTTATTGGGTTAGTTAGAGGCCACAAACATGCTGGTTGAGAAGAAAGGAGGGGACGGATACCCACAGTAAGAGTAGTTCCAATGAACTTTGTAATGATGTGAGACAGCCGAGAAGAGCTGCTAAGTCAAGGAGAAGAGAAAACTATCTAGTGCCGAGAAGGAGAAATAAAAGGAGTGTTAACTTTGAAACAAATCAAGAAGCTCGGAGAAGAGAGCCAAGGCAAAGAAGAGGTGTAGTTGAGCAGAGCTCTAACAAAAGTAGCCGAATCAAGGAGAATCGACTAGCTCAAAATATAATGGATGAACCCCAAGCACCTAGCCAAGGACTTGACAATGTCAAGTTGAAACTACCGACCTTTTGTAGAAGTAGCCAACTTGAAGAGTTCCTTGATTGAGTTCCCCGAGTCAAGAAGTTATTCGAGTGCTATAAGTATAGATACCCAATAGTAGGAGTGGTTCCAATGAACTTTGTAATGATGCGAGATAGTTGAGAAGGGCTGCTAAGCCGAAGAGAAGAGAAAACCATCTAGTGTCGAGAAGGAGGAATAAAAGGAGTGTTGGCTTTGAAACAAATCAAGAAGCTTAGAGAAGAGAGTCGAGGCCAAGAAGAGGTGTAGCCATATAGAGCTCTAACAAAAGTGGCCGAATTGAGGAGAATCGACTAGCTCGGAATGCAAGGGATGAACCTTGAGCACCTAGCTAAAGACTTGATAATGTCAAGCTAAAACTGCCAACCTTCTATGGAAGTAACCGACCTGAAGAGTTCCTTGACTAGGTTCCTTAAGTCAAGATATTATTTGAGTGCTATGAGTGTGATGATTGGGCAAAGGTTAAGCTGGCTTCTTTATCCCTTGCTGAATATGCAAGTCTTTGGTGGGATAAGCTAGTTGCTAAGTGAGATGCTGAAAAAGATGAGCCGATCAGAACTTGGAGGGTCATGAAAAGATTGATGAACCAACGCTTTATGCTGACTTATTTCAAGTATGAGATGCTCCATGCCTTCCAGTACTTGAGACAAGGTCGAAATATTGTTGAAGAGTATTTACAAGAGGTTAAGACCTTGATGACGAGATGTGAAATTGCCGAGCGACAAGACCGTACCATTGCTAGATTCCTAAGTAAGCTCCAAGACGACATTGCTAATATAGTTGAAATGCAACCATTCAACTCTTTTGATGAGCTAATTAATTTAGCATTAAGAGTAGAGAGGCAAAGGAGCAGAAGGAATTAGAAACCGAGTAGCTGACCTCAACAAGGTAACCCTGAGCGTGAGAGGTATGTTAAGAGAAGGTAAGAAAAGAGGATAGATAAAGGAGACCCTAGCCAACCAGTCCATGCCAAGAAACGTACTATAGAGAAAGAAAAAGCACCCGGTAACAAGGCCCGAGAAGTGAAGTTCTTCAAATGCTTAGGCTACGGACACATTGCATCCTAATGCTCAAATAAGAGGGTTATGGTCTTAAAGGATGAAGGGCTTGAGGCTCAAATCGAGAGTCAGAGTGACAAGAGCTCAAATGACCAGTTGATAGAAGAAGATGTCTATCCTGAGTACCTCGATAAACTCTTGGTTATGGTGACATGAGCTAACCTAAGGGCAGATCTTGGATAAAGAGAAAATTTATTTCACATTTAGTGCCTAGTGAATGGGAAGACCTGTTCCCTAGTAATAGATGGAGGTAGTTGCACCAATATTGTCTCTATTGAGTTGGCAGAAAAGATGAAGTTGCCAACCTACTTGTATCCTTGGCTATATGGATTGAAATGGTTTAATGACAAGGGTATGAACCATGTGCATAAAAGAGCATAGATAGCATTTAAGGTTAGACCATACAAGGATGATATTGATTTTGACGTTGTGCTTATGAATGTCGCAAATCTACTTCTTAGCCGACCTTAGGAGTATGATCGGAAAGTGATCCATGACAGCTTTCTCAACACTTACACCGTTTAGAAGGATGGGAAGAGCTATCGCTTGACCTCTATGAGCATTGAGGAAATCTAGAGACACTTGGTAACCATGGTGAAGAGAAAAGGAAAGAGAAGTTTATTCAGCATTCTAGCTTGTGCTCAACACTTAACGTCGAGGATGACTTCCTTTCAAACCCGCGGTAATGATGAGAATTAGCCTCTGACCATAAGGCCAAGTACTTATGTACAAGGAAAATAAACACTTGGCATCAAATCTGTCATCAGTCGAGGAGCCAAGAAACCATAAGGCCAAGTACTTAAGACCAAAGAACCACTCAATACAGCATTGAGCAATTCATATCAATTGATTCTAAGACTCAGCAATTATGGGCCAACCTCTATAGTGTCTCAGCTAAGCCATGCAAGACATTAGGGACCCCTTACTAAACCCGTACATCCAACTACCGACCCCGTTCGGTTCAAATACTACTCTTGTATGCCGAATTCTATAAAATGTCTAATTTTGTATTCTTGTACATGTTTTCCCTTTACTTTATTTATGGGCCTAATTCTTTAAGGTTTAAGGCCTTGTAATTTATTTACATTGTTGCCACTAGGGTTTAGGACTTGCTATAAATAGCAACATTTGTACTAACAGAAATATAGACACAGACAAATACATAGATAGAGACAGATATATATATATAGAGTGAAACTTTCCTTTTTCGAGCAAGGCTATTCTTGAGTTAGCATGTGTCGGATTATCGAATGTTGATTAGAGTCTTTAGTTGTCCCTGCATTCTTATCAATCTTGTTCTCAAATTGTGGGGAACTCCTTCATTTGAACTAGTTAGTGAGTTGCATCTAACCTTCATTTGAAATCTCAAGCAACATTTAGTGTTTATGAATCAAATCGAACTCTATTTTGAGCTCAAACCCTTGATCGTGTTTGTTCCTTAGTGAGTTATATCCATCCACATTCACTATCAAAATCCTTCTTGTTCTTCGTACCCATTTTCCTTGAATACCCATTCCTATTCATTTCCAGATCAGCTGTTGTTTCTTTTTAGAATGATCCCTTGATTCCTTATCAACTTGGCATTAGAGATTCGATCCTTATCAAGTAAGGCCTTGAAGTATTTATTATATATATATTTGGTTGGTTACCTATCAATTAGAATAATAACTATTCGACTTTACTAATAATCAATCATGCATTGTAGGTTTATGCATTTACATGAAAAAAGGCATCAACACTACATAGTGGAGCCCAGTATCATGCATGTAGGATCGGTATGTACATTATGTTATTATTGTATCGTACAACATACTCGTACAACATACTCATACAACATGTTCTTACCTTAACCTTTAAGATCTACTTAGCTTTGGGGAGTGCCACCTTCTACTTGAAGCTAAGCTATATCCATTACTTTGGGTCAACTAAGAGAAGATGATATTTGATTAGACGATAGATGTAGAGACATAAGTCTTGATGTACCTAAATACTTCATAACCCGAACAATGATGGGCATAAAACTGTGCTTTACACAAATGTCGGTAGGCTGTATACAATGTATGCATTTAATATGCTTGCCCGTATTGCATATGCGTGTTTGAATAACATGAAATTTGTTTGTTGGTAGGATAGGAAGGTTACTTACTAAGCCGTTGTTGTATACCCCCTTACAATTTATTGTTATTGCTTAACTTATGATTAGAGTTAGGTTGAGGGATGCCTAAGGTTAGTTTTGGAAGCTTTGGGATATTTAGAGGGAAGATGAGAGCACAAATGGACATCTATGATATATTTAGACTCTCTAGTATTATCTTATATATTTCTTAAGGATTTGCAATGGCTTAGACTAGTAGTACATTATTATGTATAAGACTTAATTGAAGGGAAACTATTTGCCTTGCTATTTATGTTATTTAATATTATGTGATTAGCCTTTAATTATTTACTTTTATATTACTTGTGGTACTTTTATAACCCTTAGGTTGCAACAATATTAAAGTGGTATGAATGCGTTAAGTTAAAGAGGAATAAATACTAGCCCTAAACATAATAGGAAGCCAACCTAGTGAGGCTAAGAGGGGTAGAATTGAGTTAGGAGACATAAAATTGAACTTATTATTTGAAAGAAGGATGAAACCCTAACATTAAGAAATTTTTGTGCTCTAAGGTGATTTCAAGACTCTTATGGCGCAATGGCTCGAGTTTTACATGGAGGAATGAGAGACTCTCTTAGACTATTATCGTTGCCTTTGGTTGTTGTATGAGGACTTTATACTGATGAGCTTTGCAGCATGATTACAGTGTTGTCTTGGTAAAAGGGTAGAATGACGATATTATAAAGGTTTAGACATGAGGAGTTACTCATGTATCTCTAGTGCCCAGTCTACACCAACACCAAGCATTTATTCACATACATAAGCATGAGTCTTGGTTGGTGGAACATTCTAGACAACCATCAAAGTTAGCATTCTTGGTTAACGATGACTATCGATTGCCGGCATTAACATTCAATGAGTAGAGACCAGTTCAAGTTGATAATCCAGCCTTAGTAAAGGTTAACATTAATTGGGCTATAGGTACTCCTTAGGTGGAGATGGAGTTGGACTATAGGCTTCCACTTTATTCTGATGATGAGAATGACTAGCTAAAGGAGTAGGTCCCCGAAACTCTAGTCCTAACTTTAATGGAGGTCGACCTAGTCTAATAGGACATACCTTAGGAGGATCTACTTAAGCCTATGCCCCTTACTATGTTACTTGCAGATCTATACCACTCGATGGAGTCGAATGATGGTGGGGTAGAAATGTACGTAGATAGACCATTGCTTGAGCCTCTATCACTTGTAGTATAGGATAAAAAGGAGGAGGGTTGGTTAGAATTGGATGAGCATTGTAAGCCTTCTATGGTTTTTAGTGTAGATTTAAATGGAGATGACTCGGATGATTCTGGTTTTATGAGAATTGATGATCTAGAGGATGACGAGAGTGCTAAGGCTAGTTTAACTATTTGATGTGTCTTCGAGGTCAAACACACAGAGAAGCACCACAATGAATCAAACCAAAAACAAATAAGGAAAATGTTAGCAAAGTCTAAGTAGCTACCGAATGGATATGGTGCACCACTTAATCTTACTTAGCCTATACTCTGTAGGATATGATGCATTGGTCTGAACTAAAGGGTCACTTGCCATTACTCTTTGCTAAAGGGAATAGATAAGAGTTAAATAATCACGATAATACTAAGGTTGCTCAAAGTGAATAATTCTATATTGATTAGTTGATTCATGTCTACATACAAGAAAGTAGGGGTTTATATACCCACCCATTAGGGTTACTTTATATGTATGAAAAGACTAAAGGGTATTCTACAATTAGGTTACATAAGTCATACTAAAAGGGGTAAAAAGGGCAAAGAATATTTAGTATGGAAAAAGAAAGAATCCTTCTAAAACATTGTGTTAAAAGACATGTGTCACTTAGTGGTTGGATGGGAGAAATATGATACAAGGTAGGCGGAAGTAGAATAGCAATTGCAATCAAGGACTAACTTGATCTAGATTAGGTTGGGAGTCAATCAGTTTGATAAAGAAGTCAACTATATTGGAGTCAGACACTTGTGGTCGATAGGGGAGCTCAGCTTAACCAATCTTGGCTTGTCTTTTGGAATGAGACTTTGCTGTCGGGCAAGAGCATGTTTGATACATATGAGGATTTGACAGTCAAGTTAGCAGAGGATCAATTTGACGTAAGAGTCCTTGTCTTGGCTTTGGTTTCGAGCTAGTATTCTTCGTATGAGTCCTTAGAGTCCTTTATCTTGGCTATGAGCAATTGGTTCAGGGGCTTGATTCCTATCATCTACTTAAAGGTCAAAAAGATCTGTCCTCAAATCTAAAGGGGTTTTTGCTTCTTCGTTTGGGGTACATACGGGGTCTTCTTCTTCTGCTGGTTGGTGAGGGATCAGATTAAACACATTGAAAGTGGAAGAAATACCATAGTCATTAAGCAACTCGATTCGGTAAGCGTTGCAATTGATCTTCTTCAAGATTTTGAATAGACCATCAGCTGGAGGAGATAACTTGTTCTGTGTCAAGTGTGGGAATCATTCTTGGATGAATCCATTCAGTCTCTTAGGTAGAAAGAAACAATTCAACGACCTTGGCTATTAATTTCTTGTTGTCTCTGATTAAATTTGGCAATCTTGCTGGTTACAAACTAGTGTAGTTCATGCAATTCTTGGGCTCGATCAACTCCAGATTGACTCTCTTTAGTAGCTGCTAAGGCACGGATCATATCCAAGGGAATAGTAGGGTTCAGGCCATAGACGACCTCGAATGGGGTCTTCCTAATAGTGCTATGGACAGTTCAGTTGTATGCGAACTCCACAACTTGTAGGCATAAATCCCAATCCTTTAAGTTCTTTCCTACGAAGCTCTAAGCATATTACCTAACATCCTGTTTACCACTTTAGTTTGGCCATCAGTTTGAAGGTGACTACTAGAGTTGAATATAAGTTTAATTCCAAGTCTTCTCCAAAGTGCCTTCTAAAAATAGCTAAAAAATTTCATATCTCGATTTGAGACTAGTCTTTAATACCTCATGTAGTCAGATAACCTCCTGCAAAAACAAATTAGTAATACATAAAGCATCGTTAGTCTAATGGCATGAAATAAAGTGTGCCATCTTGTTAAAGCGATTTACTACATCAAAGATAGAATCTTTACCTCTGGATGTCTGAGGCAACCCTAGGACAAAGTCTATGCTAAGGCCAGCCCAAGGTAAGGTTAGTGTTGGCAACAACATGTATTCTTCACAGGGTTCTCTCTTTCCCTTAGCACGCTTGCACACTTCACAACTACTAACTACCATATGAACATCCTTGGCTAAACCATGTCAGTAAAAGTTCTCCTTTAACAAATTGGCTGTCTTGGTCTCCCTATAGTGACTTAATAATTCGCCGTTATGAGCTTCCTTAATCAATAGCTCATGCATGGAACAATTTAGTATACATAGCCTTTAGTCCGTAAATAAATAGCCTTCCTTAAGATAATACCCCTTAATAGCAATTCCATCCCTATACTGTTTTAGGATAGGGTTGAAATGAGAATCATAAGTGTATTGCTGGGTAATGAGTGAGAATCCTAATACTTTTGTCTACAAAGTGGTTAGTAGGGTTTGTTATCGCGATAAAGCATTTGTGACTACATTTGTGCTTGCCTTCTTGCATCGAATTATGTATGAGAACCCTTTCATAAATTCCAACCACTTGGTTTACCTCTTCAAAAGCTTGTTTTAACTCTTTAGATACTTTAGAGACTCATGGTCTGTATAAATCACAAATTCTCGTGGTAGCAAATAGTGTTGCAAAATAGTAGAGGCTTGATAAAGAGAGTACAACTCTTTCTCATACACATAATAGTTTAGGGCAGGACCACTAAGCTTCTCACTATGGTAGGTGACAGGTTGTCACTCCTACATCAAGATAGCACTAACTCCTACTCCCAATGCTACATTCCAATTCGAAAGGTTTGTCAAAATTTGGTAGTGAAAGGACAGGCGCCAAGGTGAGCTTCACTATAATCTCCTTAAAGCTTTGTTTAGCTCGATTATTCCACCTAAACCCTTCATTCTTCTTTATCAGCTTGGTCAAGGGGTTGGCTATGGTATTGAAGCTTTTGGTAAATCACCTATAGATAAAAGCTAGGTCATGAAAGCTTCGAACCTTAGTGATAATCATTGGCATCGGCTACTTAAGAACAGCTTGGATCTTCTCCTCATTTTCTTGGAGTCCTTCCCTTGACACCACAAACCCTAAGAAGATCACTTCCTTCTGGTAGAACACACATTTCTTTACATTTTCATACAACTTCTCAATGCGTAAAATGTCTAATACCTTGTGAAGTGAACATGGTCATTTAGGTCGACATTGTATACCAATATGTCATTAAAGTACAAGACCACACATCTTCCAATTAGAGGGCACATTACATGGTTCATCAATCTCGTGAATGTGCTCGGCACATTAGTAAGTCCAAATGGCATAACTAACCATTCGTAGAGTCTATGCTTAGTCTTGGAGGCAGTCTCCCATTCATCACCCAACCTCATGTGAATTTAGTAATAGCCACTATGCAAATCAATCTTCAAAAACATCTTAGTGCCATGAAACTTATCTAATATGTCATCAAGCCTCGATGTCGGGTATCCGTACTTGATAGTAATTAAGTCGATTGCTTAACTATTGATGCCCATGTACTATGAACCATCATTCTTAGGGACGAGTAGAGTTGGTACAGCATAAGGGCTCATGCTCTCCCTCACATTTCCTTGCTTTATGAGTTTGTCTACCTCTCTTTTCAGTTCAGCAGCCTGGTTAGGGTTTATTCTATATGCAGGTCGATTTGGCAGGGTGGCGCTTAGCTGTAAATCAATATAGTGTTCAATGCCTCGAATTGAAGGCTATCCTCTAGGTAGTTCATTAGGGAACAAATCGAAAAACTCATTTAGTAAGCTTTGGATTTCATTAGAGATACCCTCCAAATCTTTTATTTCCAACAATCTTCTGATCAATAGGAACATAGATTCTTTAGCCTTTTCAGCAGCTTAGAGCTTTCTTCGATTCATCACTAAGGCATTCTTCTTATTAGCTCAGGTGAGCTAATTGTGGGTTTCATTTACTTAGGATGGGATCTAGGGTTGCAACATAATCTTCTTTCTATCCTTAACAAAGGCATAGGTATTCTTATACTCATCGTGAGTAACACGTCAGTTGAACAACTAAGGTTATCTAAGCAGCAGATGTGAAGCTCCTATGGGGATGACATCACACACTACTTCATCCCTATACACATTCACAACACTAAACAGTATAATCACTTGTTCAGTTACATGCAAAGTACCCTTATCATGATGCCAATGCAGCTTGTAAGGTCGGGGATGCTTTAAGGTCGGCAGACCTAACCTCTGCATAAAGGATTGTGTAACGACATTAGTATAACGTCCCCAATCCATAATGATTATGCACAATTGGCCTTTGACGGTACACTTAGTATGGAACAGATTCTCCTTAGAGTTTAGCAAGGAACTTAGTACTCACCTTAAGACTAGGGCCATCACTTCTCCCTGGTCAGCATAGACATAGGTCTCTTCTTCCTCTTCGGCTTCAGGTTTTCCAAAATCTTTTTTCTCAGGTTGGCTATCATCGGTGTTATCCACTTTATCTCCTCAGAGCACCATGACATGCCGGTTCGGACACTCAGTAGCCATATGTCCAAAGCCTAAGCAATTAAAGCATTTCACCTCGTTGTTCTTTCATCCAGAAGTCTGCCTTTTCTCATACATCCTCGGGGTTGACTTAACCTCGAGTCGACCTATCTGACTGACTTAGCCCTATTGGCTTGCTCGACTATCATCATATTGGTCATTCCAATCCTTAGCCTTATATAGCCTCCTCGACTCGGATTGAATAGGTCGATGCAGGACTGGTGGTTAAGAGGATGTAGGCCCAAGTCAGGTTAGAGCACTTCTTTTCTATTTTTCGACCTTCTATGCTATCTTTATCACATCTTTCGAGGTATGAAACCTTTATACTTCTATGATGTTGCAAATCTTGTACTTGAGCCTAAAAATGAACCTTGATATTGTATAGGCCTCTAGTTCTTCTATGTTATCTCATATCACTTGGATTTGGAACTCTCTGACATAGTCATCAATAGATCGACTTCCTTGGAGAAGCTCCTGTAGCTTTGCAAATGTATCTTATAGGTAAGTCTTGGGTATAAATCTACCTCTCAACAACCTTTTCATCTCATCACATATTCTAACACCTCGCCTTCCATCTCTTGTTTTAGCTGCATTCAGATTTTTCCATCACATGATGGCATACCTAGTAAACTCTAGTGTAATAAGTCAGACTTTGATAGTATCCATATACCTATAACACTCAAACGCTTTCTCGACTTTCTCTTCTCACTCTAAGTATTTAACTGCATCTCCACTTCCACTGAAGGGCAAGATTTGAACCTTGACGTTGTTTAGCCCTCGAGAGACTTAACGTCCTCATCCTTACACTTGGTAATAGTCAAGTTCTTCTTCTTCCTCCCCAAACTCTTTAACATCCAACTCCTCATCATCTTCCTTAATCTCCTCTAACTCCAGTCTTTGTTTAGTAGCTCAGTTTGCTACTCCTTTAGCTTGCTATAGTCGAACTAGGCAATTGATTTGATTACCTTAGCTATGGTGTCTCTCAAGGGCATTTTCTTGTGAGTTATGGTGCTGTGCACCAAGGGGTTATTGTCTGTTAACTTGCATTGCTATGACTAAACTCTTAACAAGGTTGGTTAGTTTATCAAGTTTGTCATCAACCAACTCTAGAGTGTTACTACCATTATGAACATGACGAGGTTAAGCACTACTACTCTAGTCACAATAACACCTTGAACACCCGAATCTGACATGGTGCAATACTTCTCGGATAGATTAATATCTCACTAATAACTTCAACTCCTAATAATCACTCGAACAAAACAACGGCGAACTTGCTTTGTTTTTGTAATGAAAAATAGAGTAAAAATGAAACTACACTTACTTACACTCAAACATATTGCAATAGCTACAAAGGGAACATAATAGCCACCAATAGCAAAGCGAACTAAAACTTCACTGCAACTTCAAACACTTCCATACGGAACCATACTTTGATACTAGCAAAGCTGATGCGTCCCTAAGGTAAGACATACGGAGAAGCATCACAACGAAGCAAACCAAAAACAAATAGGGAAAAAGTTAGCAAAGTCCGAGTAGCTACTGAATGGATATGACATATTACTCGATCTTATTTGGCTCACAATCTGCCGAATATGATGCATCGGTTCGAATTGAAGGGTCACTCACCACTACTCCTTACTAAAGGGAATAGATAAGAGTTGAATGATAACAAGAGCACTAAGGTTGCTCAAAGTGAATAATTCTATATTGATTAGTTGATTCATGTCTCCATATAAGAAAGTAAGGGTTCATATACCCACCTACTAGGGCTACTTTACATGTATGAAAAGACCCGTCTCGACTTTGGTTTTGACTAGTATTCTCTACGTGAGTCTTTAGAGTCCTCTAACTCAATTACGAGTGATTGGTCTAAGGGCCTGATTTCTATCACTATCGACCTACTAATGTATTGGTTAGATAGGTTGACATAGTTGAGATTACCATGTTTTAGATGTACTTGTCATGAGTATATTCTTTGAGTTATAGTACCATGTTATTAAAAAACTTACTATAGAGCTTACATGCTTACGCTTAGTATCAGTAGAGTTTTACTCTCTAGAATGACCACATTTCTAGTGTAACCTCATGATTGACAGAAATTAATGAAAAAAGGATTGCTTTTATTTTGTTTGGTGTATATGTTTCATACTACTTTGTCTTATTCTTTGGATTATAAGTTTCTCTACTATGAGCTTACTTAGATTATTTTTAGAATTAGGCCTAGGAAAGGCTAGGGGAAACCTCCCTTGAGGCATGATCCACTAGAGGATCATCTAACAGATCATCTAGATGTTCTACCAGTGTGGGTTCTATAGAGGGACTGCATAGAGGAGGTGCTAGTTGTAATACAGGACATGCTGAGAGCCTTCCATGAGAGGGACAAAACACCTTCAGCTCATGTTCCACCTCTTGTACCAATTGAGGAGGTGCCACCACTAACATTGCCTCCTATTACATAGGTACATTTAACTCTTGCAACACCCCTAGATCTTAGGCCTTAGAGGTCCATGATGTTGGAGTTTATCAAGTGTATTAGGTATTTAGTTACAGGACGCCTTGAGGAGGATGAGGATTGGCTTATGTAGATTGAGTGCACTTTTGAAGCATTTGAGGTTTCACACCATTTGAGGATTACTTATGGTACTTACTATTGATAGTTAAATTTCATTCACTCAGCCATTCGACTGCTTATATGCCTAGTAACTCAATTCTTAGCTAACACTAAGTAACATAGATCTATATCTGATTTGAATTTAAGGAAAGTAGCATGAATAGTTAGCACTTCATGCAGTTATATTACATAACTTCCCACTATTCCTACATTTCAGGAGTATACTTGATTAAGAGGTCTTCATGTGTCCCAATAATCATGTGATTAACTATTGTTTCAAACACTCAACATTCGCTTATAAATATGGAAAAGAAGCACTAGAAGAAGTATTTGATAACTTACTAGTACTCATTCAATCTTTTCCAACATTCATTTACTAACTTAGGCATCAGAATAACCGTATCGGATTGAACTTAGTACCTTATAGCCTTTTTTTATAGGATCAAAGTCCTAACTTAAAATTACCTAACAACATTTGGTGCCGTTTGTTTTTTCTTACCTATCCACATGGTTACAATAAGATTAACTAAAAGTGTAGGTGTGGGTACATCATCCCACCACCTTAAAGGGAGAAGTAGGCACACTGACGAACAACATTTGGTTAAGCTAGAGGAAGTTTGCCTTAACTTAGCCAAAGAAAACTAGGAATTAAGCAAAAAACATGAAGAGATCCTTAATCTCCTTTATAATAATGTCTATCCAAATCAAAACAAAGAGCATGGTGATCATAATACTGAGAACAGTGATGACTCAATCTATTCACCCAAAATGTTGAAAAAGCAAGCCAAAGTTACAATAGGACCTTCGGCTCCTATGCTTAAGAAAAATGACAAGGGTAAGTGTTACGCCCCGAAGTTGCAGAGTCGCAACAGTCCCACCGTGTAAACCATTCTATGATAGTAACTGGCCTCACAGTGCCTACCATAGACATGATCTACACAAGGCGTCAACGACTCCTCATTTTGAAGTAAATAGTTCGAATAATAGTTATACTACAATTATGATAAATATTACAAATTTCTAATAAACATAGATAATTATAAGTATGTCCACAGAGCTTTTCAGGAAGTTTTACATAAATACAACAGTTCACTAGATTACATAATAACTATCAGTCTTTTATCCTTAACTACAAAGTCACTCTAGTTACACATTATGCTAAGTAACTTGATCCTCACACCCTTGGCTTCAAAGGACTAACCTTTGGGTAATTGTAGAGCGACATAGTAATTGAAGTGTTCAAAAATTACAACTTGCAAAAGGATCTATAAGGGTATGAGCAACTACAGCTTAGTAAGTTGCATTGGAGACTCATGAATGTATACAAGCACAAACATGATTATCAATCAATTATTTTCATGCAATGCAACAATTAAGTGTCATCACACAACGTAATTCGGTCCGTTGTGAAATTAGAGAAATTTCGCCCGCTCTAATCCGGGTTGAAGAGTTCCATGTTATGCAGCAGCTTACAACCAAACCTAGGCTTATGCAATGGAGACCTCGCTCCTCTCGCGGCTACCTTCGAACCATTGACTTCACCCCTGCCGTGACCTCCTCTCCTGTCACTTAGTTCGACTGAGGATGAAGAAGGGACCATTTTGCAATCCTGCACTATCCCTTTCGAAGGGGTTGGTATTTGGTTGGAGAATCCTATGATCCCCTAACGGGTTGCAATGCATGACATTCTTGGTTCTTAGAGTCGAATAAGATTAAATTTCATTTAGGGTATTCAAACAATTTCACACCAATTCAATCATAACACAAAATCACTCATATCACAATTTCAGCACGAATTCAGATACGTCAAACACATGCGTAAACTATTTATAATCACAACCATATACAAGCCTAAGTCTCTGAGTACCATAAAACTAGTACTCTATTACAATAAGCAATAACCCAACTTACTTGAAATGGCTTGATCACTCGATCCCTTAGTCGCAAGCTGATTTGTCTCTAGGTGTCCTATAATACAAATAGGTCTTTTTAGTACTTATATTTTATGGATTCATATTCTAATTCATAATGTAACTCATTTTTCCCATGTATACCTATAACATACTAATGATTCGTTGTACTCTATTTCGGGGTTCGAATCCTAAACTAGATTCTAGTTTTAATTCCTAAGTCTTAAATAGGCTTGAATCTCAGCGTGACATTAATCACATTACACTTGGGTATTCAAATATCCTATTGGGTCTTAATTCAGTATTCTAAACTATTTGGTACACGCTAACCCTAATTGAGGTATCGGATTTATTCCCAACGTGAGAAAATCTTATATTTTGAGACATTTACTTAAAATTAAATGTTATTTCAGATTTATTATTTTTCTGATTTCTATTATAATATTATCTAAATAACCCTAATTTTTTTAGATTTATTAATTTTCAATTTCACATATTACTAATTTCTTACATTAACTACCTAATTTCCTCAATTAGCCATACTTAATACTCCAAGGCTAGGATTAGGTTTCCACATAAGAGATTAGCATCCCTAAACATCTAATTACTAACTAAATCAGTAATTAGTATCTTAATCACCTAATTAACCCAAAATTACCCAATTTTTCTATCATTTTAGGGCTAAAAATTAACTTAAAAATTTCAAAAATTAATTTTAAAAAAATGGCTTCATAGCACTGTTCTATATCACATGAGCATCCTATAGAAAAAAATTGAGCTCCAAACTACACTCCTAAGCCTATTTATTTCTAGTTCTAATTATGATCGGTTTTGTGCAATTTGTTAAGGACTCTATATTTCCAGATGTAATTAAACTAAATCACTATTTTTTCCTAAATCTACATACAATAAAACCTCAAAATAATGAGTTTCATAATTTTCTGGGCAGAATAACTATTTTTACGAAATTATACAAAATTGGGATAATTATAGGACTCACCAAGTTCGATGCTTTCTGGCCGTCCAAACCCAGTCCAAGGTTGTCGGTCGGCCTAGACGGTGGGTCTAGTGTAGGGTGGTGGTGGTGGCTCGGTCCCAGGTGGTAGTGAGATGTAGGTTTGGCTCACTTGCCTGATCTGTACAGTTTTCTTTTCTTTTCTTTTTTTTCTGAATTTTCTCTCAAATTTTTGGGTCTCACGATTTTTCTCAGATTCTTCACTGCCCAAATGAGTTCTCGAAATTTTTCCCCTATTTATAGACGATTTTTGTAATTATTATGTATTAATTAGACATGACTTTGCCTAATTCCCTTGATTTTTGGCTTTTGTATCGCCTAATTCTAATTGGTTGATTTTTATTTGGCAGATCTTGACATGCCACGACCTGATTTGGATTATCTTATCCTCTTTTGATTTTTTTTTTCTGATTTTTCCATAATTAATTTATAATTTTCTTTAATTATTTATTTCGTTTTTGGCCAATTTAAGTAATTTTGCATATTTTTATCTACACATAAATACATGTGGAGTACATGTGAACATTCCTAATTATTATTTTGGTCATTCTAAAATTTTTAGTATACATATAATCTATCTCTAGTAATTTATTAGTTATTAGATTACACTTTTCGCCTTTTTAGTAATTAGCAATTATTATGCTTAAAATTTGAAAATTTTATAGTCTCCTATTTTACTACTTATTTTCTTAAATTTAAGTTTACGGGGTCATTTTTACTAATATTTCTCTCAATAGTTTACAATTTAGGTTTGATTGGATCCTTTAACCGATTGTCCTATACCTTAGGTTCTAAATTTAATCATATGGTTACTTGGCTTAGCTTTAGGACTTACAGTAAGCAATCACAGCAAGTGCACCATGCTAGACCTTCACATGTTAGCACCCTTACTATAGTGAGCAAATAGTTTCAAATTAAGAAGAGTGTAGACTTTGTAAATTTAACCTTTTAAACATAGTGTCGGACTCGAGTATCATGAATATTTCCCTAAGTTGACAAGACTATATAAAATGAAAATCGACTAAAATTTTAAACTCGAAACTTAAAATGAACTTGAAAGGCCTTAATATACAATTTGGAAACCCTAATCATGCAAGAAAGCCCCAATCCCTACATACGCGTACTTTTAGAAATGTAAACCTAAACTTAATAGAAACCGTAAATATCAAATCATAAAAATTTTTAAAACTCTATAAAATTATCTTAATGCTTAAAAATCCATAAATCAATAAAATTATCAATAATTTTATGAAATCATATAAAATTGATAACGAACGAATAAAGGATTATTTCAAGTAATAATAAATAACAAAACTAAGCTAGTTAAAGGAATAAATTAATAAATTTACAAAAATTATTTTACTTGTGTACATAAGAAGCCCACAATATATATATATATTATTAGGCAATTTCTTTCTCTTTTCTTAATCTATTGTATGATACATATATATATATATATATGTGTGTGTGTGTTGCATAATAAAGGGATGTTCTTAAATAATTAAGCCAATTGAACCTAGCTTCTAAGTGTAAGTCAATTACTCCCAAGTTAGTGGAAAACCCTAAAACAAAGATAAACTTACTAAAACCCTAAAACCTAGGATAATCAAGGACTTATGTCCCTAAATAAATAATTAAAAATATAATTTCAATAAATTTTATTCAACTTTAGAAAACTCTAAAATTTCTTAAGAGGCAAATCACAACCTATAAATTAATTTAAGAACCAAACCTTAAAAGAATTTTATATAAGATAATTCTCTTATTTTCACTTATAAGCCATGTTACATATGGATAAATTATAAATCCTACTTTTTAGCGGACTTGCTATTCAACTAAGAACACTTCCTAAATATTCCCAAGGATAAACTAAGCTGAAAATTCAAGTTTACATTTAAAAACAAATTTAATTTTCCAATTCAAAAGTCTATTATCGATAAAAACTTGACTACGAGAACTACAAACTCTAAATCACTCAAAACCTTAAACCCTAAAACAATTAAAAACTTATAACCCTAAGCGACTAATTGATAATTTAATTTGAATAATTTTATTTAAACTCTAGAAATTTTCATAATTTTATAAGAATTAAATCATAACATATAAATCAATTTAAGAAACAAACTCTAAAAGAATTTTATATAAGACAATCTTTTTATTTTCATGCATAAGACTTGTGCACATGAATAAGTAAACGAACTAATCATCCTAAATAACTTATCAATTAACAGTTGGAATCATTTATCAATTGATAACTTATCAAAAATTAGTGATAAGACATTTCCCTTATCACACCATAACTTATATTACATGTAGATAAGTTATCACAATATTTTATATGTTCAACTCTTAATTAAGTGACAAGATAACTCAATGCCCAAAGAGGATACCCTATGGTTGGTTGGGAAGAGAGCCTAATGGAGGCCATGCCTTGTCAACTTTCAATCACTTAATTGTCTTATACATCTACTATTCACCCCGTAAGGCTTACATCATCTAGTCTTATCAAAAAGTTGGCATTTGTGCATTTCTTGCGCACACTTCTCCTCCCATTCAAAAAAATGCCACTCTCTCCCTCTTTTACTCTCATTTTCACTTCCTTTTCTCTCACTTTAAACACAAATCAAAAGAAGAAACCTAACCCCACAAAACCCCACATTGCCACCACCCTTTTAGCTTTGTAACTCATGGTATAAAAGCTTGATTTTGTTGACTCCTTTTGTCAATTTCAAAAACTACTTTTAGGAACTTTAAAATATCCTCAAAACCCTACTTCAAAGATCAAGACTCTAGCTTTCAAATTAGTTGCACCACCACCTTATTTTCGCTTTAAGGATGAGTAAGTTGTTTCTTTGTGTTAGTGGTTTAGTGTTACATGTTGGGAGAACATGTTTTCATGAAGATATTAGTATGATCATAAGATGATAAAATAGCTAAACCACCTTAAGAAGTAAGCTTGTGAACCCCTTTACATGAAAGTTGAAATATAAGCATGTTAAGTTGATATTATGTGAAGATATATGTTTAACACTTCGAATAAAAGATTTTAAGTTAAGAAAATCATGAAATGTGTACATGAATGAGGAGACATCATGCTGGACGTGGAGTGTATGTGAGTTATTTAGATGTTATTTCCATTTCTATTAAGTTAAAGATGCTCAAACCTAGCTTTAGGTAAAGGAAAATCTATTACATAAAGCTTTTATGAAGAAACCAACCTTGTGAGATATGAACTATAATATGGAAGTTGTGATAAGCATGAGATCTACTATTTTCATGTAAAGTATGAGCTAAGTAATCATCCCATGGAAGAGAATTTAAGTTAAGATTTGAATATAAGTAACTTAGGTTTATGATCTAACCCTTAAACTTAAGGAAATGATGAAACAAATTGAAAAGTTAAGTGAGAACCCCTTGGATTCATCACGACCAGATCTGGAACATAAGTAAAAGCCACTTAAAAATATGATAAAACCAAGTGAACAAAGTGAAAAGATCAACCAAAGCAAATATAACAAGTATATAAAGCTTAAAACTCAAAATCGAACCTAAAACTCTCAAAACAAGCTTAGAACTCTAAGTTAGGCCTTCATTAAAATTCTGAACAGCACTTTAAAATATTAAGAAAGGTTGTTTTGAAGCTTACAAGAAGTCTACTTAAGACTCTATAAGCCCAACAAAGTCACTAACTTTAGTTTGAACTAAAAACAAGCCTATTTGATAACCTAAGCCCACATAAAAGCCCAAAGAGTTATTATTAGCACCAAGAGTGTAAACCAAAGTTGAAAATCTGACCTTAAGGAGTATTATAAGTTTGGAATGAAGTCTTAAGCCCAAGTCTAAAGAATTTTCCAAGTTACCAAAAAGCCTATTAACTAAACAAAGCCTAAAAGCACTCTAAATCATAAGGATCGCTATTGTTCTAACCTATGGGTAGTTTTGCATGCCTCATCACGGAAGTACAACCTCACCACATTAAAGTACACTAAAAAATGATGAAGATTGACTATAAGATCATAAAAATTGAATTTAAAACGAGAAAGTTATAAGCGATTAAACTTTAAGTAAAAACTGGGAAAAATATGAAGCCAAGTCAAAAGTATAACTAAAAGGGTTTTAATTTAGTTTTCCAAATTCTATTTCAAATCCTTATAGTATTATATTTGCGATATCCAGGGGACTCGACTTTTGGGAGACAACCTATCCTAGATTATTTTGATTGATCCACATGGCGGAGTGAGTAAATTCCCGATGACTCTTTACTTGATTTTGCTTATAGAATAGATGCACCTAAACTTATATATATATAAATTTGGATGTTTGTGGGGTATGGGAAATGCATATGTATGGAATTGTGAACTGAATGCTATGACTTGTTAATTATATAATAATAGGAATTGTTGTGATAAATTTATATGTGCGATTATATGGAATGAAATTGTCTAATCACCTTGAAAAATTGAATTAACTATCTATATGATTAAGAAATAAAATGAATCATACATTCCCCATATTGCATTCGGATAACACCGACTATCGCTTTACTCAGAAGATGGGAAGGGACTTACAAGAGGACGAGCCTTCTGCAGGATTGGGCACTAGTTATGTCATCATTTTTATTGAGTCTTTATCCTAAGTTAATGGGCTTACTAGGTGCCGGGAGATGCCAACCATCGATAAGGGGCCAAGTCTTATGGCTTCTACTTAAGGCGTTTGTTTGTGGATTACGGAGGCCATCACACCACTAGACTTGGGATTTTAAAAATATGATTTGTTATTCGGTAAAGAAAGTATATACATGTACATGCATATATATATATAGTTTTGTTTTCGCTTAAGCACAATAGTGCTAATGAATTAAAACCTAAGGTCTAGAACTCAGATTTTGGTTTAGGTTGGTTAATTATCTCCAAACCCCGACTATAGGGGGCGTAATTCTGAGTCGTATGCAGTTCCTAAGCCATTGCATGCATTGTTTGGCATACTGATTATTTATGCATTCAATTGATTATACATCTAATAAATTTCTATCATACGGTATTGATGAGGATAATTATCTCACTAAGCATAAGCTCACACCCTAATAGTTCTTTTCCTTGCAAGTTGATCGATAGTTGTGACAGGGATAGGAATTGAGTGTAGAGTGCTACCATTGAATCAGTATGATGAAAAGCTTATGTAGTTACTTCGGAATGCTCCAGAAAATGACTAATATCTCAATTAAGTTTAGTATCTTTAGTAAGTTTAGAATTTTCAGGAATTGTCTATCTTATTTCACTATTTTGGTAGGGGATACCGATTCTTTACGGTTTTGAGGAACTGTGGAAAAATAGATATCCATAATTATTTATATTATATAATGAGTCAATGAACTAAAATTGAAGACCCTAGTGAATAACTATTTAGAGTCTTGCAATCTTTGACTTGCAAGGCGATTTTCTTGTCATGGGTTTACATGTGATATGGAAATTCTAAGCAATACTACTAGGCCCCTCTTAGGTCGCTGTAAAGGGCCTTCTCATCCTAAAGATTTTAGAGGAGGTTATACTATGGTACATTAAGTTGTTGCAATTTAAAACCTATGATGGGACGAGAGATCTAGAAGATCATTTAGAGTACTACCGTACTTTGGCTAAGTTGAATGGCTTGAGTGATGCCATGGCCTACTAAGCTTTCCCCTTGACATTTATAGTATGTATATGATTCAAATACCTAAAGTCAAACACAATTTCATGTTTCGAAGATCTAGCAAAAGTGTTTCTTCAAAACTTCCTTACAAGTAAACTTCTTATTAAGGATTCTTTAGTCCTTAACACAATGAAGTAGAGATTAGATGAGTCTATTAGAGATTACCTGGCAAGGTTTATGGTTGAGATGGTCCAAATTCTGAAATTGGACATGAGTGTAGCTCTCTATTTAGTCATTGATGGTGTTAAGCCCCACGAAGACTTTTTCAAGTCTATCGCTAAAAATAAGTTGAGAACTTTTGCTAAGTTTAAGGCCATAGCCACATCTTACATTCATCAAGAGGACAATATAAAGGCTCGGCGAGAGGCCGATCAAAATAAATGAGATAGGAAAAGCAACAAGAGGAGAAGTGCAAAAGATTGGCTCTGAATGGGCAATGACCAATGCCTTAATTCTAAGAAAAAAAGGCCACAAATTCCAACATATTTAGTCTACACACAAGTCAATCATCCAATTTCAAACATATAGATGGAATTGCGCAGATAGAGAGGCGTTTTGCAGTGGCCAAAATGGATGAGAGGAAACCCATCAATTTAAAATCCCAACAAATACTATGATTTCCATCATGATAAAGGCCATAATACTGATGAATGCATCAAACTTAAGAATGCCATTGGGGATGCAATTCAGTGAGGGCACTTGCACAGTTTCCGGAACATGATGATGAGAATATTGACTAACCATCTCAAAGGAGACTAGAAGACTAGGAGAATGTTACTTAACTAGGTATTGCCGATAAAGATGAAAGAGATAGGAACACCAATAGAGCACTGAATGGAACAATCAAAACTATTGTAGGCGGACCTTCTACAATAGGCCGATCAAGCTCTTCGAATTCGACTAATGGCATTAATTATGTTTGCAATAGCTAAGGCAAGAAGGTCAAAATCAATAATACGATTTCTTCTACAAAAGTAGATTTTGAAGGCATTCAAAGGTTGCATTATGATTAGTGCGAGAATTGCCAACTTCAAGGTTAAGAAAATTCTTGTTAACATTGGAAGTTCAGCAAATATTATTTTTCAAACTTTATCTCTAATCATATGTGACTTTTTCATTCTATTTTCGATATTTATGAACTTATAGTCGTTTTCATCATTTTCAAATGTATGTTCACACGGTGATGTCCGTTTTGGATATTAAAATCCGTGTTTTATAATATAGACTAAATTTATTGAAATGTTATCTATTAAAGCTTAAATATTCTTATTAGCTAGTTTTATGTTCCATTTTAGTAGTTAACGATTTCATTAGCCATTAATTCTTACACTTAGATGATCTTATGGTTTACTATTTTAGAGGCTTATGTCATGGCTTATATCATCATTTGCTTATGTCATGGCTTACATCATCCATTATATATGTATACTTATCCTTATGTATTCATATACTTTACACATACTTTATATATATACTTATATTTCTAACATACTAGTATGTATACTTATGTACTCATATGTATACTAGTACAATATACTCGTATACACATACAGTAACATACATATTTTTATACATATTTTCGTATGCCTAATGTTCCCTCTTAAGAAAGCTTCACAAATTTCATATTTTTGCACTTTAAGGGTGTATTTTGCAAGGTATATGTATGTATAGTTAGTATATACCTCATTTTAGGCTATGTACATAATGGGTACTTATGTACAAGGGTCTTCATACATGTATTTATCAAGTGTATTCCTATGTTCACATGCTTAAGTATATATATATATATATATATATATATATATGTGTGTGTGTGTGTGTGTTCTTCTTCTAATTTTTTAAGGATTCCTACACTTCTAAGCATAAATATGGAGCTTCCACTTCCAACAACACCTATGCACATATTATACCAAATTTCTACACTAACTTAACTTATACAACTAACGACTACATAACATAGAAAATCATATGATAAACATACCTTTTTCTCCTTGGTTTATGATAGTAGGAATTGTGAAAGTGAAGTAAGAAAGTGTTTGGAATTAAGAGAGCAAGGGGGTCACGATTTTGGTGGGGGAGAAGAAAAGGTGTTTTGTTGTCTTAGTTTGTATTTTTATAAAAGAAGTGAGTAGGGTCTAGATAAGAGGGGAAATAGACAGCAAGAAGGGGGTGAAAATGAAAAAACAAAGTATAGAAAGTTAAGTAAAAAGGAGAGAAAACTCTAGATAATAATGATATGTTTGTTGACTTTTCATCAACATATGTTGACTTAGTCATCCTTTGGCATGGTCAACATTTCAAAATTACGTGTAATTTATGTGTAGATAATGAAGGAATTGGGGAAAATTAGGAAGAAAATTAAGGAAATGAAAGGAAATATGGGGTTTATTGAATTGATTAGTAAGAATAGGTAATGAGATCTTCCTTTAGGTATTTATATCTTATATAAATCATTTGATAAGCTACTTAATGTAATTATCATTAAAAGTATCATTTACGGTACTAATACTTACTATATGTAATATAATCATCAACTAAGCTCTTAACTCTATATAATACTAACCTAGTTATATAATTGGAAGATGAATGTGCTCTATAATGCAATATCCTAGTTCCTAAAGGATTACTTTAGTATTATAAGTATTTGTGAATGATTGAAAGTTATCTTCAATCTTTTACTAATGATTTAGCAAAATACTAAGAATATATTATCAATTATGGTTTTATAGTAAGTTATGACGAATTAATACTTTTATATCATTAAAGTTATAGTTTTGGGGTTTTTATCACTTTCAAATGAAATCTTTAGTGTTTACTTACATTTAAGGTATAAAAATTTTATATGTGATTGATTAGTTATTTTAGGGTTTTCACCTTTACTAGCCTTGTAAACTTTTAGAAATATTTAACACACTTGAGTCTACTTTAAATGTTAGGTCAAAAAAATTTAGGGGTTTACATAATCTCTCAACAAAGAAGATATTCAGTGCAGCTTAGAGATGTCCACAATGACTCAGCATGTCGGCACTATATACAAGGATGTTGTCGAAATACACTACAATACACTTCCCTATTAGATGTCTCAACACATGGTTCATCAACCTCATGAAAGTGCTTGGGGTATTCAATTGGCCAAATGGCATGACCATCTACTCCTGGAGTCCATGCCAAGTTTTAAAAGCAATCTTCTACTCATCTCTCGGCCTCATGAGAATTTGATGGTAGTTAGACTTTAGATCAATCTTATTGAAGATCTTAGCTCCACTCAATTCATCTAACATATCTTCCAACCCGGGGATTAGATACCTGTATTTGATTATCTTGATCACGGTTTAACTGTCAACACACATTTGCCAGGTAACATCCTTTTTCGATACTAAGAGTATCAAAACAACACAAGGGTTGAGACTCTCCCTAACATAACCTTTCTCCAATAGCTCATTGACTTGTTTTTAAAGTTTAGAGGCTTGCTCGGGACTCATCTGATAGGCTAACTTATTTAGCAATGCGGTGTCGGGTAATAAGTTAATGCAGTGTTCTATGCCTCAAATTAAAGGTAACCCTTCAAGTAACTGTTAAGGGAATAGATTTGCATATTTGTCTAGTAACTCTTTTACTTCTTGGGATAGTTCACTTTGCTCCTTTAACTCTAATAGTTGCCTGACTAACATGAGGGTCATCTCGACAGTGTTGATGGCCTTTCAAAGCTTAGCTTTACTCATCATTAGAGTCTTCCTCGATCTATGAGCAAGTTTTGTCTACAGTTTATTAACTTCTCTCGAAGAATTATGTTCAGCGTAATCTTCCTACCATCCTTCTCAAACACATACGTGTTACCCTTTTGTCAAACAACCTTAGTCAACCAAGCAATATGTGTGAAGCACATATAGGTAGAATGTCATAGAGAACCTCATTGGAATAATTTTCGTTAATGATCGACAGTAGTACTTGCTGAGTGATATGTAGTGCTCTCTTCTTATTTAGCCAATGCAACTTGTATGGCCTCAGGTATGCGATGGTTGGTAAATTTATCCTTATGACTAGATCGATTGATGCCACATTAGTGAAACTTTCACTATCCATAATTAACGCACCCACCTGATCATTCACCCTACAGATAATATGAAACAAGTTCACTTATTGCTCTTCCTCTTGTGAGGGTTCCAAGTTCATTATATGCTAGACAACTAGGACTAACTGGTCTAAGTCTTCAGCAAACACATCCTCTTCAATACATTCTTTCTTAGCAGCTTCTTTCTTAGAAGTACTCTCCTCCTCTTCAGGTTCCTTATCAGTACCTTTTAGCTGTAGTTTTGGGATGTCTCCCTTGATGACCATAGTCCTTTGGTCTGAGCATTAAGTAGCCATATGTCTAAACCCTTGGCACTTAAAGCACTTGATCAAACTTTTCTCCCTACTAAATTCTTGCCCTTTCTCATAAGTTTAGGTTATCACATCACTATTAGGTCGGCCTTTCTACTCGGCTCGAACATCCACCCTTTGAATCAGCTCAATACTTAACTAAGCTCAATGACTTCCCTATCTTAGTTGGCTAGTTGGTAGTTTGGTCAGTACTCAACTTCTTCTTTGCCTCTCTACTCGTTGGGCTATTCTAATGGCTTCATCCATTGTGATAAATCGTTGAAGTTCCACAATGTCTAGAATATCACTTCTTAATCCAGTAAGGAACCTAAAGATTATTCATGCTGGTAGTACCTCCACTTCACATCAGATCATGAGCATTTGGAATTCTTGGACATACTCATCAACTATTCGACCTCCTTGTCTCAGCTCCTGAAGCCAAGTAAAAGTATCTTATAGATAAGTATCCGACACAAATTTATTTCTTAGTTTTCTTTTCATTTAAGGCTAAGTATTAATCTCTTGGTAGCCTTCTAACCTCCTCGTAGCCTGGAAATTCTTCCACCACATGGCGGCATATCTAGAGAACTCAATAGTAGCAGTTCTCACTTTCTTATAATCTTCATATTGATAATAGTAAAAAACATGCTCTACTTTCTCTTCCCATTCTAAGTATTCATCAACAGTTCTACACCCATTGAAGCTTGGAATCTGTAGCTTCACATAGTCTGATACTCTAGGTGCTTAAACTTACTCTTCTTTTTCGTAATACTCTTCCTTGTCCTCTTCTCCTATGTCTCCCAAGTCAATCCTTCTCCTCATTTGTTTGCATACTCCTCCACTTCGAACTTGTCGAGATAAGTTTTGACCCCTCACAGGTCAAGCAGCTTGTGGGGTATTATATATGACTTCAGCATGTTAGTAAGCCAATGCATGAACAGCTCATGTTAGATCTATCAAGAGTTTAGCCACTTCATCAAGTCTCTCATTAGTGCTCTTAGGGGTGCCCTAAGATTGTCGGCCATGGTGGACAACACTACTGTTGTCATCCCAAATGACAACATTAATACTTGAGTCTGTCATTTGCTCTATCAGATTCAAGTCCAAACTCCTCGATTCAGTGCTACAGTTAGCATTATCTCTTGAAGTCTACTATACAGTTCCTTTAAAGTAGAAGTTCAACAACTAGTAAACATGGTAGCTAAAATAACATAGAAAACTTACTCTATTCTACATACGTAAGATAATAAGGACAAAACTTCGAAACAACTATTACAACCTAAATGAAACCTCCGCTCTGATACCAAGATGATTCACACTGTGACTAAGAATAGACAAGATTAGTTGTTGGATGGTTCTAAGCTTGTCAAAAGCTTAAAGAGGTGATGGGGGAATGCATAAAAGAATGAAAAGTAAGCAAAAACTGATGAACAACTCCAAAGGATATGACGCATTAAGGGAACTTTCAAGAACTCACGGTGCAACTCGATATGATGCACGAGATGGTCCGATGAGGTTACTCGCCACCTAGCCTTACTTAAGGGTTAAGATAAGAGTGAAATGTAATTAAACAAAACAGTATTTAGAAAGGAAAAATATTTAGTTGTATTAATGATAATCTTATGTTTTTAGCTATAAATACAAAGGGTATTTATACCTGAAAGTTTAGGGCAACTTACTTAAAAGGGAAAAGACAAAAAGGGTATTGTCCTAAAGAATTAATGTACAAGGATATAAGAGGGTAAAAATAAATATTCAAGAAAAGCAATGATTAGTGTGGCAAATGCTACACGTGGTCTTACACACATGGTAGAGATAAATTAGCATGGCCGTTGGAGGATTCGGACAAAAGAGTATGATTAGATTGTTGGTCTAAACAGGGGTAGCTAATGATTAATCCGGGGTCTCTATCTCGATTCCTTAGCAAGGGTGAGGCCTAGTATTTGGTTAGCTCAAACGTGAGTGAGCACTCATGAATGGTCTAGCTATTCTCTCGACAATCTACAATTTGGCATACTTTAAAGAGATGGGCAATCATTTAGCTCGGCATATAGAGTGACCTAGCAAAGAGATACTTAGCTTTAGTAGGAGTTGGTTGGAATAGGAGGATCCGCCTGCTAGCCCTTCCAGTCTTTAGGTTCAGCTACTAATCAAAGGCTCGATAGCCTGATTCCTATCAAGTAGTGTTGCTAACTAAGTTAGACCTGCCAAATCTACGCACTTAGAATTTTGACATAATGATCAATCATGTTGGTTTAATGGTTGATTTAGATACAATAGAAGAAATCAGAGATGTTGCAAGAGCAAGAGTTGCTACATACCAGCATAAGGTAGCTAGGTATTATAATTAGAAGGTGAAGCATAAGGTTTTTCAGCTTGGAGATTTGGTTTGTTGGAAACCAAAGGCAATTAGCATGCAAGAGAAACAAGGGAAGCTCAATATAAATTAGGAGGATCTCATTAGGGTTTGGGAAGTTGTTGGCGAGGGGGCCTAATAACTCTGATTTTAAATATATTTCACATGGTGATTTTATAGTATTTTCCTTACATCTTTGGTTTTCTTTAAAGAAATTGATACTTAATTGAGTAAAATTTTGATTTTAAGGTTTGAACACGTTTTTGGATTGAAAACGACGAAAAGGAATCAAGTTTCACTCAATTTGGAGTTCAACTAAATGAGTTATGAAGTTTTGAAGTTACATAGTCTAGGATACAACTGTGTCCCCAAGCTATGTCTATCAAGGAAAATTTGCTAAGGTCAGAAAGTTACACGACCTGGGGACACGACTGTATCCCAGGCTACGTTTGGTGACAAAAAAAGATACTTTACAATACATTATAAAAGGATATACTAGGGTTTCGTAAGATGATGAGACATTCAAAAGAGAAGAGACTTGAAGAGAAGGAGGAGAAAAAGGTGAAAGCAACACCCAACTTTAAGATTGAAGAGATTTATTATTAACAAAAGGGGTTTTTCATGTTTTCTTTCATGATTTTATTGGAATTCATTTTTAGTTTCATTATGATAGCTTAAGATTCTTATATTTAGGATTATGGAACCTAGGGTTTCATGTGACAATTAGATTGGTTGATAATTTTCAATAAAGTTTCTATCTTTTCTTGATTAAATTCTGTTATTTAATTGTTAATTGATATTTTTAGAGTATCAATCTATGATATTATACATGATGATTGAGAAATTACATGTGTAATGAGATCTTGATATAATTGGAGAGAATTACATGTGTACTTAAAGATAAGATACATGTTTCTTCCAGACAGTTGTTCGTTTGTGAGGGAATTCATTATACATTAATGTGATTCTAAATTATAATACTAAGTGAAGAGATTCCGGTAAATAATTTAGGATTAGGGTTAATATGCTTGAGAAAGGTATTAACTTTAATTGTGAATCCCTCCGGTCAAGAATAATAGAGATTGAATTGGATACATTTTAAGTGGTTACATGTTAAACACTAGGGGAAATAATTCCTAAATACGTTATTTGCTTTCTTGAAGTCGTTCTTAATTCTATCACTTTCTAAATTGCTTAATCAAGTCTCATAATTAGGTTAGTTTGTTAATTTTAGTATTTTTAACTAATTCAACTCATCACAATTTTCCGGTTAGATAATAGAGCTAAAGTTAATATTAGTACTCGAAGTCTCTAAAGGATCGACTTTGACTCACATCCGCTATATTAAAACTGATAGGTACACTTGCCTGATATCAGGACCCATCGACTAAAATGGTTAGATGGAATAGTCGTCCCTCAAGCATGGAATGTCGAGAACTTGAAACTTTATTTTAATTAATTCCCTCGATGTCGTAAAGCATTTCCATTTGTTTTGTAAGGAAATAGCCTAGTTGTTTTAGAAGATAATTGTGTTCATAGTTAACTTTGATTTGTTTCTCTACCAGATCTTTTTATGATCGACAGATTATTAATAAGTTCAAACTACATGGTGAATGAACTATTACTTTAAGTTCAAACCTATTGCAGTCAACGAACTTTATAAATTAGTCGAAAAGCCGAATAATGGACTTTATAATAAGTTCAAGAAAGACGACTAGTCCACATCTCAAATGACTAATAGATAATGTCTCAAAAGACTCCTAAATATCGTGTGTGAAATAAAACATACTGAGAATATATTGTATGTGAAATGAAACATGACGAGGAAATAGGGCATGTGAATTAAAACATGTTGAGAAACTGTAGAGTGCATGTATTGAAAATGTTAAAACCACTCAATAACATATTATAGGAAATGTTGATGATATTGATACAATATGAAATGTTTGAGCATTTGACTAAAACATGCCTATACAACATAAAAAGATATAACACAATAATCCTAAGGCAATGAATTCTTTGATTGTGTGAAGGCATTTCCCCGATCAGAAGAAGGGGCCTTGCTAAAGCATACCTCTTTTTCGGGGCTTAGGGTTGTAGAATAGGTGGATTTCTCTTTGCACACATAGGGAATCTCCTTAGATGGATGATCTTTGTCATCATTAGGATCTTTGGCACAAGCTTCGTTATTACCCTGCATATTGATCTCAATGCCTAAATCTTCGTTGGCTTCTATGTTACAACTATTGACTTTATCATCAATGTTGACAAAGTCCAAGCACGAAAGATCATATTCAGGGTGAAACTTCAAGATTTCTTCTCTTGCCACTTGGATCCCTTCTAACAACTTTTTTCTCAATAATCTTTTGTATTGCCGACTAGGAGTTACGATTTGAAGCACCTCCTCAATAGAAGGCCCTTTTTTCGCTACCTCTTCTAACTCAGTAACGTGGTTTTGTAATTTAGAGTTGTTGGTCTCTAGTTCCTTTATCTTTATCCTAAGCCTATCATCCTCATCACTCATTAAGTTGAGTGTTTGGCCTAAACCCTAGCATTCCTCTTTTTTCTTACAAAACTCTTCCTTCATGTTTCTAACCTCTTTGTAGTGCTTATCAATCTTAGCCTTAAGGTTTGAGACTTCATCGGTAGCCAAAGAGTGTACCAATTTCTCGAGAGTAAGTTTATCCTGATACTTTAGCTTCCATCTCAGCCTTCATTCTCACATTCTCAATAGTTACAATTTAAGCCTTTGAGGAGTTATATGCATCCTCAATTTTCTGCAATAAGTCAACAGTATGGAATGATGAATTCTCTATACTACCTAGCAGAATACATAAAAAAATTATTATTATTATTACCTTTTTCATTTCTTTATCGGCTTCATCCAAAGTCGTTAGAACATGGCTATTGATTTGTAAACAAATAGGATTGTTAGCAATCAAATGCGCTTAACAATTGAAAGGATTCAATTGATACTTACATCATATAATTTAATCGCAATGTGTGCCTTATTACAACTACCAACTTTATCAACATCCTTTTTTACAATTTCCTTATCCTTAGGAAGGATGACAACTTCCATCAAGGCTAGGGATTTAGTCTTATCACCTAGCACCAAGTCGGTATGGAGGATGTTGTGGCCCCAAAACAGAACAAAATACTTTCTCGCCTCATTGTTTGGGACGAATTCAATGCTATTGATGTCGAGAGCTTTGTTCCTCATTGCGTCCTTCGTCTTCTCATCTAAAGTCTTAAACTTCTTAGGAAGAGGTTAGCCAATGAGCTCCTTGCTACTTCTCTTGTAGGGACTTAGCGTAACATCTACTTGGATTGACAGTCCCTCGACAGCTTCTAGAAGTATGACATCATTTCCACTACAACCGCCGATTTCTTAGCTAAGTTCTCTTAACTCTTTAGCTCAAGGAATACCTTCTTGAATTGCTGCTTTTACAACCGGTGTAGCTATAGTAGTCTCAATTTACTTACTCCCTTGTCACCTCTTGGATGGATGGGAGGCCCTCTTTTAGGTCGCTTCTTGTTTTGTTTCCCCCTCTTTTACTACATTTTTTATAGCAATTGGCCGAGCAACAGTGATAAAGGTATATTTTTCATGTTTTAAAAGTACAAATTAAGACAGAATTATTATAAATTTTATAGAAAACATTAAGAATTGGTACTTAATTATTTTCATTTAGATATTTCAAGAATTAGAGGAGTCAAGAATGGAATTACAGACGATTTAGAGGAATTTTAAGCAAATAAACAAAGTTTGGATTAATTCATGCAAATGGGAATTAAAGGCAACTAGCCTAAAAGTCAGCTTACTACTTACAAGCTTACACTACGGGCCTTTAATGGCTATACCGCCAGCCTAAATGCTGGCCTTGCACTTACATCGTCAACATTCATAGCTAGCCTTCATGAAAAAAGAAACTTCATGCAAGCCAACCTTAATTTTTCATAAAAATAACTTATGTTTCATCATTTGAGAGACTTTTAGACATACTTTTCCTTAGACATTGAGAATCGTAGAATAGTTTTTAGATAGTTTTTGAAGAATTCTTTGGGAGAAGTGCTTTGATCATTGAGAGGATTTTGCTTTGGCTGTTGAGACCAAGATTGAAGTTGCAATTGAAGATTATTTCTTTCCAATACAGAATTGGTGACATCTATTTCAATTATTTTTATGCAATTCTTTGAATTACTTATGCTTTCAATTATGAATTTCCTTGCAATTTCAATCAATATTTGTGTTTTTGTTTTCAAATCCATAGCTAACTAAAATTATTTGTAGGAATTGATGAAACCCTAGATAGTTAAGATGATGATTGTGTTTATGTTATAGGATTAAGAGATATATAGATGATTTATGATTGCAATTTCTATGATTTCGATTATAATTGTTCAATTGATTATAATTGTTAGAAACCCTAATGATATGGAAGTTGATATAGGGTTTGTTAGAAGTTCTTAGTTGATTTGATTAATTAATATGAAAGCAGAGTTAATTGAATTAATTAGAAATTATCTAAAGGTTAATGCAATGTTTGGCAATTGATTATTTACTAAGACATTAAGGATAATTGATTTAGGACATTAGACAATCATAGTATCAAGAGATATATGACTATAATTTAGAGTCTGCTATTAATTAGAAGATGCGAAAGCTAACTAATTAATTAGGGGTTTAAATCCTTAAGTTTTAAGGTATAATAATTTCACTTGAATGACCATATAGTTATTAATCTATATAATATGATAACAATTTGATTTGCATAATCTAAGGTAGATTCTATTTTCCTACAATTCTCAATTGATTGCTTAATTTTAGCTTTTTCATAGTTATTTTCTTTTTAATAGTTTTAGAGTAATTGTTAGATTAATTAATTTAATTTTAATTGCTTGAATATTGATAAGAACTAGTATAGGATTAGTAATTTTTTAGTCTTCAAGGGATTGAATACATTACTTTTCTATATTACTTGATTCTGACTCAGTATACTTGCTGGAGTATTTGTGATTTATTTTTATATCTATAGTTTAAGTGAATCAAATAGTAACCGTAGAGGCTACATGTTTGTCGGCTTTAGATATTTTGGCCTTTGCTTGAGCCAACGGCTTAGCAAGATTTACGTCACCTATGCCTATGTCTGCAATAAATGATAGTGTATTAACAATAAGCATAGAGAAACTAAGGACTTACATGTTCCATGTTGGCTATCTCTTAGTAGCATACCTTCTTTTTCGAAGAAGATTAGGTCTCCAAAAAAACATTTTGTTTTTCTTCCTCTCTTGAATCTTCTTTGCTATGGTAGCATCATTTGGCATTAATTCAATGTCCTTAGTGCATATTGGTTCAGTCCATTAGGTCCAAAAATCCAACTCTTCATATAAAATGAGAGACATAAACTTGTTGTACCACTTGTGGATTTTGGACTCCAATCCATCAATAAATTTCTACTCATGCCTAGCAGTTGCAAAGTACTAGCCATTAAATTGCCTCCTAAACGTAAAGAAATATTGAAATAATTAAGGTGTAGTCTTAACTTTAACTTCTTCCTAAACTATTTTGAAATTTGTGAGAAGCTCATAAGTGTTTGGTGAGAACATACTCAGCGCAACTCGAAAATAGTTGAAGAATTACTTGACAAAAGCTGAGAATGGGAAGTGCAATCCAAAGTTAGGATATTTTAAATAAATGTGAAACTCATGCTCCTTTCGAAAGTACACACTTTCTTCCTCTCTTGGCCTCCTAAGATTCCATGTTTGGGAAGGTCTTGCCAGTATTTGTTATATTTTGAAACAAGAACTCTATTGGTAGCATTGGCCACTCTGTTTAGTGAATTACTAAAGTAAATATTATTATACAAGTATCTTGCCATAGATCTTCCTTCTTTATCTTTCGAATAAGTATCTATTGCAAGAAAGTTGATTCAAGTAAGTTTATCCTATTGCTCTACTGCACTATCAGTTGAGCTACTCAAAGACCATGCCGTCTCACTCTTTCTTTTGGGGGGAGAAGTAGCCTTAGTCTTAGTTGCTTCAGAATCTGAAAGAACAAGTCAATGAATTATGTTTTGAACCATACCTGATTTTGACAATAACGAATGTCATAGGACTTTTTGAAGATTCTGAAGGTGAAGATGAAATGTTGAAAGCAAGCGAAAGCTTATGGATGTGAGTAAAGATGAAATCTATTTTTAGTATTGAAAAGTTCCTTAAATATGGATGATTTACCCTTGTAACTACAAAATGTTTCTAATAGAAGATGATGGTGTAGATTATTGTCATGTGTTTCAATATAGAAATCCAACGGTTGTCAAGGCTCTGACAATTATTAATACTTGTGGTATAATTATGGCTAGAGTGATAGTTGTCATACGTGCTACCGTTTAGTCTTCTAACGGGTGGGAAAATTGAAAAGTTACGACCTTTAAGATAGGCTACAATCTATCCTTCTAAACAAAAATCAAGAAACTTCCTACTTTACTCGGCATTTGGGAAATTCTTCCCCACTCAACCCTACGGAATATTAAAATATTTACTCCTTTAGTCGAATCCTCGACTACGGGAGTTGGAGAGCAAATGTTGATAGTCGAATTTTATTCACTCGGCCACTTGGTTACTAATATACCGAGTAACTCACTTCTTAGCTAATGCCATGTAACATAGACTTGTATTTGATTTGAATTTAAGGAAAGTGGTGTGAACAGTTATCACTTGGCATGATTATATTCCATAACTTCCCACTATTTATATATTTCAAGAATGTACTTGAACAAGAGGTCTCCAGATATCCTAATAATCATATGATTAACTGTTGTTTTAGACACTTAATATTCACCTATAAATATGGAGAAGAAGTATTGTAAGAAGTATTTAATAACTCAATACTACTCATTCAGCCTTTTCCAACATTTATTTTCTGACTTAGGCATCGGAATGGCTACATCAAACTGGCCCCAATACCTTATAGCTTTTTCTTTCTTTATAGGATCAAAGTCCCAACCCAAAATCACCTAACAAGTGCTAAGGCTTCACGGTAAGACTTGGTTGGAAGCCACTAATGGTAAGCTAAGAGGAGGATAGTCAGAGGTTCAATCATAAGGAAGTGTTTTATAAAGAATTCATATCAAATTATTTTCTAGAGACCTTAAGGTTGTAGTATAATGATCCTTTTCTATCCATTTAGAAGGGAAATCATACTTTGGATCAATATGAGTTTAAGTTTAACAGATTGCTACAGTTTGTTGATGAAGAGTTTTAAGTCAATGACAAATCAAGGACCTAAGTGTTTATCAAAGGATTAGATTCTATCATTAGGAGTCGAGTGCACAAGGTTCGACCTAAAGATTTTAGGGAAGTAGTTGAGATGGCAAAAACTATCAAAAGTGCTAAGGATTTTAAAGACAAGAGTAAGAGGCATAAAGTGAACCTATTTGGAAAGAGACCCTTTAAGGGACCTAGTTTTTTTTTTTTAAAAAGGGAAAAAGATTATGCAGCTTCACAGTCGATAGCCAAGGCAAGTTGTTCTTGGTTTGGGTATAGTGAGATGTTAGAAATGTAAGGAAGCACATTACCCAAGTGAATGCCCTTAGCTTCAACACAAGTTTTGCCTTTGTGGGGATGGTAGTCATGAATAGCTAAGTGTCCCATGAGAGCTAGTATGACCTATTTTGTATGAAAGAAGATGGGGAACATTGCCCGTAACTATCTATAGTAGAAAACTACATAAGGTACCTAGCCAACTCACCTTATGTAAGAGTTTATAACTTAGAAAGCGAGTAAGATTATGTAGAGGATAGAAACAATGAGGTTGTTGCAGAGTTTAAAAGGAGAATCGACTCCAGTCAAGTCAAGGGAAATGTACTCACTTGAAATAGTTTTAGATAAAAGCCTCCAAAAGTAGGTAAAAGTAGGGTTGAATACGATCGAAAAAAAAGGAGAAGCTACGAATTGAGGAAATCTAGTGGTAAACGAATTTTCAAATGTTTTTCCTAACGAGCTTCTAGTTTGCTACCCAACAGGGAGATTGATTTCACCATTGATTTGTTGTTGGCTATAGGGCCTATCTCAAAGGTACCATACAGGATGGCTCTAATAGAGCTTAAAGAGTTAAAGAAAATAGTTTCAAGAACTATTAGATTGAGGATTTATTAGACGTAGCTTATCTCTATGAGGAGCACTAGTGTTGTTTGTTAAGAAGAAGGATGGTTCCATAATACTATGCATAGATTACCAAGACTTGAATAAAGTGACAATAAAAAAAGTATCCATTACCCCAAAAAATAAGTATCCATTACCAAGACTCGAATTAATTTAAGATCTAAATACCATCAGCTCAAGATTAAGCCTAAAGACGTTCTTAAGATAGCTCTTAGAATACGGAATATTCATTATAAATTTTTGGTGATATCTTTTGGGTTGACCAATGCATTAGCTACATTGATAGACTTGATGAACCTTATGTTCCATACTTTATTGGATAAGTGTGTTATCATTTTTATCAATGACATCTTAGTCTACTTAGCTTCATCTGAATAGTATGAAGAACATTTGAAGGTAGTGTTGTGGACAATAAGGGAGCATCATCTTGAAAGCTATCTAAATGTGACTTTTAGTTGAAGGAGATTTCCTTCCTTGGATACATTATATTAAGTGATAGTATCATAGTGGATCCAGAAAAGATTAAGGCCATAGTTGAATGAAAGAGGCTGAAAACTACCATTAAGGTTCATAGTTTCTTAGATCTTACAAGGTATTACAAGAAGTTTATCAAAGATTTCTCTACTATAATAAGAACCCTTATCGAGGCTGATTTTTTTTTTATTTTTATATATTTTCCTTAACTCGATTACTATTAAACCCTTAACCATTTAATACTAACCCTCAATTGAGAGTTAAGAACAACTTGGTATTTTATTCCTTAAAACTTGGAGTTACCACCCGATCGAGGTCTAGAAAAGAACAGGTTAGGTTAAATTGATTGAGTAGAACACTTTAACCTAACTGCTGGTCTACTTGGAAAGCCGATTTTGAAAAACGGTTTTGGAAGACCAAATATCGAGTTTGGGGGCTAATCTTTTAAAACCTTACAGGTACCATTACTATCTTTCCAAAATTAGATTTACTTTTCAAGATATCCATTAAGGAATTTAACTAATTCATAAGTAAAAAATAACATCTATAAAAAAATTTTCTAAAGTGGGAAAGTAAGTGCATACGTATTTGCTATAAGTACCTACGTATCCATTATTCAAGATTAGACTTTCATAGTTTGTTGGCAAAAACTTTTAATTTGTGGATGAGTTTTAATTTTGAAACATTCGACTTAACATTTTTAATAATTTATTTCAAGAAAATTCCTAAAAAGAGTCCTAATTTGAGTGTTTTATTTTGGAAAGTTCTAAAAGTGTCCTAATTTTAAGAAGGGTTGATTTTATTTTGTTTCTATTGAAAAATAATTTTCTAAGTGATCAAAACCATTTTTAACTAATTTATTTATTTATTTTATTTCCTTATTTCACTCTAAAACATAAAATTAAAACTAAAATTTTTCTTTTTTCTATTTTCTTCTTTTTTTTTTCTTTTTTTAGTCTCTTTATTTTCCTTTCTTCATTTTTTTATATTTAATTACAATTACATTGGAGATAAGAAAAAAAAAACAAAAACAGTAAAACAATGAAACAACAAACAACCAAAATGGAGAAGGCTTTGGACTAAAGATATTACATGCAGGTCAGGTTGGAGCGAATCATTGGATCAGATTCGGGTTATCCAACTTGATCGTATGCTATGCTTGTACATGGCTGAGAAATAGTAGCAACAGCCAACAATGGCTAATTAGGGGTAGTTTTTGATGGCTTTTGAAGTAGGTAAATCTACTTTCTTAGGTATCTGGTTAGGCTTAGTAGGTTTAGGAGTGGTGCCATTGCCTAACTTGGCCATTTGGTGGTGGCTCCAAATCTTGGCGGTTATCGCTTGGGGTTGTTGAATGTAGTTGTTTGATTGTTGTTGGTCATAAAGTGTTATGTTTGCAATGAGCTGTGGAGTAGGAGTACGATCATCTATGTAATGGGTTGTGGTGTCATAGATTGGTTTAAAGTGTGGTGTATGTCAATGAAGGCGATAGAGTGATATTTTGTAGAGTCTATGGTGATGTCATGTTTAGGCATTGGTTAATGAGGCTAGTGTGCTTTTATGGTTCAAGAGAGAGGAGATTGATGTTGGCTATTATTGTGTGTTGTGTAAGAGTGGTCAAGTGATTAGTGTTTGTTGAAGAGAGGGTGGCTATGCAACTAGGTAGTATGGTGATGTGATGGGGGTTGAAGCTCTATAACCTGAGCATGTATCTGATGAAGAATGGTAAAGAGGATAGTGGATTAGAGATGAAGTTGGTGATGGAGACTTGATTTTTGTTGGTTAATTGCAGTGATGGTAAAGTAGATGTCATGGCTACTGTTGTTAATGGTTGAGTTGCAGTCACAATAGATGGGGTATTGTGTGTAAGGGATACGAATAGGGTTGGACGTTAGCTGGGTACTTGGTTTTAGAATTGGGTTTGTCATGAATAGGAATGGTCAAGAGAGGTTGGGGATTGGTAATTAGATTATTTGTGAGTGTGAAGTTGTAACGTGTGTTAGATGTGAGTTGTGAGAGAGGAGATTGTGAAGCGAGAGGATGTTTTAGTTGTGCCTTTCATGCAAGAGGGAGCATGATATGAATGGTCAAGCGAGAGGACTGCTGGGTTGGTATAAGGAAAAAATGGACATTAATTGTTGATTCACCATTAATGTTAAATCCCAGATCTTCCTCTTTTTTCCTATTTTTCAACCTTGATATGAATGGTCAAATGAATGAATCTAACTAGCTTTTGGATTCAATTTACAATAGGCTATGTGGGGTACGAAATTGAATCAAAAGAAAGTGAGTTCATACATGGAATCTGTATAAAAAATAAAGATAAAATGAAGGGGGCAAGCAAGAATTGAGTAAGAAAATCTTGGGTTCAAGTTTGACTATAGGTACAAAGTGCCTTATATTATTTTCCACCAATGGATGCGACGTGTTCACATCTAGTTAAGGCTATGTATTGGCCAAGTATGTAGCAAATGCTAATTGGGTGATACAAATGATGTGGCACTATGCTAGTAAGCTCTTTCTCTACGAATAGGGTTGGACGTTAGCTGGGTACTTGGTTTTAGAATTGGGTTTGTCATGAATAGGAATGGTCAAGAGAGGTTGGGGATTGGTAATTAGATTATTTGTGAGTGTGAAGTTGTAACGTGTGTTAGATGTGAGTTGTGAGAGAGGAGATTGTGAAGCAAGAGAATGTTTTAGTTGTGCCTTTCATGCAAGAGGGAGCATGATATGAATGGTCAAGCGAGAGGACTGCTGGGTTGGTATAAGGAAAAAATGGACATTAATTGTTGATTCACCATTAATGTTAAATCCCAGATCTTCCTCTTTTTTCCTATTTTTCAACCTTGATATGAATGGTCAAATGAATGAATCTAACTAGCTTTTGGATTCAATTTACAATAGGCTATGTGGGGTACGAAATTGAATCAAAAGAAAGTGAGTTCATATATGGAATCTGTATAAAAAATAAAGATAAAATGAAGGGGGCAAGCAAGAATTGAGTAAGAAAATTTGGGGAAAGAAAGGGAAAGCAAGTGAACGAAGGGGAAAGGGAGAGAGAGCTTACTAGCATAGTGCCACATCATTTGTATCACCCAATTAGCATTTGCTACATACTAGGCCAATACATAGCCTTAACTAGATGTGAACACGTCGCATCCATTGGTGGAAAATAATATAAGGCACTTTGTACCTATAGTCAAACTCGAACCCAAGATTTCCATGTCATTCAAAGTGCAAGTTAGATTATAGTACCATCAGGCTGTTAGCCAATGCCTTATCTATATATGCAATCAAATTATATATGTGGAAGATTGGCCTAGGTTAGTTTTGAATCTAAGCCCAGGCCAAAATCACTCCTCTTTTTATTATTTAAGGCCTACAAATACTAAAGCTAAATTAAATTCTCCTATTCTATTTAAAATATCTACTTCTTTAATTTAATTAATTTCTTTTTTGTTATTTTCCATTTATTGTTATTTTTTTTCTAAATTTTCCATTTTTTAATTTTTCTAATCTTTTTACTTTTTTTATACTTTTTCATAAATTAAGACTCTTTGCATTATTCTAAAATTACATACGGGGGGTGGTGAGAGTAGCAAAAATGGGGTATCTATAGCCACCCCTCTTGGTAGTGAAATTTGAATAAAACTTTGCTATAATGATAAGAGAGATACTATTTTTACGTCAAGAGTGAATTTATCTTAAGGAGTGTTAGAACTAGCTAGTTATTAGAGGTTTTGTCCACTGAGCATTTGGTGAATGGTGAAAGGTGAAAGAGAGAGGAGGTGCTCTAAGTGCTGGTCAAGACACAAAGGAAACTAAAAGAGGGTAGCACCCCTATGGCTTGGCAAGAACCCTAAAAGATTTTGAAAACCCGGTCATGCCCCTATGAGCTAACTAACATAGGCGAGGGCGTCTTTGGTGAATTAGTAACCCTAAATCGGAATCAATTCGAAAAAAAAAAAAAAACAAAACCTAGAAGTGCTCTTCTAAGCTGACTAACTTAGGTAAATGGGTGAAGCGCTCCTTGAGCTAGTTGAAACCCTAAATAAGAACCTGGTTGTGCTCCTTTAAGCTAACTAACCTAGGTAGGAGCATCTTTGGTGGATAATAATCCTAAATTGGAATCGATTCAAGAAAACATGCAAATGCTCCTCAGAGTTGACTATCCTAGTTAAATGGGCAAAGTGCTCCTTGAAGTAGTTAAGACCTTAAATGAGAACCTAGTTAGGCTCCTTTGAGCTTACTAACCTAGATAGGAGTGTCTCTAGGAGACTAACAATCCTAAATTGGAATTAGTTAGAGAAAACCTAGAAGTGCTCCTTTAAGTTGACTATCCTAGGTGAATGGGTGAAGCGCTCCTTAAGCTAGCTAAGACCTTAAATGAGAACCTAATTATTCTCCTCTAAGCTAACTAACCTAGGCTGGAGTGTCTCTAGTAGACTAGCAAGCCTAAATTGGAATTGATTTGAGAAAACGTAGAAGTGCTCCTTTGAGCTGACTATCCTATGTGACTGGGTGAAGCACTCCATGAGCTAGCTAAGACCCTAAATTAGAACCTAGTTATGCTCCTCTAAGTTGACTAACCAAGCGGGAGTATCTCTATAGGACTAGCAAGCCTAAATTAGAATCGATTTGGGAAAACCTAGAAGTACTCCTCTAAGCTGACTATCTTAAGTAAATGAGGGAAGTGCTTCTTAAGCTAGCTAAAACTCTACATGAGAACTTAGTTGTGCTCTTCTAAGTTGACTAACCTAGGTGGTAGCATCACTAGTAAACTAGCAACCTTAAATTGGAATTGATTTGGGAAAACCTAGAAATTCTTCTCTAAGTTGACTATCCTAGGTGTAATACCCTAAATTTCGAGCCCATATGATTACCTTAGAACCTAAGCTCCTAAATTTAGGGTGCCGATCTAAGATATTAATTTAATTTTAAACTTCACAATAAGGTTAGAAAAGTTAGATGAAGTCATTAAGTAAAGTCAATTTCTCAAAATAAGTTATACAAAAATATTAATTAAAGAAAACGTCAATTTATCTCTAAAATCGATAAATATCGAAAATGTAAAATTCGAGCATTTAGACATAGTGGGATATTAGAGATAAGTTATTTAAGTTATAAAAATAATAAATGAAGTTGAATTATACATGTATTAATATAGAACATGCATTATTTGAATTAAACACACATATATAATAAGAAATTATTATTTAAATAAGGTAAATTAATATAAAAAATTGGAAAATTAATAAAAAATGCAAGGATGAGTCATCATACCTATGTAGTAGCTTAGAATTAATTTGGATGATGAGTCAAAAGCAAAAAAATGAGAAAATAACACCTCATGCATTTAAAATAAAAAAAAAATGACATGTGTAAGCCACATGTCGAATTTTTATAAATTCTTATCCAATTAGAAAATATAAATAGGTCTTGTACACTTCAAAACCAACATTTTGGAACTCTGGAAAAAATAGAAAATCACTCAAAAAAAAATTTGAATCCAATTAGAAAAAACTAAGAAAATTAGAGCAAAAAGAAAGCATGAAATCTGATTGGGCTGATTCAATAGGCTATTGGTGTCATGTTTTGGTAGCCTTTTGTAGTCAAGGAAAGCACCACCAGAGGGAGTGTTTCGATAAGGTTGGGTAGTCAGAGGCGGTCGGTTCAGGTGATCCAAATTTCCAGCCAAAACTTTGTAATTTTTTCTAAAAATAACAAATGATATTATTTAAATATGAAACTTGGTTTTCTAGAGTCATTTTATGTGTAAAATAATTTAATAATTTTATTTTAGTGAAATAATTATTTGAAATATAAGGTCCTTAAGAAATGGCTCTGTTTGGACGAAAACTGAATTAAATTTTAGAAATAGTAAATGATGTTCTTTCAAATTGAAAATTTGCATGTGACATACTCAATATATTGATTTAATTTCAGTAACAATAATTTTTTTAAATAATTATGGTTACTATTTATTGTAATTATTTTGGATAAAATTGGCAATTTCGCTATTTTAGTGAATTAACTAGTTTTTTAACAAAATCAAAGTATGAGCCCTATATATTATAATTTTTGGATGTTCATAATGATGTTTGGGACACTTGAATTTTATCTTGTGATTAAATTTACTTGTTTGCTTAATTTTCACTAATTTTGAGTTAAAATCACTATTTTCATAAAAATATATAATGGTTATTTTAGTATAATTCATGGTCAACAATTAAAATACATATTTTTATGTGTCTATAGGATTTTTCGTGGAATGAATTGGGCTCATATACTATTTATTATGTATTTTCATAATAGAAACCTATATATTAGCTTAATATATGATATAGTAATTAGTACTAATGTGATATTTGTTAAATATGCAAAGGATTAGTATCTTGGAATACATAATAAACGTTGACCAGCTCAGGGAATGAGGAATTTTATGACTTTTAATTTAGATTTAGGATTTAATTGAGTTAATTTCGTGGTTATAATAACATATGGTCGAATAGGTAACAAGAAAGGGTATTTTTGGATATTTAGAAATATTGGTTAGTTATGATTATTAAGATATCTTAATAGTACTTAGAATAACGATTGTGATGATATAAAGTTTACTAAAATCGGATAAGAAATGAATAAGATACAATTAGATTAAGCTTAGAAGCGCAATAGTGAAAATGCATAAGAACTTAGTATTGACTTGGTAGTTAACTTGGAGTTTGTATGTATTTTTCTAAGTGTGATAAGTAAGGAACAACCACATCGTGAAGCTTAGGATTTCATCCTATTGTCGAGCTCAGGTAAGTGGATATTTCTATTTTTGTGCAAATAAACCTATATCTACCTAACTTAGAGATAGTTGTGTTATGAATTGTAATGACGTACTGGATTGATTGGATACTTGATTCTGTTGAATGTGTGTTGAAAAAGTGAAATGTTTCTTTGTGTATGACTAATTCATCAATATGTATTTCTATTTAGGAAACTTGGAAACTGAACTGTTCTTTAGGGTATTTGCCTAAGCGAGCCCTATGCTAAGAAATGTAGTGTAAACTAAGAAACAAAGCTAAAGTTGAGATAGTTGAACTGTTTATAACGTGGAACTTGAGATTTGTGCCTAATATTAGGTTAATGTGCCGTTTACTACATTCATAGCATAGCATGAAAGGACCTATGGGTCAAGTTTCTAAAAAGCTTGAGAATTGTTGAGTTGGCTTTAGGACATATAGAATGCATTGTTCAACTTATTTTGGCTACATTGAGTAACTGACTATGTATTGGATTTTCAAAGCACAGAGGGTGGTTTTTGTTAGGGTTCTTACTCTCAAGCAGCTCCTTGTTACCCTAAGTTTCTGGATGTTGTATCTAGATGCTCGAGTATGTTGACTAACTGGATGAGGAATTGGAAAAGTATAGGATATCAATACCGATGCATGCCACGTACATGAGCATAGTACGGATTTTTTGCATAAATAGTTTGTATTGATAACTTGCATTACAAGATTGAATGTCTTATAATACTGATCTTTATGAATGTGTGTATGTGCATTCTGTGTTTTGTTTTATCTACTATCACTTAGCTCATAGAGACCTAAGGGGATGCTTGTGTATCCTCGAGTTATGAAGAGAACTGATGGGATAGCATTAGTTAGGGGAATAAGTCTTTTGAGAGAGCATAAGATGGAGTCAACCGCTTTTAAAGAAGTTTTATTGTATCTTGTTATTAGTTCTATAAATGATCTGTATATATATATAAAAAAAAGTACTGTATTTTTGGTTTGGTTAAGTTTGTCAAATGTAATCTTTTGTATAAACAAGTCTTAAGCTAAACTTCATTGTAGTACTCTTTTGTTATAAATAGAACTTGTGTTAAGTATAAATAGGTATTCCTGTGTGATGGTATATCCTATACTATGCTGGGATGTGACATTAGGTAAATAGGCAAAGTGCTTCTTGAGTTGGCGTAGACCCTAAATGAGAACCTCTTTGTGCTCCTTTAAGTTAACTAACCTAAGTGAGAGCATCTCTAGTAAATTAGCAACCTTAAATTGGAACCTTATTTTTTAATTTGGTGTTTAAATTTTATATAAAAAAAAATTATTATATTTCTAAAAACTTTCAAATATTAGTAGGGTTGTAATTCATAGAATAGTATATCAACTCAAGGTTTTAAGAGAAGTGCATACAATTAAGGTGGGTTCTGAAGATCCTTAAACTTTGTGATCTCACTCGTTTTTTAGAAAACTCTTTCATTGGTCACATTATAGCTTAAGTAGGGATAGTTAAACCAACCCCGAGCGGTGGTCCACAGTACCTGAAGCTTACACAATGCCCCCCCCCCCCCCCCCCCCCCTAGTAATATGATTTAGGTTTGACCGTATCTACCCTGCATCCTTGATGCAATCATTCCCCCCAATGTCCTGAGTATGTTGCATGAAAAATAAATACAGTAATTAAAACAAAGTATATACATGAAATAAATAAATAAATAAGATGGGTATTTTGAAAGGAAAATTTAATTTCAAAAAATTTTTAGGTAGCTAACCTTCTCGAGGTCCCTAGTAGGGTTATCAAGTTATCGAGCCTAAATTTTTTTTTGGTTTTTATATATTTTCCTTAACCTGATTAGTATTAAACCTTAACTTGTTTAATACTAACCATTGACTGAGAGTTAAGAAAAACTTGGTTTTTTATTCTTTAAAACTTAGAGTCACCAGTTAATTAAGGTCAAGAAAAGAACGGGTTAGGTTAAATTGATTCGGTAGATCGATTTAACCTAGCCATTGGATTACTTAGAAAATTGATTTTAAAAAAAGGTTTTGGAAAACTAATGATCAAGTCTGGAGGCTAATCTTTTAAACCCTTATGGGTATCACTATTAACTTTCTGAATTTAGATTTACTTTTCAAAATACCCTTTAAAGAAATTTAACTAATTCACAAGTAAACTATAACATTTATCAAAAAATTATCTAAAGTGGGAAAAACAAATTTTTTTTTCATGTTGTCTCGTAATTGCTACAAGTACCTACGTACCTGTTATTTGAGATCAAACTTCCATAGTTCATTGGCAGAAACTTTTAATTTATGGATGACTTTTAATTTTGAAAACATCCAACTTAATATTTTTTAATCATTTATTTTAAGAAAATTCCTAAAAAGGGTCTTAATTTGAGTGTTTTATTTTTAAAAGTTTTAACAATGTCATAATTTTAAGTAAGGTTGATTTTATTTTGTTTCTTGTGAAAAACGATTTTCTAAGTGATAAAATCCATTTATTTATTTATTTAATTTCCTACTTATTTTGTTTTCTTATTTCTCTCTAAAACATAAAAATAAAACTAAATTTTTCTTTTTTTTGTTTTCTTCTTTTTTTTCGTTGTTTTTTTCTTTTCCTTTCTTCGTTTTTTTTTATTTAATTACAATTACATTAGAGATAAAAAACAAAACCTAAAATAGTAAAACAACAAAACAGCAAACAACCAAAATGGTGATGGCTTTGGACTGAGGACACTGTGTACGGGTTGGCTTAGAACGAAACACTAGATTAGACCTAGGTCATTTGACCTAATCACGTGCTATGCACATACATAGCTGAGAAGCAACAATAGCAAAGAATAATGGTTGACTAGGGGTGGTTTGCGACAGCTTTTAAAGTAGGTAAACCCACTTTCATGAGTATCTTATTAGGCTTAGTGGGTCTAAGAGTGGTGTTACGGCTTAACTTAGCCGTTTGGTGGTGGTTCGAAGTCTTCCACATGGTAGCGATGGTGGTTGTCGCTTGGGGTAGTTATAGGTGGTTGTCTGATTGTTGTTAGTTGCATAGTACTGTATTTATGATGAGCTATAGAGTAAGCTTATGGTCATTTGTGTAATGGGCTGTGGCATTGTAGATTGGTTTAGATTGTAGTGTGTGTTAATGAAGGCTATGGAGTGACGTTTTGTAAACTATGGTGGTACCGTATTTGGGTGACAGTTCATGAGGCTAGCATACTTTTGCGATTAAGCGAGAGGAGACTAATGTTGGCTCTTTTTATGTGTCATGTGAGAGTGGTTGAGTGATTAGTGTTTATTGGAGAGAGGGTAGTCATGCAACTAGGTAGTATAGTGATGTGACGAGCATGAAGCTCTATGGCTTAGGCATGTATTTGAGGAAGAATGGTAAAGAGGATGGTAGATTGAGATGAAGTTGGTGATGCAGACTTGGTTAGTTGATTGCAATGATGGTAGAATAGATGTTATAGCTATTGTTATTAATAGTTGAGTTGCAGTCACAATAGATAAGGTGTTGTATGTAAGGGACGCGAATAGGGTAGGATGTTGGTTGGGTGTTTGGTTTTGGATTTGGGTTTGTTGTGAAAAGGAGTGGTTGGGAGAGGTTAGGGATTGGTGGTTAGATTGTGTGTGAGCATGAAGCTATAACATATGTGAGATGTGAGTCGCAAGAGAGGAGATTGTGAAGTGAGAGGGGGTTTTGGTTGTTCCATTCGTGCGAAAGGGAGCATGATGAAGATTGGGGTGCTAGGTTGGTATAAGGAAAAAATGGACATTAATGGCTAATTCACCATTAATGTTAAATCCCAAATCATCCTCTTTTTTCCTATTTTTCAACCTCAATTTGAACAGTAAAATGAATGAATCTGATCATGTTTTTAGATTCAATTCATAGTAGGCTATGTGGGGTATAAGATTGAATAAAAAGAAAGTATGTTTGTGCATGGAATCTGTGTGAAAAATTAAGGCCAAGCGAAGGTGGTAAGTTGGAATTGCACAAGAAAATTTGGAGAAAGAAGCAAAGGAAAGGGAGAGAAAGAGCTTGCTGACATGGTGCCATATAGGTACCACAATAGCCATGTTGCCTAATTAGCATTTGCCACATGCTAAGCCAACATGTAGCCCCAACCAAATGTGAACATGTGACATCCATAAGTGGAAAAAAATAAAAGGCACTTTGTGCCAATGGTGAAACTCAAACCCAAGATTTCCATGTCATTTAAAGTGCAAGATAGAGTGTAGTACTATCAAACTGTTGGCTTGTATCTTATCCATACTTGTAATCAAATTGCACATAAGGACTTAGGTGGCCTGGGCTAGCTTTGAATCTATTCTTAGGCCCAAAATCCCTCTTTTCTTTTTATTATTTAAGGCCTCAAAATACTAAGGCTAAATTAAAATCTCCTATTCTATTTAAACTATCTACTTTTTTAATTTAATTAACTTCTTCTTTTTTTTTTAATTTTCAATTTTTTGTAATTTTTTCTAAATTCTTTATTTTTTGTGATTTTTTTCTAGATTTTCAATTTTTTGTAAATTTTTTTATTTTTTCATGTTTTTTAATCTTTTAACTTTTTTATGCTTTTTCCTAAATTAGGACTCTTTACCATATTCTAGAAATTCTAAAATTACTGTGCAGGGCACAAAAATGGGGTGTCTACACCCTTCACCCAATTAACACAAAAGCATATGAAGTATGAGTGGATGGACAAGAGAGAACAAAGTTTTCAAGAGTTTAAGCATAAGTTGGTGTCTACATTGATTTTAATTTTGCCTGACATGGAAGAACCCTTCATTATGTATAGTGAAGCTTCTAGAAACGGACTTAGCTGTATAGTGTTGCAAGGTAAGAGAGTCATAGCATATTTGTCTAGATAGTTGAGAACTTACGAGTAAACTTATCCCACTCATGATCTACAATTGGCAACAGTAGTCCTTGCCTTGAAAATTTGGAGGCACTATTAGTATGGGCAAAGACATGAGATTTACATCAACCACAAAAGCCTCAAATATCTCTTCATTTAGAAACAATTGAACATTGGCAAAGGAGATGGCTCAAGTTGATCAAGGACTACAATCTTAGAATCAATTATTATTTAGGTCAAGTAAATGCAACAGTGAATGCCTTGAGCCACAAAAATCATGTAAAAGTTGCCTTACTCCTCACTAAGTAATATGAACTAATTAAAGAATGATTGAATATATGGTTTGCTTAGGTTGACAGAAATGCAGAATTGTCGAATTTAGTCATTGAACCACCATAATGGAAAGGATTCAAGAAGCCTAGCAAGTTAATTCAGCTTTGATGAAGGTGAAAGAAGAAATGGCAAGTGGTAGGTACTTAGACTTCAATATCAATTAGAGTAGAACAATACGTATGAAAGGTAGGTTATGTGTACTAAAGTATGTATCTCTTAAAAAGGAAATCTTGAGTGAAGCTCATTATTTAGGATACTTAGTGCACCCTAAAGGGACTAAAATGTATTAGGACCTTAAGAAGAATTTCTAGTGGAATGGCATGAAGTAAGACATAGTAGAATACGTACAAAAGTGTGAAACATGCTGGTGAGTCAAGGCCGAACACAAGATGATAGGAAGATTGCTACAACCATTGTTGATTCCTAAGTGAAAGTGGGAATAGATTACAATGGACTTTATAAGCAAATTAGCATGGATACAGGTAGGATTTCATGCAATTTAGGTAATTGTTGATAAACTTGTCAAGTCTATACATTTCCTACCTATCAATGTGACAAACCCCTTGGAGAAGTTAGCAAGAATCTATGTGAAAGAAATTGTAAGACACCATGGCATCCTAGTGAATATAGTTTCAAACAGTAATCCATGGTTGTGTCCAAATTTTGGGGGAGCTTGTAGAAACACTTGGCTACACAATTGAATTTTATTATAGCTTACCACCCACAATTAGACAGGTAATCAGAAAGAACCATTCAAACCTTAGAACATATGCTGAGGGCTTATACCATTCAGCTCTTATTGAGTTTACCTACAACAATAGCTTCCATTGAAGCATTCAAACGCTGCCATATGAAGCCTCGTATAGGAGGAAGTGTAGATCTCCCCTATTCTAGGATGATGTTGAAAAGTTAGCCTTAGGACCTAATTTAGTGCAAGAAGTTGTTGAAAAGGTAGTCAACATTAAGTAGAAAATGGAAGAATCCTAAGATCGATAGAAGAGTTGGTCAAATTTAAAGAGATGAGAAGTAGAGTTTTAAGTTGGTCATCACGTATATCTCAAGCTGAAGCCAATAAAGAGCATACATCAAATAAGGATACAAGGGAAGTTAAGCCCCCGATACATGATACCCTTCTAAGTATTAGATAAAGTTGGAAATCTAGCCTACTAGCTAGCTTTCCCTTTAAATTTGTTTGGATTGCACAATGTCTTTCATGGATCGGTCCTTCACAAGCGCATTCTAGACCTAAATAGAGTAGTGGAGTTAGAGCCAGTGCAACTAAAGGAAAACTTCATCAATGGAGAGCATCCTATTCAGATCTTAGGCTAAAAGACCAAAATGTTAATGACCAAGGAAAACCAGTATGTCAAGGTACTATGGAGGAACAATAAGACCGAAGAGGAAGCCACCTAGGAGGTTGAAGAAGAGGTGAGACATAAATACTTAGACCTGTTTCAAACATTAAGTACGTCTTGTAAATATTAAGCATAAAACTTGTTCTAAGGGGTGGGGGGTAGGGTAAGATGTAAACCCTATAGGTTCTGCACTTAATTGGAAGTCAAACAAGAGAAAGAGTCAATGGATAATCCTTAAAACCTTACAGAAATATAAGAATCAAAACCCTAAATACAATAACCAAACCCTAAATAAGAAGATAGAAAGCTTAAGTTTAACCCTAAAAACCTAATTGCACCCATAAAATCCTAGAACCCTTAATACATGGGAAAACCTAAAATGACTAACAAGCCCTAATGAATTCCTTAAAACCCTAAAGTGATGAGAAGAAGTAAATTACGTAGTGAAAATCATTCATTAAGTATAAATAAGTACTACAAATACTCAAAACCTTAAGAACTAAATGCATATGCGAACTGATAACCTTAAATGAGCCAAAAACCTTAAAGAAGCCTTAGGGGCACATGTAGGCATGGAAACTAAAGTAATAAAGTAGCAAAGCCTTATAATTCCCTTAATTATGCTTAACATACTTAATTGGACTCAGTTGTAGTTAATCACCTTAATTACACCCTAAACCCTAACCAACCTCCATTAAATCTTAATTAATAGCAAGATAATCACAATTAATGATTAAAAACAAGAGGATTAGTTAGTGGGAGTAAGGACAATCATCCTTTATGGGACATGATTATGCCAAAAAGAGTGCAAAGCATACGAAGGTATATGGTACAAGTAGGGATCATGTACCATACACCTAAAAGGACACAGTCTTATCCCTCATTCCCCTTGCCCATTCATGCTACCTATCACATACAGAAACCCTCATTCTCTCTTCATTTTATTCCCATTTCATCACTCTCCAATTAGTCTCAAAATCTCCCTAAAAAACCACCCCAAAACCTCACTTAAATTCACTCCATCAACTACCACCACCACCACTTCATTATCAGCTACCACTACTCCACTAAACCACTAGCTACCAAGCCTTACACCTCCCTCACATACCACCCTAGTAGGTTGATGCACACATATGCTCTCTTACATACACAAAGTCATGATACACTTAGGAGGAAGGAGGACCAACACACCTAACTCTACTAAGCTAATCAACCTTGTTTTTCTTTAGTTTTCACTTTGTATCATATAAGTTTTTCACATTTTAGACACATACACACTTGTAGGAACACTTGTCTTAGAGTTTTAGGATAGTGATATGAATGGTTAGTTAGGATAATGCATATATTAGGCCTACTAGTTCAAGTATCATCATCAACATGTAGTGTAAGTTAGAAGTTAGTAGGTTTCATCAACAAATCCACAAGAAAAATCCAATAATCCTTGTTTGTTAAGCTTGCTGCCACCTCATGTTAGGTTTCCAACATATTCTCATCACATTAGGTTGAAAAATCAACTTACAATAAGCGAAAAAATGTGATGTAGATTAAAGAAATGCATTAAAATGGATGATATATTGGAAATGTGACAAAAGCCCTTAAATAAACTATCTTGGTTGCCACTTGTAGCATGTATAAAGGTTTGCAAATTTTGATTTATTAGCTTAATCACATGATTAATTAGTGTTAAATAGGATTTAGTTTATGATTAATCAGTTAAGTAAGATAGTGATGAGTTAATGATTTAAACTAGCTTGGTTATTAATTTGAGGCTTAAGAATAGTGTTAAAAGCCTAAGGACCATATGTAAAACTTATGATAAATTGGACCAAACTTAAGGTATATAATGGGCTTAGGCCTAAAAAGGTTAATAGAATTAGTCTTAGGGCCCTAAAGTGTAAAACAAGCCCAAAAAGACTTAAAAGAATTAAAATTTATGCCCTTAGAAGATATGACCAGATTTGGAACTAAAAGTGAAAAGCTTATTAACTAAAATATAAATGGCCCAACAAGTCTTAAGGCCCATACAATACACCCTCTATAGCCCCTTTAACCAATTAGGGCCCTAAATTAGTGAAAAGAGTTATTTAAGCCCATTGGAGTAATAATAAAACCCAAAATAAAAGCTACTAATTTGGGTAGAAAATTTAACCTTAAAATACTTAAATAAGAGCCTAAGAGGTCACGTGTAAGGCCCAAAACTAGGGCTAAGGCCCAAACCTAGGCCTAAACCATAAAATGGTCAAACTAGCCCATTGACCAATGAACTTAATTGACCTAAATCGAGACTTTGCAAGCCTAAAAGTCTAAGAAGGACCTCACTAAATGAAAGAACATTCAAAAACCATGAAAAATGATTGTATGATTGTTGAAAACAAACTTAAAACAAAAACGTTACGGCAAAAATATGGAAACAATGAAAGCGGAAGTTTTACAATGAGAAGATCTAATTAAGTAGACTAAGATACAACACTTATGTACTATGTACTTAATTATAATCTTCAAGTGATGTAGACCCAGGGATTGATCGACTGAGCATTATTAGGATTACTAAATGCTATGGCTGAGTGAGTACACCAACTCTTGTCTTATATTGTTTGTGCTTATAGCAGAGAGCATCGATTAATTATATGTGTGTGTGTATACATGAAATGATTATGCTTGGGGTTGAATTACCTGCATGTGCATAGATTGATTGTGCTTTCTTGTTAAGATATGATAATATATCTGAATGGAGAATTGGTTGTTGCATTAGTAAGTAAGGCCTTAGAGTATCTATCATATATATATATATATATATATATATATATTTGGTTGGTCATTTATTAATCGGAATAATAATTATTCAACTTTACTAATAACCAGTTACGCATTGTACGTTTATGCATTTATATGAAAAAATGCATCAGTATTACACAGTAGAATAGGAGATCATGCATGTTGGATCCATATTTATGTTATGTTACTATTGTATTGCAAATGTACTCATATAACATGTTCTTGCCTCTACCTTTAGGATTTACTTGTGCTGCCTTCCACTTGAGGCCGAGTCCTATCCACTACTTTGGGTCTACCAAGGGAAGATGATATTTGATTGGACGACAAATATAGAGACTTAGGCCCTAACGTACTTAAATGCTTCCTAATCTGGGCAACGGTAGGCATAAAACCATGCTTTACACAGTCGCTTGCAGACTGTCTATGATGGGTGCATTTTGTATGTTCACTTGCATTATGTGTGCATGTTTAAATAACTTTCTTGAAATTTATTTGCTGGTAAGATGGGAAGGTTACTCACTAACTTGTTGCTTACTCCCTTATAGTTTATTGTTGCAGCATGACTTATGGCTAGAGCTAGGCCAAGGAATGTCCATGGTTAGTATTGGAAGCTTTATGATGGTCAAAGGGAAGATGAGAGCACAAGTGGACATCTATGATATATTTAGACTCTCTAATATTACCTTATATATTTCTTATGGGTTTGTAGTGTCTTAGACTACTAGTAGTTTGTTATGGTTTGTAAGAGTTAATTAAGGGGAAATTATTTACTGTACTCTTTATGTTATTTAGTATTATGTGATGAACCTTTAGTTATTTGCATTGATAACTTTACGCTAGTCTCTTTAGTAGATGCTAGAGTTGTGATGATGCCTTATATAGTACCAAGAAGCTTCCTAACCAGTAGTGGTGTTAGTCTCAGATCTTCCTATAGTGCATAATGGTGCTTCCATAACTTGGCTACCCCTCGAGTTGTGACATGCCCTCCTATGAAAAATTTATGAAAGAAATCTAAACTCGAAAATGGAAGGTAGAAAAGGAAGTAATGATGCTTTTTGAGGAGTACCTTACCATAATGCTAGACGCAGTGCCAAAGAAGTTGAAGGACCTTAGGAGCTTAATAATTCCTTGCATGATAGAAGAGACATTTAGGAATAGGGCATTGTGTGACTTAGTCATAAGCATTAACTTAATGCCATACTCTATATTCATGCTTCTTGAATATAAAGAGTTTAAGCCAACTAGAATGACTCTTCAATTGGTAGTTAGGAGTGTAAAGTATCCTTGAGGAATAATGGAAGATGTACTTATGATTGTTGGTAAATTTATTGTCTTAGTAGACTTTATTGTACTTACTAGATATGGATGTTGATAAGGATGTTCCTTTGATCTTAGGAAGGCCTTTTCTAGCCACCGCACAAGCAATGATAAATGTTAAGGAAGGAAAGCTTACACTAACTATACTTGAGTAGATTACTATCAGGTGCCTCAAGTAATGAAATTACCACAACAAGCTGATGATTGTCATACTTGATGATAGTGGAATTTTTCCCTACATTACAATTCAACACATTAACTACCAAGTTGACCTACTTTTCCAAGGTTAGTAAAGCAACCTAATTTTACAACCAAAGAGCCTTTAGGGCTAGCCAATCTAATGGACCAAAAAGCTTAGCGTCCTTTATTTAAGTATTATAAATTTGAGTAAGGGCACGAATAGTTTATCATCCACCTAACTTAACTATATAACCACCCACTCCCCTTGTACTTTAACATGTGCTTAAATTAGGAAATCGCCACATGGCCCATGATAAAGGAACTATTTCTATCATAACAGTTGTCAAACAAATGCTACTACTCTCTTACTCTAACTTACTTACTTACTTACTCTCTTACTCTCCCACGTACTGACTTAAGCATCAAAGTGACTTATCTCTCTTTCAAGAATCAATCCACAATACCATCTCTAATTAACAACATTTTGGTGCTATCTATTTTAAGACCTTTATACTAACGACTATGATGTGGTTAACCAAAAGCCCAAGTGCTAGCAGCTTTGCTTAGCCTTTTCAGAGGGAGGATTAGTTACCTAGATGAAGACTACTTGGTTAGATCAGAGCAACTATGTACTGATTTGGCTAAGGAAAACCAAGAATTCTAAAAAGAATGATGAAATCTTGAATCTCTTTCGAAAAAATAATTTACCTAATCAAAGTTAGGGGTACAAAGACAATAGTGCCGAAAACTTTGATAATTTAGTCCATTCACTCAAATTGCCAAGAAAATAGTTGAAATGGCTTATAGAACTATGACCTTTACACTAAAAAGAATGGATAAACGAAACAACCATAGTCGGTACACCATGCTGGACCATCAAATGTTAACACCCCTATTATGACTAGTCGCCAGTTTACAATTAAGAAAAGTCCTTTCGTTCCAGAAATTTTAGAGGAAGTCATACCATAGTATGTCAAATTGTTGCAATTTGAGATGTATGATGGAACAAAAGACTCGGAGGATCATCTCAAATATTGTTGTACTCTTGCTAAATTGTACAGCTTAAGTGATGCCATGGCTTATCAAGCATTCCCCTCAACCTTATGAAGTGTCGCAAGTAAATGATTCAAACACTTAAAGTCGAATACTATCACATGTTTTGAGGATTTAGCATAGGTGTTCTTACAGCACTTCCTTGCAAGCAAACTCCTAGTTAAGGACTTATTTGTCCTTAATACTATCAAATAGAGATCTAATGAATCCATCAAAGATTACTTGGATCAGTTTTATGGACAAGATGGTGCAAATCCCATTATTAGATATAATTGTTGCCTTGAATGCAGTAATTGATGGAGTGAAGCTACATAGAGATTTCTTCATATCCCTAGTTAAGAACAAGTTGAAGACGTTTGCAAAATTTAAGGCTAAAGCCACCTCCTATACTTAACAAGAGGATAATATAAAAGCTTGGCAAGAGATTGATCAAAATAGAGGTGATTGAAAAAATGATAAGAATAAGAAAAGCATGAATGATAGACTTATTGGACATGATAACCGGTTCTTGAAACATGGTAATAGAGAAAGGAATGGGCTGCATATTTCGACCTATTTTGCCTACACTCCCTAAACTGTCTAATATTTGACATATTGATGGAAGTATGGAATTAAAGGGTATTGCAATGGCTTGAGCATATGAAGGGAAAGCCATGGCATAGAACTTGCAGTAAATATTGTGATTTTCATTGCAATAAAGGCTACAACACCAACAAATGCATGCAACTCAAAAATGCTATTAAAAATGCAATCCAATGAAGTTATTTGAGCAAATTTCTTGCTTATGATGCTAAGAATTTTAAATGGTCGACCTAGATACCAAGAGACAAGCAAGACAATGATGATCGGCCTCTTCAAGCTAGAAGGGAAGTGAGAGAAAGAGGTAATAATAATAGGGCCCCAAATGTTGTTATAAACACCATTGTTTGTGAACCCTCTAGTTTAGGCTAATCTTGCTCCTCGAGCTCGATTGACACTGTACAATATGTTTACAATGTGTAAGGTAAGAAGGTGAAGGTTAACAATTCAATCTCTTTCACAAAGAAGGATTTTAAAGGCATACAAAGACCCTATGATGATGCACTAATAAACACTGCAAGGATTGCCTACTTCGAGGTTAACTATGATCTTACTATTATGCTTTGTATACTTTCAATAACCAGCTAATATGGGTAGCTAGAGTAATTTCTCTTCCAATTCAGATTAGAGATGACGAGATTGTAGTAGAGGACAAAGTGGATTTCCTTGTTAAATATTGGTCCCCCTATAATATGATCATGGGCCAACCATGTCAACACTTGTTCAATATGGTCCCATCAATAGCACATCTAAAGGCAAAATTCCCTATTCCTATTGGAGTTAGAGTGTGCAAGGGAGATCAACAGTTGGCCAAGTCACTATATTTAAGGGTGCTTAAGTGTGAAGAAGTTTTCCATATTGAAGCAAATCTAGAGAGGAAGTTCGATAGCACACAAAGTGCAATGAAGAGGTTGAGGAAATTTAACTTAGGGATAACCCAAACAAAACAACAAGGATAGGGAAGCCATTGTTGATGAAGATCTAAGAGGACCTAATTAAGTTCCTTTAAGATGATGCTAATGTTTTTGCATGGACTCTTTTTGATATGTTCGACATCTTCAGAGAAGTGATAATACAAATTATAGATAGATCATGATGCAAAGTTTATCCAAAAGTAGAGGAGGCATTTTGCCCTTAAATGGTAGGCAATGATTGAAGACGAAGTTCAATAGCTATTAAAGGCGAGGTTTACAAGGGAAGAGCCTCATCTAACATGGCTGGCTTATTGTATGCTAGTTAAGAAGTCGAATGGAAAGTGGTGAATGTGCATAAACTTCACTAACTTGAATAATGCTTGCCCCAAGAATAGCTTTCCCCTGTTGAGCATTGATCAAATGGTTGATTTAATAGTCGGACATGATTGACTTTCTTTTATGGATGCTTTTTTTTTTCCTATAACCAGATCAAAATGGAGAAAGTGGATGAAGTACATACATCATTCGTTACAAACTTTGGAACATAATGCTATACAATCATGCCCTTTAGGCTAAAGAACACCGATGCAACCTACTAGAGACTCATAACAAAAATGTTTAAGCCTAAAATCCATCACAATGTTAAAGCATATGTCAATGATATGATAGTCAAGAGCAAGGAAGAGGATCAATACCTTGCCGACCTACATGAAACATTCAATACATTGAAGAGGTACAATATGAAGTTGAATCCACATAAATGTGTTTTTAGGGCTACCTTAGGCAAATTCTTAGGTTATATGGTAACCCAATGGGGTATTGGAGCAGACCCAAGAAAGATGGATGTAATAAGGACTGTGAAGTCCCTAAGTATAGCTAAGGAACTCTAAGAGTTAATGGGGTCGGATTACCATACTGAATAGATTCTTTTCAAAGAGTGCGAATAGGTGCATAAAGTTTTTCCAAATTCTGAAGAGCCCTGAGGAGTTTTAATGGATTGCTAAATGTGAGGCTATATTCAAAGAATTGAAGGATTTTTTGGCATTACCACTAATACTTGCAAAGCCCATTCCTAAGAAAGATTTGTTATTATATTTATTAGTTAGTAACCAAGCTATTTTCTCTATCTTCGTTCATCTAAAAGGAAAAGAGCACAAACCAATTTGTTATGTGACCTATGTCTTACAAGGCCTAGAGCAAAGATATACCTAGATCATTTGTCTTAACTGTGGTGATCTCAATGAAGAAGTTAAAGCTATACTTTGAAGCTCATCATATCATAGTCCTTATTGAGCAACCACTACAGCAAGCCTTATAATGACTTGATGCCTCAAGAAAGATGATGAAGTATGCCCTTGAATTGAGTCCCTACGGTGTGTAATATAAACCTAAAACTGCACTAAAAGCTTAACTTTTGGTGGACTTTGTGGTTAAATTAACTAGAGAAGAGGCTAAGAAACCCATTTAAAACCTATACATAGGCAGCTCCTCCATAAAGGAAGTAGAGCCAACCCATCTTCTAAGGATTGTACAATGTGAAAATATAATGTGCACTAAAGTTTAGATTCCTGACTAGTAGCAATGAAGCTGAGTATGAAGCCTTGATTATCAGACTCGAGTTAGCAAAAGAAGTGGGAGTTAAGAAAGTTGAGGCCTTTTCAGACTCTCAATTGATTATGAATAAAGTGAAAGGACATTATATGGTGAAAGAAGAGGTAATGAGCAAGTACTTAGCTATTGTATGAACGCTCATGGAGGAATTTTAGTCCTTCACAACTATGAAGATTCCTAAAGCTTAGAATATGGCCATCAATCGATTATCAAAGTTGTTTAGCACGTCTCTTCTTGATTTGAATGATAGACTCATCATTGAATACCTATCAAGCAAGAGTTTAGAAGTGATAAGACAATGTTAAAGGTACAACCTTTCTCGAAAGAGGAGTCATGGACGGACCCAATAATGTCCTAAAAAATGGGGTCTTACCTATAAACAAGAATGAAGCTCGAAGGTTTGTATACTAGGTTATAAACTATACTTTGATTGAGGACAATATATATAAATGCGACTTTGCTCAACCCTATCTCTATTGCCTTACACCAAAAGACTCATAACAAGTTCTCTTCAATTTACATACGAGGGTATACAGTAACCATGTGAAGGCTTAGACTCTAGATGTTCGAGCATTGAAGGTCGTCTATTATTGGCTAACTATTAAAGAGGATGCCAAGAACACAGTGCAGCAATGCCCATAGTGTCAAAAGCATGAAGTTTTGAGCAATGCACTTTCTATTAATTTACACAATTTAACCAACCCCTAGCCTTTTGCCTAATGGAGATTAGATATACTTGGACCTTTTCTTAAGTTATTGCACAATGTTAGTTTATAATAGTTGTGGTTAATTATTTTACCAAACGGGTAGAAGCCGAGGCAATAGCAAAAATTACCGAGCAGAAGATCAAATCATTTGTATTTAACTTTATCCTTTCTAGATTTAGAGTCCCCTTCATAATAATTATCAACAGTGGTCTATGGTTCAACAATGATAAGTTCTGAGCTCTTTCTAACAAACATGACATTCGACTAAATTATACTTTGGTGGCTCGTCCCCATACAAACAAGGGAGGCTATTAATAAGACTATCTTATCTAATTGGAAGCAAAGAGTTGATCAAGTTAGAGGGAAGTGCATTAACAAGCTTTCTAACATTTTATGGGGATCTAAGACCATCCATAGAGCTTCGATAGGGGAAACTCCTTTCAGGTTGGCTTTTGGATTGAAGCCTATCTTACTGATTGAATTAGATATACCAAATTTATGCTCATAGAATTTTGATGTTATGGCTAATCAGATTGGTCGAATAACTAATTTAGATACATAGAAGACTTATGAGATATTGCAAGAGCAAGGGTTATCACCTACTAACACAGGGTAGTGAGGTATTACAATTAGAAGGTTGAACAAGACCTAGTTTGCAGGAACATGGAAACAACAGGTGCATGAGACAATCACGAAAAGCTCAGTGTGAATTAGGAGGATCTAGTAAAGATATAAGTAGTCATAGGAAATGGGTCTTATAGACTAAAAAGGCTGGATGGACAAGTTACCCTCGAGCATGGAATACCAAGAATCTTAAGCTATAATTTTAGTAATTGTTCCTTATTATTCAAGAATGTTGTGTATTTGCATTTAATATTTGTTTTAAAGCTATGTAAGGTGCCTGGCTTGATTTTTGTTAGTGAGAATTTGTTTGTCTCTTAATCTATTGTATAGATTTCAATTTACAATCTCATTAATTCTTAATCTAAACACAATTAATAGAAAATGTAATTCAACAAATGAGCTATTGCTTATGAAGTTCTGACCTGTTGATAGTCAGATTTTACCCTAAAATCTTACTTGGCTATTTAGTTGACAAGAAGATGACTAATTCTATTCTTAACTGATGCCAACAAAGACTCAGTCCACTTGATGGGCCTTGGAACCTAGCCTATTAATATATCCAGTTTGAATTTAGGAAAGTGGCATGAACAGTTATGAACTAGTATGATCTCATTACATAACTGCCTACTACTCCTATACTTTAGGCATGTGTTTGATTGCAAAATCTCCATATAGCTTACGACCAATGATTGACTGCTATTTCAAATATCTGACCTTTGCATATAAATATGGAGAGAAAGCATTGTAAAAACTCTCTTATAACCTTCAACTCGATATTCATTCACTTGTTTCTCTTTAAAGCAATTACTGACTTAAGCATTGGAGTGGCTACATCAAACTAGCCCCAATACCATTTAGCCTTTTGTATTTTTGTAGGAACAAAGTCTTACCCTAAAATCACCTAACAAAGTCCTAAATACCTATAAATAATAAGGAAAAGTTTCGCTAAGTTGTTTTAGTATGTGATTGATGGTAAACTTTCACTAAGTTGCTTGTATCTTTCTATAGCAAAAGAACTACACAAGGGTAAGCAAAAATTACCAACAGCAACCATACTTGTGAAATGCCTTTTGCCTTTATTCATTGACTTATGTTTATGCACCAAACTAAGCATCAATTCTATTGCTTATAACTAATAATTAAACTCACCTTCCACAAATTGAAGAATTACAATGCCCTATTACTCCTACATGTCTAACCTAAGCTTCTTTATGCATATGTAGAACTTAGCAATTTACTAAACCAAGCAGCTCTACAAATGTTAGGTCGTTTCAAAATGAGCCTAGGCAACTAAGCCAAACTCTAATATAAGCCGAGCGTCTATATAATAGACTCGAGTGTAATGGGTAGATTTGGATGCCTTCATGATAGCAAGGTCAACTAAGGACAAATCCATGCTGTCCATTCATGATGAAGGACTATTGTTTGGTTCTTGTCTTCATTAAGGCATGAAAAATCAAGCTGGTACTATGTGTATATATATTATATTATATATTCGTAAGGTTTAAGCTCACCTAAATAATTCAAAATTAGACCTTATAAAGCATGCCCACTACATATATTGATACAAGCTATAGTAAGCATGCTCTACTTGAGCTCTCTACAAACAAGCTATATTCCGTGACCTTAGTCGCAATTTTCAAGTTATGCACATAACGCCTTGTCTCTAACCAATAATAGTAGATGCTTTAGTGATCCTTCCATCAATTGTAAGAGGTCGACTGTCTAGTTGGTCATCCATCTCTAGCCCAAAATAGTTCCAATAGCAGCCTCTCAAGCCAATCATATGCTTACTCTCCTTATTGAATCTTCGACTAACCTTCCAATTGTTACTAAAAGGAGAACACGCTTGCTTAACTGCCCCACTTAGCATAAGTCATGTCTAGCTAGGATTATCTACTTGCTCCATATAGTACAAATCACGTTTGATTCGAATGACATGCTTGATTTACTTGCCTATTTAGGCATCGTTAATTAGAACACCACTAACTCGACCACACTAGGTAAATTCGTTAATAGGATGCTAGTCCATACATCTATTGTTCGATAGCTTGCTGTAGTAGTCCATTTGAAGTGGATTTGAGCTTAACTAAAGCATAATAGTATGAATGTCAGTGCCGAGCTACCAACATTGAAGCATCCGAGCTATTAAATTGGTATAAAGAATGTATAGGTAGGCCACTTTAGCAAGTGAGCTAAACATAAATAGTAAGCCCGAGTGCCTAGCCAATGATGACTAAGCCAAATGTAAATAGGCTAACGAATTGTTGAATGTCTTATGGGGTCATAGGACTATACATAGGACTTCAACCAAAGAAACACCCTTCAGACTAGCATATGGGTCGAAAGTTGTCTTATTGATTGAGATGGATCTACCTAATCTTCATACGTAGAATTTTGACGTAATGGCTAATCAAGTCAATCTTATGGAAAATTTGGATACAATCGAGGAGATAGGAGATATTGTGAGGACAAGAGCTGCTGTTTATCAACACCAACAGTTAGATATTATAATCAAAAGGCGAAACACAAGGTATTTCGGCATAGGGATTTGGTTTATAGAAAATTGGAGTTAACTGGCATGTGAGGGAATCAAGGGAAACTCAATGCAAATTAGGAGGATCCTGTCAAGATCCCATAAGTCATAGTTAAGGGGGCCTATCATCTAGAAAGGCTGGATGGGATAATCATTCCTCGAGTGTAGAATGCTAAGAACTTGAAGCTTTACTTTGCTTAGTTTTGTTGATGTTATGCTTCGTTTCTATTCTAAACGCTGTAAGGTAATGGCCTACATCTTATTTCAAGTATGAAATGTTCATTTAAAGATTATACGAGTATTCCTACTTCCTGTCGTTTTCATTCTTAATCAATGCATGATTAATAGATTAATGAAGTTCTATCTATATAAGAAACGAACCAATACATAATAAGTTCAGACCTATAATGGTTAACAAGCTTAGTGATTATTGACGAGTAACGTTAATTCTTCTTTAATAATATGCCTAAAAATGAGAGAATGTTATGCCTTTTAACAGGTAATCTTACGACCAAGAAAAAATACTTGTTTATGCCCTATGTAACTAAAGAACGCTATGTCTATGAAAAGACATTTAACACATGCGTGAAATAACGTACCCAAAAAGAAATAACATGCACTTGAAATAAAATGCGCCAAAACTAATAACTTGTGCATAAAATGAAACATGTACGAAATAGATGCTACAAAGGTCAAATATTTCATTACAATAAATGGTCGGCATCTCGACCATACTTAGTCCTTACAACAATTGTGAAAATAAATTACAAATTAATAGATAGTCACAAGAATCTAGAATGTCCTTGTTCTTTGATTAGGCAGAAGTATTGCCCTAATAAGAAGAAGATGAGACCCTCTTGGAGCTTACTTCTTTTCTAGTACTGAGGGTCTTAAAGCAAGCGGATGTCTCTTTAAGAATATAAGGGGTCTCCTTAGATGATCGCTCCTTGTCATCAACAGGAGCTTCAACATTGGCTTCATCATTATCACCTTGCCTTTAAACCTTAGTCTCTACTTCTTCATTGACTTCTTTGTTGCCACTGCTGGTGTCATTGTCATCAACATTGACAAAGTCTAGCCATGACAGGTTATAGTCAAGGTAAACTCTTAAATCTCCTTTCTCATCCATTAGACTCCTTGTAGAAGCTTCTTCCTAAGCAATCTCTCATATTGTCAATTAAGAGTCACGATTTCTAATGTTTCCTCCATTCAAAGCTTCTTTTTTGCTACCTCCTCTAATTCGACAATACGAGACTCAAGCTTACAACTGTTTATCTTCAACTCCTTTATTCGCATCCTTAACTTGTCTTCTTTATCACTCATTGAGGTGATTGTTTGACTTAACCCCCAGTACTCCTCTTGCTTCTTGCAAAGCTCCTCCTTCAAGTCCTTAATCTCCTTATACTACTCTTCGTTCATGGCTTTGAGGCTTAAGACTTCATTCGCCACTAAGAAATGTGCTAACTTCTAGGCATAAAGCTCTTCTTGAAGTTTCTTAGCCTTTATATTGGCCTTAATTCTTAGGGTCTTGGCAGCAACAGTATGAGCCTTTGAGGAGTTATATGCCTCCTTAACCTTTGGCAATAAATTAACAAAGATGAATAAGTCATTTGCTTCTCATCAGAGTAGCAACATGTAAATATTACCTTCTTCCTTTCTCTATCGGCTTCATCTAGAGCCATTAAAACATGATTGCTAATTTGCATGTAGATGAGATTATGTTAGCAACAGAACATGAGTCGTAAGTGAAAAGGTGATTGGTACTTACATCATACAACTTGGCAACAATATGTTCTTTATTACAACTACCCACTTTATCAACATCTTTCTTTACAATCTCCCTATCCCCAAGGAGAATGACTCCCTCCATTAGGGCTAAGGATTTCGTCCTATCATCCAAGGCTGAGTTAGTATGCAGGATGTTCTAGCTCCAACATGCCACAAAGTGCTTGCCCACCTTACGGTCAAGAATGAACTTAATACTATTGATGCCAAATGCCTTATTCCTCAGAGCTTCTTTCATCCTCTCATCTAAGGCCTTGAATTTCTTGGATAGAGGTTAACTGGCAAGCTCTTTTTCGCTTCTTTTTTTAGGACTTTGCTTATTGTCTATTTAGTCCAATGGGCCATTTGGCGTCTCCTAAGGACTGACCTCAATACTGTTATTACCACTAATCTCTTTGTAGGATTCACCCAACATTTCTTTTCGAGGAATGTTTTCCAAAGAAGGGATCACTTCAACTTATGTAGCCTCAACAGCTCCAATCTATTTAGTCCCTTAACTCTTATTAGTAGGATGAGTTACCTTTTTCAGAGTAGCAACCTGCTTCACTGCTTTCTCCTAAGTGACCTTTTTTGGCATAAGTAGCCAAATGATAAGTGCTTTGATGCTCGTGCATTTATCAAGCTTTAACTTCTTGGCCTTTGCTTGGGCCAATAGTTTAGTGGGATCTACATCACTTACACCCATGTCTGCAATAAAGGATAGGAGTATTAAAAATAAGAAAGAGAGAAAAATCAAGAACTTATGAGATCCATGTCGAGCAAAGCTCAAAGGTGACTATTCTCCTCCTAAGTCACAAGAACGGCTTTCCTATAGTAGCTCTATTCGGTATAGAGATTGCTCTAGCACCTACCTTCTTTTTTAGAAAAGAATGGACCCCCATTCTTGTATCATCTTATTATCCTCCCAGCATCCTAGAAGAACATATTATTCTTCCTTCTTTCTTGAATCTTTTTTGCTGCAACGACATCATTCAGCATCAATTCAATGTCTTTGGCACGAATGGACTTAGTCCATCGAGTCTAAAAATCTAAATCTTCATCCGATATAACAAACACAAACTTATTATGCTACTTGTAGATTTTGGACTCCAACCCATCCATAAATTTTTTACCATGCTAAGATGCTGTGAAACACCAACTATCGGGTTGCCTCCTTATCAGAAAATGTATGTTAAATAAAACATGCAACAAAGTTAAAACTGCAAAGTGTAAGCATAAGTCTCATTACTACTACCAAAAGGTCGGCATCTCGAGCTACTCAAATGTACATTAAGAAAAGAAAGTCAAATAAAGTTAATTAGATTGCCAATTGGGGGTATTTTCTTCAACAGGTTTGATGGAATTGGGGACTTGCTCGGCCATACTTTCCTTAATAGTGATGGGGTTGGGATCTTCACTAGCTTTAATTGTCTCAATTGGAACATTAGGGACCTCTTTTTGAACATATGGGGTCTCTTTCATGGCTGGCTTTTCAATAGGTACCGGGGTTTTAACATTGGTCAATAGGTTGTCGTTTTTCCTTTAACCTTCGACTCCTTCCTTTCCAACAACCTCTCCATCTTCATTACTGTTAGTGACATCATTACCTACGTTGGCAAATTCAAGGCAAGAGAGTTCATAGTGAGGATGAACTTTTAAAACTACCTCACTAGCCATTTCCACCCCTTCCAAAAGTTTCTTGTGGAGTAGCTTCTCTTATTGTCGACTTAGAGTGACAATTAATAACACCTCTCCCATAGAAGGCTTGGCCTTAGAAGCCTACTTTAGCTCAACCACATGCGCTTCAAGTTTGGAGTTCTTAGTCTCTAAGTCCTTTAATTAGACCTTTAACTTGTCTTCTTCCTCATCGAGGCAATTATATATCACAGGATCCAACATTTTTTCCTTTCTATCTTGTAGCTGACCTTTAACTCGTCGGTCTCTTTAAATAGCTCGTCATTCTTGGCTTTTAAGCTTATCACCTCATCGATTGCCAATCTATGTGCCAACTACTCAATAGTGAGCTCTCCTTGCAACTTTTTAACCTCCATCTCCACCTTGATTCTTGCATTCTTGGTTGCAATAGTCTGTGCTTTTGAGGAGTTGTAAGCTTCCTCTACCTTTTGCACTAAAACAATAAAGTAGTGAATTAATCGACATTGAAGCACATATATGAATAGAGAAAACTAAATGTACCTTTCTCATCTCCTCATTGACCTCATATATGGTTGTTAAAACATGATTGCTAATTTGAAAAACAAGTACAAAAGGTCAACAGCGAGACAAACAATATAAGCTAAAGTGAGTGAGAGCAATTCAAAAACTTACATCACATAGTTTGGCAAAAATGTGTGTCATAACCCGACATAGAATGGGATGCGCCATTATACATGAATACTTGTTGAAAACTAACTCAACCTGCTGATTTATTAAAAGACAATATTGTTTACATAATAAAGGGGTTTCTACATTGGAGTTTAGTTGGATTTTCTATTATAACTTATGTGTACAACATAATATTTACATAAAAACGTGAACTAGCTTTTCTTTTCCCTTTGTCATCTTCATAATAATAAGATTCTTGACTTAGTACAAGCTCCATATAAAAGTCGCTAACTCTAACTTACGCTTTTGGTATATATACCCCCCCTTAGTGTTGGGCCCTTCACGATCCTATTAACTTGAGGATAAAACATTTTATCCCCTTAACTATTAGAGTTGAGTGAGAGTGGATAACAAACAACATAATATAGACAATATGATAGACAATACTATATATCACAACTAAAATATTTCAATTATAACCTACAGGTTCAACTTCACATATACATCCACCCAATTGAGTATTTATTGCTAGTAATGCAGCATACTATGCTTATGCTTATGCTTGTGGCATGCATCAGTACTAATATCCTATGCCCTCTAAACTTCTTCTAGTTAGTTGACATAGTTAAGCATTTAGATATTATGTCCAAGAATTTAAGGTAACAAGGAGCTACCTTAGGGTAAGACCACCCCCCCAAAAAAAAAAAAATTGGACCATGCACTATAGTCTACAATTATCAAAAAAGGCAATAAGGAACTGGTTGGGAGTTAGACTCCTAACTTTACAAAATTAGACTAGACATTATAGTTCACCAAATTAAAGTGGCAACACTACCATATTAGGCTAAACACTATAGTCTACCAAATTTGACTATCAAAATAGTCACAATGTTTAGGAAATGCAATCTATATGCTTCTAAAAGTTGAATTCATAAAGCCATAATTTTTCCATGATCATTTGGCAGCCTCATTCTGAAATTTATGACTCGTAGGTTCCTTTTTGTACTATGTCATGCCATGATATGCAATAGTAACTCAAGAATATCAATTAGCACAATCAATCTTTAGGTTTTATTCAACCTAGTCATTTGATTCTAATTTTCAAACACTCCCTAGTGGAATTCTAGTATCTTACTTAGGGTTCACTTTGGTGAACATTATGAAGATTGAGTTAGCAATCATTCAATTTCCTCGATTAGCACAATCATTTGTAAGCACAAATCGTCGCCTAACATAGCAACATAACAGTTTAACTAAAATATAGTTACTATCATTCAAAATCACCACATCGGCATCCACTATAGTAGCATGTCAATTCAACTAGGAAATACCTATATTCAATCAACACAACATCAAACAGCACATAATGTTATGAGTAGCAATATATCTACTCCAAACATGGGTTAGATTCACTTACCTAGGCCTAACAACAGCGCAATATCCTATACTACGTGACGTGGTCCTTCGTTACTTATCACACCTATGAAAATATAACACAGTCTTCAAATCAAGTATGGGTTACATCTGAACTGTCGTAAGCTTTCATCTCTATGCTTTTAAACTTCGTTTAACCATATCTTACTCATTTCTTATCCAATTTCAGTAAACTTTATATTGTCATGATCATTATTTTGATTACTATTAATATATATTAAGAAACAAGATTGATCAATATTGTCAAAAACCCAAAAATACCTTTTTCTCATTACAACTCGACCTTATGCTACCTTAACTCCATAATTGACTCGAGTAAGCTTTAGTATTAGACTAAAAACCCAAAAAATTATACTTTCCAAACTTGTCCAGCAACCCGTAATATATTCCAAAGTGTTCATTTGACATGAATTTAATAAACATTCTAATAATACTAGTTACAATGTTACATATTAAGCTGATATATAGGTTTATACTAGGAAAATAAATAATAAATAGTGTACGAGCTCGATTCATTCCATGAAAAACCCGATAGACTCACGAAAATATGTACTTTAATTATTGACAATGAATTATACTAAACTAGCTATTTTATATTTTTATGAAAATAGGGATTTTAACTCAAAATTAGTGAAAATTAAGCAAACAAGTGAATTTAATCACAAGATAAAATTCAAGTGTCCTAAACATCATTATGAATAGTAAACATGATTATTTTAAAAAATTATTGCTACTACAATTAAATAAATATATTAAGTATGTCACATACAAATTTTCAACTTGAAATGACATTAGTTAATATTTCTAAAATTTAATTCAATTTTTGTCCAAATAGAGCCATTTCTTAATGACCTTATATTTTCAATAATTATTTCACTAAAATAAAATTATGAAATTAATCTACACATAAAATAACCCTCCAAAACTAAGTTTCATAATTAAATAAAATCATTTGATATTTTTAGAAAAATTACAAAGTTTCAACCAAAAATTTGGTTCATCTGAATCGATAGCCTCCGACTATCCTTCGATCAACCAATCTTATCAGAACATCTCCTCTAGTGGTGCTTTCCTTGACCCCAAATGGCCACCACAACTGGATACCAATAGCCAATTAAACCGGCCTAATCAAATTTCATGCTTTGTTTTTGCTCTAATTTTCTAATTTGTTTCAAATATTTATTGAGTGTTTTTCTTATATTTTTTAACTTCCAAAATGTTGTTTTTGAAGTGTACATGCCCCTATTATATTTTCCAAAAGGAATAGGATTTATAAAAATTGGACATGTGGCTTATACATGTCATTTTTTTTTTAATTTTCAAGGCATAAGATGTCATTTCCTTATTTTCTTAGCTTTTGACTTATCATCCAAATTTATCCTAAGATGCCATATAGGTATGATGACTCATCCTTTCATCTTTTATTAATTTTTCATTTTTTTTATATTAATTTACATTATTTTAATAGAAATCTCTTATTATATATGTATATTTAATACAAATAATGCACATTCTATGTTAATACATGTATATTGCATATAATTCAACTTCGTTTATTATTTTTATGAGTTAAATAACTTATCTCTACTATTACCTTATATCTAAATGCTCGAATTTTACGATTATTGGCTTTATTGATAAATTGATGTTTTTTTTTTAAATTAATATTTTTATATAGCTTATTTTGAGAAATTGATTTTAATTAAATTACTTCGTTTAACTTTTCTAACTTTACTGTGAAGTTTAAAATAAAATGGATAATTTAGTCCGACGCCCTAAATATAAGGGATCAGATCCTAGAGTTATTGAGCTAGCTCAAAATCCTAGGGTATTACAATGTAGCCATTGTTACTACCACCAACCCTATCAATATCCCTTTTCACTATCTCTTTGTCCTTATTAAGGATTTTGTCCTATCCCCTAAAGTAGAATAGGTGTTTAGAATGGTGTGACTCCAATAAGATAAGGAATAGTAAATCTCCTCAATCTGAGTGGTCAACTTGGTAGATCTAATGTTGAAGCTTTCTCTCAGAGAGCCTTCTTAACATTCTCATTCAACTCTTTGATCTTCTTGGATGGGGGTTCTCCAACATGTTCTTTTCCCTTCCTCTTTGCAAGGTTCACTGTAGACGTCAGCTCTACTAATGTCAAGTTGTTGGTAGCCTTTGATGGAACGACCTCCATGGCATCACTCAGAGCAGCTATTTGGTTAGGCTTACCTACAGGTGTCTCTTCAATCACATTTTTAAGGGGTAATTCCTTTTGCACAGGCTTAGGAACATTTTCTTACTGAACAACTTGATCGCCTTTTGGTCGAGCTGTCTCCTTTTTCCTCTTTTGGACAAGTTGTTCCTTGATAACCTATCCCTACACTTCACCTTGATTTGGGGCAGCTTTAGCAACATCGGGACAAGTTTTTGTCTCTTTGCCTTGGTTTGTGCCAACAACTTCCTTAGGTCTACATCACCTATTACCATATCTGCAAAGAAGAAGAATATTATAACTTAGAACTGAAAATAAATATGACTTACAAATCTATGCCATGCAAAGTTCAAAGGCAAAGGATCTCCCCCTATGAGTTGTAAAGATAAACTTCCTTCTCGTAGCTTAGCTCGGTATGATAAGTAGATCAAGCCCTACCTTCCTTATTAGAAAATATTGGTTTACCCTTCTCATAGTACTCAATTATTATTTTGACATCCCAAAGAAAAAAAAAAAAAAACATAACACCGCCTATCTTGAATCTTTTTAGTGATAGCAGTGTCATTCGACAACAACTTTATTTCTTTGGTCCTGATGGGTTCTGTCCACTTAGTCCGGAAAGATCCATGTTTAACCTAACCAAGATATACTTATCATGCCACTTGTGGATCTTAGACTCTAGGTCATCCATGAACTTGCAACAATGCCATGCTACTACATAGAACCACTGATCGAGTTGGCATTTGATTGTAAAAATGAATCTGAACAACTATGGTATAGCCCTAACTTTAAGCACCTTATAGATTATCTCAAAAGCAATAAGGATCTTATATGTATTGGCAGAAAAAATACTTAACACACAAGGAAACAATTGAAGAACTATTTTTGAAAATGGGAAAAAGGAAGATATAAAACATGAAACTTCTGCTCAAACAAAAAACATACCTTCTCATCTTCCCTAGCCCTGTAAAGAAGCCATTCGATTGGAAGGTCTTCAAGAGTATTTATTATATTTAGAGACAACCACCCTAACAACCATGCTTTTCATTCCATCTAGTGAATCAATGTTATACATTAAGTTATTGTATAAACATCTAGCAGGTGACTCATCCTCTTCATCTTCATGATAAACATCTACTAGAAGTGCATCTATGTGGGGAAGCTTCTTCTACCTCCCAATTGCACTATTTGCTGAGCTACTAGAAGTAGAAGCCAACTCAAAAGGCCTTATTGTTGGGGGTTGGGGGGGGTGAGGGAGTAGTAGCCTTAGAGTTAGTAGGAGTTGTAGAATAATTTTGCTCTTAGCCATACTTGATAAAATGTTGAGAACATAAAGGAAGAGAAAATGCAGAGGAAGAACTTCAAAGTTTCCAAAGTTTTAAGTGGAACATTTTTTGAGAGAAAAGACTATTGAGAACTAAGTTGAACAAAGCACAAGATGTGCAATAGAGCCTCTCAAAGACTGTATAAGTATTGCCTTAAATAACCCTCTTCTCAAAGATTGAGAAGAAAGTTGATTGGGATTTGGACGTGCTTTGATAATCCAATGGATATGGTATCGTTGGTGTTGATGGTGGTTTCTCATTCCAATATATGAGAACCTGAAGATAGAAAATAGCATCGAGGGGTGCCGAATGGTGCTCCTATACAGCCTCTCCGATGCTTAAGTTAACCTTCTTATGATAAGAGTAAAATTGTAAAATAATGTGAAACGAAGAGAATGCAAAGAGGGTATCCTTACCTAGGGGTCTAATTTCATATTTATAGGAGGTGAGAAGAGTTGCACCTCGATTGGGCCTATATTGTTAGGTTTAAGTTGTGGGTTGGTTAATATATATCTTAGGCCTATTTATTAAAAGAGCCTTATCACCACTTTCCCCCACTATCTTTGGTGACAAGTTTGGTAAAGAGAGTATTTAGAGAGGTCGACTTCGGGGAGTTATGGAAAAGCCTATGATAAAGAGCCTAAGGAGACTGGGATTCTTGAAAAGGTGAAAACCTAGAGAGGTGAAGATTAAGAGAGACTAGGGCAACTAAAGGTGTCGATATGTTTGAAAAGGTGAGAACTTAAAGAGGTTGGAGTACCTAAAGAGTCGAAGGCCTGAAGAAGCCAGTTACCCTTGAGTCTATTAGCAATATAGGAAATTGGGCTTATTTATTTGTCGTCCATACAAGGAGTCGGATTAGAGTATTATGCTAATTGACGTTTAATGGCTTAGGGTTTCCAAGTAGCTCATCGTCTCTTTGCTAGACTTAGAGTACTTAGGTTTGTGATAACTCGTCATCCTTTTAGAGGACTTAGAGTATTTTACTCATTATCAACTAGTGGCTTAGGGTTTTTATATAGCCCGTTGCATATTCTTTCAATTTAGGGTATTGAGCTTGTTGCCAATCGATAGCTTAAAGCTTCTAGGTGGCTTGTCATCTATTTATTAGACTTAGAGCATTTGTGCCTATCACTTTTAGGAGAGTTAATGCTTTGTGCTATGTTGTTTGAGCTTTTTGCTAAACTTAGAGAATTTTTGATGTCCTGTTCCCATCACTTGTCAGGTATAAGATTTAGGGATCAATTTTGTTTGAAACATGGAAGTAGATCAGCACGGTTGCTAAACTTAGAGAGTTAATGCTTTGTGTTTCCTTACTCCAGCGTACTTGCACAGCACAGTTGGAGATCAATTTTGTTGAGAACATGGAAGCTCAGTAGGGGACTGCCGTGAGTGTGATAGCTACATGAGGAGCTACTGGTAAACATGTCAAAGGTGCTTTGCTTTGTCGGGATTTAGCTAGACCACAGAAAAATTAAGCCTGGACCTGAAGTAGTCAACCTTGTTAAATGCTTGCTCCGCTCAGCCGTCATACGCTTGAGCTTAGTCTAGAGCGACTTGACCTGCATGGGCTACTGGTAGCCCAACTTGCTGTTGTTATGAACTTCCTTGGATCAGTTCGGCAAGCATATGGAGCTCAGTCACGCTTTGTCATGTCCACAGCGGTTGATTAAATAAATTTGGCACTCGAGTTGTTCGCACGCAGCATTATGAAAAATGCGAGAATTATCATGCTTGGTCATGGAAGTAGATCGGCACGGTGATGAATAACTCGGATAAGTATTACTTCGATGCGCAGAGTCGATTAGCTCAGCAATGGACAGCTCAAAACTTGGTTTGATATTAATCACTCACAATGCACTTCAGTCTAACTACAACTACTTAGCCTATCCATTTCATGATAGCTCGGTTTTTTAGTTGTAGTCTTGCAGTTGTTCACCGCATGTAGAATGCGCTTCTCGGCCACCGATCATATTGAAGCTCGGGTTTGTTACGCAAAGAGCTCGGCTATGACTTCCTCTTGCCATGCGTGGAGCTCGTGTCTACATCCATGTAGGTTGGAAAGTGGACTTAGCTCGTCTACTCTTGGTCTCATTATTGGTTCTTGCTCGACCATGGTCGGCTCAAAACAAGAAAGATGAAACAACTGTTCGTTGACTTTGGCAAATCAATTCAAGTCAGCTTTTACTTACAACGCATATGACAGTGCTGCTGTGAAAGAAGAAATGGACTCCGTGATACAAATCCAATAAGGAAGCTTAGAGTTCGGTATATTAGCTGATATGCAGCTTGGTGATTTTCTGATTACAGGAGTTCGGATCAGCCATCGAGGGGAAATTACCAAGCAGCTTTTCTTAAAGAGAAATTACCTAACGAAGGAGAATCAAAATTTTGGATGTAGAGTCGTTGCAATAAAAGTATCCCTATCACCGACAAAATCGTCGAATTATGAGCTCCTTGCTAATTGGGAAAAAACTTGTTGAAGAAACTGCATTGATTAGGCCACTGCTGATCGTAGTTGATCGGGTGAGCGATCAAGCATTTAAATGATTCGTATGCTGAATTGGGGGAACCCCGGCAGACATATGCGCGCAACATGGAAGCATTAAGAACGCTTTTCTGGCATATGTTAAAAGAAGGTTATAGCCTAGACCATGAAATCTTCCTGTCAGTTCCTTCTTCATGTATTTATGCTGCGTGGTTGATCTCTTTAATTGTCTTGGATAACTCATCGAAACATTCAAATTGGTGAAGATGCTTAAGCATATTCGAAAATCGAACAAGTGGTAGTTAATGAAGGCAGTTTTCACTCTAAAACTACAAATTTTTTAGAATGTAGGTCCATCACGGTTATACAAGTTGGTTTTTCACTTTCAGGGCATAAGTAGGTCATGAAAAAATACCAGAAAGGAAAATAAATCCATCCATAATAGCAGGAAAAATAATAATGAATCCATCCAGATTGCATAGCTAGGGGGAATCATTAAAAATCAAAATGATGGGCTACATTTTTTCTCTTTTTCTCTCATTTCCCATAGACAACACTAATTTGTTGATTGTGGTTTCTCATTTCGATACATGAAATTTGTTGATGGTGGTTTCTTGTTCTGGTAAGCGAGTACTTGCAAAAGAAAAAAATAGCTTGGAGGGCACCAGAGGTTACTTAGGTGCAGCCACTTCGATACTTATATCAGCCATCTTATGATAAGAGCAAAATTGTAAAGTAATATAGGAGGAGGAGAATGAAAAGAAGGTCTTGTTACTTGGGGGTCTTATTTCATATTTATAGTAGGCGAGAAGAGTTGCACCTAAACTGGGCCTTTGCCATTAGGTTGAAGTTGTGGGCCAATTAACATATGCCTTAGGCTTATCTATTAAAAAAGGCCTATCAATAGCTGGTAGTTGCTGAAATATGCAGTACAATAATGTCATAATTGACTGTTATCCCACGCGCATGTGTAGAATACGAGTAGGCAAGAAAAACCAAAAGTTATGACCTTTAAGTTGAGAACTCATATGATGTGTTACATTAGGTAGTGAATGCAACATGAAGGCACCAATTGAGGAGCCTAATAGCCTTGTTTGGCAGCGATGCAACTATCTAAAAGTACAGGCTTGGGTTGCCTGTTGACTGATCAAAATGAATGGGATAATATTTCCTTACTTACTCCCATACTCAAATTCTGAAGTATGGAAGTTGGAGGGCAAATAATGATACTGGAATTTCGCCCCAAATTATAGTTCAGTACAGTACCTACCAAGCTAACCAACTTTGCCAAGGTCGACAATGTAACTTGATTTGATGACTAAGGAGCCTTTGGACCTAGCCAATCTGATGGGCCAAAAAACTTGGCCTACTTCATTCAAGTATTTTAAATTTGAATAAGGGCATAAACAATTTATCATCTACCTAGGTTAACGGTATAACTACCCACTCTCCTTGTCTTCCTGCATGTGATTAAATTAGGAAATCACCATGTGGCCCATGACAACATGACTAAGGAACTACTTATTATTACAGTTGTTAGACAAACGCCTATAAATATGGAGACATCAATGCTATGAGAACTCTCTATGCACTTTAACTTACTTACTTACTCTCTTACTCTCTCGTATACTAACTTAGGTATCAAAGTGGCTACATCAGACTAGCCTTAACATCCCTTAGCCTAACTTTCTTTTTCTCTTTCAAGAATCAATCCAAAATACCACCTCTGACCAACAATAATGCTATGGAGCTAATTGATGATCCAATGGAAGAACTACAAGAGGAGGAACCTGGAGAAGTGAGATTTGGCAAGTGGAGAGAGGATTTTGAATGGAGTAGTGACAATGATAGTGACATCGATGAAGAAGATGATTTCGAAGGGGTTAAGGTAGAAAAGGTAGCTAAAATTTGGTCGAATTCAATAGAGCCATTAGAATTTGAACTTAACAAGGACAAACCTTAGCCATAAATTGAAATCCAACCTCAATTGGAGTTGAAACAATTACCAAACAATTTTAAATACCCCTTTTAGGAGAAATAGACACTCTGCCAGTTATAGTGGTCTCTAATCTATCAAAGAAAGAGAGCAAATGTCGCTAGAAACTCTAAGAGGGAATAAAGAAGCTATTAGTTTGACCATAGTAGATATACATGGTATTTACCCTTCATTGTGCATGCATAGGATTTTTCTTGAGTCCAAATGCAAGCCTATTGTTCAACCATAGAGACAACTTAATCCCATTGTACAAGAAGCAGTAAAAAAGGAAATGGTGAAATTGTTAGATATAGGAATAAGCTACCAATTTCGAATAGTAAATAGGTAAGTCCCATCTAAGTAGATCTAAAGAAGGCAGGAATGACTATGGTTTGAAATGAAAAGAATGAGTTAATCCTAACTAAGACTATGATAGGATGGAGAGTGTGTATAAACTATCATAAGTTAAATGATGTCACTCAAAAAGATCATTTTCCATTACCATTCATAGATCAGATGGTTAAATACTAGCAAGACTAGAATATTATTATTTTTTTGGAAGGGTATCCAAGGTATAGTCAAATCCCTATGGCACTTGAGGACCAAGAAAAAACCATTTTCATATGTCCATATGGGACATTTGTGTTTAGAAGAATGGCATTTGGGCTTTGAAATACACTAATAACTTTTCAATGATGCATGATGTCAATATTCTCTAACATGATCAATCATGGGATTGAGGTCTTTATGGATGATTTTTCTATGTATGGAGAAACATTCAAGAAATGCCTTGAGAATCTAATAGCAGTCTTAAGATGATGTAAAGAAACCCACCTTGTGCTTAATTAGGAGAAATGTCATTTTATGGGACAGGAAGGAATTGTACTAGGACATAAGATCTGTATGCAAGGAGTAGAGGTAGATAAAGCAAAGGTAGAAATAATAGCTATGTTGCCTTCACCTACTAATGTAAAGGGCATTTAAAGTTTCCATAGCTGTGCTGGGTTCTATGGTCGATTTATAAAAGATTTTTCTAAGGTCTCAAAACTGTTGTGTACCCTACTAGCAAAAGATGTGTCTTTTGATTTCAACCTTGAGTGTAGGAATGCATTTAAGACATTGAAGGATAAATTAATGACAGCACCAATTATAGTGGCTCTTGATTGAACATTACCATTTGAACTCATGTGTAATGTAAGTGATATCACAATAGGAGTAGTTCTAAGGCAAAAGAGAAACAAAATCTTCCAAACAATTTACTACATAAGTAAAATGCACAATGAAGCTTAGAAAAATTATGCAACCACCAAAAAGGAGCTACTTACTATGGTTTTCACATATGATATGTTCCAATGATACTTGATAGGATCTAAGTTGATGGTATACACAGATCATGTAGCCTTAGAATTCCTATTGGATAAGCTAAACACTAAACCAAGGCTAATCTATTGGGTTCTCCTATTATAGTAATTCAATTTGCATATTAAAGATAGGAGAGGTAGTGAGAACCTAGTGGCTGATCATTTATTACAATCATGATAGGTAAAGGTGGCCAACCTATTCATGAAAGCTTCTTAGATGAGCGATTGTACATGATTAATTCAACTCAGTTGCCTTGGTATGCAAACATTTTCAGTTATCTAGTTGGGAGGGTTATGCCATATGGTCTAAACTACAACCAACAAAGGAAACTTCTAAAGGAAGTGTAGAATTATTTATGGGAAGAACCATATCTATTTAAGTGTTGTACAAATCAGGTGATCAAATGTTCTGTAACCACAATCGAAGCACAAGATATTATCAATCACTACCATATGGAACCTGCCAAGGGGCATTTTGATGCACATTGCATAGCGGCAAAGATCCTGCAATGTGGTTTCTACTAGCCCACTATTTTTATTGATTTTAAGGAGTATGTAATGCAATGCTCAAGATGTCAATGGGCTAGGAGTATATCAAGGCAAAATGAAATGCCACATTAAGGGATTCTTATTATCAAATTTTTTTATATTTAAGGAATATATTTCATGGGACCATACCTTACATCAATGTCTAATAAGTTATTTTAGTAATGATGGACTATGTTTTAAAGTAAGTAGAAGCAACCACCTTACCCACTAATGATTCACAAAATGTCCTCAAGTTTCTTAAGAAAAACATCTTCACATGTTTTCGAGTGCCACGAGCTATAATCAGTGATAGGAGAACACATTTCTATGACAACCAATTTGATAGTTTACTAGCTAAGTATGGGATTAAACACAAAGTAGCATCACCATACCATCCCCAAACAAGTGGATAGGTTGAACTATTGAACCAAGAGTTAAAGCAAATTTTGGAAACAACTGTCAACACTTCCAAGATGGATTAGGCTTCTAAATTGAATAATGCATTATAAGCTTATAGGATAGCCTACAAAAACCCCATAGGGATGTCCCCCTATCGAATGGTTTATGGAAAAGCTTGTCATCTCCCAATTTAAATCAAGCATAAAGCATATTGGGCATTTAAATTCCTAAACTTCAGTAAAATTTTAGTAAGAGACCATCAAATGTTGTAGTTGGATGAATTAGAAGAATTAAGATTTAAGCTTTTGAAAATGCTTAAATCTAGAAGGAGAACATAGAGAGGTGGCATGATAAGAAGATTCCTTTCAAGAACTTTGAAGTTGGATAGAAAGTTCTTTTGTATAATGCTTGATTAAGGTTATTTACTGGTAAACATTGCTCAAACTAGACAAGGCCATACACAATTATAGGAATATTACCTCATGGAGCAATAGAGATTAAAGGAGAGGAAGGAGAAGCCTTTAGAATAAATAGACACATGCTTAAGCCCTTCTTTATGACAAAAGGAATTGAACTAGTGAAAAGAATTACCTATTTAGAGGACCCATTATGAATTAGAACCAAAAAGCTAGCCTAAAGGCTTAAAAACAAGCATTTGATGGGAGGCAACCAAACCTACCGTCTTCTTTTATCTTTTTATCTAGTTTTTGATTGAGTCTTTTCAATTTCTAGAGTCTTTTTAGTTATGCCTCTTTTATGTTATGTAGGCATATGTAAATAAATAAAGGACGTGATGAATCTTTCAATTTTAAGGCACTATCAACAAATCTAGAAGGGAATTGAGAATTTAAGTCACATTAAGAAACCAGAGGAGTTCTATTCTAACTTTCTCTTTTACTTCCCATTACATATGCATTGAAATATGCAATATATATATATACATCTAGATTAAAGTTCAAGGTAGGAAGTTAGACATAAATATTGAAGCAGTGTGATTTTGATTGAGCTTTAATCATTTGATTGGACGAATGATAATTAATCCCTTCTATGTGCCTATAAGATAGCCTTTTGAAAGGTTAGACCCATGTTTCTTTATGCTCTATGCCTCAATCTTTAAGTATGCTGCCATCAATAAAGTTTGCACGAGTAGAAGTAGAAAGAAGTGATTATGGTATTATTTTGAAAGAAGTCCCTTATGAATAAGTTAAGGACATTTTTTAGAACTTTGTATTCAATCCATGACATCTTTGCATTGTCTAGTTATGCCCAATTTAGGCATGGTTTATAGGTTTGGAGTTAAGGAAGTGTTTTGATTAGGTGTTAGATTTTAGTGTTTTTAAAAGTTGACCTATATATATACACCATTCTTTTGAGGAATTGAGTAGTCTGTTAATGTTATGTAAACCAAAGTGGGTACTAGATTTTACCTGAACATTCCCCTATTTATACATGAAAAATGCCTAAAGGGAAAGAAAAGAAAAATAATAGGGATCAAGAAAAGTCATTACATAGAAAAAGTGTGATGCCATCATAAAAGGAAATGTAGTTAAGAAAAAGAAACAAAAGAAAATGAACGAAATAGAAAAAAAAAAAGAAAAAAGTTGAAAAATCAAAAATCCAAAATCCAAAATGTGAATAATGAGCAAAGTATGAAAGTTATTCGAAAAGTCAAGAAGGCAAAGTATGGTGTGGCTCAGTAGTGACTCCTTGTTTACACGTCATTAGCATACTTAAGAGACTGATAAGGAAGAAATATATATGTGGGCCTACCAATTAAATGGTGAGATCTCTCACTTAGTCTAAAATGTTAGAATTGAGTTAGAATTTCCTAAGCCTAATATGTAGTATAAGTAAAGGGGTGATAAGGAAAATGTATTATCACTAGATTTTGATAAGTTATCAATTGATAAATGATTCCAACTCTCAATTGATAAGTCATCAAAGGTGATAGGTTGGTCTACTTATTGATGTGTAAGGCTTAGACATGAAGATAAGGGCATAGTCTTATAGGAAATTGTTTTAGGGTTTTCATCTTACATTGTTTTGTAATTTATTATTTGATTTTTATAAAATTGTGAAATTTTCTAAAGTCGAATGAAATTATTTAAATTAAATTATCAATTAATTACTTAGGGTTAAAATTCCTTAATGGTTTTAGGGTTTAGGGTTTTAAGTGACTTTGGAGCTCACAGTTCTTCAAGCTCGGGTTTTATCGATAATTAGCTTTTGAATTGGAAAAATTTTATTCTTTTCTAAATGTAAACTTAAGTTTTTAGTTTAGTTGATCCTTGGAAACGTTCGGAAAGTACTCTTAATCAAATTTTAGGCCTACTAAAAGTAGGGTTTACAGCTCCTATCTAAAAAGGAATTTGAGGAATTTACATTAATGAGACAAGACCATTCCATGACCCTAAAGGACATTAAATGGCATATTTAAACAAGGAGGAAAGGGGGGCTATGCTCTTGTCTTTCAACCATCAATCACTTTCTCTTACACACTACTATTCACCCCTTAATGCTTACATCATCAATAGTTGTAATTGTTGACTTTTGTGTAAGCTACAAGATAACACTTTCAAGACTTTTTAAACACTCATTCTCTCTCAATTCCAACCAGCCACTCTCTCCTTTACTTCTCTCACTTTCAATTTCACTTTCACATCTTCTTTCTCTCATTTGAAACAAACATAAAATAGAGAAATAACCTTATCCTACAAAATCAACTTTGCCCCCATTTTTCCAAGCTTCACTCACGGCATTTCCTTCTCTTTTTCTTGTGTCATTTTCTTCCAACATCTAAGCTCTTCTCGAACCATTAGAACCTTCTACATACCCCATTCCAAAAGATCAAACAATTCAAGTTTCCAAAAGGTTACAAAAAGAGTAAGCAAAGTTAAGAGTTTAAGTGGAACCTTTGTGCACAACCACTGTATTTTGCTTTAAGGACAAGTAAGTATTTCTTGTGATTAATGGGTTAGTATTTATGTTAGGAGACTTTGATTTCTAGAAGATATAAGTATGATTTAAGTTGTTATAACACCAAAGACCATTTTAAGAAACAAACTCATGAAACTCTTACATGAAGTTGAAATATGAGTATGTAAAGTTGGTGTTTTGTAAAGATACTTATTTAAGACATTGAATGAAAAATTTTAAGTTAAGAAAATCTTGAAACAAGAACTTGAATGGAAGATGAGCATGCTAGACATGAGGGTTCAATAGGCATTTGGATGTTGATTTTATTTCTATTAAGTTAAATATGCTCAAATCTAGACTTAAGTTAAAGAAAAATTCATCATAAGAAGTTTTATGAAGAAACCAACTTTGTATGACATGAGCTATGATATGGAAGTTGTATTAAGTGTAGGATTTTCTATTTCTTTGTGCAAAGCATGAGTTAAAGAATCAAGTTATGGAAGAAAAGTTAAGTTAAGATTTGGATACAAGTAGTTTAAGTGCATGATCTAATACCTAAACTTAAGGAAATGATGAAACAAGTTGAAAAACCAAATGAGAACCCCTTGGAATCATCCCGATCAGATCTGGAACATGGGTAAAAGACACTTAAAAATATGATAAAAGTAAGTGGACAAAGTGAAAAGATCAACTAAAGAAAATATAGTAAGTATACAAAGCCTAAAACTCAAAACCGAGCCTAAAACTCTCAAAACAAGCCTAGAACTCTTAGTTAGGCCTTCAATAAAATTCCGATCAGCACTTTAAAGCATTAAGAGAGGTTGTTTTGAAGCCCATAAGAAATCTACCTAAGATTCCATAAGTCTAACAAAGTCACTAACTTTAATTTAAACCAAAAACAAGCCCATTTGATAACTTAAGCCCACTAAAGAGCTCATGAAGTGCTTGTTAGCCTTAGGAGTATAAATCAAAGTTGTAAATCTGATCTCAAGGAGTATTTTGAGCTTAGGATAAAATCTTAAGACTAAACCCAAAGGATTTCTTAAGTTATTAAAAAGCCCATTTACCAAACAAGGCCCAAAAGCATTCCAAAACATGAAGATCGCTACTATTCTGACCCATAGACAGATTTTCATACCTCATTTTGAAAATCTAACCTCACCACATTAAAGTACACTCGAAAATGATGAAGATTGACTATAAGATCATAAAAATTGGATTTAAAACGAAAAAGTTATATGCGATTGAACTTTTAAGCAAAAACCGGGAAAAGTTATGAAAGCTAGTCAAAAGTATAACTTAAGGAAATTTAAATTAGTTTCCTAAGTTTATTTCAATCCCTTATAAATATTATTTCAATGACTAGGGGACACCATGTACAGAGATGACTTGCCTCCGGATTACTTTGATTGATTCACATAGCAGAGTGAGTAAATTCCCACTGACTCTTTACTTGATTTTGCTTATAGAATAGATGCACCTAGACTTATATATATAAATTTGGATGCTTATGGGATATGGGAAATGCATGTGTATGAAGTTGTGGATGAATGCGATGACTTGTTAATTATATTTAATAATGGGAATTGTTTGCATTATATATACATGTGAATTATATGGAATGAAATTGTCTGATCACCTTGAAAATCGAGTTAATCACTTATACGATTAAGAAATCAAAATGAATCATGCATACCCCATATTACATACGGATCACATCGACTGCCACTTCACACAGAAGATGGGAAGGGACTCACAGGAGAACGTGTCTCCTATAGGATTGGGCACTAGCTATATGTCATCATATATATTGAGTTCTATCCTAAGCTGATGGGCTTACTAGGCACTAAGAGACGCCAACCGTCAGCGAGGGGCCGAGTCTTGTGGCTTCTGCTTAGGGCATGTGTTTGTGGATTGTAGAGGCCATCATACCACTAGACTTGGGATTTTAAAAAAATATGATTTGTTAAAGGAAGTATATGCATATATATATATAGTTTTGTTTTGGCTTAAGCACAATAGTGCAAATGGAATTAAACCTAAGGTCTAAAACCCGGATTTTGGTTTGGGTAGGTTAATTATCTCCAAACCCCGATTATAGGGGGCGTAATTTTAAGTCGTATGCAGTTCTTAGGTCACTGCATGCATTGTTTGGCATATTGATTGTTCATGCATTCATATGATTGTACATCTAATAAATTTTTACCATATGGTACTGACGAAGGTATTTATCTCACTAAGTTGAAGTTTACACCCTGATAGATTTTTGTGGTTGTAGGAAAACCTCTTCATGAATCCGGGCTGAGGCATGCCCGTGGTAAGTCTCACATAAGGACGGGTTGAAGCAATCAGAGAGTGAAGGGGACATTTTGTAATAGATTTATTGATATTTAGTTACTTTTACGTTTTTGCTCATAACATAGATTAAAATCTCTAATGTAGTTCCATTATGAATTGCATTTGCTTGTAATATTCTTTTAGTGTGGGTCTTATGAGCCCCACACAATTAGCTAATTTATACCATAGAAGTAATTTTAGTTAAATTGCTCTATAGTACTCATCTATGGGCCTAGTGGTAGCATATAGTGAAAGGAGCCTTATGTGTCATATGAAAGGCTTATGATTAGCAAGGGGGTTGATAATAGACCTTTATATGATATACGGCGACCTACTACGACAACGATACTGTTGGGTCATGATAAGCGCTCGAACCATTCATGTTGCCATGAATGCTTGAATGTGATTTGAGGGGTTATGGAATAGCTCTAGAGTTTTTACCCGCAGTGCATTTAACTATTGCATGATCTCAAATCATAACAAAAGGGAATTTCAAATTTGATAACAACAATAATTCATGTGACAATGTTAATTTAAGAATTGAACTTTAAAAATCATACCTATTTCATTGCTAGTTTAGTACATTAAGCAATTAACATAATGAATAATTTGACAAGATCACATCATACCATACAAAAATCATGGATCAGTACATCTATAGGATCGTTTTCAAAATCAAATCTATTGAGCATTATCATCTATGCATAATCCTTATAAGCTTTAGCATTGAATATGTGAATCACCAAGATTTTGGCTCAACAATTGAACTAATAAACTCATTTTATTGAAATACTTGATTCTTAAAGCCTTGATTGATAAAATTATAAGTTACTAATTTTTCGATCTTGAATTCAACCTATAATTTTATTATCTAGATTAACATGAATGCTAACATTCAATATATATTTCAATTAGAAACTTGGTTTATAAACTTAATAATTCACGTGGAATTCATCTAACTCAATTCTATATTAACAATTGCCACAGAGGTTAACATAGAAATTGCATACAAGCATCATTTACAAGTTTCTAGTTTCACATGAATTGGAGTTATCACAATGTCAAATCCATTGTTTTCCCTCACTTTCTACTTCTTGCTTTCTCTTTCTTTTCCTCGCTCTTTCTTTTACGTTCCTTCATTTAATCTTTACAAAGCACACATCTTTTTTGGGATTTCTAGTAGATAATAGACGGATAACACATTACATTATCTATGCTAGATCACTCCTTGAAACTTAGATTTTCACACATGCATAACAAAATTTCCTTCATGAAATCCTGACTACAAATTGGATTTTATACATTCTAACAATAAATCAAGAGAAATAAAATTGATGTACGTACCTTGGATTTGTTGTGTGCATGCTCAGATTGAAAGATTTTATGAGCTTTTGAAGCAAGTGTAGAGAAAGAGTAAAGAGAAATATATGTGTTGGAGATAATATAAGTATAGAATGAGAATGGAAGAAGAATACTTGTGTTATTTGAATTAGGAGTCAACTATGGATGAGGACCACTGTTGTGGAGTATAGATGTGTTCCTTCCTTTCTTGTCGCGTTATGGAGCCTTACATGTTCACGGCTAAGTACCACAAGTATGGTCCTAGCAATGTTCTCCTTGCCATAATTTTTTCCAATTCCTACCAATATTATTTTTAAGAGGATCACAGTTTAAGTCTACAAGCGAAGACTTTAGTCGTGATCTTCTTTTAAAATTGAAATTTCACGCTAAGTTATTTCCTTCAACTTAATTCCTAAAATTACTAGAAAAACTAAAAATCCATACTAAATAAAGTACAAAAATTTAGTAGAATGGCAATCAAATTGAATGACAAATTCAACAACTCATATTGCCTAACTAAATTCAAATATTGAAAAGTGTTCAAAGCAGGATAAAATTAACCCAAAATTGAATACTTGAACTAACTTACTGAAAATAAATGACATGAACTAAAATAACTAAAAATTAAATTGATCAAACTTAGGCTGCCTCCCATGGATAGCTTTTGTTTTACGTCATTAGCTCAACAATTGACATTTCTTCCCTTAGTTTGCTTCCAAACTCGCTAGTTTGATATTTCATTTAGTGTTTCCAAGTGAGCTTCCTTATGGCCTTTTAGTGATTGATCTCACCAATTGGCCCAATCGATTTTCCAAATTCCTTAATGAGTAGTGCAACTTTGTTAGCTTGGAATCTTGCATCTAAACTTTAGATAGATCAGTTCAACAACTTCTTGACATTAGGGGACCTGTTTTGTTGTTACACATTGTCATTTTGCTATTGCCAGTGGCCTCTCTAAGAAAAATTAAGTTGATTTCTCCATCTTAGATTATAAGTGTTACTAAAAGGATTATTTGTAGAGCAGTAAGTGACTAACTTCACATCTTTAGTTTTGTTCAAAGTTTATCCCACACTAAATTAATGGGCTTCATCAATCCATCAATCTTTTTACTTAAATTTTCAACTTGAGTAATCAACATTGTTATAGAATCAACTTCATATTTTCTAGACGATTTTACTATGGCTCTTACATTATCCCACTGCAAATTATTCATTACCATACCCTTGATTAGCTTTTGGGCCTTATTTAGTGTCTTAGTACTTAGAATGCCTTCAACTACGGTATCAATTATTTGATGCATGGAATAGTTTACACCATTGTAAAATGTTTGGATTTGTATCTACTAAGCTAATCTGTGATGCAAACACCTTCTCAACAATTCCTTAAATCTTTCCTAATTATCATAAAGAGCCTCATCATCAGATTAGACAAAAGCATAAATATTATTTCTAATTCTTGTTGTCTTAGTGGGCGAGAAATATTTCCTAAAAAATTTTCTACTAAAGATTCTTAAGTTGTAATTGAGTCTCTAGGTAAAGAATTAAGCCATTTTTTGGCCATACCTCTTAGAGAGAATGGAAATAACTTTAACCTTATCGAGTTATCTAGGACACCATTAATTTTGACTGTACTACAAACATCTAAGAAATCTAAGATGTTGGTTCTTGGAGTCCTAATTAACCAATTTGTCTAGTTGGACGAATTGTTAGATCATCTAGATGACATTAGGCTGCATATGAAAATCCGTCTGAATTGTATGTCTCGCAATGCTTAATTAAGCTCCAGTCACCATTGCCTTTGTCAATTCCATGAGTGTCTTGTTGCCTTCATTATTGTTGTTGTTGATTCTATTATTTAAGGCCATGCTTTCTACCTCAATTTTTTGATCACTTTCTGAATCTTCTGAATCTTCCATTAATCTTAATGGTAATCCTTAATCGACTATGTCACGATTTCTTCTACAATGATGTCATACTATTCTTTAATCTCTAGATCAAAGTCTACCAAATTTCTATTGTTGCTCCTTGTCATAAGTTGAAAAGATTTGGAAGTTAGTAATAACATAAAAAAAAGGGGAATGATATCAAAATAACTAAGGAAGGAAATATTACAATTTTGATAAGGTAATTAATACATCTAGAGTTTTTTCCAATTAGACTAGTCTATTTTTGGTTTCTCGGCAACAACACAAAAAACTTGATGGGAAGGAAGTGCACCTAATCAAGTTATTGTATAGATAAAATGGATTTTTGAATTTAAGTGTCGATCCTACAAAAAACCAAATGTGTTAGTATATCTAATTATTTTTTGTAGTGATAACCTTAAATTATTCAATTACCTAACTTTTAACAATAAAAGATTTAAAATAATAAATTAAAAGTAGAAATATAGATTGTGATAAAATAAAAGATTAAACTAATAGATAGAAGTAAAGAAACAAAATTAAAATAATTAACTAACAACAAAATAACTAAATAACTTAATCTAATTAATAAAGAGATAAAATTTTCCTCATTAAATCTTTATTATTATTTACTACCTAGTCCTAAGGGATTTATCCAATCTCAATTGCTATGTTAGAACGTAAGGATTCTTATTGTGAACTAGCTAAACTTATGTCTTTAGCTAATTCCTAATCTTGAAACCTTCTCTATTCTAAACACTTCTAAATAGGGTGTTGTAGAACCACGTGACACTTTTTAATCTAACTATTAGGTTGTCTTAATCTAGAAAAACCAACGACTAAAAATTTTAGCTAGCCAGTTTTACCTAATTGTGTTAGTTCATTACATTACATGCTATCGTAAACTCTACAATAAACTCTAGCAATAATTCAATCAATGGAATATTAAGCTAAAGCAAACAATATAAACAACACAATTAAATCACAATAAGCAAAATAACATACTAAATTTCATAAATAAAAATCACCCTTAGAATATAGGGTTCATTAGCGATTTACTAAGCACTAAAATAAACATATGTTGAAAAAAAGAAAAGAGAAGAAGATAAGCCCCCTTGGTAATTCTAAAACCTAACATGTTTGGAAATCATTACACTCAATGCCTAAAGTACATGGCTGTGAAACTTAGGCATGTTCTCATATTTTGTTTGCGATCTTCAATTTGCAATAGAAATTCATGACAAGAGGATCATAGGTAAGGACCATGGGCATGGTCCTAAATAATAATCTCTATTGGACTTCATTCCTCAATCGAAACTCCTCCACTTTAATTCATGATACATGTTTTCACATCAGTTGAGCTCGAAATTTCATAAAATGCTTCCAAACTTCTTGAAAAGTTCCTGGAGTCCCTGAAAACAATAATTAAGCTCAAAAAAACATAAAATCAATTCAAATAAAGTTTAAAGCAATGTAAATTAATCATAGAAAATATATGTTAAATTCATGTTACAACAAGCATATACTTGACTATGTACTTTTGGTGTGTTTTAATTGCAATGTTCTTAAGCGTGTTATTCTCTAAACTTTCAATCTTAGGCAATTTTTGCTTCTAAACTTGCTATCTTTGACCATCTCCTTAAATCAAGTGAAATTATATGCATGTTCTTAGGTTGATTACAATTGCTTGATAAAGACACCATAATATATTTGAACTAGGAATTTGGCTATTGCACTAGTAAGTAAGGCTTTAGAGTGTCTATTATGATTCAAAATAATAATTATTCAACTTTACTAAGAATTGTTCATGCATTGCATATTTATGCATTAAATATATAGGGCTTTAGCACTATGCGAGGAAGCAAGAGGTCATATATGTTGGATCTATGCTTATATTGTGTTGTTATATCATATGACTTACTTGTATGATACGTTCTTGCCTTGACCTTTAGGATCTACTTAGCTCTAAGGAGTCTTGCCTTCTACTTGAGGCTAAGCCGTGTCCACTACTTTAGGTTTACCAAGAAAAGATGATATATGATCGAACGATAGATATAGAGATCCAAATTATAATGTGCTTGAATACTTCCCAACTTAGGCAATAGTGGAGGTAAAATTATGCTTTACACAATCGCCGGCAGGTTGTGTACATTATGTATATTTCATATGCATGCTTACATTACGTATGCATGTTTAAATAACTTGCTTGAAATTTTGTTGTTGGTAAGTCAAGAAGGTTTCTCACTAAGACATTGTTGCTTAACCCTTTATAGTTTATTGTTGCAGCTTAACCTATGGCTAGGGTCAAGCCAAGGTATGCCTGAGGTTAGTATCAAAAACTTTAAGACAGCTAAAGTGGAGTTGACAGCACAAGTGGACGTTTAAGATATTTTAAGACTCTCTAGTATTAACTTATATTTTACTTAAGATTTGTAGTAACTTAGACTATTAGTACCTTATTATGGTCTGTAAGTCTTAATTAAGAGGAAACTATTTACCCCACTCTCTACAATATTTAGCATTATGTGATGAGCCTAAATTTACTTGTTTTGATATTGCTTTATTCTAGTCTCTTTAGTAGATCTTAGAGTTGTGCTAATGCCTTATATAGCATGATAACAATTCCTGACCAATTGTTGTATTGGCCTTGAATCTTCTCGTAGTACATGATGGTATTATAATGACCTAGTTGCCCATGGGTTGTGACAATATTAAGAAGGAATCGGAGCGTTAGGCTAAAAAGGAATAAAAATTGACCCTAGACATAATAAGAAGCCAACCTAGCGAGGCTAATAGAGGTAGAACTGGGATGGGAGACATAACGTGAAACTTATTATTCAAAAAGAATAACGAAGCCTTAAAATTAAGAAATTTCTATGTTCTAAAGTAATTTTAAGACACTTATAGAGTAGTGGCTTAAGTTTCATATGGAGGAAGGAGAGACTCTCTTAGATTACCGTCATCTCCTCCGACTATTGTGTAAAGCCTTTGCTTTGATCAGTAGCCTTGTAGCATGAGTACAATGCTATCTTAGTAGAGGGGCAAGATGATGGATCACTAGATGTTTAGATGTAAAGACTTGGTCATGGATCTCCAACACCCAATCTACACCAACACCAAGCTCATTCACATACTTAAGTATGAGTCCTGGTTGGTGAGACAGTCTAGATAGCCATCGAAGTTAGCATTTTTGGTTTGTGATGACTATCGCTTGCTAGCTCTAGTGTTCATGGGTGGAGATTGGTTGGACATAAGGTTGCCTCTATTAGAGACCATCAAGGTGATCATCTAACCCTATTAGAGATTAATATTAGTTGGGTTGTAGACACTCTTTAGGAGGAGAAGGAGTTATACTATAGGTTATTTCCTACTTTTGACGATTAAGATTACTAGCTAGAGGAGAAGGTTCTCGAGACTCTAGTCCCAACTTTAATGTAGGTTGACGTAGCCGATTAGGACTTACCTTAGGAGGAGGATCCACTTGAGCCACATCCCCTGCTATGCCATTTGCCGATCTAGACCATCTGATGGGGCTGGGTGATGGTAGGGTAAAGATGTATGTAGATGGACTAGTGCTTGAGCTTCCATTACATGTAGTACAAGATCCATAAGAGGAGGATTTGTTGGAATTAGACAAGCATTGTAAGTGATAGGAATTTGCCTACGACTATCTCCCAATCGAAGCAAATCTTCCGAAAGCTGAAGTTGACCAATTAAACCTAAGGTCAAATTGTTTAAGGCTAACACCAAATAGCTTTTGTCAAGGCCAAGTTAATATCAGAAGATCGAGAGGAAGAAAAGGAGCTATATGGCATCAAGTCTATCATTTGCTAAGAAGTTAAGAGATTACATGGCTGAAGACTCAAGGCCAAAGATCCACTTGACGTAGTATGGAGAGACTAGTGCCAACTAATTCTTGTACTTGGCAATTGTGGGCCGACCTTTCTAGTATCTCGGCTAAGTAATGCAAGAATTCAAGGACTCCTTCTCGAGCTCGAACATCCAACTAACGACCCAGCCTAGTTTAGATCTTGCTCCTTCCAGGATAGGCCGAGTGACTGTATGCCGACTTTTTCTATCAAATGCATAGTTTCGTATTCCTGTACATATTTTCTTTATTTTTAATTATGGGCCTGTTCTTTAAGGTATAAGACTTTGTACATTATTTACATTTTTTGCCACTAAGGTTTTAGGACTTGCTATAAATAGCAAGATTTGTAATTACCATAAAGAATCAGATAGTGAAGAATATACTTACACTTAAAACTTTCCTCTGTTGAGCAAAGTCATTCTTGAGCTCTTAGAGCTTGTATTGCCGGATTAATGAGTGTCGATTAACTTTTTAATCTTTCTTGTATTCTTATTAATCTTGTCCTTAAGATTGTAGCAAAACCCTTCATTTGAGCAAGTTAGTGAGTCACATCTAACCTTTCATTTGAAAACCGAGCGACATTTAGTGTTTGTGATTCATAAAGAATCCTCTTTCGAGCTCAACCCCCAATTGTGTTTATGTCTTGGTGTGTGATATCTATACACATTCACTGTTGAGACCAGTTGTTGTACGAATAAGCCTTATACATTTTCCAGCATAGATTTGAATGGAGATGACTTAGATTATTAAGACCCTAGAGAGGGCTTAGTAGGATTACCTAAAATTTTCCTATTATGTGTGTGCTTATGATATGAAAATCGCTTTGCAAGTAAAAAATTGCAAGACTCTAAATGATTAATCGCTAAGGTTACTGATTTTTAAGTAATTAATTTACTGTAGAATATAAATATAAATAACTATGGATGTCCGATATCCTATAGTTCCTCAAAATCGTAGAGAAACAGTATCCCCTACCAAATAATAAGATAGGATATACTAATAATAGAAAACTGTAAGAAAAATTAAATTATATTAAATTCTAACATATAAATATTTTCTATAAAGGATGTTTATGTATCACCTATAAAGATTTTAGCTAATTCTAACACTAATATACATATCTTTAACTCGCACTCGACACTCGAGATTTATCCCAATCCCATCATAAGTAAACCTACAAAAGAAACTAAGGGAGAATGAGCATAAAATAGCTTAGTGAGTTCATCCCTCATCACTATCATTCAAGCAAGTTATCACACATTATTATCATACATGCAAGCAAGTTATCTACATACAAAATGAATGCAAGCAACACATCCATAGGAGTCTGGAACTATGAACAGTGTAGAATTACATCATCTACACTTCGATTATCCCCTATACTTACCCACACAGGGCACCTTAGCTTATCCGCATGAGACTACCTAGGGGCACTACCCCTCTAGGCAACACTTGACTATTACTCTAGTTGAGAAAAGAGTTCTAATCCAAATAGATGGATCCCAAATTAGGACTATCCTCCATCTAAGGCCCCTCGAGCACAAACATGTGAGTCCTCTCGCAGTCAAAATAATCTAAGGCCTTATAGGTACAATAAATCAAATCCTCTCGCTTTCAATTGGAGATCCCATGCTAGCTTTGCCTTAACATTAAAATATTATTTATGGCTCTATAAGCCCTTATAGTGGTCATACAAAAATATGTTTAAGAGTAGAAAAGCTTTTTTCAAAAACGCTTTTCTCAAGATTTTTGCAAAACTAGCACTCTCCATTCATATCTTTACCGGGTCATAGACATGCAATGAGTATAATTGGTTATTTTGGTCTGATACTTATATTTATAAATTTAAAAAGATGATCACACAGATGATAGCAAATAAGTAATGTAATCATTCAGACATACAAGCAACAGCAAGCAACAAAACCTCATACAAGTAACACATATAAGCAAGTAGTAGGTTATTAGAACTCCCTCACCTGGATTATTGCTCATTCTCCAAGCCTTTGGGGTTTCCAAAACTTGATATCGAAATGCCTAAAAGATAATAAAGCTTATAAGTATCATGAGAAACAGATTCCTTAGTTAATTAAAAGACTATTGTAGTTTGTCTAGTTTTCCAATATAACCTAAGTATGGCGTGTATAGGATATATCATACTTTAGTGGGATCAATAGTAACTATATTTGTATATTTGTAAGTTATGATACTTCATGTATTTAGTTATTTATTTCTCCTTATTATCAGTTTACGGGCTTATTACTTGGTTATCTTGCTTATTCTATTCAATTTTGTCTTAAATCTTTAGTCACATGTAACTTTTTCATTTTATCTCCAATATTTAAGTGCTTATAGTCGTTTGTTATCATTTTCAGACGTACGTTTACATGGTGATGTCCGTTTTAGACGTTAAGAACCGTGTTTTATGATGTGGACTAAACTTATTGAAATTTTAACTTATTGAAGCTTAATTATTCTTATTGCTTATGTTTATATCCTATTCTAGTATTTAATTATTTAATTAGCCATTAGATTCTTACACTTAGGGAATTTTATATTGGTATTACTAATTCACACACTTAATTAAGTTTAATTCAATTTAGGAAGTGTATTAGGGTTTAAAGGATCTTCGACTCTTAAGTACATGTACTCATATATATGTTATATTCTTATGTAATCTTATAAATTATTATTTTACAAGCTTATGCTTATGTCATTGCTTAGGTCATCAATTGCTTGTGTCATCGCTTATATCATCATTTAATTACATCATTGCTTACATCATTATTCAATTATGTCATTGCTTACATCATCATCCATTATTATCTTTATGTATTCATACACTTTATACATATGTTATACATATATTTATTCTTCTAACATACTAGCATGAATACTTATATACTTATACATATATTAGTACATATACTTGTATACACATACGGTGACATACTTATTTTTATATGTATTTTCGTATGCCTAAAGTCCCCTCTTAAGAAAGCTTCACAATTTTCATATTTTTGTACTTTAATGGTGTATTTGGCATGCCATATGTATGTATACTAGTATATACCTCCTTTTAGGTTATGTAAATAATGGTTATTCATATACAAGAGTTCCCATACATGTATTTATCAAGTATACTCTTATATACACATATTTAAGCATATGTACATGTGTTTTTCTTCTAGTTATCTAAGGACTCCTACACTTCTAAGCATAAAAATTGGAACTTTATTCCTTCAACAACATATATGTACATATCACATCAACTTCCTATACTAACCTAACCTATACATCTAACTACTAAATAAGATAAAAATTACATAACAACATGCCTTTTACTCCTTGTAATATGTAAGAGAGGTATTAATTTATCTAGTGGATGAAAAGTGGTTGAGATATGTAAGTAAAATTGAAAAGTCTGAGAGAATGGGGGACAAGAAGGTGACTATTTGGAAACGGGAGAAGAAAAGGGGTTTTGTGTTGTGTATTTTGTGTTTTATAAATGATAACAAGTAGGGTCCTTAGTAGGAAAGTAATGGACGGCATGAAGGAAGAGAAAAGGGAAAAAAATCTAAAGAAAAGAAAAGAAATCATTAGAAAGAAAGAGATGATTCTAGAGTGAAAATGATATTTTTTTTACTTTTCCATATGTTAACTTTAGTCAACATGTATTGACTTAGTCAACCTTTTGACCCTGGTCAACATGTGTTGACTTGGTCAACTTTTCAAAATTACATGTCATTTAGTATACATAATGAAGTAATTAAGGAAAATTAGGAGAAAAATTAAGGAAAGGAAAGGAAAGGAACTATGGAGCTTATTGAAATGATTAGTAAAAATAGCTAATGAGATCTTCCTTTAGGTATTTATATCCTATATACATCCTTTGGTAAGCTACTTAGTATAATGATTATGAAAAGTATCATTTAGGATATTAATGTTTACTATATGTAACATAACCTTCAACTAAACTCTTAACTCTATGTAATACTAACCTAGTTATACACTTAAAAGATGAATGTGATCTATGATGCAATATCTTAGTTTCTAAAGAATTGCTTTAGTATTATAAATATTTGTAAATGATTAAAGGTTACCTTTAATCGTTTACTAATGATTTAGTATGATACTACGGTTATATTATCAATTAGGGTTTTATGGTAAATTGTGGTGAATTAGTGCTTTTATATCCTTAAAGTAATAGTTTTAGGGTTTTATCATTTTCGAGTGCAATCTTTAGTGTTTTTACACATTTAGGGTTTAATATATTCGTATGCGATTAAGTCTTCGATTATTATCTTAGGGTTTTGATGAGGTTTGAGGTTAACTTTTGTAATTACACATACTTGAGGTTTTAGGGTCTTTGTATGCGATTAAAGGTTCAATTGATAATTTAAGGTTTTTCATATTCGCTTTAGGTTTTGAATTGAGATTTTAATCAGTTTTAAATTTTATTGGCTCTATTGACTTTAGGAAATCATCTACAATTTAGAGATTTGATTCTATACTTAAAAGGCTAGATTTGCGGGGTTTATATAGATGATTTTAGTTTTACGAGATTTGATGACCTAAAGGATAATGAAAGTACTGGGGTTAGTTTGACCACCAACCTACTAATCTAGTATTTACATAGGCTATTGTAATTAAGGTTACCACGTTTTAGATGTACACGTCATTAGCATGAGCTTTCAATTGTAGTATTGTATTGTTAAGAACTTATTATTATACTTTTGTATGCTTAGATGTAGTATCGGTAGAGTGTCACTCTCTAGAAGTAACCATCTTTTCTAGTGTAACCTCATGATTAGTTAAAAATTTGTGAAAAAGGATGGCCTTTATTTTGCTTAGTATATGTAAGATTTGTATTACTTTATCTTATTACCTGGATTAGAAGTTTCTTTGCTATGATCTTACTTAGAATGTTTCTAACATTAGGCACTTGAGAGGCTAGAGGAGACCCTACTAAGGCACCATCCCCTAAAGGATTATTTAAAGGATCCACCAATGTAGATTCCATAGAAGGATTGCATAGAAGAGGTGTTAGCTACAATACAAGAGATGCTAAGAGCTTTCCATGAGAGGGACAGGACACCCTTAGCTTGAGTTCTGCCTCGTATACCAATCAAGGGGGTGCTACCATCGCCACCACCTCCTATTGCATAGGTGTACTTAGCTTCTCTAGCATCCCCAAATCTTAAGCCTAAAAGTTCCATGATGCTAGAGTTCATCAAGTACACTAGGTATTTTGATAGGGTTACAAGACGCCATGAAGAAGCTGAGGATTGGCTCATGCAAATTAAGCATACTTTTGAGGCATTTGAAGTTCCATACCACTTGAAGATTACCTATGGTACCTATATGTTGAAACTTCATGTTAGGACTTAATGGAAAGCCAAGAGAAGGATGGTTACAGGTCTGATCACATGGGAGGTATTCCTAAGGGAGTTTATATCAAATTATTTTATAGAAACTTTGAGGCTGTAGTATAATGATGCTTTTATGTCAATTTAGAAGGGAAATCGTACTTTGGATTAGTACGAGTCTGAATTTAACTAGCTACTATGGTTTGCTAATGAAGAGTTTCAAGTCAATGACAAGTTGGGGACTTAGTGTTTATCAAAGGATTGAATCTAAAGACTAGGCATTGAATGTGCAAGTTCTAACCTAAGGATTTCAAAGAGGTAGTTGAGATGGAAAGGACTGTTGAAAGTGCTATATGCAAATCCATGGTCAACAGTTGGGGCCAGTTGCTCCAAGTTCAAGTACAATGAGATGTTGGAAAAATAAGGGAGCACATTGCTTGAAAGAATGCCTTTAGCTTCAGTATAGGTGTTTTCTTTGTGGAGATGGTAGCTACTGCATAGCTGAGTGTCTTAAAAGAGCTAACATGACTTATTTTGTGTGCAAATAGATGGGCCACATTGCCCTTAACTATCTATAGAAGAGGATTACACTGGGTATCCAGCTAGCTTGCCTTATGGCACTATTGAGTCATCTAACTAGTTAGAGGCAGATAGGTGGGCTAGGAGTAGCACAGGCTAGAATAGGTGCACTCACGTATGCTAAAGTTTATAACTTGAAAGGTGAGTGAGATTATGCAAAGGATAAAGATGTGAGGCTATTGCAAAGTTTGAGGAAAGAGACGCTATTGATACAAGACTTGTTGCAAGAATGTGAATTTACCCTTTCTTTTAGATTCTTTATGGATTTGTAACCCTTGATAGAGTATAAAAGACTATGAAAGAGTGATTAAAGAATTAACAGGTATCCTTTACCTAAAAAGTTAAAAGATCAAAATTGTGAATTAGTTCAAGGAATGTCCATATTTCCTATCTACTCGATTATGACTTATTGGATACGAGAGTGAATTACTCTTTTATTACACCCAACATTGTCGAGAAAGTTGGATTACAAGTGACAACCATAGAGTCTAGTATAGGAGTCAAGACAACTACAGGAAGTGTAATAGTCACCCAAGAAGTGGAAAGAAATTGCCCTCTAAAGATTCAAAATGATGACTCCTAAGCTAACACGATAGTGCTTTAGATGAACAAGTATGATGCCATATTGATATGTTTCTGGGGTCAGATATATGGAGAAGCACCATAATGAAACAAGCTAAAAACAAATAAGGAAAAAGTTAGCAAAGTTTGGGCAACTACCAAAATGATATGACGCACCACTCGATCCTACTTGACTTATAATCTGCTGGATATGACACATTGGTCCAAACTGAAGGGTCACTTACCATTACTCTTTACTAAAGGGAATAGATAAGAGTTAAATAACAATAAGAACATTAAGGTTACTCAACATGAGTAATTCTGTATTGATTAATTGATTGTCTACATATAAGAAAGTGGGGGTTTACATACCCATCAACTAGGGTTACTTTATATGTATGAAAAGACAAAAGGGTATTCTACAATTAGGTTACATAAAACATACTAAAAGGTGTAAAAGAAACAAAGAATATTCAGTATGGAAAGGAAAGAATCATTCTGGAATATTATGTTAGAAGACACGAGTCGCATTGTGGCTAGATAGAAGAATTATAATACAAGGTAGGTGGAAGCAGAATAGCATTTGAAGTCAGGGGTTGACCTTATCTGGATCAAGTCGGGAGCTAATCAGTCTAGTAAAGAAGTCAGTTGAATTGGAGTCAGACGCTTATAATTGATTAGGGAGCTCGACTCGACTAATCCTAAGCTGTCTTCTAGAATAAGACTTCGCTGCTAAGCAGAAGTATGTTTGATACATGTGAGGATCTAACAGTTAGGTTGATAGGAGATCAGTTTGGCATAAGGATCCCTATCTTAGCTTTGGTTTTGAGCTAGTATTCTCTATGTGAGTCCTTAAAGTCCTCTAGCTTGGCTATGAGTGATTTGTTTAAGGGCCTGATTCGTATCATCTACTTGGGGGTCAAAAAGATTTGCCCTCAAATCTAGAGGGGTTTCCACTTCTTCTTTTGGGGTATATGTGGGGTCTTCTTCTACCAATTAGTGAGGGATCAGATCGAACACATTGAAGGTAGAAGAAACACTATAGTTATCAAGCAACTCAATCTAATAAGCATCACAGTTGATCTTTTTTAGGATTTTGAATGGACCATTTGCTTGAGGAGATAGTTTATTCTATCTTAAGTGTAGGAATCGTTCTCAACTGAGGTGAATCTATACCAAGCCTCCTGGATAGAAGGAAACAGTTCGGTAACCTTGGCTACCAATTTCATTCTGTCTCTAATTAAATTTTACGATCTTCTTAGTTACAAACTGGTGTAGTTCATGTAATTCTTAGGCTTGGTCAACTCTAAATTGACTCTCTTCAGTAGCTGCTAGAGTGCCGATCATATCTAGGGGAATAGTAAGGTTAAGGCCATAGATGACCTTGAATGGGGTCTTCCTAGCAATGTTATGGATAGTTCGGTTGTAAGTGAACTCCATAACTAGTAAGCACAGATCCTAATCCCTTAAGTTCTTTCCCATGATAGCTTTAAGCAGATTACCTAACGACCTATTTACCACTTCAATCTAACCATTAGTTTAAGGGTGGTTACTAGAGCTAAATACAAGTTTAGTTCTAAGTCTTCTTTAAAGTGTCTTCTAAAAATTGCTAAAAAATTTTGTGTCTTGATCTGAGATAATAGACTTTGGTACCCCATGTAGTCGAACAACCTCCTATAAAAATAAATCAGCAATATATAAAGCATCGTTAGTCCGATTGCACGGAATCAAGTGTGCCATCTTATTGAAGCGGTCCACTATAACAAAGATAGAATCTTTGTCTCTAGATATCTGGGGCAACCCTAGGACAAAGTCCATACTAAGGTCAACTTACGATAAGGTTGGTGTTTGCAATAGCATGTATTCTCCATTAGGCTCTCTCTTCCTCTTAGCTCACTTGTACACTTCATAACTATTAATTACCTTATGGACATCCTTGGCCAAACATAGCCAATGAAAGTTCTCCTTCAATAGATTACCTATCTTGGTCTCCCCAAAGTAACCTAATAATCTACCACTATGAGCTTCCCTGATCAATAGCTCACGCATGGAACAATTTGGTATGCATAAACTTCAATCCTTAAATAGATAACCTTCCTTAAGATAGTATCCGTTAACAATAATTCCACCCCTATACTATTCTATGATAGGGTTGAAATGAGGATCATAAGCATACTACTTAATAATAATTGAGAATCCCAATAATTTTATCTGCAAAGTGGTCAGTAAGGTTTGTCGTTGTGATAGAGCATCAACGATTACATTTGCGCTTCCCTTCTTATGCCGAATGATGTATGAGAACCCTTCCATAAACTCTAGTTACTTAGCTTGCCTCTTCGAAAGCTTGTTTTGACTCCTTAGATGATTCAAAGACTCATGGTCTATATAAATAACAAACTCTTGTAGCAGTAAATAATGTTGCTAAATAGTAAGGGCTTAGTAAAGAGAGTACAACTCTTTCTCGTACACAGAATAGTTTAAGGCAGGACTACTAAGCTTCTAGCTATGGTAAACGACAATCATCCCTCCTGCATCAAGATAGCACCAATTCCTACTACCAATGCATTGCATTCCAATTTGAAGGGTTTGTCAAAATCTAGTAATGAAAGGACAGGCATCGAGGTAAGCTTCTCCTTGATCTCCCTAAAGCTATGCTCAGCTCGATCATTCCACCTGAACCCTTCATTCTTCCTTGTTAGCTCGGTTAAGGGGGTAGCTATGATATTGAAGTTTTTGATAAATTGTCTATAGAAAGAAGCTAAGCCATGAAAGCCTCGAATCCTAGTGACATTCTTTGGCATTAGCTACTCAAGAACAGCTTAAATCTTCGCCTTATCTACCTAGAGTCCTTCCTTTAACACCCATAACCCTAGGAAGATCACCTCTTTCTTACAGAACGTACATTTCTTCACATTTCCATACAACTTCTCAGTTAGCAAAATGTCAAATACTTTGTGAAGATGTTGAACATGGTCATTCAGGTTGGCACAATATACCAATATGTCATCAAGTACATAACCATACATTTTCCAATTAGAGGCCGCATTACGTAGTTCATTAACCTCATAAATATGCTCGGCATATTAGTAAGTCCTAACGATATAACCAACTAGTCGTAGAGTCTATGCCTAGTCTTGAAGGCAATCTTCCATTAATTGCCCAGCCTCATGTGAATTTGGTGGTAGCCACTTTGCAAATCAATCTTTGAAAATATCTTAGCACCATGAAGCTCATTTAACATGTCATCGAGTCTCAATATTAGGTATCTATACTTGATAGTAATTTAGTTGATTGCTCGGCTATTGATGCACATGGTCCATGTTCCATCCTTCTTAGGGACAAATAGAGCTGGTACAACACAGGGGCTCATGCTCTCCCTTACATATCCTCGCTCTATGAGTTCGTCTACCTGTCTTTTCAACTCGGCAGCCTAGTTAGGGTTCATCCTGTATGCAGGTCGATTTGGTAAGGTGGCAACTGCAGATCAATATAGTACAGATTGGAGGTAGTCCTCTAGGTAGTTCTTTAGGGAAAAATCAGGAAACTCATTTAGCAAGCTTTAGATTTCATCAAGGATATCCTCCAAATCTCTCATTTCCAACAAACTTCTTATCAACAGGAACATAAGTTCTTCAACCTCTTTAGCAGCTCAATGCTCTTTTTTGCTCATCACTAAGGCATTTTTCTTACTAGCTCAGGTGAGGTAATTATGAGTTTTTTTACTTAGGATGAGGTCATTGGTTACAACACAATCTTCCTTCCATCTTTAACAAAGGCATAGGTGTTCTTATACCCATCGTGAGTAACACATCGGTCAAACAACCAAGGTCATCCAAGTAGAGGATGTGAAGCTCTCATGGGGATGACATTGCACACTACTTCATCCTTATATACACTCCCAACACTGAACAATACAATCACTTGTTCAGTTACGTACAAAGCACCCTTATCATGAAGCCAATGTAGCTTGTAAGGTTAGGGATGCCTTGAGGTCAGCAAACCTAACCTTTGCACAAAGGATTGTGCAATGACATTATTACAACTCCCCCCATCCACAATGATCATGCATAATTGGCCTTTGGCGGTACACTTGGTATGGAACAAAATTTCCCTCTAGTCTTCCTCAGAGTTTGGCAAGGAATTCAATGCTCGTCTCAGGACTAGAGTCATTACTTATCCTTGGTTGGCATAGACACCGATCTCTTCTTCCTCTTCAACTTTGGGTTTTCCAACATCCTCTTCTTTCTCGAGCTCACTCTCTTCGATGCAATCCACCACATCTCTTCGAAGCACCATAATGTGCATGTTTGGACACTTAGTAACCACATGTCCAAAGCTTAATTATTTAAAGCATTTTACATCGCTGGTCTTTCGTCCAAAGGTCTATGCTTTCTCATATATCCTTGGGGTCAGCTTAACCTCGGCTCGACCTATTTGACCCATTCGGCCTTGCTGGCTTGCTCAAGTGTCATCAAATCAGTCATTTCTATCTTCAACCTTATACAACCTCTTCACCTCAACTTTAATAGGTTGGTGCAAAACTGGGGGGTCAAGAAAAGGTTTGTCCAGGTCAACTTGGAACACTTCTCCTTTGTTTTTCAACCATCTGTGCTATCTTCATTGCCTCTTTTGAGGTATAAAACCTCTATACCTCCACAATGTGGCGAACTTCATATCAGAGTCTAGACATGAACCTTGATACAGCGTAAGCCTTAGGTTCTTCTACGTTAGCTAAGATCATAAGCATTTGGAACTCTTTGATGTAGTCATCAATAGATCGACTTCCTTATTGAAGCTCCTATAACTTTGCAAACATATCTTATAGGTAGGTCTCAGTTACAAATCTACCTCTTAATAGCCTTTTCATCTCATCCCAAGTTCTAACATCTCGTCTTCCATCTCTTGTTCTAGCTGCGTTTAGATTCTTTCGCCTCATAGTGGCATACCTAGTAAACTCTAGTACAGTAAGTTGGACTTTGACAACATCTGTATACCCATAACATTCAAACACTTTCTCGACCTTCTCTTCCCATTCTAAGTATTCATCTGCATCTCTACTTCCACTAAAGGGTAGAATTTGAACCTTAACATTGTCTAGCCCTCAAGGGACTTAACGTCTCATCCCTACACTTGGAAATAGTTAGCTTCCTCTTCTTCCTCCCCAAACTCTTCAACATCCAACTTGTCATCATCTTCCTTAATCTCCTTTAACTCCAATCTTCATCTAGCGACTCAGTTTGCTACTCCTCCAGTTCGCTGCAGTCGAATTGGGTGATTAGTTCAATTACCTTAGCCATGGTATCTCTCAAGGGCATTTTCTTTTGGGTTATGGTACTATACACCATGGGGTTGTTGTCTATTAACTTGCATTACTATGACTAGGCTCTCAACATGGTTGGTTAGTCTGCCAAGTTTGTCATCAACCAAACTTGGGGTGTTACTATCATTATAACCATGACCAAATTGAGCACCATTACTGTGGTCACTATTAACTCCCTAAACACTCAAATCTAACATGGTGTAATACTTCTCGGATAAATTAATAACTCGCTAACAACTTTAATACGTAATAATCACTCAAATAAAACAATAGTGAACTTGCTCTATTTTCGTAATGAAAAATAAAGTCAAAACAAAGTACTAGTTAAACTACACTTACTTACACTCAAATACACTACAATAACTATAGAGGGAACACAGTAGCCACCAACAACAAAGCGAACTAAAACTTTACTACAACTTCACACACTCCCTCACAGAACCGTACTCTAATACCAGTAAAGTTGATGTGTCTCTAGGGTTAGGCACATAGATAAACACTACAATGAAGCAAACCAAAAACAAATAGGGAAAAAGTTAGCAAATTTCGGGCAACTATTGAAGGGATATGATGCACCACTTGATCCTACTTAGCCTACAATCTGTCGGATATGACATACCAATTTGAACTAAAGGTCACTCACAACTACTCCTTACTAAAGGGAATAGATAAAAGTTGAATGATAATGAGAACACTAAGGTTTCTCAACGTGATAAATTATGTATTGATTAGTTGATTGTTTACATACAAGAAAGTGGGGGTCTATATACCCATCCACTAAGGTTACTTTACATGTATAAAAAGATTAAAGGGTATTCTACAATTATATTACATAAAACATATTAAATGGGGTAAAAGAGATAAAGAATATTCAGTATGGAAAAGAAAGAATCATTCTCAAATATTGTATTAGAAGACACGCATTGCTTAGCTAGATGGGAGAAATATAATATAAGGTAGGCAGAAGTAGAATAACGCTTGCAATCAGGGGCTAACTTGATTTGGATCAAGTCGAGAGCCAATCAATTCAATAAAGAAGTTAGTTGAATTGGAGTTAGACGCATGTGGTGGTTTGGGAGCTTAGCCCGACTAGTCCTAGGTTGTCTTCTGGAATAAGACTTTACTGTGGGATAGGAGCATGTCTAACACATGTGAAGATCTGATAGTCAGGTCGATAGGAGATTAATTCGACATAAGGATCCCCATCTTGGCTTTGGTTCCCATCTTGGCTTTGGTTTCATGCTAGTATTCTCTATGCGAATCCTTGAAGTCCTTTAGCTCGGCTAAGAGTGATTGGTCTAGGGGCCTAATTCCTATCACGTATTGGGTGTAAATTTGATGTCAATCATGAATAGGTGAATTGTTGAAGTAAAGAAGTGGAATTTGATACATCGAATGGTATTAAGGTTATTTTCAAAGGAGAATCAATCTTAGTCAAGTCGAAGGAAGTATACTCACTTGAGATAATTTTAGTTAAAATTCTCCAGAAATAGGTAGAAGACGAGATGGATATAAGAGAGACTAAAAAAAGAAAAGCCATGAATTGAGGAAATCTCTATAGTAAGTAAGTTTCCAAATGTTTTCCATGATAAGCTCCTGGGTTTGCTACCCAAGAGGGAGATTGATTTTGTCATCAATTGGTTGCTAAGTATAGAGCTTACCTTAAAGGCACCATACAGGATGGCTCCAATAAAGCTTAAAGACTTAAAGACTTAAAGAAACAGTTGTAAGAACTATTGGATTAGAGGTTCATTCGACCGAGTGTGTCTTCGTAGGGAGCACTAGTATTGGTTTTTAAGAATAAGGATGGTTCCATGAAACTGTGCATAGATAACCAAGATTTGAATAAAGTGATAATGAAAAATAAGTATCCATTACTATGTATAGATTACCTGTTAGATTAGTTGAGAGGAGCTAGAGTCATTTCTTAGATTGATTTGAGATCTAAAAACTATTAGCTTAGGATTAAGCCTGAATACAGTCCTAAGACAACTCTCAAATCATAGTATGGTCACTATGAATTTCTGTTGATTCCATTTGGACTAACAAATGCACTAACTACATTTATGGACATGATGAACAATGTGTTTCGTACCTTGTTGGATAAGTGTGTTATCATCTTTATCGATGATATTATAGTTTATTCAGCTTCATCCAAACAACACGAATATTAAGGGAACATCAGTTTTATGCCAAGCTATCCAAGTGTGACTTTTAGTTGAAAGAGATTTCCTTTCTTGAGCATATTATATTTAGTGGTGGGATTACAGTAGATCTAGAGAAAGTCAAGGCTATAGTTAGTTGAAAGAGGCCGAAAATAGTCACCAAGGTTTGCAGTTTTCTAGGTCTTGTAGGGTACTATAGAAAGTTCATGAAGGATTTCTCTACTATAGCGAAACCCTTCATTAGTTAACTTAGAAGCATGTGAAGTATGAATAGACAAACAAGAGATAATAGAGTTTCCAAGAGTTGAAATGCATGTTGGTGTCTGCACTGATTTTGGTTTTGCCTAATGCAGAAGAGCCCTTCATAGTGTATGGTGATGCTTCTAGAAATGGACTTGGCTGTGTATTGAGGCAAAGTGGGAGAGTTATAGCATATGGTCCAAACAATTAGAGGCATTATTTATATGGGAAAAGATGTGAAATTTACACCGACCATAAGAGCCTTAAATATCTCTTCATTTAAAAAGAATTGAACACAAGCCGAAGAAGATGGCTCGAGTTGATGAAGGGCCATGATCTTAGAATCAATTGCTATCCAAGTCAAGTGAATGCAGTAGCAAATCCACTAAGCTGCAAGAATCATGTGGAAGTTGCCTCACTCCTCAACAAGCAAGTGAATTGATCAAGAATTTTGAAAGATTGAATATAGACTCCACTTAGGTTGAGGAAATGTGGAATTATCAAGTTTGGTCATTAAACCCACCAAAATAGAGAGGATTCGAGAAGCCCAATAAGCTAACCTAGCTTTGATGAGAGTGAAAGAGGAAATGGCTAAGGGTAAGTACTCCAACTTCAACATCGATGATAATAGAATAATTCGCATAAAGGGTAGGTTAAATATACCAAAGGACACATCTCTTAAGAAGGAAATCTTGAGTGAAGCTCACTATTTAGGATACTTTATGCACCCTAAAGGGACTAAAATGTATCAAGAACTCAAAAAAAAAAATTCTGGTGGAATGGCATAAAAGCAAGATATAGTAGAGTACGTATGAAAGTGTGAAACATGCAAAAGGGTCAAAGTTGAGTACCAAAGAACGGGTGGATTACTAAAGCTATTTTTGATTCCTGAGTAGAAATGGGAGCAAATTATGATGGAATATGTAAGTGAATTACCTTATATATAGGAAAGATTCAATGTGATCTAAGTGATTGTAGATAGACTTACCAAGTCTGTACATTTCTTACTTGTCAATACGACGTACTTCCTAGAGAAGTTGGCAAGAATCTATGTGAAAGGGATTGTGAGATTCCATGGTATCTCGATGAGTATAGTTTTAGATAGAGATCTACAGCTTGTGCCCAAATTTTAAGGGAGCTTATAGAAATATTTGGGGTACATAGTTGAATTTCAATATAGCTTAGCATTTACAATTAGAAGACATGATGAGGGCTTGTGCCATAGAATTTATGGAAAGTTAGGACATGGATTTACCTCTTGTTGAGTTCACTTACAACAGCAGCTTCCATTCAAGCATTCAAATGCCGCCTTATGAAGCTTTGTATAGGGGGAAGTGTAGATCTCCTTTATTCTAGGATGATGTTGAAAAGTTAGTCCTAAGACTCAACTTAGTACAAGAAGTTGTAGAGAAAGTAGTCATCATTAAACAAAAAATGAAAAAAGTTTAAGATTGAAAGAAGAGTTGGGTAGATTTAAAGAGATGAGAAGTAGAATTTTAGGTTGGTGATTATGTATATCTCAAGGTAAGGGCAATAAAGAGTGTACATTAGGCAACAACACAAGTAAAGTTAAACCCCCCAATACATTATACCCTTCAAAGTATTAGACAAAGTGGGAAATTTAACCTACTAGCTAGCATTACCTCTAAATTTGTTTGGACTACAAAATGTCTTTCATGTAATGGTCCTTTACAAGCACATTACAGACCTAAATAAAGTGGTGGAATTGGAACCAATCTAGCTAAAGGAAAATCTCACCTATGAAGAGCATCTTATTCAAATCATAAACCAAAAGACTTAGAAGTAGAGAACCAAGGAAATCTAATATGTCAAGGTATTATAAAGGAACCATGAGAAGGAGGAGGCTACTTAGGAATCCATAGAGGAAGTGAGACATAATTACCTAAAGCAATTTAAAACAACAAATACGCCATGTAAGTTTTGAGGAGAAAACTTTTTTTATTTTTATTTTTTAAGGTGAGGAAGATGTAAAACTTACAGGTTTTGAGCATAGTTGGAAGTCAAACAAGAGATGGAGTCAATGGATAATCCCTAGAACCTTATAGAAATATAAGAATTAAAACCCTAAATATTAAGTCAAAAACCTTAAATAAAAAGCAAGAAAACCCTAGAGTAAGTTTGACCCTAAAATCCTAACCGTGCACATAAAACCTTAGAAACCCTAATATACGAAAACCCTAAAATGACAAAGAAACCTTAACTAATTCCTAAAAAACCTAAAGCATTGACAAAAACTAATTCAAGTAGTGAGAATCACTCATTAAGTGTAAACAAGTACTTTAGTTTCCTAAGACCTTAAGTACTAAACACATATGTGAACTAATAACTACAAACGAACCCAAAACCCTAAAAAACCCTAGGGGTACACATAGAACATGAAGACTAATTAAATTAAAATAACAAAATGTAATAAAGCCTTCAAATTTCCCTAATTATGTTTAATTAGAGTCAATCATACTTAATTACCCTAATTACACCCTAAAGCCTAACCAACCTTTATTACTCTTAATTAACAATAAGATAATCGCAATTAATGATAAAAGATAAGGATTAGATAATGGGATTAAGGACAACTATCCTTTAGGAGACAAGGATTTGCTAAAAATGGTAAAAAAATATATGAGGTACAGGTACATGTGGGGACTATGTAACATACATGCCCAAATTGTACCACCTTATTCCCCATACCCCCCTCACTTATGCCGACCAATCTCTCTCTCCTACTCTCCCATTTTTCTTTCATTTTTCTCACCCTCATTCATCTCACAAAAATACTCTCAAAAACTCACTCCAAAACATAGCTTAAGTCACCCCATTAGCTACCCCCACACATTTCACTACTAACTACCTTTGTACCACCACCACTCTACCAAACCACCAACCACCAAGACCCATGCCTCCCTCACTCATTCTCCTAGTAGGTCGACATATATACATACAAATACTCCCATACACACACAAGCCCAAGGCACAACACACCCAAAGGAGGACTAATACACCTAATTCTAGTAGTGACTAAGTGTAGTTTCTTCTTATTTTTCTTTAAAATTCATGATAGTTTATTATAGGCTCTTACAATCTTATGTACATGCATGAACTATACTTAATGATTTAGGTAGCAGTATCAACACATAGTGGAGATTATTAGTTACTATGTTTTGTTAGCAAATCCTTAAGAAAAGCTTAATGACACTTATATATTGAATAGATTTAATTCATTGAAACAACTTACTCTTAATAGTAGAGATGTTATTAGAAAATTTATTGCATCCATAGGGAAATTAATAAATTAACATGATATTAATGCGATCTAAGTTGGTTCTTAATTCAAAAGAGATTCTAGTAGATACAATTAGGATTAAGAGTAAGTAATTTTGAGAGGAATGCTTACAAACAAGTAATTTCCCATAAGTAAGAAATATTAGATAAAAAGTATATTGGTAGTATCATGCTAGGTGGTAATGTAAGTTTGCATGTTAAGTGTGATGTTAGTAATTGTTTTTTGTAACCATTATGTTAGTTGGCATTAGCTTATGAATTAGTGTAGTTTAGTAAGTAATTTAGAATTTTAATAATTAATCACTTGATAATTTGGTTGCAAGATTATAAGAAAATTAACTAGTACTAGTGCTTATATTTGTTTCTAGTGGAGACAACTCTATACTTATTCATGTGATAAAATGATAGGTACACATACCCATTGAACCGAGTTAATGATATATTATAGGTTTATAAATTTTAAAACTTAACAGCTCTAATTTAGAGGTGATTAATTTTTTGGTGCCATTGCTAAGGAATAGCATTATTAGGAAAATTAAAATTTTTGTGCATTTAGCTTGTATTTTTATTGTTTTGTTATTTTCAAGAAAATATTTTGTACTCAAGTTGAATTAGATTGCTGGTTTTTGAACTTTATGACCCAAAGCAGCACAACTAATCTTTCTAACTTTGATCCTAAACCTGAGAGAGCACTTTGAAGTAACTTAAAGAAAGTTCATGAATATTTTGAGAAGCAAATGTCTAGCAGTAAGGACATAAGAGCACGTAAACCATTGAGAATTAGAAAAGAAATATCAAACTCATCTGGAATTAGTGACTAAAACGAGATTGTTGATCTGCCATTAGGGAACTAGTTTTTGAATCTTGAAGAGAACATTCAAAGAGTTTCTCCATTAAATTTGGACCCACATTGTGATGGGAATTGAAATATAGTATACCTAAGGAATGAGCCAAGAGTAAATCCACCTATGGCTCCGAGAACAATGCTAAATTATTGTAGACCTAACTTGGATGGGGCTAACACTAGCATTGCTCGACATTACATTCAAGTGAATACTTTTGAAATAAAGTCGAGTGTTATTCAGAGGATTCAACAGTGCATCCAGTTTGACAAATTCAATTAGGAAGGCCTTAACAATCACTTGCAGCAATTTCTAGAAATATGTGATATATTCAAGATAAGCAGTGTGTCAAAAGATGCTATTCATCTAAGATTATTCTCATTCTCATTAAGGAATAATGCTAAACAATGGCTACACTCTATACCAAGGAACTTAATCAATACTTAGCAAGAGATGGTAGAGTTGTTTATGAGAAAATATTTTCTACCATCAAGATTAGCCAAGCTGAGAGTAGATATCTTTGTGTTTGGACAATTACACATGGAAACATTATATGAAGCATAGGAGAGATGGAAGGATCTACTTAGAAAATGTCTTCATCATGGGCTTCCAAAATGGTATCAAGTTTAGACTTTTTATAACGGGTTGAACTACACAACTAAGAAGCTCATTGATATAGCTATTGTGGTAGCTAAAATCATAAGTCATCGGAGCAATGCATCTAATTATTTGAAGACATGACCGATAACCACTATTAGTGGTCATCTTTAAGAGTTAAAGAGAAAAGACCAATGGGAAAATACGAATTGGATGCTACTTCCTCCTTAGCTCATAAGGTGGAAATGTTAACAAGGAAGTTAGATAGCCTAACAATGGGTTAGAACAAAGCTCTAGCAATGGCAGAGTTTAACTTCACAAGTTCATCTAGATCGAATTAAGTAGAGCAAGTTGACTATATGGAAAATCCTATCAAGCCTCACAATGATCCATTCAACAATATGTATAACCTAGGTTGGAGGAATCATCCAAATTTTTGATATAGTAACAATAGGCAAAGTTCAAACATGCAACCTCCCAGATTTTGAAGACAAGTGCCTCCCCTTCAAGCTAAACCAAGATCATAGAAGAAATGTTAGTTCAATTTATCAAGTCTTCTAAGGCATGTCACTAAGTTGCTGAAACCGCTTTGAGAAATCAAGGGACATCAATCCATAACTTGGAAAACCATGTTCGGCAGATTGTAAAAACACTTTTTGAAAGGACTTTAAGATCTCTTCTGAGAAATACTAAGGTAAACTCGAAAGAACAGGTTAAGGCTATGACTTTATGGAGTAGGAAAGAGTTGTAAGCTATTGAGAGAGTTAAAGAGAAGAAAGAGTGACAATGTTGGAGTAGAAAGGCAATTAGAACAAATTGATCAACCAAAAATGAAGGAGCTTACTATCCTAGTTAAGGATTACAAACTACCCTTACCATATCTAGCCTGGCTGAGAAAGGCAAAGGATGATCAATAATACAACAAATTTTTGGAATTATTCAAACAACTACACATCAATCTACCCTTAATGGAGGCATTGGGACAAATGCCTAAGTATGACAACTTTCTCAAGGAATTGTTCTCTAATAAGAGGAAATTAGAAGAGCTATCTATTATCACTCTTGGGGGAGAGTGTTCTATTGTAATTTTAAATAATTACCTATTAAGCTTAAAGATATAAGTGGTTTTACCATACTATGTTTGATTGGTGATCTATTAGTAGAAAGGGCCTTAGCAAACCTTAGAGCAAGTATTAATCTCATGCTATATAGTCTATTCAAAAGATTGAATTTAGGGGAACCTAAGGCAACATGGATGAGTTTGCAATTGGTTGATAAGTCTATGAGGTTTTGAAGAGGTATAGTAGAGGATGTGTTGGTGAAAGTTCAAGATTTCATCTTCCTAGCAGATTTTGTAGTCCTTGATATGAATGAGGATGGAGATGTTCCACTCATGCTAGGTAGACCATTTTTGGCTACAATAGGAGTAGTAATAGATGTTAAAGATGGTAGACTTGTCCTTAGAATGGGAGGAGATGAGATGGTGATTTGAATGCTAGATGTTTTCAAGCAATCCATGACAACCAATGATGAATGTTTTGCTATTAACTCCTTTGATTTTACTATTTCTAATTTGTGTAGGAATTTCTAAGCAAGGACCCATTAGAGTTATGTTTGACAAAAAAGGAATACTTAGATGGAACATGAGAGATACATGAGGTGGTTACCCATTTGGAAGCTTAAGTTGTGTAAAAGAAAGATGTAGGAATAAAAGAGATCAATAGGAACAACATAGCTATATTGAAGCCTTTAATGGAGGAACCAAATGAGCTAGAGCTAAAGTAATTACCCTCTTATTTGATGTATGCATTTTTGGCTGATAATTCAAGACTTTCGGTTATCATTTCATCAGAACTTAATACAACATAGAAAGAGAAGCTTATATCAGTTTTAAAGGAGCATAAAAGGGCAATAGCATAGAAGATATCAAATATTAAGGGGACAAACCCATCCTTCTATACTCACAAAATATTGATGGAGAAAGATTATAAATCCATAGTGCAACCATAAAGGAGACTCAACCCAAACTTAAAGGACGTAGTGAAGAAAGAAGTGGTGAAATTATTAGATGCAGGACTCATCTACCTAATTTTAGATAGCTCATGGGTAATCCTAATTCAAGTAGTTCCCAAATGAGAAGAACAAACTAATCCTGATGCACACAATCATTGGTTGGAGAGTGTGCATTGATTACAAGAGACTCAATGATGTTACCAAGAAAGACCACTTTCTACTACCTTTTATTGATCAGATGTTAGAAAGGTTAGTGGGTCATAAGAACTACTACTTTCTAGATGGAATGTCTGTGTATTTTCAAATTCTAATTGCACTTGAGGACCAAGACAAGACCACTTTTACTTGCCCCTATGGTACTTTCACATACCGTAGGATGCTGTTTGGACTTTGTAATGCACTGGCCATCTTTCATCATTGCATGTTAGCTATCTTTAGTGAATTGATAGAGGATAGGATGGAAGTCTTCATGGATGATTTTTCAATATTTGGGGATACATTTGAGGGATGTCTTGCTAAGTTGAAGAAGGTACTTCAGAGGTGTGAGGAGATGAGTCTTGTTCTCAATTAAGAGAAGTGTTATTTTATGGTACAACAAGGCATCGTATCAAATAAGGGGATTAAGGTTGGCATGGCTAAGGTTGAAGTTATCTCAAAGCTACGGCTACCATCATCAATTAAGGCTATGCACAACTTCTTAGGGCATGTCGAGTTTTACAGGAGATTCATTAAGGATTTCTCCAAAATAGCTAGACCCTTAACCAAACTTGTGGAAAAGGATGTACCATTTGAATCCAGTACTAGTTGTTTACAGTCTTTTGAGGTATTAAGAGAAAAATTGACAAATGCCCCTATAATGGGAGTCCTAGATTGGACTCTACCTTTTGAGTTGATGTGTAATGCAAGTGATTCTATAGAAGGTGCAGTATTGGGGCAAAGGAAGGATAGGTACTTCTAACTTATATATTATGCCAGCAAGACACTTACTCAAGCCCAAGAGAAATACACCACAATCAAGAAAGAATTGTTGGCAATAGTCTTTGCTTTTGATAAGTTCTAGTAATATCTCATTCTTTCAAAAGTAATTGTCTACATAGATCATTCGACTCTAAGATATCTCCTAACCAAACCCAATGCAAAACCAAGGTTGATAAAATGGATGTTATTACTACAAGAGTTTGATTTAAAGATAAGGGACAAGAAGGGAGCTGAAAATTTGGCCGTCGACCATTTATCTATATTGGACAACCTACATTTGAAGACATTACAAGAGAAAGATATCAATGATAGGTTTTCGGGAGATAGTTTATTTGCTATTCATGTGACTAAGGACTAAGGTACTCCGTGGTTTGTGGATATAGCAAATTACTTGGTGGGAAAGGTTTTACCCCAAGACTTGGACTATCACAAGGAAAGGAAGCTCTTCTCATACTTAAAATATTACTTTTGGGAGGATCCATTTCTATTTAGGGTGTATGCTGACCAAATAATCCTACATTGTGTTTCACGTCAAGAGGGACAAAGTATCTTATTCCATTATCATAACGGGCCAATAGGAGGCCATTACAATGCTAATAGGATAGCTCAAAAGGTCTTGGAGGTTGGTTTTTGCTGGCTAAGCATATTTCGAGATGCTTATGAATATGTGATGGCTTGTGATAGATGCCAAAGGATAAGGAATGTCTCTAAGAGGGATGAAATGTCACAAAATTATATTTTGAAATGTAAAGTCTTTGACGTTTGCGGAGTACACTTCATGGGCTTGTTCGTTAGTTTTTTAGGGAATGTGTACATTCTGGTAGTAATAGATTACGTGTCAAAGTGGGTTAAAGCTCAAGCCTTACCAACAAATGATGTTAGAGTAGTGGTAAGATTCTTGAAGAAGTTATTCACTAAATTTGGAGCATCCCAAGCATTGATCAATAAGAGGGGGACCTACTTTTGTAATATTCAGATTAAGCGAGTTCTTAAGAAATACAGATTATATCATAAGATAGCCACTCCTTATCATCTACAAACTAGTGGCTAAGTGGAAGTATCTGATAGGGATTTGAAAAGAATATTGGAAAAGACAATAGCTCATAACAGAAAGGATTAGGCTGATAAGTTAGATGATGCTTTGCGAGCATACCGAACTACTTACAAGACTCCCTTAGGTACTACATCTTACATATTGGTTTATGGAAAGGCTTGCCATTTACCATTAGAAATCAAGCACAAGGCTTATTGGGCTATCAAAACAACCAATTTGGATCTTAGAGCAACTAGTAGGCCATGAAATCTCCAAATCAATGAATTAGATGAATGGCGCTGGATGGCTTATGAAAACAATAGAGCATACAAGGATCATGCTGAACAATGGCATGATTCACAAATAAAACATCCAAGCAATTCAAAAAAGGTGATCCAATACTCTTATACAATTCCAGGTTCAAGCTATTCTCTAGGAAACTTAAGTCTAGATGGTCAAGTTCATTTATAGTAAAAAGGGTATACCCTTATGGAGCAATGGACGTAACACATCCAAAAAAAGGAACGTTTAAGGTTAATAGACAACGGTTGAAGTTATAACATGGAAAAGTTTATTAGAATGAAGGTAAGAAGGAGTTAAAACTTCTCCAATTCAAGAAATGAAGCTGAAATCTCTAGAAACATTGAGCTTAAAACATTAAACAAATATGTATCCTTCAAATAGATTTGTCGATTTATGTTTGTTTTTATCACTATGAGTTTGATTTCATGTTGTTGTTATTGTTTGTTTGTTTTGTTTTGATTGTATTTGTAGAAGTTTAGGTAAAAAGAAAGAAAAGATCAATTGGAGTCATTGCAATTCGAAATGAAGAGAAAATTTTCACTAAGTATGGGTGTATATATGAAGGATGAATACCCAACATAGCTATGATGGGTTGTAGATTAAGAGCCTGATCATCACGAACATAAGATAAGGTAAGTTTTTGGTACAAGACAATCATGAATCTAATCATGGTCGTAACCAAATAACAGTGTTGGTCTACTTATCTATCACAATTATGATAGATCCCTAAAAGCTATTTACAACCTTGATCATGGCCATAACCAAAAGGATTCCCTTAAGATTTGTTATACAACATCAGTTATGGGAATCATCATGCCCATAAAAAATAAAGGGTGTAGGCCGTAATTATCTAAGACTCTGTCACTACAGTATTGATCACGAGACATATTATGCTTGTGATCAAGCTTTAAAGAAGCATTACACCTCAAGTCATGAGCATGATTGTCTCCCTAACATACTACTATATAAGAAATTTCTCTCTCTCCTCATTTCTTACACTTTTTAAAACTTTACCTTATGATAACACCTACATGCTTGTTTTCAAAGAAACTCTACCCTCATTTTCTCAACATCAATCATTATTCCAACCATTCTAACACTTGCACACCCATTTTCATCACTTGTACTCACTTTTAAGGTATGATCTTCTCCATTTTACCTTAGTTTTTCAACATTTAGCTAGATTTGGTTCATGTAATTTTAAGGTTTATATATGTGTGTTAATTATGATATATAATTGTATGGTGATCGCACTTGTAGTGTTGTTTGTGTAGTAATTAGACTTTGATTTGCATGAACTTTGTGCTAAAATTGGAATGACTAGCTTAAACCCTAATTTCCATTGACAATTACCAAATTGGGGATTCCTACAAATTAAGTCTAATTTGATGATTTAATCTCATCATCAATAATTAATTATCATGTAAGATTATGTAGCTAGTTGGTTTTGTACATGTTGTAGTTTTGTATGTCAAATGGTGATGGGATCATGTTTATGCATTGTTGTGAAGTTAGAATGTTTTATAGTTCGTTGATAAAAGGGGAAATGACAATACTTAGCAATAGTTTTTTGTTACAAGTTGAGTTCACAATGTATGCATCATGCTTGAGAATAAGCAAGGGTTAATCATGGTTAGTTTGCAAAGGCTTTATGGTTAGAGTTAGAAGAAGGTTGAATGGCTATGTTTTGGTCTTAATGTGCATGATCCTTGCTTTTCTAGAACTAATGCTTATGTTTTGTAGATGGTAGCTAAGAAATCGTCCACAACTTCTCAAAACAAGAGACCTAGGGCTGATCATTCTCCTTCTCCTCCTTTCAAACGATCTGATGCAACAAGTTCAAGTAAGGTAGTCACTTCACCGACCAGTATGACTGTAGAGTAGAAGGAAAGGTTTAAGGAGTTTGCTACTAAGAAGGTAATAAAGAGGTGTTTTGTTATCAACTAGGATGTATTGGGAGAGTATGGGTTAAAGGTAGCTATGTAGAGGTTATTGGGGAGTAGACCATAGCTAAAGTTATTTACGATTTAGGAGAAAACTTACAAGCAAACCACATTTACATTCCTCTTATCCTTCAAAATCAAGTATGAGTACACAGGCTTAAAAATGGAAAACGAGATTAAGTCCTTTGCCTTTGGAAGAACTCACACCTTTGATATGATGAACTTTGTGCATGCTATGAGATTATACACCTAAGTAGATTTGGAGGATGATGAGTTCGAGGATTTACTAGGAAGTCTTCCCTAAGATACTTCTTTGCATAAATTTTGGAGAGAAATCTCCAATGAGAGTAGTTTCAGGGCAAGCAAGTCAAAAGCCTATACCCTAAAGAAAACCAATGCTTAGATCTTTCATTACATCCTTGCAGGGGCAATTTATGGGAAGTATGAAAGTCTTGGGGAAGTGGGGGAACATGACCTACTATCCTTATATAGTGTACTTAACGGGTATCTGGTGAATGTAGGAATCTTCACTGCATTTAGAATTCACTAGAGAACATTCGATAAGAGTAAGGGTATCTATGTTGGATGTTTGATTACTAAAATTCTCAGGAACCTAAGGTTGTGGCCTACTAGTAATAAATTAAGAGAGTCTTGTGTCGAGCCAAAACTACTTCTAAGAACCCCTTTCGATTAGTAGAGTATTGCAAGAGTCTCTTATCCTAACTTAGATATTAAGGAAGTTGGTGCTCTAAATTTCACACTAGCCACATCAAGCTTTTCGGTCGAAAATTTGAAGCGCTTAGAAAGTGAAGTGGCTGAGATCAAAGAGATCAAAAGGGGATTGTTGAATTTTTTAAGAACATTATGATAGTAGTGGGCATTGCCATTCCCTCTTGCTTTTCTCATCCTTAAACCTAGGAAGGTACAAGTCCTGGTCAGCCTCTAGTTCCCCTTCTAGCAAGTGCCCAACAAGAAGAAGGTGAAGGGTTAGAAGATGAGGATTTGGATGATGAGGTGGATGGGTTAGAAGATGAGGATAGTGATGATGTAGAAGAGACTCAAGGAGCTCAACCAAAAGCAAAGGGACAAAGGGGCTGGGAATGAGAGTGAAGAAGAGTAATTCAGGGAGGACGATGACAGCTTGGATGAGGAGACTAAAGCTGATGATGGTTAACTTGTTTTCTTTATTTTATTTTGTTTTGTTTTGTTTTTTTTTAAGACTTACTAACTATTTGAGAGCTTAACCTTAGTGATGTAGTTTAGATGGAGACTCTCATATCATGTATTTGTTATGTTGTGTTTTCGTTTTGTGTTAAGGGCTAAATCTCTTTTATTGTTCCATTTTTTGTGGTGTTTGAAGGATGTACTATATAATGGTTTAGGACTCAATGCATTGATCAAACTTTAAACAGGGGAGACTTGTTCTCATTGTTATTGTCTTTAATTTTGTTTTTTGTTTTTCTTTCTATATGCTTGTTCTATGTTTGCTTTCCTTAGACATTGAGGACAATGTCTTTCTCTAAGTGTAGGGAAGGTTTGAACCTACTCATCAAAAGTCTCCTACATAGGTTTGCTTATTTCAAGTTATGAATTGACTTAATAAATTGTGGATTTGACAAAATAGTAGTCAATTTTCAACGTTAATTTTGTGCCTTACTCACTTCTTATGGACTTAGTGTTCACGATCAAAATTGTAGGATAAAATCTAAGTGAAGCACACTTACTTACCATTTAATGAATGAATTTAGAGGCTAGAAGTGAATCGAAGTTTTTAGTTTAAGGTTAAATGGTTATGTTTCTAAACTTACTAAGTAGTATATTTACTCTTCAATTACTTTTAGAGCTCATTTAATCTTGAATGAAAAGGGAAAATGAAATAATTCACTTATTGATGCTTCTTGAGAATCTCTTCAAAATAAAGTAAATTGAAGTGTATAAGGACTAAATTAGTAAAGGCAAGCTTTGGTTCCTTAGAAGAGCGAAGTCTAACCCCGCTACTAATTTTTGTCTTTATAACTTTGCAATAAGGATTTATAAAGATTGAGTTAGTATGGGTGAGCTTTGGTCCTTCAAAAGAGCGAAGTTTGATCTCACTGCTAATCTTTGTCCTTATAATTAAGTTAGTAAGGACAAGCATTCGTCCCTCAAAAGAGTGATATCTGACCTTGCTGCTAATCTTTGGTTTTTACTTTCTACAAAAAAATTAATAAATAATTGAAAATGCAATGTATAAGTTATCCTTAGAGAAGTGTAATAAAAGAAGTAGAAATACAGTAGAAAGATGGATGCAAAATACTTTTCTATTAAGATTATTGTGTTTAAGAAGTGATTGAAACGCTTTGATACACTTACATAAGTGAATGAGGTATAACCAATTTTCTTTTATTTTATTTGACTTTGTGTACACTTTGTACCTTTGGAGGTTATCATTAAATAGTAAGTGTGAAGTTTGTTTCATTTAGATTAGTCTTAGAATATTGATTTGTGTATTATAAGAACACAATGTGGTAGGCACAAAGTTAAGCCACTATGAATGCTTTGTTGAATATGCAATCGAAAAAGTTGCTAAGTTCATTAATTGTTTTTAAGTATTTGCTTAAGGACAAACAAAGCTTAAGTGTGGGGAAGTTTGATAAGAGTAAATTACTCTACACTTTTTAGACATATTTAGGCATAAATTGACTATAATTGTGTTTATTTCCTAAGATCTTGGTACTTAATTGTGTAATATATAAATTTCAGATCATTCAAGAGCAAAGGAGACAAAATTCTACAAGAACAAAGAGATTTGCAGTAATCACGACCGTGATAAAGCAATAATGCTAAAGGGAAATTAACTGATAGTCAATCATAAGCATAATAATGGAAGATTTGAGTGTCTAGCACTAATCATGCCCTCCATCATGAGCATGGCCAAGGAAAGAATTGTAATCCCCTTGTTAATCATAGCCATGATTATATATCAGGAGGATGATCACTCCTTTAATCATGGGTATGAGGAGACGAATAAGTTTGACAAGGAGTTCATATCCATTATCATGGCCATGATAGGTGAAGAATATGCCTTTTCGAGATGATCATGTCCCGAGTCACTATGTGATGAGAGTGGACACAATGGTTCTTTTTAAATTGTTTTACACGAACCAATGCATGGAACCGGTCTTAACACTAAGGGGTATCTTAAAGTGGTGTATTTCGAGCCTTTTAATGAGAAGAATATAAATACATCGCAATTTTTAGACAATAAAGAAGAAGAGAGATCATACATCATATATCATATTACATCATCACAAGATCTGAGTTGAGAGATTAACCACAACAAATCCATTCATCCATCTTTATATCCATTTTTCGTTTCTTTTGTATAATCACTAGTATTATATCATGTACTCTTCTTGGAACTACTCGAGAGAGCCGACAAGACTTCATTGTTCATGTATTTATGAGACTTCTATAGTGAAATCGAAAAGGGGTTTTTACTCTTTACTGATTTCATGTTTTGTTTCTTTTTAATTATGATTTTATTAGTTTAAGACTTACTATGCTAACTTAGTATGATCAAGTGTATGGAATAGTAGGTTTTTAATGATTGTTAGTTTTAATGAATTGAACTTAATGAATCTAAGTATAGTATAGTGCATGACATTGACTTAGGCTAAATTTCAATAGAATATGATGAGAGACAATTTTATTGAATAGATTTAATTCATTGGGACAACTTTCTCCTAATAGTAAAGATATTATTAGGAAAGTTGTTGCATCCTTAAGGAAATTGATAAATTAACATGACATTAATGCGATCCAAGTTAGTTGTTAATTCAAAAGAGATTCCAGTAGATATAATTAGGATTAGGAGTAAGTAATTCTAAGAGGAATTCTTACAAACCAGTAATTTCCTGTAGGTTACAAATATTTGATAAAAAGTATATTAGTAGTATCATGCTAGGTGGTAAAGTAAGTCTGCATATTAAGTGTGATGTTAGTAATTGTTTTTGTAACCATTATGTTAGTTGGCATTAGTTTGTGAATTGGTATAGTATATCAGTAATTTAGAATTTTAATAATTAATCAGTTGACAATTTGGTTGCTAGATCATAGGAAAATTAACTAGTACTAGTGCTTGTATCTGTTACCAATGGAGACGACCTTATATTCATCCATGCTAGAAAATGATGGATGCACTTACTCATTGAATCCAGTTAAGGGTAGATTATAGGTTTATGAATTTTAAAACTTGATGGCTCTAATTTAAAGGTGACCATTTGACTTATGGCTAGAGCCAGGCCGAAGGATGCCCAAGGTTAGTACTAGAAGCTTTCGAATGGCTAAAGGGAAGTTGAGAGCACAAGTGGACATTTATGATATGTTTGGACTCTCAAGTATTAACTTAAATCTTACTTAAGAGTTGGTAGTAGCTTAAACTACTACTACTTTATTATGGTCTATAAGACTTAATTAAGGGGAAACTGTTTACCCCACTTTCTATGATATTTAGTATTATGTGATGAACCTAAATTTGCTTGCTTTGATATTGCTTTATGCTAATCTCTCTAGTAGAGGCTAGAGTTGTGTTGATACCTTGTATGGCACTATGAAGATTCCTGACTAGTAGTAGTGCTGGCCTTCGACCTTCTCATGGTATAAAATGCTAATGCCATGACCTAGCTGCCCCTTAGGTTGTGATACGAATTTCTTAAGAAAAAGGGATATAGTTAAGTACTAGATTCTAACCTGGTACTATAATCTAGGCAAGTCAAAAGGAGAAATGGGAATTGTAAATGAAATATTAAATGAAAGCAAAAAGCAACCACTAACACAAATGTTAAAGGTATGGGCTTATGACATGCTTCTAAAGTAGTGTTAAGGGTAATGCCATTACACTATCGAGGATTTTTTTTTTAACTAGGTTTTGACGGAATTCACTTAAGCTTGATCCTAAGTAAGGCACCTCACTCAACTATGTAGCGAAAAATCTCTCTTGGTCCCATTTCCTATATGATCAATTAAATACTTAATTCATATCACGAGTTAAATGCTCCAGTGGAATTAGGTGGTCAATCTCCTCTTAGTCTTATAACCTATCCTAATCTACTAAAACCGCATAACGTAGTGTAAATTCAATAGGATACACCTAATCTCTTCTCAGTCTCATAGTTATAAAAACCTGTTATCAATACTTCACCTACTTAATGACTCAATTAGGAAATTATACAATTAATCTCCTCTTGGTCTCATAATTATGCAAATCCATTAACTCTTAAGGGTACTTCTTAAGATTCATCTCCTCTTGGTCTTATAATCACAAGGAAAACCCATTGAGAATTTCATTAATAAGCACCTCAAAGAGTTCAAATGGAGTATCAAATATCAAAATCCCACTTAAATACTCAAACACATATCAAAACTACAAATATTCACCAACTACAACATCTATGTTATCATAAACCTACTAAAAACTACTTAACTATTCATGGTATTAACAATGACAACAGGAATGTACACGAATATAGTAGAAAATTCCATTAGAGAATAGGCCAACAAGATAATAACAAGAGAATAAATGATTAGATGAAGATAAAATGATAATGGCTATTTAATCTAACTTACATGTGCATTATAATCATAAAAATGAATACTAAATATCATAAACAAGTCAAAGGAACAATAAATAAGACAATGAGCTCACAATTGTAAACTAAAACCTAGGAATATGCTAATTATGGCTAGCTTTTTTTGCTACAAGTGCGAGTATTTATAATTTTTTAGACTCTCGATTGATTGGTGTAAGGGTCTATGGATAGATCAGTAGACACATATCATCCTTAGGTTGTCTCCATATTTAATGAAATACAATGTTTAGGAATTAAGGTTTTAAGTTAGAAAAGCCCTAACCTTAATTCCTTCTATTGATTGATTAGTGCAGATGGTCTGATTGATTAGCATGAGTGATTCTACCCCTACATATTTTGTTCACCATACTATCCTCCCTTTTACTTGATCGCTTGATCCATCAGTGTAAACCTGATGCTTTAAGGCACACCGATCAATCAATAGCAATCCTACCAATTGATTGGTAGGCTAAATTCACTAACTCCCTTAATTCTAGCCTCTATGGTAGGATGGTGAGGGCTACCAAGACTATGGTAGCCCCCATGCACCTACACAGAGGACATAAAACTAATGAAATTCATCTAAAACAAATCCTTTTTCATGCATTTTTGGCAATTTTACTAAAGTTGATCTATTTAGTGCATAAACTCCAATTTCATATAAAATTAACAAGTTTTTACTAAATTATGCATATATGTGGGTTTTAAAGTTAGGAAAAATTATGTATTTTGAACAACGATCAACTATAAGCCATTTACGAAGAGATAGTTAATAAAGCAAGTATCCTCTCCAACAAAAGATTGCAAAAAGAATCCTAGAAGGAGAAGAATGAAACAATAAGCCAAAAGAGAGAAAAAAATAGTGCATAAATTTATACGCTTTGAAAGAAAAAAAAAATGAAAAGAAAAACATAAGAGATCAAGTACCAAAGGTGAAACCAAAGCCTAAATATCCTTAGCCACCTTGTAAAGCCCAAAGAAGTTCATACACCTCAAGAATTAGAGCTAAAGTGCAAGAGAAAAACTTACAACTCAAAGCTCAAGAGCCATCCCATAACATCAACCTCAAGAGGCTGTTCTGATTAGAGAGGATGGATTATCATTTCTCATGAAACTTGGGGTAAGCCCATTTTAGTTTTTCCTAAAGCTTCTTGACATGTAAACCTAAGTCGAGTAAGTAATTCTTTTAGAATAAGCTCATTCATTAATCCTTTTGGAAACTACTGACCAAAAGCTTAATTTGTACTACAAAACTAAAAAAGACCTAGCAGATTAATTAAGGTGTATCACTTACAAAATGGACTATAATTTTTGGAGTAGTAATTGAGAGTGGAGTCTAAACTAAAGGCATGTAAGGAAGTCCTCTTTGACTAAACTAGCCAATAATGAGTTGGTATCTCCATAGAAAAGAGACTTTTAATGTCATAAAGCCCTATAAGTAAAGATAGCCTACGAGTGCCAATGTCCCCGGAGTTCGAAGATTAGCCCCAACAACATTAAAATCACAAGACCTTCTCTAAGGCTTAAACAAAAGAGTAGGCTACCCTATATGATCACCTTATAAAGGAAGGAAGAATTTAGTGTAGTGCTCATTCTTTTTATTAAGTATTTGTACTTGTTAGCAAATTTAAAAAATAAAAAGGAAAGAAAAAAAGGGATGGAGAGAGAGAGAGGGATTTACTTCTTTTCCAAAGAAATGTCTTTTTTAGAGAGAATCCCTAGTGACCATTTTTAATGAACATCCTTCAAGTTTTCTCTACCTTTTAAAACCTTGTTTCAAATGACTAGTATAAGCTAAAAGGCTAGCTTCTTCTAAGTCTCAAAAGTCTAAATTCTAGACCATTCCCTATTTACGAAGTTCATTGTCTTTAAGTTCATGGTTTTAACCCCTCCAATAACACTATCCTTTTAAGCTCATCTCTAGTTCCAAGGCCTTTTAAAAGGATTCGATTCTCAATAAGCCTTATCATTCTAATTTGTTTTTTTTTTTTTTCATCACCATGGATCACCTACTTTATAGAGCAACATTTAAGGGCTTTAAGATCACTTTCCTATGGAAGCATCATCCTAACTTCAAACATTTTGGGATCTCTTACTCATAAGATTACAATCCTAGCTTCAAATGAAAATGTCTTGGATAATATGCTTTCAGAGTGGTATCCCTTTTCCTACACAATCTACTACTCCATAAATTCTTGAAGTGATTAGATCTCATAGGATATGAGAACAATCTTGCCATCATTCTCGAGTAGGTTACCAAATGATTCCCCAAAGACACTTCTATCCAACCATTGCTTTCTAAGCATATTGAAGAATCGTCATATATATGATTTCCCTAGAAACACTGCCTTTCCCTTAGGATAGGAGATCTCATTAAAGAGTCTCATTAAGATAGACCAAAAAGAAGCCCTATCCTCCCTTAGATAGCCTTAGTACTATTTCATCCCTTTAGGATTAGGACATCTCACCAATGGGTCTCATTAAGATAGACAACAAAGGAGCCTTATCCTTACTTAGATAGCCTTAGTGGTATCACATCCCTTTAGGATTAGGACATCTTGCCAAAAGATCTCATTAAGATAGACCATAAATGAGCCATATCCTTCCTTAGATAGTCTTAATGCTATCACATCCCTTTGGGATTAAGACATCTCGCTAAAGGATCTCGTTAAGATAGACCTTAAAGGAGCCATATCCTTCCTTAAATAGCATTAGTGCTATCACATCTCTTTTGGATTGGGACATCTCGCCAAAAGGATCTCATTAAGATAAACCACAAAAAAGCCTTATCTTTCCTTAGATAGCCCTAGTGTTATCACATCCACTTAGAATTAGACATCTCATTAAAATGTCTTGTTAAGATAAATCGCATAGAAGCTTGTTAAGCTTGATTTTTTCCTAATTTTTATAATTTTCCCTAAATTGATTAATACTAAATCATACCTGTTTAATATCGATTCTTGACTAGGGTTTAAAGAAAATTGATTTTTTAAAAGAATTTTGCAAACTTTTGGAGTTACCACCTGATTGAAGTTAGGAAATAGTTTAGGTTAAAACCAAATAAGTAGAATTGGTTTTGATCTACATACTAGTTTGTGGTGAGAAAACCGATTTTATGGGAAAATGATTTTGAAAAGAACAAGAGAAACAGGTTTAAGGGTTAAGGATTTTAAAGCCATACAGGTACCATAAACTTTCCTAATTTAAATTTAATTTCTCGAAATCACCTTTTAAAAATTGAAACTAAATAAATTAGATTTTCTTTTTATTTTTACTAAACTAAGTAATTTGAACTAAAAATGGAAAAACTAACTTTTTCAATTTTTACATCACCTCAGATATACTTACATACCCTTTATTTGGAATCAGACTTCTAAAGTTTATTTTGCAAAAATTTTAATTTGTTAAATGAATTTAAATTAAGAAAATGGTCAGATTTAATTTTTTAATAATTTGATTTTATTTTAAAAAACACCTAAAAGAAAAAGGTTACTAAATTGGTGTTTATTTTTAGAAAATTCTAAAAGTGTCATAATTTTAGGAAGGGTTGATTTATTTTTTATTTATTTAGAAAATTAATTTTTTCTAAGTGACTAAAAAAATTTTCTAATTTTTATTATGTCTACTTATTTTATTTTGCTTTATCTTATTTTATCTTTAGTTATGTATTAAAAGAGAAAAAAATAAATTGAGCACTTTCTCTTTTTTTTTACTTTTTTCTTTTTCTTGTCTTATTTTTGTTTTTCTATTTTATTTTTTCCTTCACTTTTATGTTTGTTATTACAATTACAAATTACAACAATAAATAAATAACATAAAAAAAAAGAAAAAAGTACAACATGAATCGAAATTCAAAACTAGAGATAGAGCTAGACCAAGCTTGTAGGTACGTTGAAGTAACAGATTGGGTGGAGTCCAATCGAGTTGCAGATCTAGTTAGGTTGACCAAGCTAGTTGCACAAGGGAGAAGATGGCAGCGGTGCAAAGGGGGTGGTTTTAAGCTAATTTGCACACTAAAATGGAGGGGAAATGGAACTTTTGTGTGTATCTTATTGGCTTTTGAGGGGGTAGGCCAAGTACCACCACTTTTTGTGGTTGTTTGGTGGTTATACAATGGTAGCCGCCATTGGTGGTTATGGGTGCTATAGATAGTAGCTATTGTGGTTCGAAAAAAGGCTAGGTCTTGGTCTTTGAGACACCACGAACTTAGCTATGGTGTCAAATTTGAGTAAAAATGTATGGGGAGTGGAGTTTTGAGCTACGGTCGCTATGGGTTAAGGTTTGGTGTCTAGGTAGTTGTTGTGAGACGCGATGGCTAGGGGTTTACTGAGTTTTGAAAAATTGTTGGTGAAGTCGAGGTTGAAATCAGGTTAAGGTAACCTTGTGTAGTTGTGTACGATTGAGTGAGAGGGTCTACCTAAGGTTGTATTTTGTGGATTAGATGGAGTGTAGCCAAAGTGGAAGTGTCGTGCGGAACAAGGAAGAGGGTTTGGTTGAGTCGTGCCAAGGAATGGAATAGAGTTGTCTAGTACGGTAATGTGCTTGGCTCTACTACGTGTAGAGTCNTATTTATTATTATTATTTTATTTTCTAAATTTTTCTTAAATTTTCTACTTTTTCTTTTATTTTTGTAAATTTTCTATTTTTTTATTTTTCTAATTTTTTATTTTTTCCTAAATTAGGATCCTTTGTCCTATTCTAAAAATTTTTAAAAATATATGCAAGCAAAAATATGATGTCTATTTCTACTCTTTTTTATGGTAAAGTTTGAGTAAAACTTCACTACAAAGACAAAACAAGACACAATTCTTGCCTCGAGGATAGATTTATCCTAAGAAACACTATAATTAGCTAACTATCCTAAGCTTGGTTCATTGGGGATTTGGTGCATGGTGAGGGGTGAAAGAGAGAGGAAGCGTTCTAAGAGTTAGCAAAGACAACAAAAAAAAAAAAAAAAAAAAAAACTGAAAGGGGGTTGTACCCCTATGGGTTAGGAAGAACCTTAAAAGAATTTAAAAACCTAATCGTACCCCTATGAGCTGACTATGGGCAAATCACTCCTTAAGCTAGCTAAGACCCTAAATAATTTGAAAACCTAGTCGTGCTCCCCTAAACTAACTAACCTAGGTAGGAGCATCTGTAGTGGACTAGCAATCCTAAATTTTGGAATCGATTCAAGAAAAACCTAGAAGTGCTCCTTAGAGCTGACTATCCTAGGTAAATGCACGAAGTACACCTTGAGCTGGCTAAATCCCTGAGCTAACTAACCTAAGTGGGATCATCTCTGGTGGACTGGCAACCTTAAATTTTGAAATTGATTCAAGAAAAACCTAAAAGTGCTCCTCAGAGTTGACTATCCTAGGTGAATGGATGAAGTGCTCCTTAAGCTAGCTAAGACCTTAAGTTGAAACCTAGTTGTGCTCCTTTAAGCCGACTAATCTAAGCAAGAGCGTCTCTTAGAAACTAGTAACCCTAAATTGGCTTAGAAGAAGTGCTATACAGGCTCACTAAAAACTTTAAGGGAAAATGATAAAGGGAAGCACCCATGGGCTTGCTAAGACCCTAAGAGAAATTGATAAATAGGGAAGTACCCTATAGGCTTGCTAAGAACTCTGAAAGGATGATTGATTGATGGCTGAGATCCTAAGGGAAATAAGTTGGGATAGTGCTTTTAAAAGCTGGTTAAGACCTAAAAGACAAAACAAAAGGTAGCATCCGGTAGGCTAGCTAAGAACTCTAAAAGGATTGATGAAAGATGAAGCACCCTATGAACTCACTGAAAGAGAAATTGGTAAAGGAAAGTGCCTTGTAGGCTGGCTAAGAGACAAATTGGTAAAAGGGAAACATCTTCTAGGCTAGCTAAAATAAATTGGTAGTGAAAAACATCTTACGGGCTAGCTAAAACAATTTAGTGAAGAGAAGCACCTTATGGGCCTGCTAAAAGATTGAGTTGAGATAGTGCTCTATGAGCTGACCAAAACTCTAAAAATAGTGAAAGATGGGACAATGCTCTAGGAGCTAGTTACAACCTTAAAAATGAGTAAAAGAGGGGAAAGTGCTCTAAGATTTGGCTAGAACCCTAAAAAAGGATTGAAGATAAGACAGCACTCTAAGAGTTGGCTAGAACACTAAAAATGAATGAAAGAGGAGACAACTCACTAAGAGCTGCCTAGAACCCTAAAACGAATGAAAGAAGAAGCAAAGTGTGGAGTGTAATCAATTTGAAGGACTTCTTGACTTAAAAAATATTCACAAACAAAAAAAATTGGTGAGAATCTTTTAATGAAAAAAAGGCATCAGGGATTAAGTCCCTTAATGACTTAGATTGATGTGATCAACTTTAAAAGGTGTGATCACATTGAAAAGAAACAAATGACAAGAATTGGTAGTTTGGCTAATTGAGTCGACATGGATTTGAAAATGGACAAAAAACCTATGACATGCCTTTACTTTCTCTCTCTTCTTTTTTTTTTCATTTTTCTTCTTTTTTTTCTTTTTTATTTTTTTTTTCTTGAAAGTCTGCCAATAGGTATGAATTCTTATTTATGGAGCAAATGTTATAATCATCCCCTTTCTTGATAACTGTAAGAAGCATCTCGTATTCTTCTTGAAAATGTTTCTTGACCCTGATGCTAGCCTTCTTCATGATAGGGCTTTGTGATTTCAAACACTCTTTTCCTAAGGAAAATGGTAACTCATGATTATTCTAGTTAAAGAGAACTTCCTTACTAACTTTTGGTCTAGATTTTGCTCTTGACTACTGTTCTAAAAATTATAACTCATTTTGTAAGCGATATGTTTTGATCATTCTGTTAAGTCTTTTTCAAATCAACATTATGAATTTAGGCTTTTAGTTAAAGGGTCTCAAAAAGGACAAATAAGAAGGCATATATTAAAAGAAAAACTTTTATTCAACCCAGGTTTACAAGTCAAGAACCTTTAGGAAAAATTAGAAGTGTGTTCACCCCAATTTAGAAAACAATTTTTATTAAAGATAAATTATCCCTTAAGATTAGAGGAGCTTTTGTCGAGTAAGGGTGCTATTATGGGTAGGAAGGCCTTATGTGATTCAACATAGGTAAGAAAGACTTTAGAGTGGATATAAAGGTTTTGTATTATTAGGCTTTAGAATGTGATTTAGGGCCTTGCATTTCTGGGGTTATATTGCCTTTTGATTTGGTTTGGTTGCCCCTGCTGGGATGTGATACATCTTTTAGGGCTTTTATCTTGCACTTAAGCCCAATTTTTTAGCCTCTTTTCTTTCTTTTTCTTTTTTTTTAATATCTTTTTGTTGCCCCATTCTTTCATTTTTTTTATTTTATTTTACCCCTTTTCTTTGGGCCTCTATTGCTGAGTCTTTGACTTTAAGAGATTGAAGGCCTTAAATCCATAGTTTCTAAGTGTATGGGCTTGAGTGAGGAATGTATAAGCTTGAGATGTTTGAAAAGGAGTTTTCTCTTCTTCATTTCACAGAAAAATAACTTATCATAAATAAAATTTATCTCTGAAATAATGTTACTAAAGAAAGCACAAATCAATTTTTATCCTTTTCTCCTAATCAATAACCCTAACCTCTAAATTGCCCTATTATGAGGTGGTTCTTGACATGGTTTAATTTTGAAAATTCTCTAAATCAGTCTAATAAGGTTGTCAAAAGATAATTGTGTTTGTGATTTGAAAATAAATGCCTAAATTCATTTTAATATGTGTATCAAATTCAAAATGGCCCTACTTTAAGGAATAAGTCTAAAATATCCTTACCATTATGTCACTCAACTCTCAAAGTGTTTAGGGGTAGTGTGTAGGATACAGTTTATGTCTTTTCATCTTAAACCATAGTAAAATTGAGTTACCAATTTTTTTAGGAGAAGTCTATTTTTTATTTAGCCTGAGGTAGAGATTGCCTTTGCCCCTTAGTTTCTTAAAATATGCTCTAATTTTGATACTTTTCTTCTAATTTGAGATCGCATTTGATTTCATGTTTTGACTTGGTTTAGGCTTTTTCTCAATAGGCCAATAGTTTTAGGTTGGTTTGGTTACCTTAATGGGCTAGGGTTTGTGTTTGGTTTAACTACCTTAATGGCTTATGACCTTTAGGTTAGTTCCTTAAATGAGTTAAGGGTAAGCAGAATGGGCTATGTTTCATATTTAGGTAGGCTACTTGAATGAGTCGAGTAGCTAAGGGTTTATGTTTAAATTGGCTACTTGAATGGGCCGAGGGTTAGTATTTAGATTGAATGGGCTAAGGGGCAAGTGTTTGGGTTAGCTTTCTTTAATGGGTCCACATGGCTTCATTTGGATTAGATGCATTTAGGTTGGCTGCCTGAGTAAGCCAAGAGGCTTATGTTTAGGTCAGCTACCTTAATGGGCCAAGGGTTAGTTGCCTGAATAGGTTAAGGGGTTTGTGCTTACCCTAGTTGTCTTAACTAGCCAAGTTGCTTTTTGTTGGGTTGGATGCCTTAGCGAGCCAAGTGGTTTGTGTTTAGGTCGACCCATAAGAATTTGTGACCATTAGAAAATTTATTTTTTTTATTATTTTTCTTCAATTTTTTTTATGAGAGAAAGATAAGGCTTTATTTTATAGAAACTAAGAAGTCTAATTACAAATAAGGATGGTGATTTTTTAGGGTTCTATTTATAAGTCAACAGATTTTATTTACATTTCCCTAGGGGAGAAAAAAAAAAGTTAGATGAATAACTAATGAAGCACCTATTTACAAAAGGGAATCCTAAAAAAAATGAACAATGATAAACTGAAGAGAACCTTTTATTATTTTAAAAGATCAAAGTACAGAAAATTGAGGAAGAGAGCTTAACATTTATTCTTGAAACTTGACATTTATTCTAAGCTTCTTAGTTCTAAACTGGATAAAACCCTAAATTAAGTCTCATAGGTGAGCTCTAAGTTCTTCCAGCATTTCACGGGTTTCCCTAATGACTTGTCCAAGAAGGGCTTTTAAGGCTCAATTGTGAGCCTCGGAACACTCAATCTTCTCCTTTAAGTAAGCAATTTCAGCCTTTAGTAGCTGCTCATGAATCCTAGGGAAGTCCTTTAACCTATCAGTTATTTAATTATTTGCTTGGTTATTTGCCATTTTACAGACAAGAATCAGTTATTAATAAAAGAATATATGTCAAAACATGCATATGATTAGAACCATTTAGGTTAGTACATTACTCTTTAAGTGGCAACCTTATGAAAAAAAAATGATCACATTTCTAAAATCTTTCCAATATTAGTATGGTTGCAATCCTTAAGAGTAATGTATTAACTTAAGATTTTTAGGGAAGTGTATGCAATTAGGGTAGGTTCTAAGAAGGCCTTTAAGCTTTTGTAACCTCACTCGTTTTGGCAAAATGCCTTCATTAGTCACATTAAGCTTTAAGAGGGGGTAGCCTAATCAACCTCAAGCGATGGTCACACCACATCACCCGAAGCCTACATAATGGCCCCCCTATCCTAAGGTCATAATACGGTTCGAGTTTGACCATTTCTACCATACATTTATGATACATAAAGTAAATTTCTCCTATAAATTTAAAAACTTAAATAAAGCTAACCTTGCAAAAAAATTAGTATAACTACAAACAAACGTAGAAAATAATAATGAATAAAATAATAAATAAATTACACTTAATAAGGTGATTTCAAAAATTAATTCTAAATTCAAATAGTTAGATAGCTAACCTTCTTGATGTCCCCAATGGAGTCACCATCTCATCGAGCTTGATTTTTCCCTAGTTTTTATAATTTTTCTTAAACTGATCAATACTAAACCATATCTATTTAATATTGGTCATTGACTAAGGTTTAATGAAAATTGATTTTTTTAAAGAATTTTCTAAACTTTTGAAGTCACCAACTAATCGGAGTCAAAAAATAGTTTAGGTCAAAACAAAATGGGTAGATTTGGTTTAGATTTAGACATTAGTTCATCTAGGAAAACTGATCTTATAGAAAAAAGGTTTTGAAAAAAACTAGAGAAATAAGTTCGAGGGTTAGGTTTTTTAAACCTTTATGAGTACTATAAACTTTTCTAATTTAGATTTAATTTATCAAAATCACTTTTTAGAAATTGATACTAAATAAATTAGATTTCTTTTTTGTTTATTTTTAATAAACTGAGAAATCAATACTAAAAATGGAAAAACTAACTTTTTCATTTTTTACGTTACCTTAAAGGTACCTGTGTATTCACTATTCAAAATCAAACTTTTGTAGTTCGTTTATTAAAATTTAATTTGTTGAATGATTTTAAATTAAGAAAACAACTAAATTTAAATTTTTAACAATTTGATTTTATTTAAAAAAAAACTAAAAGAAAAAGGGTCTTAAATTGGTGTTTATTTTTGGAAAATTCTAAAAGTATCCTAATTTTGAGAAGGGTTGGTTTATTTTTTATTTATTTAGAAAATTAATTTTTTCTAAGTGATAAAAAAATTTATAATTTTTATTATCTCTATTTATTTTATTTTACTTTATCTTATTTTATCTTTATTTATGTATTAAACGAGAAAAAAATAAACTAAGCTTTTTCTCATTTTTTCTTTCTTTCTTTTTCTTTTCTTCTTTTCTTTTTTCCTTTTTTGGATTTTTTTTCCTCTTTTTATGTTTTTTATTACAATTACAAATTACAATAATAAATAAATTACACAAAAAAAAAAATACAACATGAACTCAAACTCAAAACTGGAGATAAGGTTGGATTAAGCTTATAGGCAGGTTGAAATAGAAAATTAGGTAAAGTCCAATTAGGTTAGGTTGGCCAAATAAGTTACATAAGGAGGAAGATGGTAGCAGTGCAAAGGGGGTGGTTTCAAACTGATTTACACAACAAAATAGAGGGGAAATGGAACTTTCGTATATATCTTATTAGCTTTTTTGGGGGGAGGGTTTGTTTGGGGTGGGGCCGGGGGTGTAAGTAAGTTAAGTGCCTCCACATTTTGTGGCCATTTGGTGGTTGCACAATGGTAGTCGTCATCAGTAGTTGTGGGTGCTTTGAATAGTAGCTACTGTAGTTCGAAAAAAGGTTGGGTCTTGGTTTTTGAGACACTATGAACTTAGTCGTAGTGTTGAATTCGAGTAGAAAGGTACGGGGAGTGGAGTTTTGAGCTAAGGACATCATAGGCTAGGTTTGGGGTTTAAGTAGCAGTTGTAAGACGTGATGGCTAAGGGTTTGTTAAGTTTCGAAAAATTGTTGGTGAAGTTAGGGTTAAAATCAAGTTAGGGTAACTTTGTGTGGTCATGTACGATTGAGTGAAAGGGTTTATTTGGGGTTGTGTTTAGTTAATTAGATGGAAACAAGGAAGAGGGTTTGGTTGAGTCGTGCTAGGGAGTAGAATGGAGCTATGTAGTGTGGTGTGTGTTGTAAGGATGAGGATGGAACATGGTAGTATACTTGGCTATAGTGTGTGTAGACTCTGTAAATTCAACCTTCTAAACATAGTATCGGATTCGAGTGTCGTAGACATTTCTCTAAGTCAATAAAAATACATAAAATGAAAACCGACTAAAATTTTAAACCTGGAACTCAAAACGAACTTGAAAGACCCAATTATATAATTTGGAAACTCTTATCATGCAAGAAATCCCCAATCCCTACATACGTGTACTTAAAAATAAAAAATAAAAATAAAAAAATAAGAAAAAAATTTAAAACTCTATAAAATTATCTTAACGCTTGAAAAGCCATAAATCAATAAAATTATCATATGATATATATATGTTGCATAATAAAACGATGTTCCTAAATAACTAAGCCAATTGATCCTTAAGCTCATAAGTGTAAGTAAATTATTCCCAAGTTGGTGAAAAACCTTAAAACATACATAATCTCACTCGAACTCTAAAACATGCATAAACTCACTCGAACTCTAAAACCTAAGATGATCAAGGACTTACGATCTTAAATAAATAATTAAAAATATATTTTCAATAAATTTTATTTAACTCTAGGAAACTTGAAAATTTCTTAAGAGGCAAATCACAACCTACAAATTAATTTGAGAACCAAACCCTAAAAGAATTTCATATAAAACAATTCTCTTATTTTCACTTACAAGCCATGTTACTTATGGATAAATTGTAAACCCCACTTTTAGCAAACTTATGATTCAACTAAGAACACTTCCCGAATATTCCCAAGGATAAACTAAGCTAAGAATCCAAGTTTACATTTAAAAATGAATTTAATTTTCCAATTCGAAACCCTATTATTGATAAAACTCGAATACGAGAACCATAGACTCTAAACACAAAACCCTAAAACAATTAAGGACTTGTAACCCTAAGCGGCTAATTAAGAATTTAATTTGAATAATTTTATTCAATTCTAGAAACTTCCATAATTTTATAGAAATTTAATCATAACTTACAAATCAATTTAAGAGACAAACTCCAAAGAATTTCAAATCAAATAATCTCCTTATCTTTATGCATAAGATTTGTGTACATGAATAAGTAAACTAACTGTAAACCCAACTTTAAGTGGGCATAGGATTTGAGTATGAGTAAATTCTGAACGTTCCCAAAGGATCAACTAAAGTAGAAACTCAAGTTTACATTTAGAAACAAATTAAAATTTTCCAATTCAAAAACGAATTATTGAGAAAACTTGAGCTTGAAGAACTGCGAGCTCTAAAGCTACTTAAAACCCTAAACCTTAAAACCATTAAGGAATTTTAACCTTAAATAATTAATCGATAATTTAATTTGAATAATTTCATTCAACTTTAGAAAATTTCACAATTCTACAAAAATCAAATCATAAATCACAAAACAATGTAAGATAAAAATCCTAAAAAAATTTTCTATAAGGCTATGCCCTTATCTTCATGCGTAAGCCTTACACATAAATAAGTAGACCAACCAATCACCTTAGATAACTTATCAATTGAGAGTTGGAATCATTTATCAATTAATAACTTATCAAAATATAGTGATAAGACAATTTCCTTATCACCTCTTCACTTATACTACATATGGACAAATTTTCACAAGAATTCATAAGCTTAACTTTAATAAAAGTGACAAGACCACTCCATGACATAAAAAGACTTCCCATGGCAGATCTAAAAAGGGGAGAAAGGGGGGCCATGCATTTTTCATTCACCCATCAATCACTTCTCCTTACACATCACTATTCACCCCTTAATGCTTACATCATCAAGAGTTGCAATTGTTGACTTTTTATAAGCTTCAAGACAACACTTCCAAGACATTTAAACACTCCTTCTCTCTCCATTTCCAACCGGCCACATTCCCACCATTTCTCTCCCTTTCAATTTCACTTTCACTTCATCTTTCTCTCTTTTGAAACAAACATAAAAAGGGGAAACAACCTTACCCCACAAAATCCATTTTTCTTCCATTTTTGAAGCTTCACTCACGGCATTTTTTTCTCTTGCTCTTGTGACATTTTCTTTCACCATCTAAGGCCTTTTAAGACCATTAGAATCTTCCATAAACCCCATTCCAAAAGAGCAAAGGATTCGGGTTTCAAAAGGTGGCTAAAAGGAAGAGGCAAAGTTAAAGGCTAAAGTGGAACCTTAGTGCACAACCAACAAACTTTGCGTTAAGGATGAGTAAGTATTTCCTGTGATGTGTGGATTGGTATTTATGTTAGGAGACTTGGATTTCTTGAAGATGTGAGTAAGGTTTAAGTTGTTAAAACACCAAAAATCGTTTTAAGAAACAAACCCTAAAACCCTTACATGAAGTTGAAATATGAGCATGTAAAGTTGGTGTTTCGTATGGATATTTGTTTAATGCTTTGAATGGAAGATTTTAAGCTAAGGAAATCTTGAAATGAGAACTTTAATGGAGGGTAAGCATGCTGGACGTGAAGGTTCCATGGTCATTTGAATGTTGATTTTGTTTCCATTAAGTTAAACATGCTCAAATCTAGACTTAAGTTAAGGAAAAACCCATCACATGAAGTTTTATGAAGAAATCAACTTTGTATGACATGAGCTATGATATGGAAGTTTTATGAAGTATAAGATCTTTTATTTCCTTATGTGGAGCATGAGTTAAAGGATCATTTGATGGAAGGAAACTTAAGTTAAGATTTGTACACAAGTAGTTAAGTGCATAATCTACCACCTAAACTTAAGGAAATAATGAAACAAGTTGAAAAACCAAGTAAGGACCCCTTGGAATCATCATGAGCAGATCTGGAATGTGGGAAAAAGAAGCTTAAAAATATGATAAAAGTGAATGAACAAAGTGAAAAGATTAACCAAAGCAAGTATGGTAAGCATACAAAGCCTAAAACTCAAAACCGAGTCTAAAACTCTTAAAACAAGCCTACAACTCTAAGTTAGGCCTTTAATAAAATTCTGATCAGCACTCTAAAACATTAAGAGAGGTTGTTTTGAAGCCCATAAGAAATCCACCTAAGTCTCCATAAGCCCCCCCAAAGTCATTAACTTTAGTTTGAACAAAAAACAAGCCCATTTAACAACTTAAGCCCACTAAAGGGCCCAAGAAGTGGTTGTTAGCCTTAGGAATATAAATCAGAGTTGTAAATCTGATCTCCAGGAGTATTTTAAGCTTAGGATAAAATCTTAAGACCAAGCCCAAAGGATTTCTCAAGTTATCAAAAAGCCCATTTACCAAACAAGGCCCAAAAACACTCCAACACATGAGGAATGCTACTGTTCTTTCCCATGGACAGAATTGTATACCTCATTTCGAAAATCTAACCATACCACGTTAAAGTACACTCGAAAACGATGAAATTTGACTATAAGATCATAAAAATCGGATTTAAAACGAAAAAGTTATATGCGATTGAACTTAAGGTAAAAACTGGGAAAAATTTAGAAAACTGGTCAAGAGTATAACTTAAGAAAAATTTACTTAGTTTCTTAAGTTTGCTTCAATTCCTTATAAAAAATTATTTCAATGACCAGGGGACACTGTTTACGGAGACGACTTACCTCCGGATTACTTTGACTGACCCATATGGCAGAGTGAGTAAATTCCTAATGACTCTTTACTTGATTATGCTTGTAGAATAGATGCACCTAAACTATATATATAAATTTGGATGCTTGTGGGATATGGGAGATGCATGTGTGTGAATTTATGGATGAATACGATGATTTTTTTTAATTATATATAATAATGGGAATTGTTTGTAATGCATATATATATGTGAATTGNGCTAAAGTGGAACCTTAGTGCACAACCAACAAACTTTGCGTTAAGGACGAGTAAGTGTTTCTTGTGATGTGTGGATTGGTATTTATGTTAGGAGACTTGGATTTCTTGAAGATGTCAGTAAGGTTTAAGTTGTTAGAACACCAAAAAAAATCGTTTTAAGAAACAAACCATAAAACCCTTGCATGAAGTTGAAATATAAGCATGTAAAGTTAGTGTTTTGTGAAGACATTTGTTTAATGCTTTGAATAGAAGATTTTAAGCTAAGGAAATCTTGAAATGAGAACTTTAATGGAGGATAAGCATGCTGGACGTGAGGGTTCCATGGCCATTTGAATGTTGATTTTGTTTCCATTAAGTTAAACATGCTCAAATCTAGACTTAAGTTAAGGAAAAACCCATCACATGAAGTTTTATGAAGAAATCAACTTTGTATGACATGAGCTATGATATGGAAGTTTTATGAAGTATAAGATCTTTTATTTCCTTATGTGGAGCATGAGTTAAAGGATCATTTGATGGAAGGAAACTTAAGTTAAGATTTGTACACAAGTAGTTAAGTGCACAATCTACTACCTAAACTTAAGGAAATGATGAAACAAGTTGAAAAACCAAGTAAGGACCCCTTAGGACCAACATGAACAGATCTGGAATGTGGGAAAATGAGGCCTAAAAATATGATAAAAGTGAAAGAACAAAGTGAAAAGATTAACTAAAGCAAGTATAGTAAGCATATAAAGCCTAAAACTCAAAACCGAGCTTAAAACTCCCAAAATAAGCCTAGAACTCTAAGATGGGCCTTCAATAAAAATCTGATCAGTACCTTAATGTACCAAGAGAAGATGTTTTGAAGCCCATAAGAAATCCACCTAAGGCCCCATAAGCCCACCAAAGTCATTAACTTTAGTTTGAACAAAAAACAAGCCCATTTGACAACTTAAGCCCACTAAAGAGCCCATGAAGTGGTTGTTAGCCTTAGGAGTATAAATGAAAGTTGTAAATCTGATCTCAAGGAGTATTTTGAGCTTAGGATAAAACCTTAAGACCAAGCCCAAAGGATTTCTCAAGTTACCAAAAAGCTCATTAACCAATAAAGCCCAAAAGCACTCCAACACATGAAGAACGCTACTGTTCTGACCCATGGATAGAATTGTATACCTCATTTCGAAAATCTAACCTCACCACATTAAAGTACACTCGAAAACGATGAAGATTGACTATAAGATCGTAAAAATCGGATTTAAAATGAGGAAGTTATACTAAGTCCAAAGTATAACTTAAAGGGTTTTAGCTTAGCTTTGTAGGTTTTAATTCAAATCCTTATAGTATCGTATTTGCGATGTCCAGGGGACTCGGCGTTGGGGAGACGACCTATCCTGGATTATTTTGATTGATCCATATAGCAAAGTGAGTAAATTCTCGATGACTCTTTACTTGATTTTGCTTGTAGAATAGATGCACCTAAACTTATATATATGAATTTGGAAGCTTGTGGGATATGGGAAATGCATGTATATGAATCTGTAGATGAATGCGATGACTTGTTAATTATATCTAATAATGGGAATTTCTTGCATTATATATACATGTGAATTGTATGGAATGAAATTGTTTGATCACCTTGAAAATCAAGTTAATCACTTATACGATTAAGAAATCAAAATGAATCATGCATACCCCATATTGCATATGGATAACACCGACTGCCGCTTCATACAGAAGATGAGAAGGGACTCACAGGAATACGAGTTTCCTGCAGGATTGGGCACTAGCTACGCCATTATATATATATTGAGTCTCTGTCTTAAGCTAATGGGCTTATTAGGCACCGGGAGACGCCAACCGTCGGCGAGGGGCCGAGTCTTGTGGCTTCTGCTTAGGGCGTGTGATTGTGGATTGCGGAGGCCACCACACCGCTAGACTTGGGATTTTGAAAATATGATTTATTATTCGGTAATGAAAGTATATATATGTATATATATATACATAGTTTTGTTTTGACTTAAGCACAATAGTGCTAATGAATTAAAACCCAAGGTCTAGAACCCGGATTTTGGTTTGGGTCGGTTAATTATCTCCAAACCCCGACTTCAGGGGGCGTAATTCTGAGTCGTATGCAGTTCCTAGGTCACTGTATGCGTTTTTGGCATACTGATTATTCATGCATTCATATGATTGTGCATATAATAAATTTCTTCTATGTGGTATTGACGAAGGTAATTATCTCACTAAGCGTAAGCTTACACCCCAACAGTTCTTTTCCTTGCAGGTTGATCGATAGTTGGGAAAGGGGATAAGAATCGAGTGCAGAGTGCTACCATTGAATCAGTATGATGAAAAGCTTGTGTAGTTAATTCGGAATGCTCTGAAAAATGACTAATGTCTCATTTAAGTTTACTATCTTTAGTAGGTTTAGGATTTTCTAAAATTGTTTATCCTATTTCATTATTTTGGTAGGGGATACCGATTCTCTGTGGTTTTGAGGAATTGTGGAAAAATTGGATATCCATAATTATATATATTATATAATGAGTCAATGAACTAAAATTGAAAACTCTAGCAAACAACAATTTAGAGTCTTGCAATCTCTGACTTGCAAGGCGATTTTCTTATCATGGGTGCACACGTGATATGGAAATTTTAAGCAATACTACTAGGCCCCTATTAGAGTCGCTACAGTAGGTACACTAAGCTTAGAAACAAGTAGAGCACTATAAATAGGGACTCTTACACCCCATCTCATCATCAACAATCACTTACATTAGCTCTATTATCTACTTTTTCTTACAATGTTGCATGCAACCACCATTGAAACACCAAGAAACCACCCCATTTCAATTACTAGTTGACCCAAGTTGACTAAGTTCCTTATTTTGTTCTTTTTCTTTTATCTATTTATTTTTATTATTTTATTTGTTCTTATTTTAACAATTAGGACAAGGATACGTGTGGTCCTCAAGGGTTATGAGGTAACTACCCCCTTGAAATGAGTAGGGCCTACACATATAACAAAAACAAAAAAAATGAATTGGTTAAATAAAAAAACAACAAAAATTGATGAAAATGATAAAAATGAAAGAAAACTAAAAGATAAAATATAAGTGTCTTAATAAAATATTTTAGAATTAGGGACATTGTTTAGTCTATAAAGGTGTTCTAGAGCAACCACCATTCTTAAGACTAATAGGGTCTACGTTCTTTTTAATATTAAAAACTAATTAAAAATTTTAAAAATGAACAATTTTTCCTAAGAAAATAAATCAATAAGGCTTTTCCCAAAAAAAAAAAAAACTCTGTTTTATGTATAATCCTTTTTTAGGACTTTTATTATGTAGAAAAACCAATAAATCCTTTTTACCAATTTTAGAAAATTAGGAATTATATATATATATATATATATATATAAGGTTTTGTCACATAGAAAAAGGTTTATTTAGAAAAAAAACTAAATCCAATGAATTCTTTTCCAAAAATTAGAAAATAGGAGTTTTTAAAAAATAAACATAAATAAAATTAGGGCCTTTTTGAAAAGACAAAAAAGTCAAGAATTAAAAAATGAAAAGAAAATTGTTTCCTTTAAGTTTGATGGGTATTTTGAAAATTAAGGCCTAATTTCGTATTTTAATGTGGTAACTCTTAGGTTATAATAGGTTAGCCTTAAACTCGGTTTCTATGGTTTCTTGAAATTTTTCCAAAAAATTTTCAAAGTGAACTAGTAGCTAAATTAAAACCGGTTTGCCTACTCGATTCTAGTTTACTCATTTTTCTTGGTTTTACCGAGCTTCAACCCAATTTCACAAAACCACAAGAAATTGTTTTTTCTTAACTTATGTTGAGGGTTTAAATTAAATAGGCATAGGGTTTAATTTAAACCCAAAGTGTATATTTTTTTGAGTTCACAGTATTTTTCATATAATTAATTAGGCTCATATTCTATTTATTATGCATTTTCCTTGTACAAACCTATATATTAGCCTAATATGCGAAATAGTGAATAATACTATTAAAGTGGTTGCTAGATAATGTAAGATTGGTAACTATAACATGTAATTGATATTGAGGTTAAAAAGCATAATTTTTAGGACTTTTAGTTTAGAATTAAAGCCTACTCAAGTCGATTACGTAGTTACAATTACGTACGGTCAAATCGGTTATACGAAAGGGTATTTTTAGACTTTTGACAATATTGATTAGTCTTGATTCTTAAAATATCTTAATAATACTCAAAATGATGATCGTGGTGATATAAAATTTATTAAAATCGAATAAAAAATAAATAAGATACCCTCAAAATAAGCTTGGAAACGTGATAATAAAAGCTTATAAGAGTATGGTATTGACTCGTAGTTAATTTAGGGCCTGTGTATATTTTCCTAGGTGTGATAGGTGAGGAAGGATCACATCATGAAACTTAGAATTTTACGCTACTATTAAACCTTAGCAAGTGGATATTTTTGTTTTTGTGTAAGTAGATATATGTCTACTTGACTTAGAGTCAGTTGTGTCACAAACTGTAATGACATACTAGATGGATTGGATACATGATTCTATTGAATGTATGTTGATTGAGTGAAATGTTCCCTCATGTATGATTGATTTGTCAATGCGTATTTCTACTTGGAAACTAAACTATCATTTAGGGTATTCGCTTAAGTAAACTCTATGTGAATGAATATATTATAAAGTTGAAAAAAAAAGTTGAAGTTGAGATAGTTGAATTGTTTATGATGTTGAACTTGAGATTCATGCTTGATATTATTAAACTATTTGTTACATTCATGGCATGGTACGAAATGACCTACAGGTCAAGATTCTAAAAGCTTAAATATTGTTATTTAAGCATATAGAATTGCATTGCTTAACATATTGTGTTCATAATGTCTGGCTTCAATTAGGCTAGCTATGTGTTGGATTTTTAAACCATTGTTGGTGTTTTTTTTTTCTTTTTTTTGTTGAGGGTCCTACTCCTAGGAAACTCATTGTTGCCCTAAGTTTTTAGATGTTGTATCCAAATGTCCAAGTATGTTGACTAATCGAATGAGGAATTGGAAAAGCATAGAATATCGGTAATGATGCATGTTATGTACATGAGCATGGCATAAATTTCCTACATAAATATTTTGTATTGATAACTCGCATTATGAAATTGAATGTTCTATTGTATTGATCCTTGTGAATGTGTATTATGCTTGTTCTGTACTTATTTTATCCACTCTTACTTAGCTCATAGAGAGTTAAGAGACCCTAAATGTGCATTACAACCTACCACATATTCCAGCTAATCTAGAATATGTTAAGGCTTCTAAGTCCACCAATGAATAATAATATAAGAAAAACATATCACCAAATAATACATATAAATCACAAAGGAGTAAGTAATGACATCCACTCATAATCTCGATAAAACCACAAATATCCAACAAAGTTCAAAAGTGTATCGACTTATACTTAAAAATATAAGATTGATCAAGATAACTAAAATCCTTAAGTATCAAAGAAAGGAGTCCATCTCCTCGATAAAACAAGACTCTCAACATAACATAATCCTCCAGCAGAACAAGAATCAACTCTATCATAATCATCATAATAATAAATATACTCGACACCCTCCTCCTCATGGATGTGATCAACAAAAGTCTCCTCATATATAAGGTAATCCTCTGATTTAGTACCTGAAAAGAAAAAGAGTGAGTTGAAGTCCAATACGAGTACACAAAATACATACGAATGCCAAATCCAATCATTCACATGCATAAAATGCTAGTATAGTAATAATAATAGACAATAGTTTGATTATCTTTACATTAAGCTAACAAAAGGGTTATTCATAACCCCACTATACTTGATCTCTATCCACATACATAGGTGGATATAAATATATGTTTTCCTTTAAGTCTTTTATACCTAAAGTCCTAAGTCCAAAAACCTAATAATCTAGCTACGTCGTCCCATATGAAAATTCACTATGGAATCCCTACATATGATCAATAGTTGCTCCTTTAGGGATTTGCCACTGCGAGCCCATAAAGCAAGCAACTCAAGCACAACTAGCAATAAATTAATTTAGGCTAACTATAAATTAGTCCAATTCGCTTACTAAGTCCTAACAACCTGAATCAAAAGCTTAGACCTCAACAAAAAATCCGACAACCACTACAGATCTAAATGAAAAACAAGCAATACGTTAACTTTCAAGCTTTAAGACTAAGTTCTACCTAAAAGTTACCCACGAACCTATACTTATCTAAATAAAGGTTTCGAAAGAAGATAATCAAATCTAATCATAAATCCATGATAGAAATTAAAGATAATATCCATAAATAGTATGATAAAACAAAAAGTTGACATATTTATATAATATCATTTAATTACTTTAAATAGTAAGGTATAGTATATATATATCTGTGTGTGTGTGTATGTGTGTGTGTGTGTGTGTGTGTGTGTGTATAAAAGAAAATATAAATTAGACAGATGGTGAGATGTCAAATGTATAATTTTACTAATTGATATGATAACAAAGAATACATACTTAATTTGATAATACTATAATTCAAATAAAAAAAAAAACATAAATACTACAACAACTCCATAGCTAGAAAATAGCAACCTAACTTCAATTACAATAGATGATAGAAAACTGGCCCCAACATACACATATACTCAATACTAACATACGACATAATATATAATAGTAACTTCTATGTAATTTGATACTATATAATATGGAAATTGAATAATTTATTAATAGGAATCGAATACTAATACTTAATTATTTTCATAATAATAATGGAAACAAAATAAAAATAATACACTACATATATGGAACCAAATAAGAAATCATAATGGCTCACTAAATAAAACTGAGACGGAATCGCCAATGGGCACGAATTGATGTCGAATGAGAACCTAACATAAATAGAATACAGAAATTATACTGTGTATACTAATACACTTAAATAACTAACAAAAACTAAATTACTAAAGTGGCTCGAAACACGTGGAAACAGGGATGGAGTTAAAACATACAACTATTGAATCGATTTGAAGGGGAGCTCTAACATGTGAATGAATTGATTGGGATTGGGGAAAAAGCTTACGAACTGATAGAAAAGGAATTGAGGGATGAGAATTTAGATAGGGGATTAGGAAAGGGAAGTGGGGTCCGTTGATGAGGATTAGAGTTAGGGGGAAAAAACGAGAGAAGAAGAGAGGGTGAGGGGCGATTGAGGTTCAAGTAAGAGAGATTTTGTGAGAATAGAGAATTAAGTGGGGGCAAGAAGAGAAGAGAGATAGAGGGATGGGACAGGGGGAAACAATAGAAAAGACAAGGAAGAACTAGGGGACAAGAGGAATTCCGGAGTAATTATGGAAGTAGGTTTGATGATGAAAAGACATTGAGAGAAAGCTTTAAGGAAGAGAGTGGTCTGGTAAAGGAGAAAATAATATGAGCTGAAAGAGAAAAAGGATAGAGGATTATGGTGGGGAGAAATGGAATAAGGCTTTAGGGTAGTGTCTAAATTATTCTAGAATGTTTTAGAATATAGGGTGAGTTTATATTGGAAAATGGAAAATTAAAGAGTTAATTAAAATGAGAATATATAGTATTTAGGAAAATAAGTCATATATAAAAATTTTTTAATAGACATGATACTAATAAAATATTAAATCCTTCTTCATAAAATAAAATTTAATCTATTTAATGCATACATAAAATAAGAACTTTACAATAATAAGATCAAATTCTTAATTTAGACTTCTTTACCAAAGGATACACTTAAAAATGAATCTGGAAATGCTTGAAGTTTACTAAATTGAGAAAATTATCTACTAGGATGCGGTTTCTAATGATATGAGATTAAAGAATTTTACAACTTAATTAATTACTAACCTAACTATGGTGTTTCATTCCATGAAGGATCTATACATAAGAAATAAAAAAAGAATTGTGTTTTAGGTTTGGTTAAGTTTAACAAATGTACTCACTTCTATAAATAAGTGTAAAGCTAAACTCCGTTGTTGTACTCTTTTATTATAAATAGAACTTTTGTTGAATATAAACAGGTATTCCTATGTGATGATATATCCTATATTATGCCAGATGTGACAGAATTGAGAGATCGACACATGTCTCTATATTTGACAATTGTATTATCTTAGTGAAGGATATTCCATTTTCAATTACTACCAATTTGTCCTTTCTTTTTAATCATTTTCTATTTCAAGTAGTTATTTAATTTTGTAATTATAAGGATCATATGACTTACCCTAATTAGGCCATATAAATATCTCCACTTATATTAGTCGTAAGAATTAGAATAATGAGCATTCGATACATTTCCTTTTAAGCTAAGTATTTTCCTACTTACTCTCTCTTTACTCTTATCTAGATTATTGTTTGAGTGTAGACTAGTAATGAGTGATCTCTTATTATACTTGTGACTTATATTAAGTGTAGCTTAAGCTTGTGTGAGGCATTGATGCATCATATCCATCGTCAATGCATGGGAACCCCAGCTCAATCTTTGACTATCATAAGTTAGTTAAACCATCTTATGGTTCAAACCCATTGGTTTATGTGATACCTTCGGTCGTGTGTCCATCTACGACCATTGCTGGTATCATGTGGGGCATGTTTCTATCTGACTTTTCTAGCCAAATTTCCTTACAAGAGATCACATGTAGGATCACAATCATGATCCTTGACTATATTCCCCTTTGGATCCATTTCACTTCTTCATTTTGATGCAATTTGCATCATGGGTCATGATCATGATCTTCATTCTATTCTCCTGAGCATATTCAATCTCTTCTTAAGTTCCTAAACTTGAAACACTAAAAAAGACTGTTCAAAGTAGGGGTATGTTGAACTATCAAATAACAAAAATTAAAAGCTTAACAATAAAACAAATGAAAGTAGCTTGGTTTGCCTCCTAAGAAATGCTTTTGTTTAGCGTCGTTTGCTCGATGGATTGAGATAAAACTACCCATTTCCTTATACTAGGAAGAGATCAAACTCGACACAGTCTTCTTGATCTAGATCTCCTCCTAAGTACAACTTGATTCAATAAATGTTTACCTTAAATGTCCCTCAATTGAGGTATGAAATCCCCACCACTCCATACTGGAATGTTTGAGTTACTTTGTAGGTCCAAACCATCATGATTTGGGTTTACTTGGGAAAAGTCGTAGTAGGGATTCGTATAGTACGACCTTGTCCCCGACCTAGAATTGCTTTCCTTGCTTAATCTAACTATCATGGTGCTGATTGGCTTGTTCCTTCAATAGTCTTAAGTACTTATAGGCCATTTCCTGCCATTCTTCTAGCTCATTAAGTTGAAGTTTCTTGTGTTCACTTGGACACTCAACATTAAGGTTAGCATGGTTTATAGCCCAATAAACCTTATGTTCAATTTCCATAAGTAAATGATAAAAGTTTCCACACACAGGTTGGTATGGAGTGGTGCCTATAGGTGTCTTGTATGTTATCTGATATGCTTATAGAGCATTGTTGAGCTTTTCTAACCAATTTCTTCATACTCGACTATCTTTCCTAATCCTTTTTCCTTGTTTGTAACTTTTACTTGTCCACTCATTTGCGAGTGGTATGACATGGCGATTCTATGAGTAATGCCATCCCACTTGAACACTTTCTTGAGTTGAACATTACAAAAGTGGGTTCTTCAATCACCGATAATTGCTTTGGCTACATCAAATCTAGAGAATAGACATTTTAAGAAACTGTTTTACCACTCTAGCATCATTTGTAGGTAAAGCTTAAGCTTCTACCCATATGATACTAAGAAAAGATAAAAAGGAAAGCTCTACAAGTAGATGAAGAAGTTCCACCCAAAAAGAAACAAAAATTCATGCCAATGATAGGAGGAAAACCCGAGATCAAACAACCATCTGACCTAGATGTGTTAACTAATGCTACTACTAAGCAGGAGATAGTTGAGGAAGAAATTGCTAAGGAAAAAGGAATAAAGATTAGGTTTAAAGAAATTTCCACAAAAGATAAGGAGGATATTTTGTAGGTTCTTAAGAAGGAAATCACAAACTTTATTCAAGTTGGATTTGAGATAGCCTACAAGCTTTTATATGACGAAATCCAAAATAAGATCACAGCCATGGCTAGTATTCTAGAGTCCTACACAGTAAGTTGGTAGACTAAAGGAGTTAAGTTGAAGAAAGAAGGAGGACTTTTAATTTTTGATGAGCTTAGGAGCTTTAAGCTATAAGTTCAACAATTGAACTTTAGAGTGGAAATCATGGACAATAGTCTTCAACAAATTCACTCTGTTGTTCCACCTGTTTCTATTCAATCACCACCATCACTAACCACCTATCTTGCTCCACATCCTAAACCACCATTTTTCTAGGCTTTTCAACTTCTATTCATGTTAAGTGTTCAAGACACCCTTTTACTATTTTTGTATTCCTATCAGTTATCATGATTTGTGTTCTCAATTTTGTTCATGATCTTTAGTTGTAAAGACTCTATTCTATCAATGTTAATGTTCTTCATGTTTTGATGATCTTTATTCTTATTCTTTATTTTGCTAATAACAAAAAGGGGGAGAAATGGGCCAATCAGACATAAAATTATTTTGATGGGCATCAAGTTAGAAGTTAGAAGCAAATGCTAAATGTTGATGTTTGTTATTCTTTGGATTATTGTGCAAAATGTTTTTTCAAAAATCTTTTGTTATTATCAAAAAGGGGGGAAATATTAAGTTCTCTAAAGTAACATGTTGATGATAACAAGCATTAAGTTATCTTATCAAAGTCTTAAGTTAAGTGTTTTTAGGATAAAAGTTAAAAAGGTAACTTAAAAGCTATAATTAGGTATTGATTTCAATTAGAAGGAAAGTTAGAAGCTATTGCAAACTGTTAGAAGAAGACTTAGAAGCTACTACTCATGGTTGAAGATATGAGTTAGAAACAATTTTAAAAGAAGTTAAATGAAGTGAAAAAGATGTTTTTACTAGTTGGAAGTTAATGTAGAAAACTAAACAAAGTTGGCAATGTAAGGTAAAAACCACTTAGAAGCAAACTCAAAAGGTCTTCTATAGTAAAGAAGAAGAACAGCAAGACTTATAAGCTATGACAAAAGAAATGCAAATCAAGCTAAAGCTTAAAAAATTTCAGATATTTTACTTGTTTTCCTTATAGGTCAAGGTACAGCTTCATTAGTACATGTATTTGGTTAATATACTATCTAGTTCCACTAAGAAAGATGGTTAATTTATTTGAAAATAGAAGTTAGAAGATATTTTGAGGATAGCCAAATTTTGTGCAACAAACTACAACTAATTGTTATCCTCTTTACTGATTAAGTATTAATAGCCAAAAGTAATCTAAAATATCAAAAGATTTAAATATTGAAGTGGCCAAATATTAAGGAGCAACAATAGTCATATTTTGCAAATTAATAGCCTAGATAAGAATAAAAGATTTGAATAAGTCCAAATCTAGCCGTTGCAAATGCAATTTAAAATAACAGGAAGACTTCGAGACATATAGAGAACAACGACAACACAGAGACATATCTACAAAATCAATTAGAGAATTTACATGCAATTTATGCTTGAAATTGTTACAAGCTAATTGTCTTTTATCATTTAGTTTTATTTTGATACTTGAGGTGTTTGTAATAGGAAAATGATTCGCAATAGATTTGTGTAGCTTGTAGAGAGCTTGAAGACAGAGTAGGGTGACTAAAGCTTGTAATAATGGATTGTACTCTTTTATTTTTGAATAGTGGAACATCTAGTGTGGAAGATTGGATCCCAACAGTACAGTTAGAAGAATGGGTGTAGGCACAAGGTTGAACCACTATAAGTTCTTATATTCAGGCTCTTTCTAACTCTCATCTCTTTATTTTGCTGTTATAGTTGTTTTGTTTATTTCCAAAAACACAAAGTACTCTCTTGGAAATTCTTAGCCATTAAGTTAAGTAATTAAGGGGACTTTTAGATCAAAAAAATTGTAATTTTATTAACAATCAATTCTCACCAACCACACTTCGCCCCTGTGCCCCCAAACCATACCCCCCGCCCTAAAAAAAAAAAAAACTAACTTAATTGCTTAAGAGGGACCAACAAAGATATATTTGTTTCTATTGGAATTCAAAAGTGGCTTCATGAAGTCAATACCCCATATATCGAAGACTTCACAAATTAGGATGGGATTCTAAGACATCTCGTCCTTTTTGGAAATATTACTTGCTCTTTGACACCTATTACATAGCTCTACAAATTTCTAAGTGTCTCTGAATAGTTTAGGCTAGTAAAATTCGAACTCAAGAACTTTATGTGCTATTCTATTTGTATTGAGATGTCCTACAATTGGTCCTAAGTGACATGACCTAAAATCAGCTAACCTTCTTAGTGGGATACACATTGATGAATCATTTGATTAGCATAAATCTTAAACAGATATAGGCCTTCCTAAAGTAATTTTTTACATTGTGGAAAATTTTCTTCTTTTGTCAATAATCTAGTCCTTTAAGAAAAATGTTAGCAACTAAATAATTCACTATGTTAGCAAACCAGGGAACTTCTTAAGGACTTACCTCATAAAGTCACTTCTCTAGGAATTTGTTATTAATATCTAGCTCTTCTAACTTTTCTAAGGATAGATTCTCTAAGCAAGATAGATGATTTGCAGCCAAATTCTCCTCTCCCTTTTTATATCAAATCCCCATATCAAATTCTTAAAGTAGCAATATCCACTTAATCATAGGCTTGGCATATGTCTTATTCAACAAATAACGTAAAATAGAATGGTTAGTATAAACAATAACTTTAGAAAACAATTAAATGTGACCTAAATTTATCAAATGTGAAAACCATTGGTAGCAGCTCCTTTTCTATGGTAGTGTAGTTCTCTTTAGCTTTTGTGAGGGTCTTACCGGCATAATATATCGATTGGAAATGTTTTTCTTGCCTATGCCATAAAACTGCACTTACATCATAGTCACTTGCATCATACATGAGTTTAAATGGCAAATTCTAATCTGGTGCCACCATTATATGGTCATGCGTTAGCTTATCCTTGAGAATATTTAATGCCTCCAGACATTCTTTTGAAAAGATGAATGGGACACTTTTTCTAATAGTTAGGTTAAAGGTCTAGCAATTTTTAAGAAATCTTTAATAAGTCTCTTGTAAAATCCTACATGGCCTAATAAACTACACACAACTCTAACTGAAGTGGGGGGATGTAACTTTGCGATAGTGTCAATTTTTTCATTATTTATTTTGATAACTCTCCAAGACACCTTTTATCCTAGATTATGCCTTCTTGTGCCATAAAATGGAACTTCTCCCAATTTAATACCAAATTTGTCTCTTCACATCTAGCTAGCACTTTTTGTAAGTTCACAAGGCATTAATCAAAGGAATTCCCTAAAACCAAGAAATCATCCATAAACACTTCCATTATTCTTCAATGAAATTTGCAAAGATTGCCATCATGCATCGCTAAAATATGGCAGGCGCATTATAGTGGCCAAATGGCATCCTCTTATAAGCAAAGGTGCCATAAGGACATGTAAATTTCATATTCTCTTAGTCCTTTAAGGCAAATAGAATCTGAAAATAACCAAAAATGCCATCTAGAAAATAGTAATATGTATGACTTGATAGGCATTTCAGCATTTGATCAACAAACCATAGAGGAAAATGATCTTTTCTTGTGACATCATTGAGTTTCCTATATACTATGCAGACTCTCCACCCTATGATTGCTCGTATAGGAATCAACTCATTTCATTTATTCAAAACTACTGTTATTCCTCCTTTCTTTGGTACAATTACACAGGTCTAATGCACAAAGTGTTAGAAACTACATAAATCATACCTAGGTCAAGAAGTTTTATTACTTCAACTTTAACCACTTTTTTCATGTTAAGGTTCAATCACCTTTATGGTTGCACCACCAGTTTATGCCCTTCTTCCATTAGTATTTTATGTGTATAGAAGGATGGGTTAATTCCCTTGATATCAAAAATCTTCCAAGCAATTGCTAAGCACATTTAAAAGCTTTTCCTTCTATTCTACATTCAACTTAAAAGAGACTATTATGAGCAATTTTGCACTCTCTTCTAGGAAAGCATATTCTAAGTAATCTAGCAATCGCTTTAGTTTTAGGATAGGTAATTCTTCAATAAAAGGCTTCTGCTTCACCTCTTTTGCCTATTTTATCCTTCCAAACCTATTCCTCTTGACAATTAGCTAGTTAGCTAACTTCTAACTATGTTGTTACTTCAACATAAGTCAGATCACTTGCTAAGTCTTCTTGTTCTCCCTATTTCAAACAATAATCTAGTGGATCCTTTATTAGTAATTCTTACAAAACATTCGTTACAGAGGCATCAACAATATCAAGGCAAAAACATATATCATCCTATTCAATTCACTTCTTCATTGCCGTTTATCCTAAATACCATCATTTCCTTTCCTACCCTTAAGATAGGCTTAGCATCATTAACTTCAATAATGGCTCTAGTTGTAGCTAAAAAGGGTCTTCTTAGATTGAGTGGTACTTCAATGTCCTTATCTATGTCCAAAATTACAAAGTCTATAGGAAAAATAAATTTATCTACCTTAACTAACATATTTTCAATTATACCCTTAAGGTATGTTACAAATCAATAAACTAATTACATACACATTCTTGTGGGATTCGATTCTCGTAAGCCTAACTTATTAAGCAATTTATATGGCATCAAGTTTATGTTAGCTCCTAGATCAGCTAATGCTTTCTTAATAGATAAATCACCAATCAAGCAAGGTATAGTAAAACTCTCTGGTTCCTTCAACTTTGTTAGAAGCTTGTTTTGGAGTGTTGCTGAACATTCTTCGTTTAAGGTTTTTGTAGAAAGTTCCTTTAACTTCTTTTTATTGGACAGTAGTTCCTTAAAAACTTTTGCGTATTTAGGCATCTACAAAGAAACTTCCATAAAAGGTAAGTTAATGTATAATTTTACAAAAGGGTCTCTGAGTTCTCTTATTTAAATTGATGAGGATAAGGTATTGGAAGCTTATATTCTTTCACTTTTTGAGGCTTTGTCTTCTCTTTTGAGAGTTTTGGGGTTTCCTCAACTTTGCTTTCCTACTCTTCCAATACTAACTCTTGATTGACTTGTTTCTTGTCAACTTGTTTACTTACCTATAATTCTTTACCACTCTTGAGAGTTAAGCTTCTACTTGTGCTTGTGGAGATGGTTCTTGTTCCCTTTCAATAGTAAGTTTTGCAACCTGCTCAATTTGTCTTTTAATGCTTGTTAATCTGGCTTCACTGCTTTCTACATACTTAGTCAAAAAATCTTCTAACCTTGGCTTTTCTTCTCAATGTGGGAAGCTCCAAAATCTTTAGGGAAAATTCATATACTTCAATTGAGTTCCATATGGATACTCCCCGTAAAGATTTAACCAATCCCTATATCGCTCTTTACGATCGTTATAAGGTATATGTTGAAATCCCCATTGATTCACAAAATAATGAGTCTGTCTTATGTGATGTTGTCCTCCATATCCCTCTGGATTTACAGAGTTCATCATGGGATATTGTGGAGGCATAGGCAAATTTTCTAACCTTTGGCTTAGTGCCTCAACCTTAGCTACTAAAGTCATAGTAATGTCCAAGCCACATATGCCTAAACTCTTTTTATTGGCTCTGGTGTTCTCTCAATGATATCTTTTCATTGCCAATCCCTCAATCAAAATTTGAGCTCCTTCAAGCATCTTCATATTCAATGTCCCTCCTACAATTAAATCAATTGATTGTTTAGTGGAAAAATTTAAACTTCTTAGAAGGTTTGTACCTACATCTAACGTAGAAGGCCATGATGTGGACATCTTCTGAATAGCTCCTTAAAACACTCCTAGGCATCATAGAGGGTTTTAAAGTCAAATTGAATGAAGGATGAAACATCACTTCGAAGCTTGGTTGTTCTGGTGGAAAGAAAATATTTTTCTAAAAATTTATTGATTTGCTCTTCCCATAAAGTGATAGAATCTTTCTAAAGAGAGGCTAGCCACTGCTTCACTTTCTATTACAATGAGAAAGGAAATAATCTAAATCATATTACGTCATCTATGGCTCCATTAATTTTGAAGGTGGTGCATATCTCTAAAAAATTAGTGATATGAGTATGTAGGTCTTCTTTTGGTAAACCTTCAAAATGCAGTTGTTTTTGGACTATTTGAATAACTATTGACGAGATCACAAACTCATCAACAATTATTGTTGATTTCACTATATTGGAGTTAGCTCTACCGATAAAGGGTTTAATATAATTGAATAAGGTCTTCAATAATTCCCCGTTGTTAGCCATTACTCCAAATTCCTCAAACACAAAAAGAAAACAAATTAGAAGTGATTCAAATTAGAAAATAATAAGAAAAATGAATGAAAGGGAAATAGTAGAATAATAAAGACAAGAGCCTTCTTGATTTGCAAATCCTGGCAACCACATCAAAAACTTGATCAGTTGATAATATAGTAAACTAGTAAAGTCTAGGTTGTCTATCCCTTAAGGACTACATGCATTACTCACTCTTGCTCTACTATTCTACTTACAAAGAAATATTAAACTCCAATCACAAAATAAAATAATTAAACTCTAATGACTAAAAAAAAATCAAATTAAATAACAATTATATAAGAATGCAATAAACAAACTAGAAACCTTAAACAATCATATGGATATTTAGACTCTGTTTCATCAAGAAATTAACATGTAATAATTAAAAGGAATCCTAATTCATTCCCTATTCTTATTAATCGAGGAATTTAATTAATGAGTTAAAAGGAATCACTTTAGATATTAACTCCTACCTTAACTACAGTTTATCAGAATTGCTTCTACAATAGAGTAAATTAAGATAGCATTAAGAATAGGAATTCCTTTACAAATGGTATTATAAAATCTAGAAGAATCCTATAACTTATAGCGAAGATTATAGCAATTCTCTTCAATTGTGGTAAATCTAATTATACAGTGGGTCTCACAACCTCAATGCACAATAACTAATAATTAGATTGAGACTCTACAACTAATAACCTAATTAAATGGAAAACACATAATTAAATTAATAAGAAATAGAGAATTTCACTAAAATAAAACAAAGTATGTATGTTACATGTCTATTAAAGGATTTATAAGTCTAGGTATCTATAAATTACACTACAATAATGTTAAAAAGATAATCTTTTAATAAAATCATGAATGTAAAAATGAAAACCCTCAAGAACGACAACTACTCTTTACATTCTCTCTCTCTTCCTCTCCTCCTGAATAAGTATTTGACTTCTTATTTATAAGGATGTGTTAAATAACTCAAATAAGGAAATGTTTAAATGTCATGGCACGATTACACCCTAGGAGCACGGGCATGAACATGGCCATGTACTTTAGGCATGTTCTCCTTGCAATATTCCTTTAAGAAATCCATGAAAATTCTTAATGAGGGGGTCTATGAGTTTTTCGTTGCTCTAATGTGGAGTTCTTAATCTTTTACTCGTCATAGAGACTGCACAATTGTTAGACCCTGCTTGTATACTTACATTTGAGATCCTCAATCTCCTTTTGAGTTATAAGCAAGTTAGTGATGAGTTAGGCATTCTTCTATTGCTCTTCCTCTAAGCCACCTGATTAGCAAAACTTGATGTTGTTAGTAGGTAGACTAACACCTTTGGGAAGCCTAATCACCTTTAGAAACTGTTGCACAATCTTGTCATTCCTAAGGGCATAGTCACCTGTATTGACCTTCCATGAAGAGAAATACTCATATATAAGCTCGTTCTCTTTCCAAGGAGTCATGGGCTTATAGATCATTACTGAGAGTTCATTTACTGTAAGAATATCAAATCCCCCAATAGGTTGACTAGTGTTCTTTTTCTATACATCTGCTAAGGTAGCTTTGCCCTTAATAAGGTCCTAAACAAGAGATTCTCTTAACTTAATATTAGGTCACTTCCTCGATGGCTCAACCTTAATAGCCTTGCTCCTTTTCTACACATTCCCAACCTTCGCAGGTCAAGATTGTCCTTACGCCTTCTTAGATGGATGTTTTTAGTAGGGGAAGTAACCTCGTTTCTACCACCATTTTTTCTTGAAAGCTACCTAGCGTTCAATCTAGTAAACAAGTCCTTAGAATTAGGGTTCTTAAGTAGCATCTTTGCATGAAAGTCAAAATAGGATTAGCTTAAAAGTAAGCAAGATAGGAAAAGAATAACTTAAGAACACCATGCCTAACACAAGTAAGGAAGACTAACCATCCTTAGAGCAATTGGTTGATATCTCTTCATAGCAAGCCTAATTCAGCATGATGAAATGTTGAAGACAATACCTTCATCTACTATTGTACCTTCTTTCACTCCCTCAATTATATTTTGCTTACCTTAAACAACATTAGCACCTTCTGAAGCCCTAGTATAATCATCGAAAAATATAAGAGCCCTACTATAGTACTGATCTCTGATGCTGTTGACGTCCTGCATGAAATAATTAGAGTTATACTTCTCCATGATTTTATCATAGGCAGCTTTGGCATTAGGCAATAATTTCTTCATGTTACCTTCCCTGATAGGTAGATACTAGAAGGTAAGGAAGTTAAGGTCCTTCCCTAACCTACCATTATCCACTTTTTCTTCCAGTCATGGATGAAGGACTCTAATTTAATCAAAACCTTTCTTCTAGGATGAGCACAAATGAAAAATAAACCATCACATCACTTAACTATAAAATAAAAAAAAAATCTCAGTAAGGTCAGTGTAGCCCTAACCTCTAAGTCCTAACATATACACTCAAAAGCTATTAATAGTCTATAAGAGTTGGAAGTCAACATACTTAAATAAATGTGATCATAAGTAGAGAAAGCTCTCTTCAAAGCAAAAAAAGGAAAGTGCAAACCAACCACAAAATATTTCTCAAAAAGGGCAAACTCCCAATTACCTAAGGATGTGATGCACTCATGGATTCAGGGTCTCTCAATCTTCTAGTGTCAAGAGGTAGAGTGAAAGAAAGAGTGCATGTCTTCAAACTTTTTTTTTTATTAGGGTACTTATGACTCCATTCAAGATGACATCATACATGATGCCACAATGTAGGGGTTTTGGAACACTTTCATTCTTGCCATCTTCTAGGTAATCGTCAAAAGGGATTCCCCAAATTTGCTAAGCCTTAAGGGTGCATTTTCACCTAAGTTCAATGCAACCAGAGAAATCTTAAGGGCAGTCATCCTTAGTATTTGTCGTACCTTGGCCTTGTTAATGAAGGAGCATTAGCTACCCCATGAACTAAGGGTATTGTTCAAACTGGATTCTAATAAGTCACTACATTATTGAATTTTGACTAGTTGGAAGCAATATTAGACATATTTACCTTTGAGAATATGAAAGATAAAGTCAAAGGAGAGAACTATTGAAGATAGGACAAGTGTAGATGATAGAAAGAGAGTGATAGGTGGCTTAAATTGATGGATGCAAAGAGAGAGAGAGAGAAAATGTAGGGTTATAAATAGCCTCATGCATTGGGATCCATACTAAAAACACAATCATTAATACACGTACTATAGCACTTCATTCAAAAATAAATGGTCGAGATCGACACCTTCTATATACTATGTACATCATAACTGTCATATCATCACAAATGCTAATGTAGAGAATACAAATCTCCAACAAGCACTTAACCCATCTATTACCTACAAGTTGAGATTTAATATTACCATTAATTGATCTGAATTCATAGTAACAACAATGAAGGTTTTGGGGGTAAGGGTAAAATCTAATAGTAAGCAAAGGTTAAATATGCTACTTGCCCACATAATGCAATTTAGAGAAGGTTGTAAGTATAACAAGCTACTCTCCTCACTATAACTGGCAAAGAGAGTGGGGGAACAAATTTTGATAGGGGTTTTACTCCTAAAGTTTGGAAGAACTTTAAATGACCTAAGAAGGTTGTCACCCAACTCATGGGCTTAAGATCTAACTTTTACCAATCATTCCTGAAATAGCCTTGAAAATTATAGGGTTTAGATGATTAGGAAGCTTTGATTAAGGTAACAAGTAGTAAAGGAGGTTAAAGTACTTTTAGATAGGTCAAGAAAGAGGCTAGGAGCTCAATGTGACTTTATCCGACCATCAAAATTCAAGTTCAAACATAGGCATGAAAAGTTAGGGATTATTACATAAGTAACTACCCACTACATGTCCACAACTTGTCTATGTTCTTAAAAACTGGGGGATGTCCATGAGTCAAGGAATTTCAACATGTGACAAATCGGAAGGTAGCGGTTTCCAAGGGTAGTTGCTAGTCACCATCTATAAATAAAGGTCGACACTCAATAGGAAATCTTCTTCAAAACCCTCTATCTTTCACTATCGCAATCTACTTATTCTTACTTACATTTTCGTCATCCTATATCTTACTTAGACATCCAAGTAACAATGTCGAAGTTTCCCCAGCACTCTTATAGCCTAATTTACTTTCTTTTTGTAGGCCATTCGTTTGTTTGACAAGCAAGTTATAAGTTTCCAATTTGACTGTCAACAAAATTGAGTTGAACTTATTTGTGATTTCATCTTCTTTCTTCTTATAAATTTTCATGATTCCATCCTAAAGTTTTCTTGCCACATCTTGCAGAACATATTCATAAACCATTAATCATAGACTTTGATTTTAATCATTCGTCTTTCGAAAACCTTTAACTCCTTTAATTAGATGGCTTATCATATCTTCTTCAAGACTTAAAATCTCTTATCATGATATTATTTCTAGAGGTCTTTCATCTTCTAATATTTCAATATTTGTATTTTCTTCTAAATCTGTACTTTCCCACCACCCCACCCCCACCCCCTCTTTTTTCTCGTCATTTTTCCTTATACATTTCTTCTACAGGATTTACCTAAGAAAGACCTAAATTTAGTTGAGATAAAATGATTTGAAAGTCTTAATGGTAGGTTTTTTCCAATAAGGCTTCTATTCCTCTTATAGTCATTTTTATGAAGTATCTTTTCTTGGGCTTTCCCAGATTAAGATCTATAGATACCCCATTCCCTCCCCTTACATCCCACCACTACCCCTTACCTCGCCCCCTAAATTGTTAGGTAATAAAAAAAGGGTCCATAATTGAAAAAAAATTTTTAAAAAAAATGAGAAAATCTAGAAGAACACAAAAAATCAGAAAACAAAAGAACTAGAAAAAAATCATAAAACAAAAAAAAGAGTAAAATTTATAAAAAAAAAAATAGAAAGCTCAAGAAAAATATAAAGATTGAAAAATAAGAAAATACAAAAATAAAAAATTAGAAAAAAAATTAAAAAAATTGGAAAACAAAAACTAGACAATTTAGAAAAAATGAAAAAATAAGACTCATAGGATATTATAATAGAATAATAAAATAACAAGTACATCAAATTTGGCCTACTCTATTTGTAAGTCTTATATACATTTTATTTACATAAATGCACAGGGTACGAGCCAATTGGCCCGTTGGTACAATACTTAGACTTAGAAATGTAAGGAGAAGAATGCTACAAGTTCAATTTCTATTATGCAAAATGTGTACATTTTATTTTTCCCACCTCACCTAGCTACACATCAACAAATCATTGGGCCATGTGTTAAGTTAAGATATGTGCAGTCCTTTATTGGTCCACATAGATGACGTGTACCTATAAGGTGCCACGTTATCATCCCCTTCACTTGAAATCCCATATTTTTCTCCTCCTATCCAACTCATACCCCATATTTGGCCTTGATTTTCCATGAGATTGCCACATATAAACATAAGGTTTCATAGTCAAAATCTTATACTCTACATGGCCCTCTTCACATTGAATGCAAAAACAAGGCCACGTTCATTCATTCTAATGATCAAATCGATCGAGAAAACCAAGAAAAGACATAAAATCTAGGATTGAAAATCATGGTTGAATTAGCCATTAATGGCTCTTTCTATACATACTCAAGCTTTAACAAGTACAAATAAGGCTTCCCCATCCTCATTCGATTATCATTCTCACTCGACGACACTTATACAAATATGTACACCCATTTTCCCTCTCTATTGGTTACGTGTTTCTCTCTTTAGAGGATAGACAAGCTTAAAGCTTTTTTAAGCTAAGTTGGTGTTACTAACAAATTCACTTGATCTAAGCTTTCGAATTCAATCAATCTCACCTACCACCATAGCCTCTTAGAGCTTTACCCATCACTTAAGGCCACAACCGTATCCTTCCACCATAAAATCTTAATCTCCACCTGTAATGACCTAATTAAAACTCCTCCAATTGAGGTATTGTTCGTTTGGTATCAAACAAGTACAATTTTGTTCCTTGGTGCAATAGCTTCCAAGGAGGTCACCTATTTTAGGATTAACCTAGCTCAAGCATGCTTAGCTTTAGAGTTCCGACATACTCTAAGGCACTATACTAAAAGGCATCTCAAATTAGAGTTCCATCACTTAGCACATAATGGGTATTACAATCCACCACCCTTACAGAACCGATATCCTCATTAGTTTCCTTTTATAGGTTTAAGACAACCACCAAGCAAGGATTATGTTCTTCCAGCTGGTGGACTACTCTAATACTACCTAAATGACCCAAGTGGAACCATCGTGATATTGTCCACTTTAGCATCAAACACCTACAATTTTGTCCCTTAGTGTAACAACTTCCTAGGAGGTCACCCTTCTTAGGATAACTTAGCTTGAGCACTCTTAATGTTAGAGTTTCAACATACTCGAATCCAGTACACCAAAAGGCATCTTAATAATTAGAGTTCTATCACCTAATACTTAAGGAGTATTACAACACTACTACTTGACACAACAACAGATGTCCCAATAGCTTCACCACTATATGAAACCTAAGCTCGACCTACTTTTGAGCTTCAAATAACCACCATGCAAAGTGCCTACCCTCATTACTCGTAGCCTAACATCAACCACCATACAAGTGGCCACCTTACACTGAAAGAACTTCACCAAACCCCCCATTTGTCAATAAAATATCCATGAAAGTGAATTTTCCCACTCAAATTAAGCCTAAGAGCTGTCGGGACCCTAAAGGAGGCCTAGTAGGATTACCTAAAATTTCCATAACATGTGTACACCCATGATATGAAAACCGTCTTGCAAGTCAAAGATTACAAGACTCTAAATGATTAATAACTAAGGTTACTGATTTTTTTAGTAATTAATTTACTATAGAATACAAATATAAATAACTATGGGTATCCGATATCCCACAGTTCCTCAGAACCGCAGAGAATCGGTATCCCCTACCAAATAATAAGACAGGATTACCAACATTATAAAACTGCAGGAAGAATTAAATTATATTAAATTCTAACTTGTGAATATTTTCTACAAAGAGTGTTTTTATATTACCTATAAAAATCTCAACTAATCCTAACACTAACGTACATATCTTCATCTCGCCCTCAGCACTCAAGACTTATCCCAATCCCATCGTATGTGAACCTGTAAAAGAAAGACTATTGGGGAATAAGCTATAAGAGCTTAGTGAGCTATCCCTCATACCATACTGGCAAACAAGTTATCAAACAAATTATTACAACCATATGAATGCATGTACACACAGAATGCCAAACAATATATGCAGTTGACCGGTACTGCATATAATATCGAATTTTAATGCCCTCCGAGATAAGGGTTGGAGATTCATCGGCACCAATCACGACCGGGCTCTAACACCTGGGTTTTTACCCATAACTTTAAATTTCGTATTTCACAAAAATACCTTCCCATTTCCAAAAATCCAATAGTTCACAAAGTCCCAGGCCTAGTGGTGAGATGGCCCCCGCAGTCCACACTCACACCCTACAGCGGTGGTCTCTAGACGCAACCCCCAGCCACCCACGGTTAGCGTCTCCGGCGCCAATAAAACCCACGAGCCAAGGGTAGGGTCTTGTTATACCCATGCTCCTGCACGGTACTAATCAAATCATGTAGGAATCCATCCCTCCAAGGCCCTTCATTACCAACCGCGTGAAGCGACGGCCAGAATAAGTAATGCGATGCATGGATAATGCATAACCCTTTTGATTCAAGATAAGCCAAATATAATTAGGTCAAATTATAAAGCGATCAATCAATATCAGCAAACCATCCAAATCATATAAAAATCAATCATACCATCAAATCATCAATTATCGTATTTAACAATATTTCTTATAACAATCAATCAATATCAAGCACACACATATCCCAAAACCCCATGCATCAAGTTATTGATATTCAATTTATGTGCACTAACTACAAGCACAAACAAGTATAGAGTCATCGGGAGTACTTACTTGACTATGACGACTCGCTCTAGTCGTAATAACCGATCGGGAGATCCTCGCCCTCGTTGGGATCACCTGATCATTACGAGATAACAAGGATAATAAGTAGTTGACTCAACTAATGGTTCTGGATATCTATCTACCTAATTCTACTTAGATTACTATCAGCCCTTATTCGATTAAACCTAATTGTTACTTGTACGTAACTTTTTCATTCTATTTTCAATATTTACGAATTTATAATCGTTTTTCATCGTTTTAGGACATACATTCACACGGTGATGTCCGTTTTGGACGTTAAGACCCGTGTTTTACGATATGAACTAAATTTAGAGAAATTTTAACTATGAAAACTTAATTGCTCTTATTACTTATATTTATATCTTTTGTTTATACCTAATGAGTTAGTTAACCCTTAAATCCTTATACTTAGAGGATTTTACTTTGCTATTACTAATTCATGTACTTAATTAAGTATGATCCAATTTAGAAAGTATCTTAAGATTTACTAATTTAGGTACCTAATTATTATGCACTCTTCTTATTTTCTCATTTTCTAAACCTATGCTTATATCATTGCTTACGTCATCATTCGCTTAGGTCATTGCTTATGTCATGGCTTATGTCATCATGTGCTTACCTCATCACTTACTTCATCATTTGATTACATAAGCCTCTCCCCATGCTTATGTCATATGTACATGTCTTATGTACATTTCACTTCTTCCCTTATACTTATGTACATATACCTTATACATATATATACTTATACATCTACTTAGACTTATACCGTATTTATACATGTATACATACTATATACGGTTAGATACGTATCTTTATACAAAAATTCGTATGCCTAATTTTCTCTTAAGAAAATCCTCCCAATTTCATCCTTTTGTATTTCTATGTATGTGTTTAGTATAGTATACACATATATAGTTAGATATGGTCTTAATTCAAGTTATGTACATGATAAATACTTATGTATAAAGGTTCACATACTTGTATTCCTTTGGTATTTCTTTATGTACACATACCTAAGAGTACATACACATGTATTTCTTCCATCTCCTTCATGATTCTTCACTTTCTACACTTAAAGATGGAAACTTTGTTTTATCTTCTTCAAGACAACACTAAACACATAACTACCTATCTAATCTACCTAATTAACTAACTAATGAATAACATAAACCAACATAAAGTAAGTTAAGTACATACCTTTAGATGTGTTGGATTTAAGGAGACAAAAGTGAAGAAATGAAAGTGAAAGGGGAGGGGAAAGCTCACGGCATGGAATGAGAAGTTTTGGTTTGTTTCTTTTGTCTTGTTTTCATAATGAAAGGAAGAAAATGGTGAGGTCTAGAAGGGAGAAAATGTGGATGGCAATTAAGGAGAAAAGGAGAAGAAAAAAAATCAAAAAGAAAGAAAAGAAAAGCCATCATTAAGGAAGAGATATTTTCTTTATCTCTTTAGTGTAATTTGTTGACTTTTCAAAGTGTTGACTTTTCAAAGTGTTGACTTTAGTCAACATGTGTTGACTTGGTCAACTTTCAAAAAAAATAAAGACCTTTTTGTGTACATAATGAACTAATTAGGAAAAATTTGGAGAAAGATTAAGGAAATGAAGGAAAATATGAAGTGATTAATAAAAATAGATAATGAGATCTTCTATTAGGTATTTATATCCTATATACACCATTTGGTAAGCTACTTAGTATAATTAAGATGAAAACTATCATTTAGGGTATTAAGGTTTACTACATTTAACCTAAGCCTCAACTAAACCTTTAACTTTATGTAATACTAACCTATTTATATACTTAGAAGATGAATGTGATCTAAAATGCAATATCTTAGTTTCTAAGGGATCACTTAAGTATTCTAAATGTTTATGCATGATTGAGGGTTATCTTTAGTCGTTTACCGATGAAATGGCAAAATATGGAGGATATATTATCACTTAGGGTTTTAGGGTAAATTATGGTGAATTAGTGCTTTTATATCCTTAAAGTTATGGTTTTAGGGTTCTTATTACTTTAAGGTACAATGTTTTTACATAGTTAGGGTTTCATATATTCTTACGCGATTAAATCTTCGATTGTCGTCTTAGGGTTTTAATGAGGTTCGAGGTTTTAGGGTCTTCGTATGCGATTAGGGATTCAATTGATGATTTAAGGTTTTTCGTATCTACTTTAGGTTTTGGATTGAGATTTTGATCGGTTTTAAATCTTACTGGCTCTTTTGAGTTCGGGAAATCATCTACAGCTTGGATGTTTGTTTCTATACTTAGAAAGCTAAATTCGTGGGGTTTACAAGAGCTACCCTTAGCATCCTAAGACTATCGTTACTACCAACTTACCCATAACTCAGATTTGTTGGTTTCAACCTAACCTAACTTACTTTAGAATTGAATCCAGTACAAACCCATACACATGTTCGGCCTTTCATCTCTTATTTGATTTATATTTTTTTTCTTCCTTTTTATTACATATAAGAAAAAGAAAAAAGAAGAAAAAAAAAAGGAGAGAGAAATATATAAATAAATAATAAAAAAAAAACTTTTTAAAAATATTTTTCTTTTGCTTTCTTCTTCCAAAACATTTTCCTTTTCCTTTCATATTTGCAATTTTTTTTAACTCTTTATTGTAGAGTATGTTTTGAATAAAATAAAATAAAATAAAAATAAAAATAAAAGTCTTTATAACTTGGGAAAAAAATGTTTTCAAAAAAATAAAATTCATCAATAAAACTTTTTCAAAAATTAGAACTCATTTTATAGTTTTCTAATAAAAATAAATACATCAAATTTAGGGCCCTTTCTTTTATAATTTTTCTTAAATAAAATTAAATGGATAAAAATATAAACTTGGCTATTTTCAAAAATTAAAACAAACAAACACATTTATATTGATAAAAACAAGCTACAAAAGTTTGATACCAAATAGTAGGTATGTAGACACTTATAGAAAATTACAAGGTGACTAGAAACATGTAAAATTTTATTTTTCCCCTTTTGTAAATAAATAAATTCTTTTCTTCAATTTTTCCTTTTCTTTATTAAATAGAAAAGATTTCTTTCCTTAACTCATAAGCAAAAAATATAAAAATATATTTAAAAAAAAAAGAGAAAAGTGAAAAACAATAAAAAGAAATTCGTTTCTTTTTTTACCAAATGATATTTTGACAAATAAGTTTGAATTTAGAAGGTTTGTGTGGTACCTATTCGTGGTTTAATAGGTTAACCCAAGAAACTAAAACTTTTGGTTTTCAAAATTTTTTTTTTAAACAGGTTTTTCCGTGGTCTAGTAGCTAAATTATAACATATCCACTTAACTAGTTATAACTTAACCATTTTCCCAACCCTAATCAAGTGGTGACTCTAACCTTTTCAAAATTAAAAAGAAAACCAAGTTTTCCTTAATTCCTAGTCAAGGGTGAATATTAAATGGGTAAGGTTTAATATTAATTGAGTTAAGAAAAATAGAAATCGAAAATTTAGGCTCAACAGGATGGTAACTCCATTGGGGACTGTTAAGTAGAGTTATCCTTCAAAATTAGAATATATTTTGTTTAGAATTTATCCTTCAAAATACCCTTTCCATGTTATATCCCCTTTTCTCGCACCTATGTTTTATTTATTTGTATTAACATATGTTATTCCTTTTTTGTAAATATTTTGTTTAGTTCTATGTATTGATAAGAACCTTCCTATAGGTGCATTAAAGGACATATATTAGGGTTTCATGAAAATGTGTGTTAGATGCAATCAAACTCAAACCATCTTAAGAACCCTAGGATAAGGAGCCATTGTGTAGGCTTTGAATGTTGTTGTGTAACTATTGCTCAGGGTTGATTAGGCTACTGCACTTAAGCTTTGAAGTGGCTAATAAACCATTTCCCCAAAAAACATGCAAGTTCATAAAGCTTAAGGACCTATAGAACCTCCCCTAATTGCATAAATCTCCCTTAACCATGAGTTAATATACAATTCGAAAAGTTCTAACCTTATTGATGATTTGGTATCCTATAAGTTAAACCAATTGTTGCACTTGTCACTTACAAAAATTTCCATACCCTTGTAATATTTATAATTCCTTTTTGTAAAAGTTCTAGCATTCATGTGCTCCCATTTGCATTCTTTTATTAAATGCTTCTTACCCATCAATTATATAGGTCCATGGTAAATAATCAATAGGCTAACAATCAAACAGCATATAGGCCACAAGACCTTTATAGGATTTACAAATAATCATTAAAAGTTAAGGTCGCTTATTTGAAAGAGAGGCTTAAGTATTTCAAAGCTCACAACTAGGCATTATTATCCTAGCTCAAAATGGTCCCTAGAAGAACACGAGTGATGTTAGAAAATCTTATAAATCAGCTACAAGAGTTAAACTAGGGGTTTTTTTATTGTAATAAACAAGCCTATGTAACACCTTACCTTCTAGGCGTCTGCTTAAAACATTTTTTTAACTTTTGGTTCCTGAAGACGATTCATTACTACCATCCCTAAGTTAGGGATAAGGTAAAACTTGTGTCCAACCTGTCATTCACTTTATAAAAACACTTGATTTCATGTCTTCTCTTTATTCATATAATGTTAACTCAATAAAAGTCTTTACATGTGATGGGGATTACGGACCAATCACTGGCTCCCAAGCTTGAGGACTTACTCATATGGTTCATCAAGCTATCCAAAGAGAATCAAACTCTGAAGAACGATGCATTCTCTAGTCTAACTAACCAAATTACTTTGTTCTCCATCTCATTAAAAAGACTTCCAAGGTGCCTGACCTAATACCGAGCTAACCCCTTCACAATACATTAGTCTAAGGTCGAGCACTAAACCTACCTACTGCCAACCTGATACATCCTTAAGGCCAAATTGCCCCAATCCTGAGCCGACCAGTTGAGGTCGACCAGATAATGACCACCTACTAGAGCAATCCTTCATCGGTCCAAAACATCTAAGTTGTCAAGCATCCAACTCTAACCTAATCTGCTTAGAACCTATTCTACTCGACAAGTAGCATCATTAAGACCACATAATAGACAGTTAACACATACCCAATTTTCTAATGTCCATACTATCCTTTTTGCAGCCAAATATCCTTTTTTCCTATTTACTACTTTGCCCTTATAAACCATGTATCTTTCCTTTTTTCAGTTGGAATCCTTTTTGTAAATTACATATACCTAAGACTTGTCCTTATTAAGCCATATAAATACTTGTAAAACGTAATGGCTACAAGAATTTTTAATCAAAATAATACTATTGAACTTTAGAAATTTTACCCTTATTTCTTCTTCTTGAGCTTATGTTTTCTTGAAGAGGACTCAAACCTTGAAAAGCTCTTATCTAGTGATTGAATGTAAACTAGTGGCGAGCAACCTCGTGTTATACTTGTAAGTCTTATCAAGTAGAGCTCAAGCTCGTATAAGGCGTTAATGAATAACATCCACAATTAGTGCACAAGGACCCTTGCTCAACTTTCGATTTCTATTTATCCTTCAAGCCATCTTGCGGTTCAAACCTATCCTTTTTTTTTAGCTTACGTGATATCGATAGTCGTGTGTTTCCCCTTTTCCCGGCGATTCGTATCAACATATGTAAGCCAAACTTTGAGTATCACAACTATACAACCTTATACAAAATTAAAATTCATCAAAAAGTCTGTATACCACATTTATAATCTCATGCCTAGGTCTTCACAACATGACTTGATCTTAGAGCACTATTCTTAGACTTCCAAATCTAAGTTTGTAACTACGTGTCCTTAAGGAAAAACGTTGCTATTAAGTGGACTAAGTCTTCTAGCTCTTGGGAGGTCATATCTAACTTCTTCTCTAACTCGAGGATAAGACAACTTATACACTTAGCTTATTAAAAGCAGAGTGAGTGGATAGCAAATAATAGTACGAGCAGAATCATATCATAAATATATAAGCAATTAATCAATTAGTCATAATACTCTTTAGTTCAACCAAACAATGCAAATGCAGCAAACGCATGCCATACTAATGCACGAAATATACATCGACACTAATATCCTAGCCTAAGCCTATCTAGTTATTCGATACTCCCTAGCATCTGGATATTATGTCTAGAACCTAGGAAGGAAAAACACTTAACCAAGCAGAAGCTATGCAATTTTTATATCTTCGAAAAACCAGTTTCTATTAACTAAGTTGTTTCCTTTACAAAACCAAGCTTTTAAAAACTAAACCGTTTGCTTAACAAAACCTAGTTTTTCAAAATAAAACTTAACAAAGGAAAATCCCAATTTTAGAAAACTTAACCCATAGGTCCTTTTCATGCCATGCCATGCCATGCCATGAATGCAACAACCACATTTCAAGAAACACCAAGCAATATCAGGCAATTACCAAGCAAACACCAAGAAAGCTCATTTGTCTATTTATTAGCCAAGTTTTCACTTCATTCCATTTACTTTTCCATCTTTAAAGCCTCGTTATTGGGTTCACTTAAGTAGACACCTTAAAAGGTAGAGTTATTAGTTAATACCTAGCTTATTGTCCGAGTTAATATAGATCTCAACCAATAATTATTACTAAGCAGTAGCACAATTAAGATCACTAAAGTCACCAACTAAGCATGATTCATCAAACATCTTATACAAAAGAGCTCAAATACCATTTCATAACTCATACATCAACATATCACACTTGTACACAAATCAACCAAAGTATTCATAACAAAGCAAGTTAGTAAGTCATATAAGTAGATATAAATATGCTTAAAACGTACAAATATCCACTAACTAGGGCCACCAATCGCATGATAAGTGGACCTATCAAGTTATAATATAGTAGACTCGAAAGTCTAGGTTGTCAATCCCTTAAAGACTGCACCTACTACTTACTCTTGCTCTATTATTCTACTTGTCAAGGAATAGTTGAATTTCAATTGTGGAACAGACAATTAAATTTTAACAAGCAAGAGAAATAAAATTGTGCAACTATTAATCAACAAAACAATAGTAAAGCAAGAACCCTAATTGACCATATATATATCTAGACTTTATTTCACCGAGGAATTAACATGTAATAATTTAAAAGATTTCTAATTTGTTTCATATTCTTATTAACTAGAGGAATTCAAATTGTGAACTAATAGGAATCACTTCACTACTAACCTATAACCTTAACCACACTCTATCTGAATCACTTCTATAATAGAATGAATTAAGATAGCATTAAATATATGAATTCCCTTTACAAAAATCATTATAGTAAATTCCAGAAGAACTCTATAACTTATCACTAAGATTATAGGCAATTCCAAAAGAACCCTATTACAATCAGGTCTCACAACCTCAATGTATAATATCCAATAATTAGATTGAGACTTTAGAAATATCAATTCTATTCAATACAAAAAAACACAATTGAATTAGCAAGCTATATAAAATTTTATCAAAATAAACAAAATAAGCACTTTACATGTTAATCTATGAATCTACTGGTCTAAATATCTACATCTTACAAAATAGCCATACTAGAAAATAAATCACAAAACATAGAAATGAAAATCTTAACACTATCGCCCCTGTTTTGTTTTTGCTTCTTCCCTTTAGTCTCCTTTCTTCTTCTCTTCCTCCTTTTTAAATGAGTATCTCACTTCCTAAAAATCACCCAAATATGGAATTTTTCAATGTCATAACATGACCATGCCCTAAGAACATGGGCGTGTACTTGGGTTCGATGTGTACTCCAAGTGTGTTTTATTTGCAATGTTCTTCTAGAAAATTCATGAAAATTATTAATAAGGAGATCACGACTGGACAATACAGCCATGTTCTCAATCATGTTCTTCTCTAAACTTTCAATCTTCGGTAGATTTTGATTTTAAGCTTGCTATCTTTGATCAGCTCCTTAAATCAAGTGAAATTCTTCTCAAATTTGGGCAACTTTCATCCTTTTTACTTGAAATGACTCCTCCAAGTCTTGAAATCAACAAATGACTCATCTAAGTATCAAAATTCATTAAAATTCACATCAAATGGACAAAAAGTATTATAAAACACATTAATAAATATATGTAAAATCACATTTATCAACCACTTAGCAAAAATCCCTAAACTCCTACATCTTGTTTCCTAGGATCTTCTTCAATTACTTCACCTAAATAAAATGTGAATGGCACTCGAGTCAAATATATGTCAAATATAAGCAAGATCACTAATTTACTCATACTTAGGGTTTAAGTCTTGGGGTTGTTCTTTTTTAAACAAATTTTGTCTAGTATACTTTCTAATCTACTTTCTAACTTACTATAAACCCTGTAAATTTCCTAAAAGAGGGGTTAGAAGTTAATAAGTTCTTCCAAAAGATACCCTTAGTGTTGATAAGATAACGAACCTTAAACTTAATAGGATACGCTCAAAAACCTTAATGCAAACTCCTAAAACTCTAAATGGCAATCTTAGCCCTAATTTAACCCCTATACTTAAAGCCCTCAAATCCTACAAACAAATGCAAATAACTAATGTTAACTCCCAAGGTCAATCTAATCTAACAAAACTAAACCCAAACCCTAATAGGAAAGAGATTGATAGTCGAAGCCCATGAGAGCTCCCTAAAACCAATAAGGGGTAAACTAAACAAAAATCAATGTTGGTATAGATAACCCTTATAATGAATTCAAAACCTTAAAACAAATACTATCATCCTTAAATAAACCTTTGAACACTAAAATCCTAGTTGGAACCCTAACATATATAAGCCTCTAAATTGTAAAACCTTAATATACAATCGAAAACCTTAATCCAACTATTATACTATAATTAAATAGTAAAAATATTCATTAATTGGAGATTAATTGCTTAATTGCCCTAAAAACCTAATCTACCCTCTAACACGTACTCAAATAGAAATAATTGTCTCAATTCCTTAAACTAATTAGACAAGATTATCCAATGGGCTTAACCAACTTAATTTAACACATTAAGCCCTAAAATGTACCTAATTTGTGCCAAGTGTACTAGTAATTAAGATTAAGAAGCTTAATTACACCTTAATATGCTAATTGGGTTTTGTATCATAATTAACTACAAATCAAGAACAATTAATCATATGAAACAAAAGTAATTATATGAAAATATCTCCTTAAGAATGCCAATGTTATACTTAAGGAGACTATGAACCCCATAAACTTTTGAATCCAAACTCAAAGTTAAATACAGGAGTTAATAAGTAATCCTTAGAACCGCTTAAGATATAATAACGAATGATATAATAATAAAATCCATAAATTAAACGATTAAACCCTAAACAATAAGTCACAAACCCAAAGTAGTAAGTTAGAAAACCCTAAAGAAAGTAAAACTTTAAAACCTTAATCGTATACATAAAACCTTAAAACCCCTAATATGCGAGAAACCCTAAAACAATGGGAAAATATAAATAAACTGAGTAAAACCTCAATTGGAAGTACAAAACCCTAATTCAACTAATAAACCCTAAGTATATCTATCGAGTCTAGTTTTTCACCCTCCTAGTTCTTTTTATAAAATTAGGTCTTCTCTAAGCCGATTAGTACTAAACCCTACCCGTTTAATACTGATCCTCGACTAGGATTTAAAGAAAAACCATTTTTTCAATTTCAAAAGGGATTAGAGTTGCCACCCGACCGGAGTTGGGAAAAAGAGTCAAGTTATAACTAATTGGGTGGATCAGCTATAACTTAGCTATCGGTCTATCGATTAAAAAAAAAAACCATTTGTAAAATAGCTTTTTTAAAAACCAGAGATTTAGGTCTAGGAGCTAGTTTATTAAACCCTACATGGGTACCACTTTTTAACTTTCCGAATTTAACTCCACCTTTTAAATATACCCTTTTTAATTTCTAAAAACATCTAATTATGATGCATGTGACTAAATTGATTAATTTACATAAATATCTAAAAATAGAAAAAATAAAACTTTCCATATTTTAAGTCGCCTTGTACTTGTGTACGGGTGCCTATGTACCCGCTATTCGGGATCAAATTTCCATAGTTCGTTTAATGAAAATATAGCAAGTTGATTGATTTTAACTTTAGAAAAATTGCCGAGTTTATATTTTTACCCATTTTGAGTTGATTTGAGAAAAGATTATTAAGGGGTCCTAAGTTGGATTTTATTTTTGGAAAACCTAAAATGCCTTAGTTTGGAAAGGATCTGTTTTATTTTTATTAAAAAAAAATTGATTTTCTAAGTGTCAAAAAGTAACCTTTCTATTTTTATTTTATTATTTTTATTATTTATTTATTCACTTTTTATTATTAGTTAACTCTCTTTTTTGTACGGTTTTTCTTTTGTTTAAATGTGAAAATAAAAAAAAAAAACCAAAATAAAATACTTCCTATTCTTTTTTTTTTCTTTCTCTTTCTTCTTTTTTCTTTACTTTTTCCTTTCTTTTTTTTCTCTTCTTTATTTTTTTTATTACATTTACATAGATAAATAAATAAATAAATAAAACAAAACAAGAAAAATAAATAAATAAAAAAGAAATCGGGAGAAGGCAGTAAGATGTGCGAGTTAGACCTGGGTTGCGGGTTGGGTTGGACTGTTGGACCAGGTCACGAGTCAATCCTCTAGGTTGGGTCGAATCTTGGCTTCCTCTTCACCAGTACTAGCAAGGCACGATTCAACCCGATTTAGCCTCCAAATCGAAGGGGAAAAGGCACTTTTGTGTATTTCTTATTGGGATTAAGGGAGGTAGAGGAAATGTCGTGGTTAATGGAGATTGTTTTAGGTGGTTTTGAAAGTGGCGGTCAGCGGTGGTGTTCGTTCCTCCAACATTGTGGCAGCTGGGTATGAATGGAGTGTTGGTTTAGGGATTTAAGGGTACGAGGAGAGTGGCCGTAATGTTAGTTTAATTTGAAGGACGCTAAGGGTGGTGGTTCGAGGAGAGAGAGAGGGGCGGCGGTTAGGGTTTAATGGTAACTACCTTGGTGGAGTTGCTATGGGTTACGACAGAGGTCGAAGGCAGCTGAGTTGGGGAGCCTGAGTTATGGGTAGTCTTCCTAGAGTAGTGGCTCAGCTCGGTGTCGAGTCTAATTTTTCGGTTTTCTAATTATTTAAGACTAATTTCTCATTTATTGATTAATACTAAACTCTTACCCATTTAATATTAATCCTCGACTAAAGAAATTGAGAAATTCCGGTTTTTTATTAAAAATAATTTTTGGAGTCGCCACCCGACCGAAGTCGGGAAAAGAAAAAGAAACCGTAACCAATTGGGTGGATTGATTACGATTTGGCTACCGATCTTTGATTTCAAATTTAATGAAGAACCAGAGGGTTCCGAATTCGGGGGCTAACCTATTAAACCCTTAACGGGTACCACTATCTATTTGCCGAAATTAGGATTATTTTTCTAATTATAATATTTAAAAAAATAAATAAATAAAAATCAAAAGAAAAAAAAAAAGAACCTAGGTTTCTACAGATTTTATCATCGCCCCAAAGGTACCTATGTACTTGCTAGCCGGGATCAGACAATCGTAGTTCTTTCAAAAAAATTTATAGTGGTGGTTCTTTTCATAAAAAATGATTGGTTGAATTTACGTTTTTATTAACCATTTTATTTTTATTAAGAAAAATCCCTAGAAGCCTAATTTTTATTCCTAACATAAAAAAAAAAAAAACCTAAAAACCTAATTTTTGAAAAACGCCAAATTAAGATTTTTATTTTAAAAACAACTAAGTGATAATTTTTTATTTTCAAGAGAAATCCTAAAGATTTTATGAAATATGCAATGTTCTACATGATGAAACTTTTATATAGAAAAGATGCTTAAAACATTAAGAAAGAAAGAAAGAAAGAAAGAAAGAAAGAAAGAAAGATTTCCTAATCATAGAAAAGATGTCTTAATCATAGACAAGATATCTAAATGTCTGAATCATAAAAAAGAAACCTAAACTATGGAAAAGACATCTAAATTATGAAAAAGAAAACATCTAAACTATGGAAAAGACATCTAAACTATGGAAAAAATGTCTAACCATAGAAAAGCAGTCAATTAAAAATTTTTTTTATTTTATCAATATCAAAATGATTTTTTAATTTAGAAAAATAACATATTTTATCGTCGCCCCGAAGGTGCCTACGTACCCGCTAGCCGGGATCAGACGATTGTAGTTCTTTAAAAAAAAAAAAACTTTAGTGTGTTGGTTGATTTTAATTTTGAAAATCGACCGAGTTTACGTTATTATCAATTCAATTTTTCAAAACTCCAAAAAGGTCCTAATTCACTAAGTCCTTTTATTCTATTTTATAAAAATTCTCTAAAAGCCCTAAAAAAAAGGTATTTTTTCACTGATAATTTTCATTAAAAAGAAAGTCTTCCTACGTAAAGAATTCTAAACAATATTAAAAAAACTCTCTTAAGCTAATATATATATATTTTTACAGTTATATTTTATTATCAACAACTACTTATTTAAATAAACTATGTAATATACTCAATCATATATAAACTAGTATTAAAAGTTTCCTAACTATATATATATATATATACATAAGTAACTAAAACATAATAATAACTAATCAATAACAATAATAATAATAAAAACTAGTATTCGAACCTGATTCGATGGTTCAGTAAATCAGGCGAGCGAGAGGGAGTTGCGAATTGCTGGTGTTAGTGAATTCGTCTGAACTTCGAATTGGTGGAGCAATCGACAAGGCGAGGATTCGGATTTTGTCAGGACGCGCGTTGAAATTTGGATTGGCTTTCGATTTGGATTTCGGAGTTGCCATCACGATTTGGCTGGACTTCGTTAGATTGCGGATGGACTTTAGATGGATTTCGGATGGACTTCAGATGGCATTCGTCAGGACTTCGGATTGTGTGTGGATTAAATGGAGACGTCGGCGGCTCATTGGACATCCGTTCAGGCATAGAACTTCAATTTGTAGACTTGCAATTGGAATGGCGTCGGGATTCTGGTCGTCAGGCTTGGATTTTGGTTGCGTTGGGGCGTTGACTCTTAATAGGAAATTGTAGTACGGTAGTAAGTCATTGGATTTTGGTCGGTGAATTGGAGGATGTGGCTACGTGCATGCTGGTCGGTTAAGCAAGGATTCGGATTTCGTTAAGGGAGTCATCAACAGCTTACTGGAATTGGGGCTTCAGAGGACGTGCTTTTCTTATTCTTTGTTTCGGCCAGGATTGTGAAATTGAAGATTAAGGAATTGGAAAGTTGGTCGCTAAGGAGCTTCAGATTCATGGATTGGAGCGTGTAAATGTGTAATTTAACTGAAGAATTCTCCTATCTCCCCCCCTTTTCGTTGTGGTTCTCTTTTTAAAAAGCCCAAATGAAATCTTAATGTACCCGATTAAACTAGATTCAAATCTCATTCAAATCTGATTTAGCTAAACCCATATGATTTAATTAGATATGATTCTTTTGCAAAGATAGAAAAATAAAAACATTGATGCCTGTAGAGACTCAAACCCGTGACCTCCAACTAAATCCACCCAAACATTCCGCTACTTATCCGTTAAACTATTGGTTGGTGACTTGACATTCATTAAAATTAAATTATATTTAAACTATCGGAATCCCTAAAAATTTTTAACTAAACTAAAATTAAACTAATTATTCCTAATATAAATTACTTCCTAAAAATCTACAAAATCTTTATAATTTTTCCTTTTATTATTATTTTTTTGTATTTTCATTATTTGTTAATTTTTATCATTTTTATCTTTTATTAACTTTTTGTTTATTATTTTTTTTTTTTTAATTAGGACCCTTTTTTGTAAAAATAAAAACTAAGACTATGGAAAAGCAAAAATTAGGTGTCTACACTCGGGTTGGAGTGAAGAGAGAATCGAAGAGAGAAAGAGTGGGTTAGAGAGAGAAAGTGATCGGGATTGGATAGAGAGAGTGTAAGGATTGATTCTGTTTGACATGTATGTCTGTCTATGTCCCATGATCATCAATTTATACACAAATCTAACTTAGAAACAAAGAAAATTTGGAATCAAATTTAATGAGAAATGCTCGAAAACTTAACTTTTTTTCAATTTTTGAACATTGATTTGAATGTGCTTTTGGCTGAATCTGGACTTGTTCTTATCACCAATTCAAAGCATGCCATGTCTAGTGCAAGATTGATGCAAGAAACTATGAGCCTGTGTGTGGAATTTGTGTAGAAATTGAAGCTAAAGTAGAGGTAGTGGGCTATTCTTGAGAAGAAAAGAGGAGGAAAATCGGGAGAAAATGGGGGAAATTTAAGGGAAAGAAAGGGAAAGTGCTGACGTGGCACTGACGTAGCACCACATAAGCCAACTCGACAAACTTCGACCTACCACGTATCACACTTAACACGTAGCGACTAACGTGGCATGCCACATGGCTAATATGTAGCACCACGTTAGCAAATGTCATCCAATCTGATGATGCCACATGTCAGGACACGTAGTACAATCAGATCCTAACACGTAGCAATCTGTGATGTGATTAAAAACAAAAAGTAAGAAAAATGCTTCCTTACCTTTGCTAAGTTTCGAACCCAAGACCTCATACTTAGTGCTAGTATTATACTCATATGCTTAACCATCAGTGCATTGACCTATACCTTATCCAAATTGCACGTATGGACTCGTTCAGCCTAGGCTAAATTTAAATCTAAACCCAAGTTTAATGGCCCAACTCCTAAACCTAGATTAAAATTACAAATCTATTCTAATAAAATGTTATTTTCTAAAATCTTTTATTTTTTCAATTTTTTGTAACTTTTCAAAATTTCTCATTTTTTGTATTATTATTATTATTTTAATTTTAAATTTCTTATTTTTTGTGCTTTTTCCTATTTTCTTATTTTTTTTTTATATTTTTCTAAAATTCCTATTTTTTCTTATTTATTTTCTTTTTTTTTCTTTCTTTAATTTTCTATTTTTTAAACTTTTCCTAATTTAGGACCCTATAACCTAATTTGAAAAATAAAAGGGGGCCTAAATTAGGTATCTACAATATTCCTAAACTATTCGCTGGTCGCAAATAATTGCCCTAATCACTAGGAAACCATAAATCGCCAGCCTCGTACATGGGCCAAAAACCCTAATCGGTCCTGATAAAGGACTATAACAAATGAACTAATATAGGTTAATGAACTTAATTAAAATCATAAAATATGGAAAGACCCTAGTTACATCCTAATTAGGCCTAAATTACTCAATTAAGTATAATCACAATTAATTAGCTTAATTATCCATTAATCCATCTACCGGCTCTCATTACATCTTAATTAATAGTAAGTCAAACTCAATTAAGAACAAAAGCCAAAGAATTAATTAGGAATTAAAGGACATTTGTCCTTAAGGAGACAAAATCCTCTCTCATTTGGCAAAAAGCAAACAAGGTACAATAGTACCATGAGGGGACCATGTATCCTTATCCTAAAATAGCTACCTCTTATCTCCCTTAATCCACTTTCAATATCTACTATTTTACCCCTCCAAAACCCTCATTTGATACCATTCTTCACTCTTAGAAAACCTTGGGAAACACTCAAACAAAAACCAAAAGGAAAAAGGGAAGAAAACAAAAGGAGTTGTTGGACCACTCTACGCATATCAACACCTTTTTCATTTTCCACCACCACATGCCACCAAATTATAAGCCACTACCACCAAAGGCTATGGAGTTTTTGACACCTTCAACATTGCCGACCTTAGTCTATATCACCTTAACAGAGAATTGATAAAAGATCATTCGGATTTGATCCTAGGTCTAAATAAACTAGGAGGGAATGATAGGAATCGGCCTACTGGGCCTTTGACCCATGGCCGAGCCCGAAGACTAAAGGGGTTAAAAAGGTGAATCCTCCTGCCCCATTTGACTCCTGCTAAAGCCGAGTATCACTTTGCCGAGCTACTCTGCATGCCCAGTTGAACAACTGCCCATCTCTCGGAGATTGTATGTCAAATTGAAGAATGCTAAGGCATCTGCCAAACCTAGCGCACTTACTCATGTTCGAACTGACCACTTGCTCAACATTACCCTTGCTAAGAGTTTGAGAGAGAGAGACCTCAGACTAATCTTCAGTTACCCCTGCTCGGATAAGCAATCTAATCGTACTCTTTTGTCTACATCCTCTAATGGCCTCACTAATACATCTCTACCATGTTTACAAGACTACGTCTAGAATCCGTTACACTAATTATTATTTTCTTGAATATTCATTTTTATCCTTGGTATTATTTGTACATTACTTCTTTAGGAAATACCCTTTTTATCTTTTCCCCTTTTAGGCAAGTTGCCTTAACTTATCAAGTATAAATACCCTTATACTTATAGCTAAAATCATATTACCATTGATACACTGAATATTCTTCCTCTCATAAACATTGATTGTTTCATTTCATTTCACTCTTATCTTAACCTTTAAACAAGGTTAGATGGTGAGTAACCTCACCAGACTAATTCATGTGTCATATCGAGTTGTGCCGTGAGTCCTTGAAAGTTCCATTAGTGTGTCATATTCTTTGAAGCTATTCAAGGGTTTTTGCTTACTTTTCATTCACATCTTCGTTCTTTCTCACATTCCCTATTATCTCTTCAAGCTTTCAACATGCTTGGACACAGCCCTACTACGGACCTTATCTATTGGTACTCATCATCTTAGTATCAAAGTGGAGGTCTCATTTGGATTGGAAAAGTTTGTTTCGAAGTTCTATCTATACTCTATTTAAGCGTGTGAAACAGAGCAAGTTTATGTATTAGTCTAATTGTCGTGTTTGCTAATTGTTGAGATTTTGGTTTGTAAGAATGTTTAATGTAACACCTAATTAAAGAATTTGATAAATAAAATCTATCAAAGAAAATTTAAAACCCAAGTATTAATGATAGCGTTAAAGATGACAACAGTGAAGTTATCCACCATAGTCGACAATCTCAAGATACCCCTAGAAGCACTAACGAGAGACTTGATGAGGTTGTTAACCTCTTAATGGATTTAATTTGAGCTGTTTATACGTTAGCTTATCGACCCACTGAAGCCATGCATAACACCCTACAAGCTGTCCAACCTATAAGAGGTCAAAACCAAGCTCGATAAGTTAGAGGTAAAGGAGTAGGAGGACGAGTAAGGAAAAGGACTGACTTAGGAGATCTGGGAGAAGAGTATGAGGAAGAGTATTATAAAGAAGAAGAGTGAGTTCGAGCACCTAGAGCCTCTAACCATGTGAAGCTTCCAATTCTAAGCTTCAATGGTCTAGAAATGCAGATGAATATTTAGAGTAGGAAGAGAAGGTGAAGCATGTGTTTGACTATTACCAATATAAGGATTATGAGAAAATGAGAACTGTTACCATTAAGTTCTCCGAATATGCCACCATATGGTGGAAAAATTTCCAAGCTATGAGGAGACGAGAAGGATACAAAAAGATTAATACTAGCTTGAGATGAAAAAAAAAAAAACTCAAAAATAGATTTGTGTCAAATACTTATTTATAAGATACTTTTACTTGACTTCAAGAACTAAGATAAGAAGGCTAGACTGTTGATAAGTGTGTCCAAGAATTTCAAATGTTGATGATCCACTATGAAGTGGAAAAACCACCAGCTTAAATGATCTCTAGGTTCCATACTGGATTAAGAGGTGACATTCGAGATATTATGGAACTCCAATGATTCACCACAATGGATGAAGCCATTCAAATAGCTCAATAAGTGGAGAGGTAGAAAAGAAGCCAAGTATCAACAAACTGCTGACTAACCGACTAGTACAGGGAAGTCACTAAGCTCTGTCAAGTACTGAGTCAATCCGAAAGGTGGATGTCTGAGCCGAATAGAAGAGTCGACTTGACAATGATGTGCTGTCCCAAACTTATGAGACAGGACAAGGATTTAGTAAGAAGACAAGCCAGATCAAGTGCTTCAAATGCTAAGGGTTTGGACATATGGCTACGTAATACCTGAACCAAAGAACTATGATCATCAAGAGAGACATCCCGAAGTTGGTAGTGGAGAGTATTGATGAGGAACCTAAAGAGAAGAGCCCTATCAAGAAAGAAGTTTCTCATACTAATGAACTAATTGAGGAGGACATGTTTGCCTAGGACTTGGATCAGTTAATCTTGGTTTTTCGATACACAATGAACTTAGAACCCTCACGTAAGGAGGAGCAAAGGGAGAACTTCTTTCATATCACCTGTGGGGTAAATGATCAAGTGAGTGCACTAATTGTTGATAGTGGAAATTGCACCAATGTGGCATCAACAAATTTGATCACAAGGTTAAAGTTGCCAACTATTACACACCCAAGGCTGTATAAGTTACATTGGCTAAGTGAGAAGGAGGCACTACATGTCACCCGGCAAGTACTACTGTTGATTACAATTGGAAATTACTCTGACAAGATTCTATATGATATACTGCCCATATGTGCCTTACATATGCTGCTTAGCCGACCATAGCTATTCGATAGAAGAGTTAGCAATGAGGGATATAGGAACGCATATGTGTTTGAGAAGGACAGTCAAAAGATTACACTAAACCTGATGCCACAGAGTGAAGTTAACAAACTGTCGGCCAAACTTATTCACAGATCAAAGAAGACTCTGATGATGAGTATAGTTAAGCTTCGAGAGGCCATAAATGCCAACGAGCTAACCTCATGTTGGTTAGGTGTCTGTTAGAATTAAAGAAGCAAGGTAAACTAACCTTAGAAGTGAGAGCATTGCTAGATAAATATGCCAATCTATTCCCAAAACAGTTATCCGAGGGGTTATCCCCAATCCAAGGCATAGAACACTACATTGACCTAATACCCAGCATTACCTTGCTAAATAAATCAACTTATCAGATGAGCCCCAAACAGGCTTCTAAGCTCTAGCAATAAGTCAATGAACTATTAGAGAAAGGTTATGTTAGGGAAAGTCTAAGCCCTTATGCTGTTCCGGTGCTTCTAATGTTAAAAAAGGATGGAACCTAGCAAATGTATGTTGATAGCCAAGCCATGAACAAGATCACAATCAAGTATAGGAATCCTATCCCGAGATTGGAAGACATGCTGGATGAATTGAGTGGAACTAAGATCTTCAGCAAGATTGATCTGAAGTCTGGTTACCATTAAATTCATATGAGGTTAAGAGATCAATGGAAAACTACATTCGAAACTCAGCATGGACCCTATGAGTGGATGGTCTGCCATTTGGCTTGTCGAATGCTCCGAGTACGTTCATACGATTGATGAACCACATACTAAGAAATCTAATAGGGAAGTGTATCGTGGTGTACTTCAATGACATCTTGGTGTACTTCAATGACATCTTGGTGTACATTGCCAACATGTTGAGTCACTGTGAACATTTCCGTGCCATGTTGAATGTCATCCATGCCGAGAGATTTTTCAGTAACCTTAAGAAATGTTGCTTTTGCTAGGATGAAGTGGTATTCTTAGGCTACGTAGCAAGTGGAGGAGGCTTACAAGTAGACAACGAGAAGATCCGTGTAATTGTCGAGTAGCCAACTCCAATTACTTATGCCGAAGTGAGAAGTTTTCATGGACTGGCTTTATTTTATAGAAAATTCATCAGGAATTTCAATACCTTTGCTACACCACTTGCTGAGCTAACAAAGAAGAACACCGACTTCTGATGGGGAAGAAAGGAGGAGAGAAGCTTTGTCAAAGTGAAAGAAAAGTTGACTTTCACACATGTGTTACCTTTGCCTGATTTCAAGAAAATATTTAAGCTAGAATGTGATGTGTCAAGCATTAGAATAGGTACTATATTAATGTAGGAAGGCCGACTAATTGCTTACCACAATGAGAAACTCAAAGGTCCTCAGCTAAACTACTCTGTGTATGACAAAGAACTCCGCTGATCTAAGCACTACATATCATGACCCAACAGTATCGTTGTCGTGATAGATCGCCGTGTATTGTATAAAGATCTACAATCGACCCCCTTATTGATTGTAGGCCTTTCATATGATATATAAGGCTCCTCCCACTATACGTTACTACTAGGCTCATAGATAAGTAATACAATGAAATTTATCTAAAATTTACTTCTTTAATATAAATTAATCGAGTAAACATGTGGATTCGTTGAATTCTACACTAAAAGAATATTACAAATGAATGCAGTTCATATAGGAAACTACATTAGAAACTTCAATCTATAATATGAACAAAAGTAAAGGTAAATGGCTATCTACAGAAAGCTATTACAAAAATCTCCTCTCCACTCCTTGATCACTCCATCCTGTCTCCAAACAAGACTCACCTCAAGCATTTCCCGGCCTAGATGAACGAAGAGGTTTTCTTGCAACAAAAGAAATCTATTGAGGTGTAAGGTTAAACTTGTAAGATAAATATCCTCATCAAAACCTCATAACAAAAGTTTATTTAATGCACAACATATGAATGCATGAACAATCAGTATGCCGAACAATGCATGCAGTGACCTAGGAACTGCAAACAACTCAGAATTACACCCCCTGTAGTCGAGGTTGGAGATAATTAACTGACACAAACCAAAATCCAGGTCCTAGCACTTAGGTTTTACATCAATTGCACTATTGTGCTTAAGTCAAAACAAAACTATATATATGTATATATATATATATATATATAACGTATATAATATACTTTCATTTGGAGCAACAAAACATATTTTCAAAATCCCAAGTCTAGTAGTGTGGTAGCCTCTACAATCTACAAACATACACCCTAAGTAAAAGCTACAAGACATAGCCCCTTGCCAACGGTTGGCATCTCTTGGCGACTAATAAGCCCATCAGCTTAGGACAAAGACTCAATAAAAATGATGGCATAACTAGTGCTCAATCTTGCAGGAGGCCCTCCTCTTATGAGTCCATTCCCATCTTCTGTGTGAAGTGGCAATCGGTGTCGTCCAAATGTAATTATGGGGAATGTATGATTTATTGAATTTCTTAATTGTATAAGTGATTAATCCAGTTTTCATGGTGATCAAACAATTTCATTCCATACGAATGCACATATACGTTATCACAAACAATTCTCATTATTATGTGTTTACCTAGCCATAACATTCAATCATAAATTCACACACATGCATTTCCTACATCTCACAAGCATCCAATTTTCATATATATATATATATATATATTTAGGTGCATGTATTCTATAAGCAAAGTCAAGTAAGGAGTCATCAAGAATTCACTCATTCAGCCATACAAGTCAATCGAAGTAGTCCAGGGTAGGTCGTCTTTGAAAGCTAGGTCCCATGGACATTGCAAATATAATACTATAAGGATTTGAAATAGAATTTAGAAAACTAAGCTAAAACCCTTTAAGTTATACTTTTGACTTGGTTTCGTTTTTTTCTCAGTTTTACTTAAAAGTTCAATCACATATAACTTTCTTATTTTAAATCCGATTTTTACGATCTTATAGCCAATCTTCATCATTTTTTAGTGTACTTTAATATGGTGAGGTTAGATTTTCGAGATGAGTCACTTAAAACTACCTATAAGTCAAAACAATAGTAGTCCTCATGCTTTGGAGTGTTTTTGGGCTTTTTTGGTTAATGATCTTTTTGATATGTTGAGAAATCCTTTAGGCTTAGGATTTCATTCTAGGCTTAAAATACTCCTTAAGGTCAAATTCCCAAATTTGATTTACACTCCTAAGGCTATCAATAACTTCTTAGGCTTTTAAGTGAGCTTAAGTTATCAAATGGGCTTATCTTTGATCCAAATCAAGGATAGTCACTTTGTTAGGCTTGGGGTAAGTCTTGTAAGCTTCTTAAGGGTCTTAAAACAACTTTTATTATTATGTTAAGTTGCTGATCAAAAATTTAATGAGGGTTCAACTTGGTGTTTGAGGCTCATTTTGATAATTTTAAGCTCAGTTTTAAGTTTTAGGCTTAACACACTTATCGTACTTGCCTTGGTTAGTCGTCTCAATTTGTTTACTTACCTTTGTCATATGTTTAAGTGTCTTTTATCAAGGTTCCACATTTGGTTGGTTTGGTGTAGAGGCTTCTAACTTGGTTTTTCAACTTGTTTCATCATTTTCTTAAATTTAAGGGTTAGATCATGAACCTAAGCTACTTATATTCAAATCTTAACTTGACTTCTCTTCCATGGGATGATTACTTAGCTTATGCTTTACATGAAAACAGTAAATCTCATACTTATTACAACTTCCATATCATAGTTCATGCCTTACAAAGTTGGTTCCCTCATAAAAGCTTCATGTGATGGATTTTCCTTTACCTAAGTCTAGATTTAATCATGTTTAACTTAATAGAAGTGAAAATAACATCCAAATTACTTACAAATTCTCACATCCAGCATGCTTCCTCTTCATTCAAGTGCTCATTTCATGATTTTCTCAACTTAAAATCTTCCATTCTAAGTGTTAAACAAGTATCTCTACATAACACCAACTTTACATGCTCATAAGTCAACTCTCAAGTAAAGGTTTCATGAGTTTGCTTCTTAAGATAGTCTTAGATATTTCATCAACTTATGATCATACTCATATCCTCAAGAAACCATGGTCTCCTAACATGTAATACTAAACTACTAACATAAAGAAACACTTACTCATCCACAAAGCAAGAGTATGGTGGTTGAGCACTATGTTTCCACTTAAGCTTTTTGTCTTACTTTCTCCTTCTTGCAACCTTTTGAAAACTTTGAGTTTTGGTCCATTAAAGTGGGGTTTGAAGAATGTTCTAAGGATCCTAAAAGTAATGTTTGGAAGTTGACAAATGTAATACATAAAGTGGAGTTGAATGCCGTAAGTGTGGAAGCTTTGTTCATGGTGGCAATGTGTAGGATTTGTAGGGTTTTGTGTTTCCACTTTTAGGTTGATTTTCAAGTGAGAGAAATGGAAGTAAAAATGAAAGTGAAAGTGAGGGATATGAGATAGAGAGTGGCCGGTTGTGTAAGGGATAGGAAGTGTGTTTAAGAAGTCTGAATTTGTTGTCTTGTAACATGCATAAAAGCCAACATTTTAAAAGACTAGATGATGTAAGCATTAAGGGGTGAATAGTGGAGTGTAAGATAAAGTGATTGATGGATGAATGATAACCCCCTCCCCCTCCCTCCCCTTCTTAGCTATGTAAGAACCAGCCATTAGGCCTTCCTTTTAGGCATGGAATCGTCTTGTCTACTTTATTAAAGTTAAGCATGTAAAATCTTATTATATCCTGTCCATATATAGTATAAATTAAGGTATGATAAGGAAAGTGTCTTATCACTAGTTTTTTATATGTTATCGATTAATAAATGATTCCAACTCTCAATTGATAAGTTATTTAGAGTGATTGGTTGGTTCACTTATTCACATGTATAAGGCTTAGGCATAAAGATAAGGAAATTGTCTTATAGGATATTCTTTTAGAGTTTGCTTCTTAAATTGTTTTTTAGATTATGATTTTATTCTTATAAAATTATTAAATTTTTTAGGGTTAAATGAAATTATTCAAATTAAATTATCAATTAATTACTTAGGGTTATAAGTCCTTAAATGTTTTATGGTTTAGGGTCTTAAGTGACTTTAGAGTCTGTAGTTTTTCACGTTTGGGTTTTATCGATAATAGGCTTTCAAATTCAAAAATTAAGTTCGTTTTTAAATATAAACTTGAATTCTTTGTTTAGTTGATCCTTAGGAACGTTCAGGAAGTACTCTTAGTCAATTTAGGTTTTAGGCCATGTTTTGCTTCTTAGCACAACATTTAAAAATTGCCACAACATCCTCTCATAAAGAGCATAATTTTCAAACATCACTAATAGGTGCCTTGTAAGCTACCCGTACTAAGAAGAAGAAGCCATGTTTTGCCTCTTGGCTTGCCTATTTCTTTAAGGAGAGAAGGAAGGACAAGCCTCAAGTTCTAGGCCTAGGTTGCAAGAAAGAGTATCTTAATGTCCTTTTTTTTTTTTAATTCAAGTATTCTAGTTATGTCTTCTACCCATACGTTCTCTTTACTATCTCTTACAAGTATAAACTTTCCACTTTCATAGTGTTTTGGCTTTCCTTATTTATATTCCCCTAAAGACCTAAGGAAGGTGTTAGTCTACAACTCTTCCTCTTAGCCATATACATTGCTTAGGATAAGTGATTCGCTCTAGGCCCTTTCTACTTAGGTTCACTTTATTAGAGCTTAGACTTGTATCACCATGTTTCCATACATTCAAAAGGTTGATATGTGATCATTTCACATGTAGACCTAGTGTTTCTTCAACTTTTCTTTTGTGAGCAGTTTCGAAGACATTTTTCTCCTCTTGCTATATAAGACCAACCCGACCTTGCTCTTCCTAAGGCATAGGCTTGGGTTAAGGGATCAATTGATCAATTACTCTTGCAGCTCATTGACATTGAGGGTGAATTCATATTCCACCCTTATATCAAGTAATTTGCAAGCTATGAAGACAATAATGGACTTTATCCTCCTGGCTCAAACGGTGAGGTTACCTTAGTGGAAAATCGAGAAAATATCCTCGATTCTCAAGCTAGGTTCCTCTTATGGTGTATTCTAGGGAGCTTGCCTTTACTTCTTGACAATAAAGACTCAGCTAGTTGCTTTTTAGAGAGAAGATTCATGGTATACTCTCCCCATCAAGTTACGCATCAACTTGGTTTTGATTAAGGAGTGCCTTGCTTGATTACTACAATTGAGAGTTTTGAATTCTGCTACCATTCACTATATAAAATGACTTTAAGAAGATTCACCTTGGAAAGCAATAACTATTCTTTCCTTCTACTGGTCGCTCTAGAGTTGCTTCCCCTAGATGGTTGACACATTGGATGAATTACCTAGATGCATTTCGGGCTTATGCTTTTGCATCTATAGGTGATACACTTCATGTACCTACTGTATATCGTTATAAATTCTTTTTTAAACTCCCAAGGCCCAAATCTTAAGGTAGTGGAGATGTACGAGGGGCTATTACTAAACAATCGGAATGTCCTAGTAGGACAATAGGGGTGAACCCTTCTTTAAAGTCTAAGAACAATCACCCCTTGCCTCCATTAGTGAATTTGAGACAAACCAAGCGACCATTTATTCAAGAGGTACCTTTATTAAGTGCATAATGCTATTTTATATGTAATTTTTTTTTTTCATTTTATCTCTTTGTTCTTGTAGGTTAAGACGGGCTTTCATGTTGTAGTTTATAAGAAGGACAATGCTGCTAACTTGAGCTACACCAGTGGTAGCTTCTAACAATGATGATGAGGACTTAGTAGATTATGGTGAATCTCCAGTCCAATAAAGGAATGCTAATGATGATAATGGAACCAAAGAGTTAAATAATTTCCCCGAAGCATAGGACATTACTTTTTTAGCCAAAGAGGCAGGTGATGGCAATACTTATGTAGTTGCGTTGCTATGCACAGGGACTCATGGAGGTGAAGTATATGCAGCATCTATTTATGTCTCTCCACCCCTAGTTGATAACTTGTCTTATAGAGACGTGGTAGTAACTCTAAAAGCCATACCAAAGGAGATAATATCTTTTTATAGATTTCACATTCCTTCTCATCTACTAGAACCATTAGAGAGACTTTACGCTATAGACCAAGATTTTTGGAGCCAATCTCCTATGTTGGGGATTGAATTAATCAATACCATGGTGAAAATGTTAAGAGAAGCTGAATCACTACTTAAGAAGTCTTGGGGGTCTCTATTAGATGATAAGCTACAACAATTGATTAGCTATGTTGAAGGGGCTCACCCTTTAAAATTCAAGGTTGGCAGCCTAGAGTCCATTGCTACCAAAGCTAAGAGATTGTTAAGTTATCGTGCCACTATGAGAAGTCGAGGTGAGCTAGTAGCAAGGATTTAAGCCCTAAAAGATGCTATTGAGGAGATAGACCATGAAGCAAAAAATTTATTAACCAATACGAACCTTAAGTCTATATTAGGTTTAGATTGCTATCCTTAGCAAAGTTTGGCTATATTTATTTATTTTGCTGACATTCATTCTTCCCCTTCTTTATTTTTTATTTTTTTATTTTTTGGTATTCAAGTTATTTTCAACACTTTCAAATAGAACTTATTGATTGAATGAAATTTGATTGCTTTCTTCTTATCTTTCTATTCTTTATTTATTTCAATTACGTAGTTGTATCAAATAACAAGGCTTCATAACCTAGAGGTGACCTATGTTACTGAAACCTATGGAGGGTTATTGTAGACTTTTGGAGGTACCGCCTCACTTAGCAATAACATTGTAAAAGAAATGCCATTATAGTAAGATTTGTTCCTTATGGCTTGTGAAGCTTAGAGAATAGTGTTGCACATTAGAAGGAGGCTCTCACTTGTTAGTAACAATACATAAGATAAAATAGTCGATTGCGCTTAAGCAGTGATAATAACATGTGTCAATCGTATTATCAATGGTCAAGAGGGTATTTCCCAATACTTAACCTTGTATCGCTTTCCTTTTACTTATTCACGTATTAACCTTATGCACTTAAGGAGATATATCTCTAACTTTACAGTAATAAGGAGACAAGAACAGAATACATAATTAAAACTGTATGCTAAGGAGATAAATCTCTAACTTTGCAACAACAAGGTAAAAGAAAGTAAAAGAACACAAAGAAATAGAGTAATGGAAGTTGAATGTTTCATTCATGTAAATTGCAAATACATTGTTGGATCTATAAATGAAACTTTTTAACATCTTGAAAGTTAATGGGAGTGGTTATTGCATTGGTTTTCAGATTAAGGAGCTTGTAGCAGCCACTATTATAAACCTCATGAATTATGAAAGGGCCTTCCCACTTTAGTGTAAACTTTGGTGCTAGAATACCTCGCTGTGCATACTCTATTGCACAAAGTACAATGTCGCCTTGCTAAAAAGATCTTTTCTTGACCAGGCAATCATAGGCAATACTAAGTCATCTCTGGTAATTAGCAAGGTTACGCTTGGCATGCCTCGCCTTTCTTCAAGGACTTCAAGATCCAGTATACGTAAACTGTCTGGTTCTAATTTAACGTTGAGAGCCAAGCGTACAAAGGGAAAAAAAATTCAATAGGCATTACTGCCTTAGACCCATATACCAAAGAGAAAGGTGTCACTTAAGTAGGACCTCACTTGGAAGTTTTATAAGCCTATAGTGTTAATGGCAATTTGTTATTCCACTCTTTATGATTTTCGTAAACCATTCGATTGAGCACCTTCAGGAGAGTCTTGTTTGTCACTTCTGCTTAGCTATTTATTTCCCTTTAAATAATATGGTGTGGATTTCATATGATCAATATTGTAAGAAGCTAGTAGTTGTCGTACATGTGAGTTGATGAAGGGGGTGCCATTATCTAAAAGGACACGCTTTAGGATTCCAAAACAGAAAATAATATGCTCCTTCATGAAATTTGCTATGATAGGTCCTATTGCATTCTTGAGGGGGATTGCCTTAACCCACTTGGTGAAACATTCAGTCTTAACAAGAATCCATATGCAGCCTTTGGATGGTGGGTTTATCGGACCAGTTAAGTCAAATGCCTAAGTATGAAATGGCCATGGAGTAGTCAAGCTATGCAATGTAATCGTAAGAGCATGGATCGCATCACCATGTTATTAGCATGCAACACACTTTCTAGTAAAATTAAATGCATTGTTTTCCATGGTGGGCCAATAGTATCTCATATGAAGTAGGTGGTGATATAACTTCCTTCCCCCTTGATGTTCTCCACCATCTTCGGAGTGCGCTTCAGACAATCTAGTTTTTTGTTTCAGGAGGTGCAATGCATAAGTTAGATGCTCCAGCATTTTGAGCGAAAATAAGACTAAGTAGGAGAGCTTCATTAGTACATGAGAAATCTAGCTTAAAAGCTAAAGGTATTTCTTGGCCTTGTAGAGATGTTAAGATCAGCCTAACCCCTTGTCCAGTGCTACTAGATGAGCCACCAAATTGCACTTGTTACTCTCCATCTAATTCTGCTCTCATAGAGTCTTCATAGAACTCTACAGGGATTGTATCTATGATAAGAGCCCCTTATGTCATAGGAAACTAAGCTAAAAGGTCTACCAGAGCCTAAAACTTAATAGCCTTAGGTGGCACAATCATGATGTCAAATTTTGATAGAAGGAGCAACCATTTTATAGTGCTTCCTAAAAGGGCTAGTCGTAACAACAAGTATTTTAATGGATGTGAATGGGTGATAAGATCAACCCTATGAGCCAGAAAATAGTGGCGCAACTTTTGCATGGCAAATACCAATGCAAGACACTACTTTTTGCAAGTTGAGTGTTTCACCTTGCTTCCTTGGAGTGACCTGCTCAAGTAATAGACCGGTCATTCACCACCATCTAATTCTTAAGCTAGCAAAACCTCAATAGACTTATTAGTAGCTGTCAAATAAAGAATCAATGGCAACCCTTTAACTGGCATTATCATCACTACTGGCAAGATGAGTATCTCCTTGATCTTTTTGATGGCTTCTTCATGAGGTTATCCCTATTCAAATGTGGTTCCCTTTTTCATGAGCTATTGTAATGGATGAGAAATTTCTACTAATGCAGGGATGAATCGCTTAATATAGGACTTTCCCCATGAAGATCTTTAATTCCCTTGGATTAGTGGGTGAAGGCATAGAACGTATGGCATGTACCAATGCTAAATGTACATCAATTCCTTTTCTATGAACAACAAATCCAAGGAATTTACCAAAAGCTACCCTGAAGACACACTTCAAGGGATTCATATGCAATTTATATAGACAACATCATTTAAAGACCCTCCATAGATGAGTCAAATGATCAGGCATCCATCTTGACTTCACAACTATGTCATCAGCATAGTCTTTCAAGAAGTCATGCATCATGTCATGAAATATTGCAGTCATTGCCCTCTAGTAGGTAACTTCTGCATTCTTAAGTCCAAATGGCATGACTATATAGTGGAAGTTTCCCACTAGTATTCTAAAAGCTGTATATTCAACATCTTTGAAAGCCATCTCTATTTGATTGTAACTACTAAAGCCATCCATGAATGAGAATAATTCATGTCTAACTGTGGCATCCACTAATGTGTCAATATTTGGTAGTAGGAAATCATCATTTGGGCAAGCCTTGTTAAGATCATGAAAGTACACATAAACGCATATCTATCTATTTTTCTTTTTTATTGGCACGATATTACCTAACCAAGTAGGGTGTTTGATTGGCTTAATAAAGCCAACTTGGAGCAACTTTTCAATTTCTTCTTTCATTTGTACTTTAACTTCAGGACAAAAAATTCATTATCCCTACTTTACTAGCTTAACCCCAGGTACGGTGCTCAATCTATGCACTACTAAACTAGGGTGCAATCCTGGCATCTCATCATATGTCCAAGCAAATGCATCTTTGTATTTCTTCAACAACTCTATTAAGTGGACCTTAATTTCTTGCAATAGATTCTTGCTAATGAAGATAAGTCGTAGAGACTCTCCTAGTCCTACAAGGTCCAATTCCTTAATCTCTCTGGCTTAGGGTTTCATTTGGTCTTATATTTAAGGAGGGGAGGGCTAGGTTTCTTATACCAGTATGGGCTCTGAGGAAGATAAAAAAGCCTCTTCAGATCTCAAAGACCATCATAAGCAATACACCATTCATCCATCTTCCTTGACAAAACTTTCTATGGCTTCATCTTTTCTTTGCTTCTTCTTACCCCCACAGGAGCCTCGCATTCTCCTTTTCTTCTTTTGTTTATTTTAGGTCTCCTCCTACGTAGGCAATGGTGTGCTAAAGGGTTTGCCAATGGCATTCTCTCCATCTTCAGCATATTCATCAAAGAACCCTACGTCAGCTAAATAAGACTCATTATGTTCAAACTAGTTCTTCATAGCTGGAATGAAGACATCTTTACCCTTCCAATGGCCCTTAATACACTAGTGTCATGTTGAGGGTATAAGGTTGTGATCGTACAACTACTTCCTCCCAACCAGAAGATGGTAAGATACAGGCGCGTCGATCATATGGAACTGTATGGATCCCTGTATGGGTCTAACTTTAAAGTCTACGTTAACATACCCTATTGTATCTGTAGTCGTTTTGTTAAAGCTATTTATTGCAAGAGATTGCTTTACTAGGCATTGATTGTCTAAACATTGGCATAATGTTTATGGAAGAGCTATTGTCTATGAATGTCCTCTTAATGAGATGCCCGTTGAGCATACTTTCCACATAAAGAGGACAGTTATAATTAGGGTTCTTCGTATACATGTCTACGTCAGTAGAAAGTATTGCATTCTCATGTACATTGGCCATCCTTTATACTGGCTACGCTATACCACACCTCCATATTGTCTCTTAGAAATACGGGTAAGTTCAGTAGCTACTACAAGTCGTGCGTCTTCATTGAATCCTAGTAAATCGAAGAACGTCCTAAAGTTAAAGGTCTTCATTAAGGTAATAGCCATTGATGGTTATATGCCTTGGTTAGTTTCTATTAGTGCTTCCTTCTCTTCATGTACCACAGCTTATGGCATGTCTCCTTCCTCTTATCTCGGATCATGACTAATAGCATTCATAGCACCACATTAGGTGTTATGTGCCAAGAGCGGATTACTACATACGTCATTATTCTCTATGATAAGTTCTCCATTACGAACCCTATCATTAAATATCTTCTTCAGTGTCCATCACTCTTTAGTCAAATAACCCACAGTCCTATGATATCTACAGAACTTAAGGTCATTCTTCTCATTCGCAGTTGGCAAATGCTCTACCCTTGGAAGCTTTATGTTCCCATCCCATAACCACTAGTCAAATATAGCATATACCTTACTTATTGAGCATAGAAATGATATAGCTGGTGTAAAGCCTTATGAATCATCATTCCTTAGCTTCTTATTGTCTCTAAGACTTTCTCCTTGAACTGTTGCTCCTTTCCTGAATCTCCCACCTTCTATCCGTTGTCGTGTAACAGAATTGTTAGTTCTTCTCGCAATCTCAACAAGTGTGTAGAAAGAACATAAATTAAGGTTTTCTAGGTGGACGGCATACTTAATGAACATCTCCTGAATGCAAATCTTCACCAATTCCTTTTCGTCACCCACATCTTGGATGTCTAGGGTATGCTTTTTGAGGCAATCTATGTAATTTATCAAATCTTCCTTCGAGTTTTGTCACATTCTTCCCATATCTATAGTTGTGACTCTTTCCCGAGTGAAGAAAAATTTCTCCAAGAAGAGCCTGCACATAGTCCCCCATGAATCAACTAACCCTAAAGGGAGGTTGACATATCAAGTGTATGCCTTCTCTGTCAATGATTTGGAGAATTCTCTATGCTTTAGGTCATTATCAAGCCTATAAAACTCTAAGATTTCGATAAACTTCAAGAGGTGCTCCTTTGCACTTCCCTTTTTGCCATTGAGCAGCATGAATTTAGGACTTACATAGTCCTTAAGATATGGCTTTACTGCAACACATTGGTGATATGGGAGTTTCAACTCTAGTACTCCCATAGATGACCTAGCTTGTATTTCCATCATATAAATGTCCAAGTCTTCCTTTGTTAGAAAGGAAGTCTTTGGAACAGAAGCTTTGGATACAATTAACGGAGTAAAGGCAAGATTAGGATGAGAAGTAGATCCTCCTAAGATTGGGATGAAAGGATTGGACGAAGGAGTAAGCACCCGTGAAGATGAAGAGCCACCTAAATAAACTCTTATATTCTTTAGTGCAGGAGTTAGTTGCCGTATAGGTTTTGGCAAGAGGGTTTCATCACCTCCTCCGTGATGGAGATCCTCCTCAATGGGTAGAGGATTAGTTGGTTGAGCTAAGGTAGTAACACTGGGCTATGCAACAACTATAGGATCTGGTGAAGCCATACCTTATTGTACAGTAGTAATAGCAGCCATCCTAGTAAAGATAGGTTGGAACATAGCTATGAACTGATTTAAAGACTTGGTGGCTTCCTACATTGTTCGTATCATCTATATGGGATCAACAGGAGCCTCAAATACTGAATGGTCCTAGCTAGTATTCTCAAGCGATAGGAGTGGATCTTGCTCAGTAAGCTCAACATTAGTGTTGAGCTCTTAGGACGTAGTATCAGACATACCAATTGTTCTCTTCTTGAAAGGTGCCACATCTTTCCAATCACTCTTCCCTAGTGGAATCGCCAAAAATGTAGAAGTAGGGGTCCGATTGGAGTTATCACATACGTGCTGCGTAAGTAGCGTACTATATGTGGCTTTAAAAAAATGAAGCACGTAAAGTATTAGTGCAGTGGAGTTATTCTAAGCTACTTTAACACCTTAGTTGGGCTTAAATTCAAAGATAAGCTTTATTTTATGACAATAAGTTATGAATTCTATGATCAACTACTCTTGGAGTGAGCTATGGTGCTGAGATAAAGTTGTAATTTACATATGAGGGAAGCTCAAACGGTCACGTTTGGTTTCCACAAAGGAGTTGTAAGCCCCTAAAATTGAATTTAGGACAACTAAGTCTAGATTTAGAACCTTTAGGAAAACTTATCTAATTGAGCCTAAACTTTATAACTAAGATAGAAAAGTTAAACAAAATGACACAATGAAGTTGGATTTTGGAAATAATGACTCAAAATCCCAATTTTGCCTTTAGAAGTAAGATTATTTAATATAATACTAAAATACTCGAAACTCTTAAAATCGAGCTCGGATTGCAATAAAAAAACTTAAAGATAAGTCAATTAAGCTCCAAAATGAGATAATATAGTATAATTTACTATATGAATATATGTGTATTTTTATGAGTATACCCGGTATAAATAATAATTATATCTGTAAATTAATCCTAAATTAAATAATTATATATATATATATATATTGCATTGAATTCATGAAATTTATTAAGAGAATGTATCCTAAAAATCAAAGATATGTTAGAAACTTAATTATATAAGTAAGTTTATATATTACACGTAATATTTACATAGGATATATACTCATATATTAATAAATAATTAAATCTTAATAAAATATACCTAAAATGTTTAAGATAATAGCAAATCTTATCCAATTCACTCAAATTGCAGCTGGAAATCCTGAAATTCACCGTGGCAAGATGGGAAAAACTTGAGGATGCTGAATCAAAAGCAAGTTGGTAGGATTTGGCCACCTCCTACTTGCATTTATGAAGAAAAAGTAAAGAAAAAAATTAAAAAGAAAATTCCAATAGCAGCAACCAACTCCAACATGCTTAAGTAGGATTCCCCACATCATTTCCTGACTTTAGAAGCTAGATACACTTAGGAAAAAATTCAAAAAAAAATTCTATAAAAATAGAAATAAAATAAGAAAAACAGGAGAAAATTTGTGCTAGGACAGAACCTTAACCTAAATTGATTCTACTCTGGAGCCTAACCAGCCACCACCAGTCACCACCACGCCTAGGCCATCCGACAACCACCCAACCGCCATTAGCCACTAGAGCACCCAAAAATATCAAGGTCAATTCTCTGCCCTATTTTTCAATACTTTGTAAAAAATATCATATCCCTCCAGAAAATTTTGAAAAATTTTGTACAAAGGTTATTTTGAATATAATTTTACGTGATATTTTTATTTTTGAAAAATTTGTAATATTTAATATACCTTCTTAAGAAATATATTGTTTATTCAAATTTAGAATTGTAAAATAAATATACTAAATAATATTGTTTCTAGCTAAAAAGTTTTATGTAGGATGTGTATGATATATAGATAATTTTCATGTAGCCCGAATTTTGATTTGAATATTTTTAATATTTATTACATTTTTTGGCTTAAAAATAGCTCGAAAATAGGCTAAAATTATGAATTAAATAGGAAATTATGAAATTAATTGATGAAATGGACATGTACTGATTCATAGTAAATAATAATGGTATTGGGTTAAATCAAAATTAATTTAGTGTAAAAAGAATCATAATTGAGTAATTTAGGATAATTTAAGGGTAAAATCATAAATGCGAATATATAAGCAATAGGTCAAAAACTTGAAACCAAGTGATAACTGAATTCCCTATATTTTTAGGTGTCTATAGAAATTTTTGGGGAATTATTTGATAACTCTAAATATTTATTACGAATTTACCGAGTAAAATGGCTTAAATTACAAGTCGAGATGTATTTTTAATATTAATAAGTTAAATGAATTAAATAGTGAAATAAAAAAACTATATACGTGATTGCTATTTAGTTGGGATTAAATTAGTATTTTTATTATATTTATGGATATTTTCTGATTGGGATATACTCTAGATATATTAGGATTGAATAATACTCATATTGTAACGATATATGGACAAATTAGGTGAAATATAATTTAATAACGTAAATTACGTATAATACGATAATATTTATATAGTTACATATAATTGTATTAAAACTCGAATTATCTATTAAAAGTTGTCTCTAGGAACAGAACTTGTAAAACGTGTTGTTAAGTCTATACAAACCCAACGACATTAACTTTATTAAAATCGGATAACCTTAAGTAATATAACCTATAACTTTATTATATTCTAAAACTTACATATTTCGGTAACCTTACTGGAATTAAAACGTAAACTAATAAATTAAAAATACGTTTCAATGCAATCGAAACAATATATAATATGTGATAATATAGATAATGTACAGTATAAACAATTAATAACTTAATTCAATATTGGTGATAATACGACCATATATTATGGTAATAATAAATATATATATATAACCGTTTTAGATTAAACCTTAATATTTTCGTAATTATTACGAAAACTGAATTTTGGCAAGATCTTCCAATAAAAAGATGGTTGACGACTCGAGTCAATAGTAGTGAGTGTTTAAATAGGTATGTTGAGATTGTGGCTTCACCGCTTGTTGGGATATTGGTTTAAAGTATCTAGAGACCCAAGAATACTTCTGAATATGTTTGTAGTTAGTTAACTGTGCGTATGCCGTATGTGTGGATGTTACTCAATTGTGATAAGAGTTGAACTCCTTAGTGTACTATTCTGCATGTTTGCATTAATTCTATATTGTATGAACTTGTTAATTGCCCCTAATTAAAACTAACATTTATTCAACTAAAATGAAACTGGAGATGCATAACACCCATTAAGGAAAACGATTAAGAGTATCAGGCTAAATACCAACCTCCTTCGATAGGAATAGCTGAAATGGTCCTTTCCTCGTCCCCAGTCAAACTAAGTGACTGGCGAAGAGGTCGTGACAAGGTTAGGAGCTGTGGTTCGAAGGCGATCATAGGAGGAGGGTGTTCTCCATTGTACAAGGCCGAGTTTAGTCTGATTCGAGTCATAATCAAAACTCTTCGATCCGGTTTAGAGCGAATGTCTTTTCTTTAACCTCACAGTGGACCAGATAACATTGTGCGATGTTTCATTTAATTGATTACATTGTATTTCATCATAATTATTAACCTTGTTTGTGTTTGTACAGTACTCTTCTAACTCCATCCCACTTACTAAGCTAGTTATACTCGCATCCCTATAGACTCTTTTGCAGGTGTTAAGTGAGGTCAAGATGTTCAGGTACCACCGTTCCTTTATTAGTATGCTACTATTTAGGAAAGTGAGGAATGAGGAATCAACTGAACCTAGGCTTTTGATCTTTCTTTAGTCTTTTTTTTTTTTTTTTTTGTTAAATTTTGAGGAAACTAATTGGAAATTCCCTAGGATGCCCATTAGTTTCCTATCTTATGTAACTAATCCGTAAACCTATGGCTTTTTGATAAACTCCGATTGTAAATTATAACTCTGATGTAAGACGTTTATATCAGTACTGTTGTGGTACTAGACAACAGGTTGTATAAAACAAGTATTTTGTAAAACTCTATTATAGGTTTAGTTATTAATAAGTGTCAGAATAGACATTTCAAGCTAGTTGAGTCGGGTACACCTTATGTGAACTATATTTACGATAGTAACTATAAGGTCAGCTTTTATCTTATGTTGGTTTACATAGCGAAACTGTTATGACTCCTCATGTTTGGGGCATAACAGGAGTTGCAATGCCCTTGCTAACCTTCTCAACACTATCAGCCATTTACACTTTGTAAGGAAGTTGTCACTAACTTATGTGAAAGATAAGAAGGATGGTGTTCTTGCTTGCTGCTATCCAAATTAAGGAAGACAATGATAAAAAGGTGATGTTCATGCCTCCACAAACTTATAGATAAAGTGCTCTCCGATGACCAACTTAAGTTTGCTAAGACGAAATCCTTTCACCAATAGATGAATGGATTGTGATGGAAAAAAAAAAAGGCCGTTGCGAATCAGGAAGGGAGATTTCTTATATCTAAGTGTAGTACTAGCTAAGGTCCTAGTTGATGTGAGTGTTATCTAAATGAAAGAAAAGGACAACTTTACATAGTTAAACTATTGAAGAGAGTTTAAACTTATCAAGATAGGGGATTTCTTCCATTGGAATAATTGACTAGGAAATCTAAGTAAACTAAAGAAGACAGTAATCATTTAGGAGTAACATATAGGCAACAAGGAATCTTGACCATACATGAAGTGATAAACTTAAACACGGAGGCAATGTTTTGTTGTAAGAACTGGACAGAATAAAGAAAATTAAACAGAATAAGTATAAAAAGTATTAGAAGTATAGATTTATTGTACCATGTTTGGTATATATAGTACTGGATAAAAAAATTATATTAAAAAATTAATTATTTATATTATAAAATAAATAATTTTTGGTAATATTTAATAAAAATAATATTCACTAACTTAATATTATAATATAGAGGAATGTTTTTGGGATTACAAATTTTTTTTTTTGTTTTTGTCTAATAAATTTCATTTTTGTACTAAGGTGCAGATAAGACAAAATTGAGATATTTTGTCCAATCCATTAACTTAATTTTTATCTAATCATTAAATAAATTTACAAACCAAATATGGAATAAATTTTTTTGTCTAGTCTAGTACCATGAAAATTGTACAACTAAACATTACAATAGAAAAGAGAATAATTTGCTTTTATTAGACAACATATTAGAGTAAATGCTTTCTCTTAAGGAACTGATATGAATAAGTATAGACATCCTTTAAGAAATAGGTTGTAACGAAAGAAATTTATACAATATATTTATGTATATTTTTACATATATATAAAAAAAATTATAAGAAGCTTTAGGAGGTGAAACTACAATTTATAGTATGTGTTAGCTTTATAAATAATATTCTCTTAGTTCAAGTATTTTTAAATATTACAATTCCTTAGTCTTTTAAAATAATTTATTGATTGTATTAATTGCTGACCTAAAGCGATGTTATAGATAATTGGGCTCTTAGTTCATCTTAAACCATTAAAAAATTCTTCAGGGCTTAAAGTTCTTTTATTGTACATTTGAAAGAAATCCTTCATTCACTTCTATCAAAAGATCTTCCTTTTTCCATATCCTCATGATTCATGTGTCTTGACTTCCTTGATTCCAAAATAGCATCGTATATCTTCTTTCATAATTTTTATCTTCTTACTTGCAACTAATGAATCTAGCACATATCTTTAATTTGGGTTCAATTTGACATAAATTCTACAATTGCTTCCTTGCAAAAAGGGTTGCATCTAACTATGTACTTTTAATAAATTTTTTACATCTACTCCATGCATTCGATCAAAAGTCAAAATCAACATAATTTACCCTGACTAATTGTGCTTTTGCATAACATTTCATTTTCTCAAAAGAGTTTTTCTTCAATTTAGTCTTTCTAATAAATTTTAGATTTTTTTATATCCCCTTTCATCGTTCTAGAAAATAACATTCTTTCTTTTAGTGCCATGGTTGGAAATGAGGATTTTCTCAATAAAAATGATTTTAGGGTTTGGAAGGAGAGAGAGGAGAGAGTTTTTATGTTTTGAGGATTTTATGAAGGAAGTAAGAAATTGCAATTAATGATTTTCCAAATATAAAATTGAAATGACATAAATGTGTCATTTTAAGAAATTTATTTATTTATTGCTTTTCAACCTAGACCATTTTGGGTTTTCTTACATTATTGTTTTCTTTACTTATGTATTTCTATTTAAATAGCAATTTCTTTATATACGACCAAATCTATTGTAATAAAAACAAGAATATTTTTTATCATATATTTTTATGAATTTGTGCCTTTAGCATATAGTGATTGCTTGTTGTCTTTATATTCTGATTTACTCCATAATAATTGCGAGAGGATCTCTGGCTTGTTTTTCTCAATTGTCCTATCTTGTTCATTACATTTTCCATTAAATTCTCTACAATAGATAAAATTTGACTTTTTTATGAGAATGAGAACATTTGCCTTGATATCCCAATCCAAATTTGTACTTGTTAATTGCAATTTTAAATTCTACTCTAATTTCAACTTCTTGATTTTCAAGATTAACCACAATCACTAAGCTTGTTTTTACTTTCTAACAAGTCAGAAATATAACAAATTTAGATCAAAGATTTGCATGCAGAAGTTTAATCTTAATTTTTAATTTGATGTTTTAACTCACTTTTTAGCATTTATTCTTATATGCTTCTAATTAATTAATTAGTGTGTCAAGGCAAACAATTAAGTAATATGAAATAAAGTACTAAAAAATAAATAGATAAGGACCAAAGATCAAGCAACAATACATAGTGATTCCACCTTGTGCGATAATCTACTCTTCTAACATTGAGTGCTAGAATTTAGGATCTCCATGCCTACTATCCATTATTTGGAAGAAATTAACATGAAGTACATAATCACCATAAGTCTACCTTACCTCCTTACTTTTTACCATAGAATTAACTAAAAGTCTACAAAGTCTCTATCATATTTTCTCAAATAATACTTCACTACGTTTCAAGAGTTTAGTTGCTCTCTTCGGGGAGTACAATATGATTCCTCACACTTTATCAAAACACTCTATCTCACAATATGTATGACACTTTAGCTCATAAACTTCTCAAAGACCTATGATCATATAAATAATTTATTTTTTACTTTTACTATTGTTCTCATATATTATCTCATATTATATATATATATATAGTTGTAAAGCCATTATCTTTGAATTTTTATGATCCTTATCATTATTCTATCTTCGAAATTTGCTCAAGTAATCAAAAGATATGTATCCACATTTTTGTTCCCTCTAAAAGGTACATCTTCTTTCTTTACAATAACAATTTGTCTCTCCCTTTGTAGATTGATATGTAAAGTATTTGACTAGCTTAAATTTATTACCTAAATATATTTTCTCTTTGGTGTTAAGCCTTAAACTATAATTGTTTGTTTCTTTGTTCTTATTTTTTAGCAACTTCTACTTCTATAAATCTTTTGAACATTCATTTATCTTCTAATTGTTAAGCTTGTTGATTGTCTTCTAAATTTTTTGTAGCTCTTGACTTGTTCTTATACTTCTTGTATTACCTCTAAATCTTTTTCTTTTATTCTTGTATTCATGGCTTTTAGTTATTGCTAGTCTTCTGATATTTCTCTAACTTCTAAAAGTTTTTTTGAATTCAAACTTTTCTTTTCTTTCTTCATCTATAATATTGGTTTTACTTCATCTCTTTACTTCTAAAGATTATTTTTCTATAGATTCTAAGCAATAGTTAGTTATTTATTTATTTTTTTTTTTGTTTTGATCAGCATTTGAGCTTATCTTTTGGGTTGTGATCTTGTCTTTCTAATTTTGATCATCGTCTTAAGTTTTCATGAATATTTAAACTTATTCAGCATACTGATTAATAATTTCAAACACGCATAGTGGGGGGTTTAATAATGCAAAGTAGTAATATGCATAATAATTATGCAAGAAAACGCATTTTGAGAATAATTTTTTGTAATATTACATTACAATTTGTTTTTTAATATGTAATATAATTATATATGTAATAGTTATATGAGAAAGCAAATATTGAAAATTATTTCTGATAATATTGTATTAACTATATTTTGCTTAATATGTAAAACTGCAAAATAAATAATAACTATAAAAAAAAACACATATTAAAAATTATATTTTATAATACTTGATTACCAATATGTCACTTAATATGCCAAATAGTATTATACAGAATAACTATCAATAAAATGTGTATTGAAAAAAATAATGTATTATTTAATATGTAAAATAAAAGTATACATAATACCTGTATAAGAAAACATAATTAATTTTGGCTATAATCCCAAGAATATACTAGACATAACTCTTTAAGTTAAAGTGAAAAAACTAATGAATTAAGTCCTTAATCTTAGGTTGACTTAAAGACATTTAACATAGTAAATAAAGACTATTACATCAACCCATTTGCTCGTAACCTTTTTCACAAAAGCTCATACACTTAGAGAGACTCTCTATTAGCCTAGACTAAATAGGATCCCATAGAATAATATATCAATAAGAATATTCATATCAACCATCGATTGTCATGTAACCTAATAGATGTCGTTGATAATCTAAGTCTATGTATACTCAAGAGCTCCTCCTAATTTGAGGACATTCACAAAATTAAAGAAGCAAAATTGTGCTATCAATTTGCTAATCTCAATGGATCAAGTAGTTCAAAATGAAAAGTTTATTGCCTTTCTTGCAAGAATTATAGTAATGATATTCTATAGTTCTTCAATTTGTTACATGTACGTTCAAGTTTACTAAAATTACCTACTATTTCTTCTTAAATCTTCCCCTCTAAGTCGTTCTATGTGTAATTTTACATTACTACAATGAGACTATAAGTAGCACTCTAATTAAATCCCCCCATTTACATCCATTAATAAAAAAAATGAATGGTTTCAATGAATTAATATCTATAATATTAAAGCTCTTGTCATCCTTTTGATGTCCCATATGTATTAAAAAATATACTCCTCACTTTATAAGTAACTTCCCACTATCTCAAACATTTGCTAAAATGATTCACCATCTTCACTCTCTCTTAAATAACTATTCACTTAGTTTGTGTCTTGTAATTATTATATTGAAGTGAATGGTGTGAGAGTCTTATATGGTTGAAAATATTATAATAATGTAATAATTAAATAAATAAATTATAGAGATGGAAATTATAATTGATATAAAAGTTACATTATAGAGCTTAGAAAGATGTTGTTGTTCTATTATTGAAAAGTGGGAGGAGAATTATAATATCTTTATTGCGTTTATTTTTTTATGTATCCATGAAGTGGGTGCCTTTATATATACTACTAATATTTATTGATAAATTTAAGAAATCTTAATTTTAAAACTATGCTTGAATTGCGCTTTACGATAAAAATTTATTTTATAAAGATTAAAAGAAAAAGAAAAAGAATGAATGTAACCAGAAAAAAGGAAGAAGCTTTGTGTTTGGGTATCGGATTTAGCCCATTAATGCGGCCCATAATTTCCGAAAACCCTCTACAACATCTCACCTACCCTCTTTCTTAGGGAAGCTACAAATTGAGCACCGACCCCGTTCTCCCCCACGATCTTGATGTGGACGGTAAAATTAGAGGAGTGCAACTACGATTAATAGAATGTATAAGAAGAAGAAAGAAGTGAATAAAGGAGTTGATCGAAGCTCAAAAGAAACTGATATGGAAGCCCAATTCAATTTCAGAGAGATCATGAAAGATATTCAGTTTCTGGGTACTTCTAAAATCATCCCTTTTCCTATTTTACTTTTAATTTTCTCTTATTTTCTTTTTTCTGATATAATCTCATAGACTGTTAAATTTGATGTGTTTTATGCTTATGCCATTGGTGATAAAAAGAAAAAAAAGGAATAAAAAGGATTGTGAGTTGTTAGTAAATAGTATAATTCATGGTAGGTATTCAGGATATTTACAAGTTTTTCTTTTCTTATTTTTTAATATAGTGGCTTATTTGAACATGTTTAGCTACATGTGAAGGTTGTTTTATTATGTTATTGCTACCATGGTTTCGGGTTTGGGATTACATTATGTCTCTCAAGAACAAGCTAAGATGGTTGCTTAGAGTGCCTCTTTATTTGGTAAGAACCTTTTTTGCTTGCTAGTAAGATCAGCCATGACACATCAGTTCTACAGGGCATGATGGCACTCGATTGTATCGGGACTCGACTGTGTCCAAATTAAAAGACGTACGAGGTAATAGCAAAAAAAGCAAAGGGTATAGGACTGACGGTACAACTGGGTTAGAATATATTGCTATCTGTAAGTTTCAGCAATCTGGAGAACTCTGCTTGAAACCTAATTATGCGTCTGAAATAATATTTGTGTCCCATTCCTCCTTATTCCTTATCGAGCCTTCTTAAAAATTAGGAACTGGGATTCCTTGAGGGAAGCTAAGGATTGGGATCCTAGGAAGGAAAAACCAGTTTTGTCTTCTTCTAAACCATTCTCACCCACCCACCACCACACCACCATCATCATTTACCACCACTTAAACACCCATTTAGAATCACAAACCCAGAAGAGAGAGAAAGAGAGCACAGAGAGAGAGAGAGAGAGAGAAGAAAGAAAGAAAAAGAGCAAGGAAGAAGATGAGGGCAAAATTTTCTTTTCTATCCTTATTGTCCTTTTTGTTCAAATAAACAATATAATAGCCATTCCCTCTTATTCCATTTAATGAAGTGAATAGACAGATATTGAGTGAACTAATATTTAGTCACCTGTTTGTGATAACCCATTTGTAAGGTTGGTAGTTCATCTACTACTGATCACCAATTGAAGTATGTAATAGACCAGCATAATTCCTTGAAAATAGGCCCTTGAATTTTCACAGAACATGGGCATTTGAAGAACATATGTAGCTGATCCTCTGAACTTCCTAGGCATAATTTTCGACACTTCCCACTGCATCCGCTTATTTAGTTTGTTTAGTTTTCCATGGATGACTAGCCAAACAATAAAGGAATTTCCTGCATTTTTTTGCTGGCAAGTAGAACTAGGGTGTTGAGCCTTCACAATTAAGTTCATTTAGCAACCTACATGTCTCAAGTTTGAGGCACTGAAAAGCTTCTTTGCAAAATGTAAGAGTTAGATTGTATGTGTATCTGTCCATTATAATCCTTTTGTCATTATGTGGAATAAGAATCCTATAATGGAGGGAAAAGTGGTTTGTTTTTCGAAGAAATCTTAGTATTCTAGCTCGTTTCTCAACATGCTCATAAATGCAATTAGTGTAAAATGTGCATCCTGTTTCAGGTGAACTAAACTAGTATTTATATGTAGGAGATCTCGGGGAATGAACCTTCTTTACTCGAGATCCAACTAATCGAAATTCTTTAGCTTATAGATTGATGTAAGCTTTATTAGTTTATACTTTAACACTCCCCCTCACTTAAGTCCTATCAAGTGAACAGATTGATTAGTGAATAGTGTGTTATATGATGACATAAGGATTTAACTCAGGACTTATCCACTCCAATAGCTTGTTGAATTTGACTCTACAACCAATTAATCAACGTGGGTTTTAATGCTTCATACATTAACAAAACCACTTCATGAAGGAGGATTACATTTCCTGATTCATTTTGCTGGCAATCAGAGAAGAACAATCTCATATGATAGAGCTTTTTATCTGATCTTCCTTACCCAAGAAAAGAAAGAGCAAGAGCTTCTCTATTGAACCTGGAAATATGGATCATCATAAACATAGACATTGAAATGTGATAGGAAGAGTGTGCATGGCTGTTGAGACATGGAGATAATTAGGGGAAGTAAAGATCAATAAAGTGCTGGAATTTTTTGAATTCTTTGGGTTTAAATTTGTTTTTAGCATGTCCATTTAAGTTATAATGTATTACTAGCTAATATTTGCTTCAGCTTGCCTTGGACTTGTGCACTTGCAAATTTTGAAATTTTTCACTAGAATATTCCTACTTTTGCAAATTGTATTGTGTTTTTAATCTTCTTTGCTTTCTCCTACTTAATACACTTTGAAACAATATACTGAAAAATTAAAGATTAAAGATCTAACATGCCCAATTCATCTGAAAACTTAAGATCAATAACAAGTCAATGAAATATACAATGAGGAATTTTGTTTCCTTTTCTTTTTCTCTCTCTCCTTTGATTTGCACAGACAATCACCTTGGAGACAACATCCAGGTAATTCGAGATATATGCTTGTGACCAAGTGTTACTTTTTGCTATCTAATGTATTATTTGGTTGCCACATTCTTATGGTACAGTTTTGGACGAATTTCGATTCATTGTTTTGGTTTGCATATTGGACCAATTTATTGGACAAAAGAGCTCTTCAAGTACCGGTTCAAAATTGAAAAATTTTTAGTATATATTTTGTACTACAAAAGTTTTTTTGATTGTACAAAATAATTATATCTTCAAAATTCTGCAGATTAACCCTAGACATATTTCCATATCATTGAGAGACTCTCTCTTGCTCGCTCTCTCTATATATATGATATATTTTCCACTAACTATATAAAAAATCCATGTTAAGTATTATGTACATCAAATGTGGTTGTCTTATTCCTTGTTTTATTATGTCCAGTTCTTATTATACTATCGTATTTTATCAACAAAACTCTACCTTAGAGTTTCTGGTATGATATGGGGTTGCCTTTTCACAGAAAGACAATGAATGGGCTGAAATGGAATAAAGTTGGATATTCTTTGTCATTGTACAACATGTCCTCTCATCGTGTAATTTTGCTAGCATCTTGGGTACTGGCTTCTTTTGTCTTTGGCTTTCATTGGTGTTGTAGGGCTTATAATATGGTTTCAGGTTTCTGAATCCTTTTACATGTTTAAAGAGTTTGATCTATTTATATGCGTGGGAGGCTCTGCATGCCTTTTTCTCCTTATGCATTATTCCTATAAATATTATCTATTGATACCCGAGTCTCCTTTTTGCTTTAGTTGTGCACTATTGTATGTTGACACTGATGATTCTCTTTTGGGTCTAGGGACCTCGCATATGTCATGGAAAGAGAAGAAAGAGATGGAGAATCAGAACGTTGTTTCTTTGGGTGGTAAGGTGAGAATCGTTACTCCAATAAGTGGTCTTATTTTTGGCTTTATTATCTCTACCAGAGAGGGTATTGCTGCTGAAGAAGAAAGAAAAATTGAACATGCTTGTGATTTTATGTACCATCATCTACAAATATCAATGGTTTCAGGTCCCAAAGAAGCAAAGGCTTCCATTAAGTGTGGCTCGACCAATGATGAAAAACCAGAAAATGAGAGAGCAGAAAAGGTTACAAGAGGTAACAGGATGTTTTTCTGTATCTTCTTGTTATTGTGGGTATGAACTCGCACTGCACTGCAGGGACATGCTTATATGCATGCTTTCTCTTTTTCTTTTCTTTTTTTTTCTTTTTTTAAGAATATGATCCTTAGCCAATTTGGAGGGAAGTTTAGTGGTATAACTAAGGTCAAAAAGGTCATGGAAGGGCACAAGCCAGAGAACAGAGTGTTGAAGGCAAGTGAAGGTCGTTTCAGCAATGGTGTCCTTGATGTGAAGCATTTGCTGCGACCAGGACCATCAAGAGAGAGTGGGGATGACAAAATGATGTCCTTTAAGGGGAAAGCCAAGAAGAAAGGTGGACAGAAGCATAAAAAGAGGAAGCGTGGTGGTAAGAAGCGTTGCTAAATTCCTCCTCTAACGGAACCGTGAATTAATGAACGATGTTTCAAGAAGGTCCACCCCCAATAACCCGAGAAGAAAGTTCACTACTGTAGAGGTCCGTTTGTAAAATTTGTAGAGTACAAAGTTGAAGAAATTCATCAGTTGTCATGGGCCATTCTGGAGGGCTGTCGATCACTACAATTTTGCTGCTGCATTAGGACAGATTGTCTCGTCTTTTCTTTTCTTTTTTTTTTTTCTGGAAATCAATTTTGTATTCTTCTCCGTAGATACTACGATATCGTTATTTGTGCGTAATTTTCCAGGTAGTCATGCCACCATCTTAACCTACTTTGACAATTATTACTGCAACGAAGTCAAACAGAAATCTCCACCCTGTCACTCTGCTCATTCCTGTCAGTAAAATCGAGGTTTCCCAGCTAATTATTCTACCATTATTGCAAGCATGACATTCTGAATTTCTGCAAAGAGATGGCAACTGTGATTTCTCTGTTTATTATACGTCTTATGTGGCAGTATTGCTATTCAGAAAACCGAAACAGCAGTATTGTTATTCAAAAAACCGAAACAATCAAACTGTAAAATTTTGGTTCTAAATGCATTTATTTGGTTTAGTCGGATTCAAACAGTTTACAATCCGATTCAGATGATTGAGTCGATGCTATAAGTCTAACACTGTTTAGAAAGAAGTAGCGTGTTTCGACTTTTGGATAATGTTGTTAAGTTTGGGTTATATTTGGTTCAATTCGATTCCATTTAATCATTTCATAAAATCGATACAAGTCAAAGATCCTTATTTAATATTCATCCTGGTTTAATCTAATTGACTTGATCGGTTTAATCTAGTTCTATTAAGAACTCATTTGGTTTTTTAAATTAAAATATATTATTTTCTTTTATATTTTGTAAAAAAAAATTATCAACTTACTTAAAAAATAAATATTGATTGATAAAAACAAAAAATAAATTGTAAAAAACTCTAAACTTTTAATTTTCAATGATATAGATAAATTTTTATCACTTTCTAAATAAATATAAATAATATTATAATGTTTTTATTGATCTAATTCAATTTCGAATGGACCTTAATTGACCCACTCAACCTTTAACCTCTTCTCACTCTCGAGTCAACATTTCAATATAAGCTTGATAACATTGCTTTTGAATGTGAACAAACCTTAAGGTAGAAAAAACAGACTTAATACTAATCCTTAAACATTGATTCGTAGTCTTTTAGGCTTCAATGCCTCTACTTTTATTCAAATGGTTTGCAGTTTAGTTCAAATGGTTGAATCGAATCAAATTATTTTATGTCAAATCGAATCATTTCTTGCTTTAAAAGGGGAGAAAAAAGACATTGTAATTTTTGAGTACCAACAAATAGGTCTAGCCTGACAAACCTTACGGTGGAAAAGAAAAGAGAAATTCAATATTAGTCCACAAACAATTACTCGTAATCTCTTAATCTTTAATGTCTCCACTTTGGTTTAGATGGTTGACTTGAATCAAACTCACTTTAGTCAAACTAAACAATTTCTTGTTGTAAAAAAAAAAAAAACATGTTTTGAATTTTAAATGCCAACAAATAGGCTCAACAAAACAACCCATATAGCGAAAAAGAAAAATCGAAATTTGATATTAATCCTAAAATATTGACTTGCAATCTCTTGCTCTTCAATGTCTCAACTCCTCTTTCATTTCACACTCACACATGTGAGCTTTTAAATTAGGCTAAATTCTCACTCTCTATTCACACTTTCCACAGGTTCATTGTACTTTTTTTTTTTCTTGTTTTTTACACTCTTCTTGTTCTTTAAGTGTATAGTCATTTTCTCCCCTCAACTTGCCTATTATATAATATGGATGATCTGTCAGAGAATTTATCGAACAAGTTTAATAAGAAGTTAAGCTTATTTGCAAGGAATTATTATTCATAATTCATTTTTTTTTTTATAAGCATAAAGGAATCATGGTCAACTTGTTATATTTTTTTTAACTTGAAGTTTTACATCAAATTGTACAAATAAAAATTTTAGTAAGAAATGTGCATTGTTGGTCAAAACAATTTAAGTGTTTATGAAAATAACTTAAGTGAAACTAAACCAATAAGTAATGTGACTTGCTAGTTTAGTGCATTGGTAATGTATAAATAAAAATAACCGATCAAGATGCTACACTTGCAACTTGTTTTATTGTTATAGATGTAACTTCTGAGCTAAAGTTGGATCTTGTTCTTTTCTGTATAGAGTTAAAGAAAAAGAAGAAAATGTTGTTTTTGCTATCAAAAGAACCGCTTAGTTAGGAAACTTGTTTCGAATCTTAATCCATGTAACATTTAGTCCTTAGCCTACATCTTTTTGTTTGTTAGACAGGTTCGGTAATGTTCTTTTTTCTTTTATTTCACCTGTAAGAAGATATGTTACTTTTGTAATGTCAAACATGGAAAATGCACAATGCTGTTAACAGCCTACCCGTTCACTTTGTTGAATGAAATAAGAAAGAAATGAAGTTCTAATTCATTAGGAATGGAATGAGGGGAAATAACTATTACATTGTGTAGTTGCCCAAAAAAAAAAAGCAAAAATGGAATAGACATGTAATAAAAATTAAATGACTAAGATGCCCTTATCATTTATCCATCTTCTTCCGTTTTTCTTAAATGTAACCCTAATTTCAACAAAAACCAAATTCTAAATATCAAAATATCAATTAGTTCTATCTTTGATCAAGAATCAACCTTGAGTGACACAATCACATGGTGAAAGAAGAAATCTAAAGTTACCAAAGTAGAAGAAGAAGAAATAAAGCCCCAAATTGACAATTCCAGTTTATCATCATTAAGTAAAGAAAAAGAGCTCGTACAAGATTCTTAAAGTGGAAAAGATAGCAACTACAAAAGGTGATCTCCGTTGTAGGTGATAAGGAGAAAAGAGCATTTTACGATCAAACTAATTACGTGGATGATGTTGATATTATAGTGGAAGCTTTCTAAAATTTGCAAGACTACTTCAATGCTACGTGCAACAAGGTTATTGAGGGTTTGATGAGACAAACAAGTGGGGCCAAGAGTAAGGGTTTGATGAGAGAGAAAACTAGGGCCAAGAGTGAGGAAGAAAGTTAAGAAGAGACATGGGGTTATAGAAAGAGATTGGACAATAGTGAATGGTGGTGGTGTGGTGATGGTCTATAGTACATGGGGGTGGTATGTAGTAATGTGTTAAAAAGCGTGTGGTTGGTGAACCATGGAGAAGAAAAGGGCAATATATGTCCTTTGTTTCCTCAATCGAGATTTCTTAGTTCAAGTTAAGAATCTCAATTCAACAAAATGGGAAATTGGAATTCCTCATGGAATTCATATTACGAATTAAAAAATGAAGTACATACCTTGTTGATTATGATTGAATCAATTAGGATAAATGGGCTTAGGCTTCGTCTCTAACTCCTTGAGACCTACAAAAAGCCTCCAGTAGGTATGGCCATAGGCCCTTTGACACTCAAGTTAGTAAAGTGGACTAGAAAGAAAGAGAAAGCAATCACTTAGGACATAAGGAGCGGTGCTCACCCAAGGTATCCAAAATATGTATTGAGTAGGAAAAAAGGGAGAGAAGAGGAGAGAATTCTCAGAGTCAAGGGGAAGGAGTGTTGTTCTACTTTTCTTCATGGTGCTTAACATCTTTTATGTGAGTCACCTGGACATGTAGCAATTTAAGGTTCATTTGTACTGGCCACCAGTAGATACTACACTATGGGGGTAAAGATTGAGTTGTGTTATGGGTGGTTATCTTATGGTTAACCAAACTACCAAATCTACAACCCAGAAGTCTGATAGTTGCAAGGATTGCTAGGCGTACTGGTTGTACCACTGATGTCAAAGCTTCATTAATGAGTTATAGCAAGAAGCAGGTGCTAAAGACAAAGGTCGAGTCGAGACACTGAAGAAGGGGTTGATTAATGCTTAATTAAGGTTGGGTTGAACTTTGAGTTTATGCCAAGTAGTCTACATGTGCCAACTCAACGATCGGGGCAACCTTACTTAGATAGGATACTACAGGCTCGTCGAATGGGTCACGGTATAGGGATGGGCATACCAACAATTTACGCCCTTTTTAGGGTAATTAGATGGCTTCACAAGTAAGTTATGGTGTAAAGGACAAGCTTACTATTTGCTTGTACACATTTCAATTTTCCTCGTGATGGGTTTCGCCTGTTGAGCCTTAGTCTAGCCCAAAATCAAGTGTCAACATTTATCCCTCCACTCTCCTTACATCTGAGGCACGAGGAGAGTAATCTATATAAGGCAACTAAGCCAAGGCTAGGCTATCTATTCTTTGAGCAAGGGGCCATTTCTACTACTCAACATCATGATAGATAGTACTTTTAGCTAATTCCATTTTCCTATATACTAACTTCCTACGTAATTGATGTGACCAGCAGACTGCTTGATGTGTTATGATGGTGGTCCTTGAGAAGTGTAAATTGCATTGATGGTCTATGAAGGGTAGTTGCATGCATGGAGTGACTGTTGTCAAGCCACATTATGGATTTGTATGCAAGGATCAATCGGGACCTTTAATTGAAGAAATGGGATATGTCGATGGCTAAGGTTTAATGCACGTCCTTTCATAGGTTCGTGCTTCGAGAATGGGAGAAATCGTTCGCTTTCTCCCCTTGGTTATCTATATAAAGGGGTACATAAGTCCTCATTTCTCACTTTGCTCTATCTACTTAAAGGAAACTCTACCAAAATTTTTACTTATAAGCTAGTTGCCTTCTCTTGTATGCTTTCTTCCTTCATCGATTTCTCATGATGGCTAAGTAAAGCACGACTGGCCAATAGAGTGAGTCTTCCCATCCATCTATTTGAAGAATGGTGGATGAAGGTTGCGAAGGCTTAGCTCAAGAAGGGAGTGATAGCCTTACTCCCCCCCAAAACAGTGGTGGTGGTAGGAGAGGAGAAGGGAGTGATACTATCTTAGGAGAGGCGAAAGTACATGTAGTGACGACGTCATAATATGTATCTTCTAGATGGCAAAGAGGTTAAAGTAGGGTAATTGTTGTGCACAACTAATACCAATGAGCATGTGTATGTGCATGTTGTATATGTGGCAAGCAAGGAGAAACTAAGGCTTGTGAGCTAAGTAGTGGGGGAAGTGCCTAGGTGGCAATTGGAGGTACCCATGGGTGGACAACGAGCATACAATATAAGAGATGACTGATCATTTGTTATATATGCAAAATCGTTTGAGCTTGACTTTGCTTCCCCTTTTTAGAGTTCTTCTGATACTTTAAGGTTACTTCGAGAAGACTTAACGCCAATGCTTGGATGCAACTACTCACATTTGAGGCGTTATGCTATTGGGAGTTACAAAAGCTGATCGTGTAGCTATTCAAGCACTTCTTCCATGTAAAGAGGCTTTAAGGTGGTTGAGTGTATGTTGCCGATCAAGGTAAGGTGCCACTTATCTTCAATAAATCATCAAATAAGTTAAAAAGCGAGAAGGAGTTTTTTTATCATGTTCACACTCTTAAGCCTCTAGATTTCCCCTATGAGTGGAGGTTTCCTATTCGAGGCAAGAAGTTGAGCAACTTAAGAGATGAGGATAACATGACTAGTATTGAGCTGCTAAATTTGGTTGGTTAGAAGAGGCTCAATCCTTTGTCAATTTGTTAGAAGTATAAGAGTAGGAAGCCATTGTTTGGGATGAAGATAGGTATTTTTTGTGTTTTGTCGAGGAGGGGGTGGTTAGTTGTCTATTGTGCCTCGTCATCATCACTTCCTCATTGGAGTAAGAGGCATTAAGTTACTCGTCCTCGGCATAGTAAGTGTGTTGTTTTCCATTAATTTGTTGATGTACTGCTGGCTAGCGTTCCTATTACTCGTGTGCACCTCCAAGGCCTCCAATCACTCTCCAAGAGAATTCTCTCTCAGCAACCTGTTGATGATGAGAAGCTGTACATCGAAGAAAGGTAGTTGAACTCCCTGAGCTCCCTATATTGTCATACGTTGATTTGTACATTTAGTAGTGATGATACCGACCATTTCCTTGCCAAGGACCCTATCCCGAGTACTCTAATCAACTACAGCTGAGAATCCCTTGCTGAATGATGAGAGACTCACTTCAACGGCCAAGTAGTTTTCTCTCGACATATCACCATCTCTCTCGTTGCGGCCCCTTTAGTGCTGCAACATTTTGGCCAATCCCACCTGTTGTACTTAAAGAATATTCGTATGGGATCAATGTTTTATTACCAGCTATCCACCTCATCTAACATTTAACTACTTTTCCATTTTTTATTTGTTGTCCTTTTTACCCTACAAGTATGTATTAGGAACTCTCCTTTTGTAAATACTTTCTTATAATTTTTTTATTTGTAATGCTACCCTAAGGACTTACTATAAATAGTCCTTTTCTCTTGTAAGCCGAAGATAACTTATATATTAATATTGAATACTCTATTCTTGTGAGACAATCCACTCCAAGTCCATACCTCTTACACTCTTACCTAATTTTGCCAAGTAGCTTAGGATTAATGGTGGGTAGACCTTGACATTAACTTGTACATCATATTAAGTGAGATATCAAGTCGTGTTATGTTCGTTGGTGAGTCAAATCCTTCGAACAACTTTACGTCAGCTACTCTTGTTTGATTGTAAACCGTTTCCCTCTAATTTTTCTTCGATATCTCAAAGGACTTATTTCAATTCAATATAGTCCTAATAAGTCCTAGTAATAATTGAGCTCTTAAGCATACCATTTGTCTACCTAATGAGTTTGTTAGTTTTCTTGCAGCTTCAAAGTTGGCTACAGAGAGGATATAGGCAAAGCTTTTTGCTGTACAAAATAGGCAACTTGAAAGTGCTTCAAAGGCTACTACAAAGAGGAAGTAGCCCACTTTAGAGGGGAGGGGGTGACCTCATAACACCCCTCAAATAAGTCCAAGAAGAAGGGTAGGAAACAGCAAATGCTTCCTAAGGTTGTGTAGCAAGGTGCCAGCGATATTCCTATAGGTATACCCTTTGCTAGTTCAAGGTCGAAACAAGTAACAGCTGGTGGTAAGCCGATTCAGGGGGGACTAACAAGCAACTGTTTGTGGATAAGAGTGACATAGAGGCCTCGGCATAATTGATAAGGAGACATAATGTGGTAAGGTGCTCGCACTGTTTGTTAAAGTGTTTGGTCTTGCTTTGTTTATTGATTATGTGTTGTCCTTACAACTATATGATCTCCTAGATTTTGTTCTCTCACACAACCAAGCATATCAGCAATCAATAGGGAGTCGGGTAAAGGCTGAGGTAGAGAGGCTCCAAAAAGCACAGCAGGAGGAGAAAAAGGTGCTTGGTGACTTGGCAATTGCGTTCAATAGTCTGGAGTGCCAATATAGGGAGCTTATCACGCAAGTGGACAAGTTGAAGGTGACCTGCGAAAGATTAAGGAGTGTAACAAGACTTTAGAGGAGGGGCTGTCTATCAAGCTGAAGGCCAAGTGAGAAGAGCTGAATATGTTGCAAGCTAAATTCATGGGGAGGGAGTTTGAGCTCTTGAAAGGGAAAGGCTTGGCACCTGAAGTAAGGCAGGATATCATCATGGCGACTCTGGATAACCCTCTAATTGAGGAGGCCATCGTTAATGCTAGTTATGTTATGGCAAAGGAGGTTTGAAAGCAAGTTCACCAAAATATGCCAAAGGTGGACTTGTCTTTCTTTCCTTGATTAGATGAGACCAATGGTGCTGCTAGAAGTGGGTCAGGAGGTAGGTTGTCCGTGATACCAATTTGAACCTTAGGGAGAAGGGGGGTGATGAGAAGGATCAACAACTAGCCGAATAACAGCAAGTTGTTGCTAATGTGGAGGCTTAAGGGCAGCTTGAATTTTTCTTGTTGTTAGTTGATAGGTTGAGCGATGTGTGCCCATTTCTAATTTTCTTGTTTCATATATTTTTGTCCCAGTGGGGTCAAGATGCCAACTTCCCCTTTCTCAAGTGTAATCCTTGTTGACTTTGATAAAAAAGAGACACCTTTATGGCTAAATTATGTTTACATTATTTCTCTTTTCCCCCGGTTACTTACCCCTACCTGTGTGTTATTGCTTGACATTTGAACTTCATTTTTGTTTAAGTGTTTTGTACTAGTAATCAATACGTTGTACAGTTCAACGTATCCTCCCCCAAGTAGATTATTCCTTCTTAGGTTCTTGTAAGGGCCTATCGCTTAAGGGAGACAAGCGTGCCGAAGCTGATCTTGTGATAATGTCATGAGATCTCTTTCGCAATGCAATCTTGATAGGGTGGATTTTTTTTTTACAACAAGCGATCTCCTCAGTAGGGTTCATTTTGTGTAGTATGCATGCTTGGCAAGTGAATCATGTCAAGTAGGATGCCCTCTAGAAGGCATTTAATGTATGTACGATGCATCATTATTACCTATGCATCAATTGGGTTCTTAAGGTGTTTGGATCATTTAATGATTGTCATGTCAACTAAGGGAGTTCTACGGCTTTTATATAAAGGCTACGTAGGTCATTACTTTGCCATGCCAAATATTTAAATAACTTAGTAGGGTATAGATCAAAGTTGACGTGAGCATGTCTAAGGTAATCATGCTAAGGGATAAAGTGCTTAAGTTAAGGAGGGGTTCTTCCTTGACCCCTCTATTGGGGTTGTAATCATGAGGTATGGATAGCTACTCAACAATAGGGGGTAGCTCCTAAGCTGTGACCTAGAGCATATTTAGCGGCCTCACCACAACAACTCTCATTTATAGGAGGTTTTAGCAACTTTTCCACATACCATCTTAAATGAATCCAAGCAAGCGGATGCGGCCACGGTGACTATGGTAGTAGATGAGGTCTTTTCTCTACCCTAACTTGCTAATGGAGGTACTTACGGGGAATCCTTTGCTTTGTAAGTACTCTAGTTCATTTTGGGTGGAGCATCAACCATACTTTAGCACCAATAGGGCCCTTACAGCTAGGTGCTTTGAGTGGAGTGGCTAGATCATCTATCCCCATTGTTGCTTCTACGAAAGAGAAGCTCTATAAGGTGGAGTGGGGGCCTTCACTTGGAGGTTAAGTGTTATGGGGACTCTTACAACTTAGAGTTTGGCTCTACGAGAGCATAAGTGAGTAGTCACAACTATCCCTTTGGAACTTGTAGGCTGAGTCAAAGTTGAGAGGAGTTCCTCTTGGAGAAGCTTAGAGTAAGAAGCCAGGTTGGAATTGTGAGTAATCATTTAGGTCGGACATATGGCTATAATGTAAGACGTGGCTGCATGCCTTTGTATTCTTATTTTTCTCTTTCAAATGTAATAAAGGTTGGCATGCCAACTTATTAAGCCTTATACTTTGCTTCACTAGTGAAATAACGTTATCTCTTTTCACTTATTGCTTCTCGTCTACTATTTTATTTTCCTTTGGCCTTTGGTTCCTATTGTTTGATTTAACCTAGAGTTATATCCAGTACTTATTATAATAATGCTTAATTTAGGCAAGTGTTTGGGAATGAAGATCAACCCAAGGTTGGGGGCTCGATGGACATTGATGCCTAAGAGAAGTACCTCTAATGTTAAAGTAGGAACTAACTTGGGCAAATCTTAGGGATGAAAATTAGATTGATGCTTGAGAGAAGTGCCCATAGCGTTAGCGTAAGGACTAACTTAGGCAACCTTAGGGATGAAAATAGAACCTTAGGGATGAAAATCGACCTAAGGTTAGAGGTTTGATATAGATTGGTGCTAGAGAGAAGTGCTCGTAGTATTAGTGTAGAGACTAACTTAGGCAAAGCTTGGGGATGAAAATCGACCCAAGATTAAGGGCTCGATGTAGATCAGTTCCCATAGTGTTAGTGTAGGGAGTAAATTAAGCAAAGCTTAAGGATGAAAATTGATCTAAGGTTAGGGGCTCGACATAGATTGGTGCTCGAAAGAAGTGCCTAAAGTGTTAATATAAGGACTAACTTAGGTAAGGATTAGGGATGAAAATCAACCTAAGGCTATGATGTGGCTTGGGCAAATTTTGCACGGGTGCATGAGGAATGGATGAGAAGAAAAGGCAAATGTCAAAAACCTCCTTGATTCATTACATTCAACCACAGTTACATATACTTTTAGTTTTCATCATTGTGATCAATGGAAATAGGGTCTCAAATTGTAGGCATTCCATGCCTTGGGGATAGGCCATCCCTTTAAGGTCTCAAGCTTATAAGTGCATTTTCCTAAGTCCTCAATTATTCACATGAGGTCCTCTCAATTGGGGTTAAGAAACTTAACCCCTCTTCTAAACCAGTAGTCTCTAATTTTTTGCACACCAAATCTTTAGGGTAGAAAACCCTATATCGGATGTTGCGGTTATAGTACCAGTTAGCTCATTGCTAATAAGGCCGTTGTATGTACTTACACAGCATTGCGCACTTCCTTAATGATGTCAAGGCTTGTTTGTAAGGCCAAGTGGTTGGCATTCAGGTCAAAGTATTGGGTCCTACTAGTAGGTAATTCTAATTTAATTAGGAGAATGGCCTTTACTCCAAACATGAGATGGAATGGGGTTTCTCCAGTTGAGGTCCTATGTATCATGCAATTACCCTAAAGTATGTTTGAAAGTTCATCGGCCCATCTACCTCCTGCTTGTACTACTCTTTTCTTGAGGTTGTTGAGGATTATCTTATTGATAGCCTCAACTTAGTCATTGGCCTAGGGGTAGGCCATCGAGGTGTAATGTAGTCTGATGTTTTGCTTATTATAGAATTATTTGAACTGACTACTATCAAATTGTCTTCCATTGTCATTGATCAACCTATACGATACTTCGAAGCAAGATAGTATATGGGTGAGTATGAATCCCTCAACGACTTAGGTTGTGATGGTAGCTACAGCCAGTACCTCTACCTACTTGGTATAGTAATTCATTGCCACCAGGATGAATTGTCGGCTTAATGAAGCTTTTGGGAAGGGACCAAGGACATTTAATCCCCATTGCATGAATGGCCACGAGCTAGTCAAAAGGTATAGCTTAAAAATGAGGGCGTAAGTAATTGGTACATGCTTTTGGCATGAATGACATTTTTGGACTAAGGTCTTGGCATCTTCCTTTATTGTTGACCAATAATAGCCCAACCTAAGCACTTAGAGGTATAACTTAAGATTGAATGCAATTTATAGTAAATCTCCACATGAAGCTCCTTAAGGACTTGGGTGTCCTCTTCTTTCCGAAAGCACTTAAGGAGGAGAGTACTCTATCCTCACCAATAGAACACGTCATTAATCAACGTATAGTTGGCTACGACATAGGCTAGCCTCTTTGCTTTTACTCAGTCCTTAGATAATGCCCCCATCTTAAGGTACTGCGTAAGAAGGTCCATCCAAGAGGGCTTAAGGGCTACCTCTATTACTCTAACAACTTCTTACTATTATACTTCTATACTCCATTCGAGGAGATACTATACGAAGAGTGGCTTGTCGTACTCATGTGATGCGAGTTTGGTAGATAAGGCAACAAATAGTTTGTCTGCCTCTACATTTTTTTCTTAAGGTACCTTATTGACTTCCTACAAGGTAAATTCTAAAGAAGGCTGCTCACCATGTGTAAGTACTTGACCATCATTCCACCTTTGGTTTTGTATTCTCCTTTGACTTAATGTACCAGTGTAAGTACTTGACCATCATTCCACCTTTGGTTTTGTATTCTCCTTTGACTTAATGTACCAATGGCATGGAATTTGAGTATATGCTATGCTTTTCTACTCTAATGTCTGGTAATTTTTGTGCCAACAATGAGCGCCTTGTATTCAACTTCGTTGTTATACAATGGGAAGCTAAATTTTGAGGCATAGAGGATCTTCATTCCTTGTGAGCCTTGTAGTACGATACCGGCCCCCACTCCATGGCCCATGCCACACCACCACCACCCCATACATCCCCTTCCCCTCCTCTCTTAATGAGCCATCAACATGGAGTGTCCAAATGGATATGGTGAGCTAGAGTCAAGGTTCATCTACTCTAATGTATTCAGCTATAAAGTCCATGAAGACTTATGCCTCGATTACCTATCTTGGGCAAAACTAGACTCCATGTGCTCTAAGCTCAAGAGAGTACTTCATCATTCGACCTAAAGTGTCAAGTCTTTGCAAGGCAATTCTAAGTGGTACATCTGTCAGTATGAGAATTAGATGTGATTGGAAGTAGGGCTTGAGCTTTTGAGTTACAATGACTATGCAAGGGCAAACTTTTCTATTTTTGTGTATCGAAGCTCTAGCCCCCCAAGGATGTGACTAACATAGTAAATTGCTTGGTAGTCATAACCATCAACTTGGATGAGTATCAAAGATAATACCTTATCATTGATTGCAAGGTATAAGTATAACCCTTCTCCAGGTATTAGTTTAGAGAGTATGGGTGGAGTCGCAAGAAGTTCTTCAATTCTTAGAAAGCTCATTGACACTCAAGTATCCACTTGAACTCAACGAAGTACTTTAACAGATTGAAGAATTATGCGCATTTATTGGCGCTTTGGGATACGAAGTGATTGAGGGCTACTATGCTTTCTGTTAGTCACTACACCTCTTTAATTTTGTTTTGGGCCTACATGTCTTGGACTACCTTGATTTTATTAAGATTGGCTTTTATTCCTCATTCTAAGACCTTAATGGAACTTCAAAGACACATTTGTGGGGGTTAAACTTCATTTGGAACTAATAGAGCATTTAGATCTCGAAGGTCATCGATGTGGTCTTTTCTAGTTTGATCTTGATGATCATGTTGTCAACATAAACCTTGATATTCTTTCCTATTTGTGGCTTAAAGATGTGGGTGACTAGCCTTTAGTACGTTACCTTGTTATTCTTTAAACAAAAAGGTATTACTTTGTAGCAATAAATCCCAAAGTCCATAACGAAGGATGTATGAAATTCATCTTCAAGAGCCATTTGGATCTAGTTGTATCTAAAATAGGCATCTATGAAATTGCGGAGCACGTAACTAGACATTGAGTCGATGAGCTAGTCTATACACAATAGGGGGAAACAATTCTTAGGGTACACCTTATTAAAGTCAGTATAGTCGATGCATATGCACCACTTTCCATTTGCTTTCTTGATGAATATTGTATTGACGAGCTAGGTAGGATATTTCCCCTACTAAATAAAGCCTAATCGAAGTAGCTTCTACACTTCCTCCTTGATCGCAAATTAGCATTCTGGGCGAAGTGTCGCTTCTTTTGCTTAACAAGTTAAACGGTAGGATTAACATTTAGATGGTGAGTAGCCTTCAATATGTTGATGATCCCTAGCATATTTTTTGGCATGGATGCAAAGATGTCTAAGTTTTGCAAAAAAAAAAAATCTATCAGTTCAGCCTTGTCGCTATGTGGTAATTCAACCCCTATTTCAGTTATCAATCCAAGGGTATTGGATATTTTGACTTCTATGGTCATTTTTTTAGGCTCTCCCCATATTGTGGAAGCAGAGGAGTTGGTTGATTCAATATTCATGATATTGTTTTTGGATTAGGCTTTAAGGTAAAGCACCTTAGATAAAGTCTAATCACCCTTAGCCTCACCGACATCGGTAGGTGTAAAGAAGTTAGCTTTTAGGCATTTTTGGCTTATGAACATGTTGAACTTCGTTATGCTTGGTCTACTGAGGATGGCATTGTATGGTGACTAGACACTAACAACAATGAAGTCTATCGACTGTGTAGCGACGTGTTCATCGTCACCTAGTCGAACAATTAGGGTGATGATTCCCTTAGTAGGCATAAGTTTGCCGCCTCTAAACCTTATGAAGTCATATTTATACTACTAAAGGGGTTCGTTGAGCTATTCCTTCATTTGCTCAAAAGCAATGTAGAATAGTATATCTACTGAATTTCCACTATCGATGAACATTTTTGGGGATGTCAAAGTACTAGATTTAAGCATTTATGATGAGTACATCGTTGTGGGGTAAGTCGATTCCTTGTTCATCTATACCAGTAAAAGTGATTATCGTATCGGTCCTTAGCTTCTTATTTCTTACAATGTGCACCTTATGTTTAGCTGTTATGGTTGTATTATTTTGGAAGAGATTGAGTTTACCAAAAATGGTGTTGATATGGCTTCGTCATCTCTTAGGATTCTATTCATCTATGGGGGCATTAGCTTGCTAGTTGTGATGTTGTTGGTGATCTATTCAACAATATTAGGTTAACCGTTAGATTTAGTTTTTCTCGTATGCAAAAGGTGGTTGATACAACCTTTACAAATAAAGCCTTCAACTACATTCTTGAGGTGGCGACATTCGTTGGTGTTATGTCCAAGTGCCCTGTGGTAGTTGCAATACTTCCTTAAGTTCACAACTTCAAGTGTTTTACGAATGTTGGGTGGTCATAGGAGTTGCTCTTTGACTTCGTATATGATTTCGCCGAGTGGTTTGCTACAGGGTGTGTACGAGGTGTAGTCTCAAAATTTTTCCCTTTGTTCATCACGTTTTTCTCGAGCTAAGGGTTACGATCTAGGGTCCCAAGGCCCAAAGTGGTCCTTTGCTGAAATGTGCATACTATTTTCCACTTTAAAACGGGTTTAGATGGCATCCGCCTAAGCTATGTATTTCTTGGCGACCTTCATGAATCCGTCCAATGATTTGGGTTTGTTTAATGAGACAGTGTTGAAAAGCCTTCTGTTAGGGTCTATGCTTGTTAAGAGAACTTATAGGGTCGTTCTTGTGTCCAACTTAGAAAATTACAACTTTATTCGATTAAAATGCTCGAGATATGCTCGTAGGGTTTCGTTGGGACGTTGCTTGACATTGTAGAGGATAGAAGAGTCTCTTCGTGAGACTTGAGAATTGAGGAAGTGTTGTTGGAATGTGCCCGTCAAATGAAGTGATAGATCCCTCGAGTTGTGTGTTAAACTAGAGCAAAACAGCTTTGCTAGTGTACTTGGGAAGGCTTTACACATGATAGCATCAAAGAAGTTGTAGAGGCTTATCATTATTCGAAAGTGGATGAGGTGATTGTCTGAGTCGGTAATGCCATCGTAAGTGTTTAGATGTGGTAGCTTTGCACTTGTAGAGAGCATTTCTTCAAGGATTGAAGGGATGAATGGGCTTTTTATTTGCGTTAAGCGTGATACCCATGCAAACGATTCGACTTTCTTTTGGTCGCATATGCTGGAGGCACCATAGATATGTTCATTTAGTTCGTCCATGTTCATGTCTTTGTAGTCTTTTGGTGTCTATCATGTTGAGAGACTGTCGACCGGTTTACTTAATGTTGTGCGCTTGCCTTTCGCATGCATTTTGCTATGGTTATGATTTAGCCATTTACACAAGTCTTTGTAGGGTTGGTGATCATGCCGATTTTATTCAGTTGAACACATGAGGTGTGTGATGTATTGACGGTCATTCTTGGTTGGTTGTGAGGAGGAGTCAATGGTTATCTCTTCGTTTGGGCCTTTTTCAAATGTATTTTTAAGTAACGCAACATCTTTGTGCAAGGCTGTAGTGGATTCATAATATTTTCAGTTTTCTTCAATCATTTGTTGAATAAGTGACTTGAGTTGTTGGACTTCGGGATTTTCATTTTAAGGTTGTAGAAGTGTTTGGTCACCTCCATCATGATAGGATGTGTTGGTATCCCCCATCTATGAAGCTTATGGATTAATATTTTTTACTTTTAGCCATCATTGTCATGGTAGGCACTAAAATGTTGATTTTAATTGAATCAACTAGGATAGATGGGTTTTGGCTTTGTCTCCTGCTCCTTAATACTTGCAAAAGAACCCTTAATAAGTGTGACCATAAGGGCTTTCCAACGTTCAAGTTAGCAAAGTGGACTAAAAAGAAAGAGAAGGCGAGCACTCAAGACTTAAGGGGTAGTACTCACCTAAGGTATGTATAATATGTTTCGAGTAGGAGACAAGGGGGAGAAGATGAGAGAATTCTCAAAGACTCAAGGGGAAAGAGTTTTTGTAAACACCTAAATTTTTTGACTTAGCATCTAAAGAAGACTTAAGTATGTTAGAAATTTCTAGGAGTTGACAAGGCTAGTGAAAGTGAAAACTCTAAAATAACTAATCAATCGCGTATAAAATTTTTATACCCTAAACATCTATAAGCACTAAAGATTTCATTTGAAAGTGATAAAAACCCTAAAACTATAACTTTAAAAATATAAAAGCATTAATTCATCATAATTTACCCTAAAACCCTAATTGATAATATAATCTTAATATTGTACCAAATCATTAGTAAAAAATTAAAGATAACTTTTAATTATTCATAAATACATATAATACTTAAATAATCCCCTAGAAATTAAGATATTACATCATAGGTCACATTCTCCTTCTAAGTATATAAATAGGTTAGTATTATATAGAGTTAAAAGTTTAGTTGATGCTTATGTTACATGTAATAAGTATTAATACCCTAAATGACACTTTTCATGATAATTACACTAAGTGGATTACCAAATAATGTATATAGGATATAAATACCTAAAAGAAAATCTTATTACCTATTTTCACTAATCAATTCACTAAACTTCTTATTTCCTTTCATTTCCTTAATTTCCTTCCTAATTTTTCTTAATCACTTCATTATATATACTTAGATTACATGTAATTTTGAAAGGTTGACTAAGTCAACATATGTGTCATTATCACACTAGAATCTTCTCTTTCTTTTTATTGATTTCTTTTCTTTTATTTTAGATTTTTTTCCCCTTTTCTTTTCCTTGTTGCCGTCCACTCCCTTCCCCACTTAGGACCCCACTTGTTTTCATTTTTAAAGCATAAAAACAACACAAAACAATTCCTTTTCTCCCTCACCAAAACCGTAATCCCCTTTCCCTTTCACTCTTTCTCAAATTTCAAACTTTACATCTATGTTTGAAGAAGAAAAAAGGTATGTTATTATGTATTGTTCTATCTTATTTAATAGTTAAATGAATAGGTTAGTTTAGTATAAAAAGTTTATGTGATATGTACATATATGTCGTTGAAAGAGTAAAGTTCTAATTTTTATGCTTAGAAGTGTAAGAATCCTTAGATAACTAGAAAAAGAACACATGTACATATGCTTAAGTATATGTATATAAGAGTACACTTGGTAAATACATGTAGGAAGACCCTTGTACATAAGTATCCATTATGCACATAACTAAAAAAAGAAGTATATATTAACTATACATACATATACCTTGCAAAATATACCCTTAAAATGCAAAAATATGAAATTTATGAAGCTTTCTTAAGAGGAAATATTAGGCATACGAAAATATGTATGAAAATACATATGTCACCATATGTATATATGGATATGTGTATTCATATACGTGTAAGTACACAAGTGTACATACTAGTATATTAGAAGTATAAGTATAAATATAAATATAAATATAACATATGTACAAAGTGTATGCATACATATGAATAAGAATACATATGTAATGGATAATGATGTAAGCAATGACATAATTAAATAATAATGTAAGTAATGATATAATTAAATGATGGCATAAGCGATGGCATAAGTAATTGATGACATAAGCGATAATATAAGCCTCTAAAATAATAAAGCATAAGATCATTTAAGTGCAAGAATTAATGACTAATGAAATCATTAATTACTAAAATAGAACATAAAATTAGCTAATAGGAATAATTAAGCTTCAATAGATGACATTTCAATAAATTTAGTCTATATTGTAAAACATGAGTTTTAACATCCAAAATGGACATCATCGTATGAACGTATATTCGAAAATAATGAAAAACGACTATAAATTTGTAAATATTAAAAATAGAATGAAAAAGTTACATACGATTAGTGATAAAGTCTAATGGAATAAAAATGTATAATAATCTAAGTAGAATTAGGTAAATAGATATCTAGAATTACTAGTTAATTTAATTGCTTACTACCGTTATTATATCGTAATGACCAAGTGATCCCGACGCGAGCGAGGATCTTCCGATTGATTATTATAACTAGAGTGAGTCGTCATAGCCAAATGAGTATTTACCTTTGATTCCATACTTGTATGTGATTACAGATAGTGGACTTAAATGATATTGTTAATTGATTGTTGTCTGGGGTGGGGAAAATGCTTATATATGTTATTATGTATTGAGTTGTGAATTTACCTTAAGTATAAATAATACTTTGTTGTTGCATAATAGTATAGATAATGATTGAGTGTACTATTAGATGGTCATATCATAATTGGACTTAACTAGACTTGGCTCATAAGAATAAACTGATACATGCATCAACATGCATTGCATAGATATAATTTTGACTGTTACATCATATGAAGGTAGAAAGAGGCCATTCGAGGGTTGTTATTATAAAATTATTAGTTCTATATGGTGCACTCGTACAAAATAACCTTACCTTAGCCCGTGGGAATACTAAGCATTGGAGGTGTCAATCACCTGACTAAGGGTTAAGTCTAGAGACCTCCGTTTAAGGGTGAGTGTAGATTACGAGAGCCCACTCACGATTATATTAGAACTTGGTTTTTATGAAAATAAAGGACCTCCATAGTAAAGAAAGTTCTAGTATAATACCCGGATCTGATTGGTATCGTATATACTCTAATCCTAACTTCGAAAGACATTAAATCTAAGTGGCATATATTGACTAGTTAACTATACGTATTGTTTGGTATTTTGTTTGATCATTCATTCATATGCGTGAATATAATATATTGATAACTTACTTGTAGTGTAGTTGAGGGTTTTGCTCATTAAGCTTAAGCTTACACCCTCTTAAACTTTTATTGCAGGATGGCTTATTCGTTGAGGCTGGCCGGGAGATGCCACAGGTTAGCTTGGGGACCTAAGTAAGAGCAAGCCATCCATTGTGTTGAGAGAACTGATTATGTAAACTTTTACTTATGTACTTTTGTTTTATCAGTAATATAGCCTTAGATGTACTAAATTACTGTTTACTATAAACTTTGTAGTTCAAATTTTATATAAATATATTTTTCTGATGATATCCTATGGATCTATATATTCTTGGGAAGCTAGTAATTATAAAGCTTGTATATTGTGTAAAAAGTTCATGATTGGAAGGATAACCAATCAAGGGTTCTTCATATAGTACACGGCGTCTGCTATGACTAGAACGTCCTCAGTTCGTGACAGTGTTGATCTACCTTACTTCATGGCGCTTGGCACCTTTTATGTGAGTCACCTAAGTATGTAGTGATTTAGGGTTCATTCGTACAGGTTGTTGCTGGACGATGTGCTTCAATGTAGAGAGTGAGCTACGCTACAAGTAGTTATCATGTAGTCGACCAAACCATTGAATCTATAGTCTAGAGATCTGGCAGTTGCAAGGGTTTTTGGTGTACTGGTCATATTACGAATGTCAAACATTCATTAATGAGTTGTAACGGAAAGCAAGCATTAAAGACAAAGGTCAAGTGGAGACACTAAAAAAGGGGTCGGTTGATACTTGATTGAGGTCAAGCTGAACTTTGAGTTTATGCTAGGTTGTTGACATATGCTAGCTCAATGATCTGGACAACCTTGCTTGAACGTAATACCATATGGCTCACCTAATAGGTTGCAATATAGGGACAAGCCCTCCAACAACTTGCACCTTCTTGTTAGGTAGTTAGATGGCTTCGCAAGTAGATCGTGGTGTAAGGCCCACTATTTGCTTACACATACTTTGGTTTTTCTCATGACAAGCTTTATTTGTTGAGCCTTGATTTAGGCGAGAATAGAGTGTCAACACAATTTAATAAGAATTCATGAGGAATAAGAAGAACGGAATAGCTATTTTTTCTGAGTAAACTAGCAATAATAGAAGTTAAGGAAAGATTTTAACTAAGTATCGTGATTTATGTTGGTGGTTTGCATTTGTCTTCTTTCACATCGAACTTTGTACTATAAATACAAAAGATACATAAAACAAAATAAAGATCAAAAGTATTATAAATACAAAAGATACATAAAATAAAATAAAGATCAAAAGTAATTAAACTGCGTAGCAATTGTTTTATAACCTAAAAATTATATTTATCCTTGTCTATAGTATCTATGATTTCATTTGATTACCATATTTTAATAATAATGAATTGACCAATATATTAACTAAAATTACATAACAAAAAGACCATTAAAAAGACTAGATTAAAACCATAAAATTTATATCTTATGTTTTATGATTGAAAAATCCATTTTATAATACAAAATAAATACACTTCCAAGAATTCCAAAAGTACAACTATCACAAACTCTTTCCACAACAGCAGAAATAAAAATTTATATCTGGTAGACCAGAATTTTTTTTTTTTTCGCCCAATCCGATGGACCAAAACTTAAAAACCGTGTTTTGTTGTGCTAAATAGTCCATTTCTGCAGCTGAAAGAAGCTTTCGGCGAAGCAAAATTGCACGATATCCTATGTAGGTCCAAAACCGTGGAATTATATTTTAAAATGCTTGAAGTGCCACCCTTTTATAATCTCAAACCTCTCAGATGACCACACACCGCCAGTGTATATGGTCTCACACTCTCACCAAACCCAGATTAGAAGACCGTTGACTCTAAATTGAAAAGTTAGAGAAACCAATCCACTAGTGATTAACTTAAATAAGCTAGAGAAGTTGATCAATTATAAATTGTTTCTACATAGTAGACCCAATAAGGGTCACCATATAGCCACTGGACGCACCTGCCCAATAGAGTACACGAGATGAATGATAATAATAACAACAATATTAGTAGCAATAATAAATAACAACAATCGATACTTGACTCTTTAATCTTTTGCATAGTGTCACCAAGCCTGCAGCACAATTTTGTGCCTTCCCGAGCCAGTTGCCTCTTTCAGTGTAAAGCTGATAGGATCAAAGCCACCAAGTACTATAAGCAGAAAGAGGAGAGAACGAAAGAAAGAGACTGCAGAATTCTGAAGATACTTAAGATCAGGAAAAATTGAAGATCCTTGGTCAGATTACAATAAATTCTGTTTATAAGCTGACTTCAAATCCATAAATTCGTAACATTCAGACCCAAAAGAGTAAACTAGACCCTTTCCTCGGCAATAATTCTTTCCACCTCTTGATGGTGCAAACACTAAGGAAGTATGACCCCCTCAATCATGCAGGGTACCCAAAATGTCATCATCACGATACAGATGATACCTGCAAGAATATAACAAACACATCACAAGGTGAAAGTCAGCTCAACAGAGCAAACAAATGTGTCTGTCAATCAGAGGTTCAGAGCTATACTGCAAGTCCACGAACATAGAAGGGAAATCCATAACAATTGAAAGTCTTAAAAAGCATGCCCTTCCTGTGAATATCTTTGGATATTGGTCATTAGGTTAATAGACCAGGTAAACAACAGAAGATTACATACTAATCTGTAAACTAGGAAGGGGAATGACTTAATCTTAGCAAGTAACATCCCACTTGAAGCCTGACACATGAGTGTTTGCCAAATTTGAGGAAAGGCTATTTCTTTCATCTACTACTTCCATATAGAAATGTAAAAATCATCATAGGGTGATCATAGTAATTGAAGCAAAGCAAAGAGGCAAAGATGACAAGCAAATTTCAAAGCTCAAAGAATAGCAGCCCATGTGATGTTATCTTCTTGTTTTACTGTTAGTCTTTCATATTCTTTTATTTAACTAATTCAATACTTGTGCACCATTGAAAAACTTAGTTGGGGAAACCATGGAGCTTTGCTGCTCCAACATGAAAAAAATAGCCAATGACCAGCTATCCATGACCTACCTAGAGGTCTTTAACAGTTTTAAACCAATCATAAACCACCAGTATTAAGTAATCCAGAGAATAGGAGTGTAACCAACAAGTTAGCAAGCAACACATTGAGAAATTTGATTTCGTAGCCAAGTATATCAAAAGGTTTAAACATTCTCTAGGATTGCTTCTTTTGCAGCTAATTTTATCAATGCAAACATCTTTGTCACGACTGCTTTACATGCATCAATCACCATCACACAAAGGATATCACATTAACATAAAACAGAATTACTATACTTATACTTACTCTTTATCACCAAGCTTTACTTCAGTTCCCCCATACTCAGGCAAAAGAACAGTATCTCCTTCCTTAACACCAACAGGAATTAGCTTCCCATCTCTATCACGAGCACCTGGTCCAACTGCAACAACCTTTCCCGAATTCAGCTGCACAAACAACCACCAAAATGCATTCACATTAACCCAACAAAAAATGAAAGCACATAGTCAAGTTTGCCGAGTGCACCCATAGACAAAGGAAAGGTTCAAATATACATCACATGAAAAGGCCAAACTTCTACATTGCAATAGGTACCGAGTCTTAAAAAGACACAGCTACAAATAGAGTACTGATCGCTAATGCTATATATGCTTCCACAAGTCTGACCATATGGTGCTAGGGCTTTGTGAATTCATTCTACATTCCGATTAGTTGGTACCAAATTGACTGTCACAATGACAAGTAAAAATCTGGAATTCATTGAAAAACAGGGCAGCCCCATGTTCCACTAATAATATACTTCTATCAAAACGGTGCAACCAACAAATACTATCAATATGATTCGGAAGAGTATTAAACCTCATATAAAAACAAGACAAACCCATTTCACATTGATAAACTACAACCTGAAGCAAGAAAAGGTATAAAAGAAGCCACGGCTAAGAATTACGTTCAAATACGAAATGAAAGATTACTTTCAACTAACACCCAACAACCAAAACCTTAGACAGAGATAAAAAAAAAAAAAAAAAACTGCTTGTACAGCATAGAGATTTCGGTAAAAATAAAATGCGAAAATCAAGAAAACCTTAGTTGTCTTCTCAGGCAGCAAAATTCCAGTGTTGGTTTTAGCAGGAGGGACGATTTTCTCCACCAGAATGCGATTCAGAGTGGGTATCAAACGCTTTGCCATTGACGAACAAAGACGGGAGTGCCTAGAAGCTTCTTTCTCTATCTCTCTACTGCGAGGGGTTGCGAGTGGAAATATGGGCTTGTAGGGTTTAGGTTTTAAAGAGGGTTTTAAGGACATACTGAATTACGCAATTGCCCTCTTGATGACCTTTTTTTTTTTTTTTTTTTTTTTGGCCTTTATGGTGCTCGTCCTGCCATGCCATTTTGTTTATGCTAGCTTTCATATTCTTGCTTCTATGCCTTTTAGGTGTTTCTACCATATTACATGCGCATTTTATAAATACTTGTATATTATGTTATTGTCCATCCTTTTATTCTCTGGGGAAAAATAATCAGCTTAAATTTCTATCATATCGTTTTTGTAAAAGAAAATTCATTAACCAAAAACAAGTCCAATACAACATCAATCAACACTAACCAAATGAGTAACATTACCTCCAAAATATTAGTAGACATGCTACTAGAGTTCATTACGTCATTGTAAATCAAGACCATAAAATAAAAAAAAAAAAGGAACATCGTTATTAAAGAAAATATAAGCAGCCACCAACAGTTTTTATCTTGTTAAACAATCAGCTACTTTATTACCTTCATAGTTTACCCTACAAAGTTTAACATAAAAAAAATAATTTCAAGACCAAGGTAGCAAATATCTAAATTTACAAGCAGGTTATTTAAGTGCTTGTTGAGAGTCCATTTCAATAATTATTCTATCCCATCCTAGCCTTGCTACTAAATCAAGTCCTTCAACCATCACCTAAAGTTCACTTCCAAAGGTGATTTTGCTAAGATTTGTTTGTGCACTCCTCCCAATAGTTATTCCCAACAATCCCTGTAGATAGCACCAATGCCAGCTCCATCTCCTTGCTCTTGAATAGCTCCATCATAGCTAATTTTAACCCAACTTGATGCAAGTTTTTCCCAACATGTCCAATCATGAGTTCACTACATCTTCAGTTTACTTCTTTTAGTTATAGTGCACCGTTCATTGGTTGCCATTCTAATACTTCCACATTATTCTTAATCAACTTAGTTAAGTTGAAAGACTCCTTTATTTCTTTTATGTTAAATGCTCCATAATGAAAATAGGGTAGTCACCTCTATTAGAGTGTTCACTTGTTTCCAATTTCATCTTTTCCACCTGCAGTTTATTTTGATCAAACATTTGGCCTCAATGCTATAATCATGATTATATAACGATACCCCTAAGTTTGCCCATAGTTCCCTGCTCTATCTACCATTAAAGAATAAGTATTCTCTCCATTATAATTGTGAATAATGGCATAAGCGAATTTGGTTGAAATCTCTCCATCAATCTCATAAGGCTAGCTTTTGATTTCTATTGCATTCTCCACTTCCTCAAGATAAATAATCCCCAATTTCTCCTTAATATGTTCATCAATGGTATAACCAACTATTTCCTCTTTCTTGCCACCATCTTTATCCCATACCTGATATATTTGCAATAACTCATCAATTGTTTAGGGGTTTAAAGATCCATCAACTAGGTTTCCTTTCCTCGGTCTAACTATAAGTCTAGAATTTAGTATTCCTATCATTTTTTACTTTGATGTGCTCCAACTCCCTATCCAATCTATAGCTTTTTGAAGTTCTTTAGAAACTTGATCCTTGTTTCATCCTTAAATTCCTTTAATTGATTTTATATTTTTGTTTTATCAGTTTAGTTTAACAAACACCTTTTTTTTTAACCTGCCAATTTAATCGACCGAAATTCACTTGATTTCACTTCTTTAAATCCAGCATTTCTAGACCTCCTTTTTCCTTGGGTTTCTTAACTTTAACTAACCAACCTAATGCACTTTCCGCTACTCTTGAGTCGAACCCCATAAGAAATCTTTGTGAATCTTTTCCACCTTCTTTGAGAAATTTGTCGAAAAAGGTATCACTTAAGAGTAATAATTTGTTACACTCTTAAGGACTAAAGTCATAAGAAGTTTCCTCCCTAACATGATAAGGAGCTTTGATTTTCAACCAACTAGCTTTAGTCTTGTCTTTTAAGGATGGAATTTAGATCACTACTATCAACAAAACCTCCCTCTTTCACCAAAATACCAAGATACTTCCTAAGATTCGAGTCTTATTCGATTATGAAGATCTCTGAAATTTTGGACTTTATAACTCTACTCATGTTCTTGAAAAAAATAATGCTTGACTTTTCATAATTTACTTTTTGCCAAACAAATTACTAAAGCCTTCCATTAGTTCCATCATTTGGCATGCATTTTGCTTCATAGCTTCACTCATCAATAGGAGATCATCAACAAAAAATAAGTGAAATAGCTTTAGGTCTATCCCTCTTACATTAATTGGTTTACGAAGGCCCTCTTCAACAAAAACATATATAATGTGGCTCAACATTTCTATCAACAACATAAATAGACATGGGGACAATGGATCCTCTTATCGAAGACCTCTACTTAAAGTGAATTCATCCAACATTGCCCCATTCATAACAATAAACTGATAAAAAATTGAACTAAGATTTTAGGAAATTCAAACTTTGGAGAGATAATCTCACAAAATCCTACTCCATCCTATCATATGCTTTCTCTAAATCTAGCTTTACCACCATCTAAGACTTTCTCCCATTTTTCCTTCCTTATGAGTGGAGGACTTCTTGAAAAATTATAATATTATCTCTAGCACTTCTTCTTGAAACAAAACTAGTTTTCTATAGGGTAACTAGATCAAGTAAAGGTTGAATTTGATTGACTAGACATTTACTAATGATCAAGTACATGTTAATACATAAACTTATTGGTTGAAAATCTTTTACTTTGCTAGCTTTTGTCATCTTGGGAATAAGGACTATGAGAGTTTTGTTAAGATCGTAAGGTATAATGTCAATTCGTAAAATTTAACCAACTATTTGACATACCATTAGCCCAACAATATCCCAATAGCTCTCAAAGAATTTAGAGTGTAAGCCATTTATTCTTGACGTTTTATTACTACCAATGCACCATAGAGCTTGTTTGATTTCTACATTAATCTATGTACTCTAAGAAAAAAGTCATTCTTCTTTACTAAGAGTTCTTTATCTTGCAATCTAGGGATGTCTAATAAAATTAACTTCAAACCCATGAACTTAGTGTTCAATTATCGATCCCCCTAGAATAACTATACAATTTGCCAATTCCACTCTCATTTATTAATTGGAATCACTTTAACAAATGAACTTCTAACCATCTATATAATCTACCCAAATTGCTTCTACAATAGAATATCATAAGATCGCATTAAGTACTCGAATTCCACTATTAGGTTGCCCTAATTCAAAGAAACCAAATAGTCGAACATTAGTTTATTCAATTACTTCTAATTACACCAATCTATTCACTATAGGATATTGCGAACTCTATATCAAACTCAAACATTGAATCAATAACCGACAATATTAAATCAAGACAATAAATCACAACGCAATTAGTTTACAATAATAAGAAGTCACATATTGCGTTAAAAGAAAACTAATTACACGGAATAATATGGTTCACAATAATTGAATACTAAAAAAAATTAATCTAAAACATCAAGACTGTACCATTAATAAAATGAACCACAATTTTTGAAATTGATGCTTAAAGTAAAAATAAGGCTAAGAGAGTACAAAGAAGACCTCTTGGACTAAACATTTCAAGTAATGACACCTAATCCTAAGGTAGAACATGAAAGAATAGTTGAATGCTCTCCTAAGGGCATGAATAGTCATTTACCCTAGGCTCGAAATCAGTGCTTCAAGAAAGTTCAAAAATCATGTAATATGCTCCAAGAATCATAACTTGGACAAGAATGAGTGATTAATGGAAAGTAAGGCAAGCTTATCACTTATTTATGATCTTCAAAACCTATGAGACTTCTTTACTTATTAGTAATGTTATTTTCCACCAGAAAGAATGCATTTTAAAAAAATTATGTTAAAGCTTTGTGCATACCCTAATTTGTAGGAGAGAAATGAAGAGTTTTCAAAAGCTATTTAAAAAGATTTCTTAAAAAGCTAAAATTTTCAAAAAGTCAATAGAATCCCTCAACCTCAAGCTCAAGCCTAGATCAATTTGTCAAAATTCATCAAAGTCCTTGAAATTCTTAGGTCACTTGTCCTTTAGGGAACTATTCATTTCTTAAAGTAATCTTGGATCACCTACTCATAAGAGTGACATCTAGTCATTTCTAAGATCGCCTATTTATTAAAGTGCTATCCTACCCTATGTTAGATTGCATGCTCATTAGAGTGCTATCCTACTCATTAGAGCATTATCCTGCTATTATAGGATCTTATGCTCATTAGAGCACTATCCTATTTATTCTTTGTCAAATCCCATGCTCATTAGAGCACTATCCTACCTATTCTTTGATGGATCGCTTACTCATAAAAGCACTATCTTATTATTTGTCAAATTCTTGCTCATAGGCTTTTGTTGAAGTGGACTTTTGTTCAATTCAAAATTTAAAAAATGTTTACTAGACGAATAAAATATAAGACTCAAAATTGATTAAATTAAAATTGTATTGAAAATCTTTAGCATGTTTATTTTGGACCGTTTAAATGTGTTTAGATCAATTTAAAACGAGTTAGAGTTAATGAGGCTTGGGTTTGAAAATGAAATTAAAGTTGGGCCCAATCTTAATGGCTTAAATATAGTTTAAGTACATAAGATATTGAGGAAATGAGCATAGCTCAATTGGTTAAGGTATGCACACAAGAGCTTTAGGTCTTGAGTTCAAGTCACACATCATGCATGGAAAAGTCTTGGGTGTTTTTTCTTTCATTTTCCATCTAATCGAAAAAGGTCGAGGAACACCAACAAAACGAGAGAAAATTGTAGCTTTCTAGAAACTTAATCCTTAATTGTAAGGGTGGATAGATTTAGTAAAATCATTGATAAAATTATCAAATCTAACAAAAACTTGCACTAAATCTCATCAAATAAATATTTGATAAAATTTACATATCACCTTAACTTCATTAATGCATAATTTAGTATGAGTTTGAAAGATTTGAATGAAGGATTACAAAAAGAGCTCAAATAACATCTAAAAACCACCAATCTTCACCCAAGATACATGCACACATGCATCACCCTCTCTCTAGCTACACCCTTTCTCTCTCTAGCCTAAACACCATCCATGCCACAACTAACATAAGCCAACCTCTATACATGAACCACCACACTACCTGCAATTAAACCCAACCGTCACCATGGCCTTACTTTGAACTACCATGAAAACACCATCCTAGTCCAAAATTGACACAACCATTGAGTTCCTTATGTTTTAAAACCCTAAGAACTAACCTTACATCACTGAAAATTGGCCTCAACCATGATACCCAAACATTACCACCACCACCTAATTTCATAAACCATCAAAACGACAACCACAACCCAAGGCGTTTGTCCTAATCCAACTTTTGTCAATAATTTTATCATGAAAGTGTGATTTCTCTCTCATTTTAATAGGTAGACTTTTCTCATGAAGTTAGAGTAGCAAAAGAAGAAGAAGAAGAAAAAGCTGGCTTAAATCCATAGAGCTCTAACCCAATTTGACCCAACCCGTATATGTGCCTCATGAATCTAACTTGACCAGCATCCAATTAGTAAGTGGGTTATTTATTCCACACTAACTTTAGTTTGTCTTTTGTGCAGGTCATTAATTTAATATAAATTCCGTATTTTTTTATTTTTTTATTGTTTTATAGTTTTATTTTGTGATAAATTACTTAATTGGGGTATTTGCATGAAAAAGTACTAATATGCATCTCTTTACAATTTTTGGCAATAATAGTCTATTTTTATTTTTATTTATTTCTTTTGACATGTTTATTAGAATTGCAATTTTTTAGCATTTTTCTAAGACAAGTTGCATAATTAGGGTAAAAATCAAATGTTTATGATAAAGTTGCATTTGTAGCATAACCTGCATGTTTATAAAACAAATTACAAAGTTTTTAAAATTTTTTCATTTTTTAATAATTTTCATATTTTTTTAACTAAAATTGCATTTTTTAAAAAAGAATTGCATCTTTTTAGTTAAAATTACACTACTTTGAAAAAATTACATCTTTTATTAAAATTTGGTAATTTTTCATGAAATTTGTACCTTGCATATAAAAATTGCATTTTTAAGAAAAATTGCATCTTTTTAAGATGTGCATATTTTACACTAAAGTTGCATATTTTAAGAGATTTGGGTAAAAATGGAATTTTTGGTAAAAATTGCATTTTTAGATATTTTAGGGATTTTTCTAGGAAATTTTTTTTTTGTCATATAGTTGGTTTTTCAAAAAAAAAAATTAGGTGTTTTTTTCAAAATTAGGTTTTACAGGATTTTCCAAAATTAGGAATAAAAATTAAGGCTTCCTTTTTAAGTTTTTTTCTTAGTAAATAAATTGGCTAAAAATGCAAAATAAAATGAATCAATACATTAAAGTTTTCTAAAAAAAATTGAATTATATTAGTTTGATCTTAACTAAAAAATACCTAAATACCTCCGAGGTAACCATAGAAAATGAAAAACCTTTTTTTCTTTCCTTTAGAAATTCGTACTAAAAATATCATAAAAAATCATTTTTCATGTATTTTTCACTTTTTTGAATATTTTTGCGTCTTTAAAAAATCATAAAAATTAGAGCCCATTAGCTAGTTTTTTTTTTTTTCTAATTTCTTCATTATGACTTTGTCCTAATAGATTAGCCTTTGAGCCTAGTTTTCTAGTTAAATTTTTCTAAAAATTATTTTTTTAGAAAGTTCATAGACTAGTGGCTAAATTAGGATTTTTCCATCTAAAAACCCTAATATCATTTTCTTACCGGTTTTCACTAGTTAGTGAACCTAAGCTTATTTTTCAAAATATTTTTAAACATTTTTTAATGTTTTTTTTTTCTTATTTTAATATCAAGTAATCTATATTAAACAAGTCGAATTTACTATAGGTAAAATTAGGAAAAATCAAAATAGGGCTCAACAACCAAGACAACATACCAACTGTTGGTGATAATCATCTTCAAGCCCTAGCTCGAGCAAAACATCAAAGTCTATGTGAACAATATGATTATCAAAAGCAAGGAAAGTAAGGATTATGTCAAGGACTTGTGCAAGACCTTCAAAACTCTCCGCAAGGATCAGATGAAGCTCAACCCCCAAAAGTGTGTCTTAGGGTGGCTTTAGGTAAGTTCATCAAATTCATGGTCACAAAGCACATCATCGAAGCCAATCCATATAAGATATAAATCGTCCGCAACATGCAAGCCTTGTAAACTATCAAAGAAGTCCAACAGCTCACGGCATGGTTATCACTCTTGATCATTTCAAGTCCAAAAGTGTTGCCAAATGTTTTGAGTTCTTTAAGCTAGTGAAGAACCCATTAAAGTTCAACTAGATTGAACAATGCTAAGCTGCATTTGACAAGCTCAAGCAATTTTTAAACATCCTGCCTATCTTACTGAAGCCAATCCTTGAAGATGAGCTTTACCTATATTTGGTAGTCAGTGATTGATCACTATCCTTTGTGCTCGTCTAAGTAGATGGATGTGAGCATAATCTGATCTACCACGTCAACCACATCCTACAAGGCTTAAAGACCAAGTACACATAGATGGAGAAATTTGCTCTGGCCATAGTGATTGCTACATGAAAGCTAGGATCACACTCGTAAGCCCATCTAATTATCGTCCTCACTAACTATCTACTATGAACCATCATACAGAAGCTAGATGCCTCAAGTCATGTGGTTAAGTATTCATTAGAGCTTAGTGCTCATGGAGTACAATTCCACCCAAGATAGGCTATTAAGGCACAAGTCCTCATAGACTTTATGGCCGAATACACAAGAGAGGAGGAAGCACCAATGAAAGTAGACGTACTTATATATGCCGTAAAAATTTTAGTATTACTTGGAATTGAACTAGAATGGCCCAATATTCCTTAGAGTCAACAAGCTAAATAATCAAAATTTGCCAAATAAGAAAACTTTAAATCGGTAGTCAAGTACACCCAAAGAAAAGCCCTAACGTGTAGTGATAAATTAGAGTTGCTAAAACCCTAAAACCCTAAAGGGGGTTAAGAATTTTCAAACTCACCAAAAACTTAAGCAATTGGTCAAAAACCAATTAACAAAACTAACACTTAAAAACCTCACTTTAAGTACCTAAGCTTAACTAAGCTTAGGTTAATCATAAGCCACCAATAACCTCGTAAGAAAGCTAATTCGAAATGAGAAAATAAGTACAGAATAAACCCTATTAAGTCAAACATATAAGGTGACATATTAGGTCATGCAATAGTGGAAATTTTAGAAAATCCAATATGAAGTTGAACCGATCACTTTTACTTAAATTTTATTATTAATTTGAATATGTTTAAACCAAATCCAATAGTGATAACTTAGTTGAACTTTCACTTGACATTTTTCATGAGTAAAAGATATGCCAACTCCCATTTCTTCATATAGGCTATCCTAATTATAGATAAATAAACTAACTAATCAAACTATTTAGTGTGTAAAAGTAGATTGATGTGATAACTCCATGCCACACCAATACACAACCATGCCGATTGGTTAGAGGAGGAGAGTAGCAAGCCATTCTTCATCATTTTGACATTCTTACAATTGTCGAATCCTATCTACTAATTGTCCTAAAAGCTTACATCTTTCCATCATTATTGTTGCATCCTTTCACCATCAATTGTCACTCAAAAAGATCACTCAGCCATCTACAACTGACCGCTCCCCCTCCCTTCACTCCTCTTTGCTTTGAAATTTCAAAACACTCTTAAAACTCCAAAGAAGCAAAAAGAAAACTCCCTTACTCCACACAATCAAACCGTCCACTCCTCTACATACTCCTCGCGTCACACATACACACACCTCTTGTTGGCATCACCTTCAAGCACTTGAAAAGTCAAAGCTAGGAACATTTGTATCACCGTTTGAGGGAACCTAGAAGGTCAACCAACATACAAGGACTTAGCTCTCAAGGATCTAAAGAACAAAAGAGGAGAAGTAAAGACAAGGAGCTAAAAGAACAAGTAGTGGCACCATCCACCATCATTCCCACCTAGTAAAGTAAGTTTCATTTTTTTTTTAGTGTTACTAAGACACCATACTTAGGGAACCATTCATTGTCTAAGTATTATGTACTCTAGATTTATCTTAGTTAGTTCGTAAATCTCATGAAACTTTTCACATTAACATTGAAGTATGAGTAGATTAGGCTTAGTTCCTTTTTAGTATACTTGCTTGTCGCTTAAAGTATAGTCTTAAGGCTTGAGAAAACTATGAAACCAAGTGCATAAATAATCTAAGCAATGCTAGACGTGATGTATACAGAGCATTTCTTGGTGTTACTTTTACTTCTATCAAGTTTCGCATGCCTTAGAATAGCCTTTGGTGAAGGAAAAACCAACATATGAAGTGTTAGTAAAGATATGAGCTTGTAAATTAGAAGAGGATCAAAATAAAACTCAACACAACCATGAAATGTTGTTGGACGTGGATCATTTTAGGAGTATTTCCTTAGCCTTATTCTTCTTAGACTAGCTTAAAAATATTTCCATATATCTCTTTTGTAAGCATTTATGTTCATTAGACAAAAAGTCTTAAGAAGAGTGTCCATTTGAAAGCTCAACAAAAATTAATAAAATCTTACCCTACTTTAATATTCACTTATGATAATGTTTTAAGAAAGATTAGAGTGAATTGATACTTCGTAAGGTGGTATAACTATCATACAAAAACACTAGAAGCAAAACCAAGACAAAAACATGTTACAGGCCCAAAATCAACCCAAACAAATTCCAAAAACACCATGGACATAACTGAACCTACTCAAAAATCCTTTACAAATATGTTTGAATAATATTTGAACCCAAACAAGCATGTTGGGCCTAGGTCATAGGCCCTAAATGGCTAAAATGGGCCAAACCAATAAAACTTCAAACTTAAAAGGTTAAGGAACCCACATTTCCAAATTTTACTAATGAGATTTCAGGCCTAACTTAACAAATTAAAAATCCTAAAAGAACAAATAAAAAGCCTAACTTAAAAAACCTTAACAATAAGGCCCATAGGCCCAATTAAGAAATACTAATAATATGAGACTAAGTTAGATCAATAATTAAACATGGGCCTATAAAGAATAATTGCTAAATGTACTCTAAGGACCAAATAAGAATTTAGAACTTACTAAGAATTGGGAAAATAGAAATATGAATCTAAGATTAGACAAAAATGGAACCATTAAACCCAACAATCAAGAGGTCCATAACTTTTTGGACCAATATGAAAAATTGTGGTTGGAGTCTATCAAAATGGACCACACTACGATAAACTACATCCAAAAATGATGAAAAACAACTATAAGAACACATAAATTGAAGTTAAGATGAGAAAGTTATGATAAAAACAAGTTTAAGCAAACTGGAGATTATAGCGAGGATAGTTAGCTTAATAGAAAGTTTTCCTTTTCTTATTCGTACTCCTTCATAGTTATTTTAGGAAATCCGATATTGATCTAGACCTACCTACAGACTACTATGACCCATCATTTATCATAGCCAAGTGAGTATTCCGATGACTACTATGCTTGTATTTATTTGTAAAATAGTTGCATTAAAAGTTAAATGATAATTTGTATGCTTGGGGACTTGGGAAATGCCTATATATGATATTTCGTGATTATTGTGTTAAGACACCCTAATATATATATATATATATAAATGAAATGTTGTTATATAGTTGTAGTATGCCTTACGATTGTTTATTGATAATGAGTGGTCATAAAAAAAATGGATGTAACAATTTTTTACCTTAACTAAACTAAATCATACATGGCATAACTTACATCATTATATATTAGCCGTCACATCATGCGTGTAGGGTAGAGGGGTCTTGTAGGGGTTGTGATCATTATATTTAGGTTTTTCAACACAATGTACATGTGTAACATAGCATTGCCCTAACCTGCGGGCTTACTAGGTACTAGAGACACCAACTGCATAGCAATGGGTCGAATCCTATAGTCCACTACCTAAGGGTAAGTGTGTGCGCTACTTGCATCTACACTCTCGATTTAAGGGTTGAGAACTTAAATTGATGGTATAAGAAACTGTAGGCAAGGAAAGAACAAAGTAGATGTGAGTCAAGTGTTATTAATAGCTGAGGGTGCTAAGAACCAAGGTCTGACGGTTCAAGTAACTACAACCCTAGCTTCGAGGGAGAAATCCCAAGTTATAATTGTTTGAGCATTTTGTTAATGCATTCATATGGTTGAATAATTTAATTGTTTGATTATTATGTGAAAGGCTTAGTATGAAGAATTACTTACTAAGCAAGTTGTAAGCTTATACCTTTTTAGTCTTTTAATGCAAGATGATTTATGGCTCGTACCAAGGCATGCTATGCCCAAGGTTACTACTAGGAGCTAGGATGTACAAGTTAAGGAAGAGCGATTAAGAGAATTATGTTGTTTTCTTAATATAGACTCCTTTAAGAGAATTTAATTTTTATATGTGACATTTAGTCAGACTCCATGATATCTATTTTTTTGTAAACCATGTCATACCTACAGTATCTGTTAGTGGGTTGATACTCTCACTTATGTTAAATTTGAAATGATGAATGTGTAGTTATGATGTGTAATTAAATAGTGAAATATTCTAATCTACTTAAGAATTTACACCTAGGAAGCTACCTAGTGTTGGAAGACACCTTGTATATCGTATCGAGGGTTTCAGACTTGTCATAAGGCATTAAGGTACTTGAGGTGGTATACGATAGGTTGCCAAGACCAAAGTATCTCTCCAAGTGTAACAACCTTTAGTGGTATTAAAGAAAAGGTTTTATATAAGATAAAACTCAACCCTAAACACTAGGTAACCTATCTAGTGAGCTTGAGAGGGTTAGATCGAGTTAGCCTTAAGTAATAATTTTTCTAAAGAAACATTAATGAAATGAGAGCTTAAAAGACTAAGTAACTTATTTATGTCTTGTCGACTAAGCTAGTCCTTTCTAACTACTAGCTAGGTGGCTCAAGTTCCATATGCTCAAGGGAGAGATCATTTTAAAGTTTCGACATCAGTTACAAGTACTATGTAAGGACCTTGCCCTCGTGGAACGGCTAAAGACTACTAAACAGGTGATGACCTGGTATAGAACTACAATGACTAAACCTTAGAGAGAAAGATTCTTCAAAGCTAGGTTTGATGGAGTAATAGCTTATACAAATAATGAGATCATCTACATACTTGAGAGGGAGACTCATATTTAGGGGCGGATTGGACAACCTACTAACATCATATTTGTGGTATCAAACAAAGAAGTGTTACCACCACTTAACTTCGCAAAGTGGAAAGTCATTAGACCATAGTTGATTTATTCGCGAGATAGATGGACAGATCATGACCGCTTGATTCAAAGATTTAACGGCTAAGTCATGGCAAACTTTTGGGACTTCATGAAGTAGGAGCACAGACCACCCCCACCCAAGTTAGATGAGGGTGAGCTTATAGAGGTGGATTTACCTTTGGAGGATGTCCTACCTCCAACAAAGTAAGTTATGGCTTGGCATGAGTATATTCGCTTCAGTTTTGGGCCTATTATGGTAGTTGGAGGTTAGGACTTTGCAACCAAATTAGATATGAAGCCCAATCCCCTAGATGGTATACTACATGGGTTGATTACAAGGGGAGCAAAGAAAATGCCTTCTACTCACTCTAATGTCAAATCTATAGGACACGTAATCCCAAAGTTAGATGGGGCAAAGCAGACCCGACCTACTAGAGCTCGTCTTAGAAGGGGACGTTTTACCACTTCTATCTAGTTGTCATTCACTCAGTATAAAGTTACAACATTTGTATTTTAGATTGATCATAGATGTTCCTTATTTCATTATTCAAATCATATATGATCTTTGAGTGCATCAAGAGCAAATTTCTTGTATGGTGAGGTTGGATGAATCTTTCCTTTGAATTCTTGATGTACTTAGATTTTAATTAGTGGAGATCTACTCACAAGAAGTGACCACCACTAGGTGTAACCTTATGCTACTAAAATGTTAATGAAAATGACAGTTCTTTTGATGAAAGTTAGTTTTCTGTCATACAGAATATTTGTATGAGTTATGGGTGTTCAAAACTAACATGAATGTTTTTGTAGAAGAAATAGATTACAGGGATGCCCTCTAATGGCTCAAGATCCACCCGTAGCTCCAAATAGGCAAGGTTGGCCCCAAGACTGTATTGACGAGGTATTAGCCACCATCTAAGCAAACAATCAGTTACCTAAAGCATTCTTAGAGTGAGATTGGACTCCTTTAGCTCTAATTCCATCTTCGATACATATGGAGGAAATGCCACCACCACTACTAGTTGGACCGGTAAAGGTAGCCTGTAGGCACATAATTTTTGCCCTTCTATAGTCTTAATTTTTATTACAAAAAGGGTATTAATTCAAAAAGATTAAAAAAATAAAAATATAATATAATATAATAATAAAAATTAACAAATAATGAAAATACAAAAAATAAAATAAAATAAGAAAAGGAGAAATCATAAAAAATTCGTAGATTTTTAGGAAGTAATTTATATTAGGAATAATTAGTTTTAGTGTTAGTTTTAGCGTTAGTTTTAGCTTTAGTTTAGTTTAGTTAAAAATTTTAGTTTAGGCATTCAGATAGTTTAAATATAATTTAATTGTAATGAATGTCAAGACATAGGCCAGCGGCCTAACAGATAAGTAGCGGAGTATTTGGGTGGATTTAGTTTGAGGTCATGAGTTCGAGTCTTAATAGGTACCTATGTCTTTATTTTTCTATCTTTGCGAAAGCGAGATTTAAAATCGGATAAATATCTAATCAAATCATATGAATATTAGTTAAATCAGATTTGAATTAAATTTGAATTTAATTTAATTAATGAATCAAATATAATTAGATATGATATGATATGATTTGGACTTCATAAACATACACACACACATGCAGCAGCAGAGGGAGGACCCAATCTTTGTTCATAAAACACACCACATGTTACAATGGCACAGTGGAATCCAATCCCTATTGAACCAAATTCCCAATCAATTCCGACCATAATTCATGCCGCAATCTGAAAACTCAACAACAGAATAGCCAGAGAAATTCACTGTCGTACTACAATCCACGAACGAGAAGACACGGAGCACTCACACATGCACTGCAGCCGCAACTCCAGCCCCAACTCTCTATCTTGAATTGAAGACAAACAGCAGTCGCCTAGAGTCGAAACTATGTAGCAGCAAACCAATTCAACTCTAATCAACCGTACGTGCTCACACACAAACGCAACTGCACCCGTAACTCCAGCCCCAACACATCCAGAATTCCAATACGGTAGTTGCTGCACTAACTGCCACTCAGCCGCGACTACAACTCCAACACCTGCAAATTAGTGATGCCAATGCACGACAATAGCAACCGAACACAACAACAATGACTCATCCTCAAGCTACGCCATTCTCTATCCCAATCACGCACACCATCTTCACTACAGCATCTCACACATGCACTCGCCATCAATGATCTGCAATTCCATTCAACCACACAACGGTCCATGCCGATTGATCACATTGAAGACAGCAGGTAACAGTACATTCACAGCAGCCATACAAGTCCATCGCTGACCCGAATTCCCACAGCAACCACTACTCCACCACTGTAACTTCGCATGAATCCATAACAGCAAGCTCCGACGTCGATTGGTACATTCCACAGTCCGATATCGTCGCTGCTCCGTCTACGTCGTTGTCGTGCAAGAACAAGTTAGGTTCAGTTTTTCCAAATCTTAGTTTTCTTATTTTATTTCATTCTTTTATTTATTTATTTATTATCATTATCATTATATTATTAGTTCCTTAGTTATTTGATGCAGTATATGTGTATATGACTATATTAGTTCAAGTGATTCATTAGTATTAGTCTTTTTTATATATTAAGTAAGTTACGTAACATTACTAATCTATATAGGTAGATAATTGCTTAAAAATAATAAAATATATATGTGTATATTAGTCTAGGAATTTTTAAGATTAGGTATATTTTTAGGATTTTCTCACTTAGAAATTTATTTTTGGAAATAAAAATAATAATAAATTCCAGTTTTAGAAAAATAGGGCTTTTAGAGAATTTTCATAAAATAGAATAAAAGGACTTAGTGAATTAGGACCCTTTTCAAGTTTTGAAAAACTGAATTGATAATAATGTAAACTCGGTCGATTTTCAAAATTAAAATCAATCAACAAATTAAAGATTTTTTTTAAAGAACTACGATCGCCTGATCCCGGCTAGTGGGTACATAGACACCTTCGGGGCGATGATAAAATATGTTAAACTTAGGTTCTTTTCTCTTTTAATTTTTTATTTATTTATTTTTTTCTTTAAAAATATTATAATTAGAAGAATAATCCTAATTTCGGTAAATAGATAGTGGTACCCGTTAGGGTTTAATGGGTTAGCCTCTGAACTCGAAACCCTCTGGTTTTTCATTCAAATTGAAATCAAAGACCGATAGTCAAATCGTAATCAATCCACCCAATTGATTATGGTTTCTTTTTCTTTTCCCAACTTCGGTTGGGTGGTGTCGAGCCTAATTTTTCGGTTTCTAATTATTTAAAATTAATTTCTCATTTCTCGATTAATACTAAACCCTAACCCATTTAATATTAATCCTTGACTAAAGAAATTAAGAAATTCCAGCTTTTTATTAAAAATAAATTTTTTTGGAGTCGCTACCCGACCAAAGTCGGGAAAAGAAAAAGAAATCGTAATCAATTGAGTAGATTGATTACGATTTGGCTACCGGTCTTTGATTTTAATTTTAAATGGAGAACTAGAGGGTTTCAAGTTCGGAGACTAACCTATTAAACCCTTAACGGGTACCACTATCTATTTACCGAAATTAAGATTATTCTTCTAATATTTAAAGAAATAAATAAATGAATAAAATAAAAAAAAAACTTAAGTTTCTACATATTTTATCGTTGCCCTAAAGGTACCTACGTACCCGCTAATCGGGATCAGACAATCGTAGTTCTTTCAAAAAAAATTTTAGTAGGTTAGTTCTTTTTATAAAAAATGATTAGTTGAATTTGCGTTTTTATTAACCATTTTATTTTTATTAAGAAAAATCCCTAGAAGCCTAATTTTTATTCCTAATTATAAAAAAAAAAAACCTAAAAACCTAATTTTTGAAAAGCGCCAAATTAAAATTTTTATTTAAAAATAACTAAGTGATAATTTTTTTTATTTTCAAGAAAAACCCTAAAGATTTTATGAAATATGAAATGTTCTACATGATGAAACTTTTATATAGAAAAGATGCTTAAAACATTAAAAAAGAAAGAAAGAAAAAAAAATTCTTAATCATAGAAAAGATGCCTTAATCATAGAAAAGATGTCTAAATTATGAAAAAGATTTTTAAACCATAGAAAAAAAAAATCTAAATCATAGAAAAGATGCTTGAATCATAAAAAAGAAACCTAAACTATAAAAAAACATCTAAACTATGGAAAAAATGTCTAACCATAGAAAAGAAGTCAATTAAAGATTTTTTTTTTATTTTATCAACATCAAAATGATTTTTTTATTTAGAAAAACCTAACATGCCTAATGCAATTTTTCTAAATTAATACAAATACAAAGAACAAGATTTTGTAAAATATGAGATATCATTTTGAAAACATGAAATCTAAAAAAAAATAATAATAAAAAATAAATAAACTAAAACTTAACTTAACATATGTTCACTAGACACTAATGCTATAACTAATTACTAGCAATTACAGACGTGATAAAAATAAAATAAAAAATTAGTACAAGTCTTAAAAATAACTATGCATATACTAAGTGAAATAAAAATAAATAAATAAAACAACCTATAAACAATAATTAAAAACCACTATTACATACCTGCAAGGCAAAGTACGCAAAGCTGATGAAAGGGAACAAATTCGATCCCCAGTCCTGATGATGCCTAGCTACGGCATGCATATATTGTCGTTCGGAGTAGCATTAGATCAATCGGATGTTTGCAGCAGTAATGGATTTACGCCTGTGGTGGCTTGCGTGAAGGGTATGGCTGGACGTTGGAACTCGGTTTGGCTTACTGCTGCAGACGTTGGTATGGCAGGTTAATCTGAAAGTTGCGACGATACTGCTGGTTGGGCTTGCTGTTTGGCAATACGGTGAAGCTGTGTGCAAGAGCTAGGACGCAGTGGACATGAGGTTAAAGGGTGTATGTGGCAGAGAACATGGTGACGTGTTGAAGGCAAGGAGGAGAATGAGCATGGAGGGTTGCCACGTTCAGTTGCTGTCGTCGTGCTGCCGTTCCATCGCGTGACTAGATGCTGCATCATGCTGCCGTGCCTGTCGCAATTGGTGATCGCATATACGGTGCAGCGACGTCTGTGCTGACCGCAAGAATTCAGTTTGGCTTGAGATGGAGTCAGGGACTTCGGACGTCATAAAATTAGCGCTTGGTTGGATTCGTGTTCGGCGTGAATATGGATTCTACACAAGGACTTCGGCGAACAGATCACAGGACATGCTATGCTATTTTCGAGTTGGTGTAGTTATGCTGACGTTAGAGGATTTGATCAAAGATGCACGGTCAGAGACGTAGCTTGGAATTTAGATTAAGATGGCGCATATGTGCTGACTTCGGATGGTCAGGGGATGAGGCTTGCAGCATAAAGCAGGGAATTGGGGCTTCGATTAAATTGTGAATTTCGGCTGCTTTGGGACGTAGAGTACTTGGTTAGCGTGGCTTGACGTGGAGTACTTGGTTGGCGTGGCTTCGTGGATTCGGATGGCACTATGTTCTTCAGGCAGTGGGAAAGTAGATTAGGATGGCGTCAAGGGCAGTGTCATTTGGTTAAATGTTGTTGCGGGGTAAGGGATTGTTATTTGGAATTTGATTTCAGGTGAGGGACGTTAGGGCTTTAGATTGGAATCCACATGTGCAATGTGCCGTGAAGTGGTCGATCCATATAGAAGTTGATCTTCGATAGATGTGTATCGGGAGCTTTTTTTGTTCTAGGGAGTGTTTAATTTTATATAAGCCAAACCATATCATATCTGATTCATTAATTAAATTAAATTCAAATTTAATTCAAATCTAATTTAACTAATCTCACATGATTTAATTATATATGAAACTACTTTTCGTCTCGCTTCTGCAAAATTAGAAAAATAAAAACATAGGTGCCTACTGAGACTCGAACCTGTAATCTCTAATTAAATCCATCCAAGTACTCCGCTACTTATCTGTTAGGCCGTTGACCTGTTTCTTAACATTTATTACCATTAAATTATATTTAAACTATCTGAATCCCTAAACTAAAATTTTTAACTAAACTAAAATTAACACTAACATTAAATTAATTATTCATAATATAAATTACTTCCTAAAAATCTACGAAATCTTTATAATTTTTCCTTTTCTTATTTTTTTGGTATTTTCATTATTTGTTAATTTTTTATTATTTTTATCTTTTATTAATTTTTTTTGTTTATTATTTTTAAATTAGGACCCTTTTTGTAAAAATAAAAACTAAGACTATAGAAAGGCAAAAATTAAGTGTCTACAAGTAGCGACTCCCAAAATTATTTTCAATAAAAAACCGAAATTTCTCAATTTCTTTAGTCGAAGATTAATATTAAATGGGTTAAAGTTTAATATTAATCAGGAAATAAGAAATTAATTTTTAAATAAAAGAAAATCGAAAATCAGACTCGACAGTTTGGCGACTCAACTAGGGAGCGCTAGAGAGTTAGCCACTAGAAGTTGCTGAAAATAGGATTATTTTTCAAAAAAAAATGAAATAACAAAAATAATGAAAAATTAGGTATGTTATGTTATGCATCTATTTATTTTATTTTATTTTTTTACTAACTTTTTTTATCTGTGTAGCAGTTTAGTTAAGGGGGAATTTTGGGGGTTTTTTTTTTACTTTTATTTCTTTTCTTTTCTTTTCTTTTCTTTTCTGCATCATCAATGCATGGTAGATACGGTCAGAACCAGGCCGTCTTAGGACCTTAGGAGGGGGGCCATTGTATAAGCTTCGGATGTTATGGAGTAACCACCTTCCGAGGCCAATCAAGCTACTCCACTCAAGTTCAGATGTGACCAAAAAATCATTGCTTTGAAAAACGTAGTGGTTGCAGAACTTGAGGACCTTTAGAACCCACCCTCTATATTACATGAAAACTTTTTCAAAAATTCACAAGAATCTATGATATGGCAAACCTAAATTGATAAAGGCAGTTGTGAAGTTGTGATTGTAATCGTAATCTTCCATTGTAAATAATTTGTAATAATTTCATGTAAAGTTTAGAACACATTGTAATTTTAATTTTAATTTTGATTTTGATTAGTTATGGCTGGACCAAGTCAAGGGCCTTTTGAAGACATTCATGTCCACCTACCACATTGGCTACAGAAGCTGCTTTAGATGTGGTTTCGACTCTTCAACCCAGACAAACAGGAGTTTATTAAGAATAAGATTGGGCCTATCCTCTCTCTATAGAAGATCCCTGTGAACATCACTCTAGTGTGAGCCTTAGTCCACCTTTAGGAGCCCGAATCCACCAGTTTCTGTATGGGCCTACATCAGCTAAGCCCAACCTTAGAAGAATACTCTCAATTGTTGTGGGTTCCTATAATCACGGATGATATTTATGTCCCAGACTTGGAAGCTGCAGCACCAAAGATTTTTAGCAAGTTGCTGGGAATCAGAAAAACCAAAATAAACCGGGTTATAAATCAAGGAAAGACCATTCGATTAAAGGATGTCATGGACTGGTTTTCTACTGAATTAAAGCACAGAGAAAAATGCGAGGTTTTTTGTGCAAATTTAGAAGCGTGGCACCAGTACTAGGTCAACGCTTTTATACTAGTAGTCTTCAATACTATCCTATTCCCTAATGAAAGACGTCGAGTCCATTTCAGAATTGCAGAACTCGTAGCCCAATTCCTTGAAGGGAAATCATATGTCCCGGCCCTTCTGGTCGAGCAGATCTGGTCACTAAACCATCTCAAGAAAAAGAAACGAAGAGATCTGAAAACTAATATGGTCCTACTAGTAGTCTGGTTCGTTAGCTACATGAAAAGTTACCAGCTTGATTTTAATCGAGCTGAGTTTACTCAGCAATATGATCTCATCAAATCTTTTGGAGAAAGAATCGAGCTGCAAGAAAATATAGCTAGCCACTACTGGGTCCAATACTTTCAGAGTATGAAAGCGGAAGAGTTGTTGTTAACACCCAAGTAGTTTGCAAGCAAGGAAATGATAAGAGGATGTAGAGACTTCAAAGTGGTTCCTCTGATCAACTTCAACCTCTGCACCACATACGTTCCAACCAATGGACTCATTGAGGACATGATCCCCAGACCATCATTAGAAGCTGCCTCGCTGGACTTCCTTAAACCCGGTATGACAATGGTTGATAAAGTAACCAAGCTTCAGAGCATTCGAGCTCTTTGGTGCATGAGAAAGACCACCCCTACCACTAGAGGGATAATAGCCAGGAGCCAGACAACCAAAGGATTTCTTTATCACCAGCTAAAAGGGTTGAAAGATATGGAAGACAATGAAGAGAAGAGGGAAGTTCAAGCTGAACCAGAGAGGACGAGTAAAAGAGAGTAGGAGTTGGAAAGCCATTGCAAAGAGTATCATCAGAAGATAAAGGCATTGGAAGCTTAACTGAAGAGGACCAGGGGCAAAGAAGAGCAAGCTCCCATGATCCAAAAGAAGAGAAAGTTGCAAGATAAGCCTACTAGCCGCTAGGAGAGAAAATTTTAGATTTTAGTTTTTTTATGTTTTCATTAGAATTCATTTTTTATGAACAAAATAAGATGTGTAAAGCTTCACAATTGCGAAAATTAATAAAAGTTAGTTAAGTTTTGCCACATCAAAGGTTCTTCCCAAATCTTGATTTTTCATTGCACTCGTGTGACATGCATTTTGTGTTTATACGATTAACAACCCTTTTTTAGGAAAATATAATATGTATTAACCCTTTGTTGAATTGTTCAATTCAAGTCAAGTAAAATTTTAAGATAGCTCCCAAACGTCAAGTCTTTCAGAGAAGTCCAATTAAAACACGTTCCCAAACTAGGATGGCCACCACTCAAGGAAATGATGGAGACCTTGAGATCAATGATCCCTTTGAGCTGAGGTTTCGTTCCATAGAAAGGGCTATGGAAAAGATGGCAGAACAAATGAGCTTCCTAGCAAATAGCATTGCTTTGCTACGAGCTACAGCACCGGCTAATGAAGAAGGTTCCAAAACCCGTTATGAGAAAAATACACATGCTCCTGAAGTAGAGCACAAATATCAAAAAGACCCATTTGAGTCAGAAGGAGTTTATCCAAAAGACAACCCGACCTTCGAACCTAACACGTATGCAGCCCCGAGACCTGCAACCATGGGCTAAGTATGAACAGCTTGAAAGAACTGGAAAAGAAATTAACACAACAGATCACTGAGAAGATGAAAGCATTTGTAGGGTGTGATGGATTTGAATAGGCGGGGATCACAGAGTTTTCCACGTATGACATGGGATCATACCCTAAGAAGTTTAAGGTACTAGAATTCGAAAAGTATAACGGGACGAGTTGCCCCAAGCTCCACACCAGGTTGTATGTTAGGAAAATGGGTAAATATGTTCAGTATGATCCACTCATGGTACAAACATTTCAAGATAGCCTAACCAGACCGACCCTGACTTGGTATGCCCAACTTGATTTGAATCAGATAAATACATGGGAGAAACTTGCTCGAGCATTTTATGAACAATATAAATTCAATGTAGAAGTAGCCCCAACTATGATGGACTTGGTTGCCTTACGGAAGAAGAATAATGAATCATTCAAAGAATACGCTCAAAGATGGAGGTCCTTAGCTACAAGAATCTTTACTCTAACGACTGAGAAAGAGCTCTCATTGGCTTTCATTAACACCTTGGAGAGTCCGTATTTCTCCCATCTCATTAGACAGGCCTCATCCAGTTTTGCTGAAATAGTATCAGCCGGGTGCAGGATTGAAAGTGCCGTCTCTTTCAGTAAGCTGCAAGACCAAGCAAATAGAAGACCACCAGCATCATCATCTGGTCCTAAACCAGTCACCAGCAAGCCTAAAGAATCGACGGTTGGTATGGTAAATTCAAATGCCAAACTAAATGTTCAAGTCGCTTTTAGGGCGAATACACCTCCCGTTCAGCAACAGTACAAGGATCAATTTCAAACTAACAGGACTTATAGAAAATTTACCAAGATACCGGTCCCTTTGAGTCAAGTCTTCGAGAAGTTGTGAAGGGATAATTTGATACGGTACGAACTTCCTAGCGATCAATATCGACCGAGATTCTTTGACCCTACAGTAAAGTACGAATACCACTATGGACAAGTAAGGCATTCGACTGATGCATACTGGAGACTGAGGAATAAGATTCAGGACTTGATAAATGAAGGGACAGTGTAGTTGGATTTTGTAGAAGCTCCGGTTCCTAATGTTAACAATAATCCCTTACCTAACCATAGGCCAATGATTGGTATGATCTTTGATGACTGTGCTGTCAACGTCATTGACGCAAATAAGAAGCCTAAGGTTTTTGAGTTATATACTGGCAACCAGACTCCAGAAGTGAAGAGGTACACATTCTACGTACTGTTGCCACCAGAAAATTACAAGGTTGCTCCATTTAACTATCACCTGGTAAATCAAGAGAAATCAAGCCCTCTGGTAGGGGGCATTACTCGATCGGGAAATATTTATCACCTAAGAGAGGAGCAGGGGAGGAAAGTCATGTCGGGAGAATTGAGTGATAAGACGGCGGTCGAACGCATTGAGGGGCTATCGGCCTTTACCAAAATGATCAAGTCAAGTGAGTATAAAATCATGGATCAACTTTGTAAGACTCCTGCGTAAATATCGTTGATGGGCCTGTTAATCGTATCTAAACCACACAGGGAGGCTTTGTTTCGCACTTTAAATGAAGTAAAGGTTCCTCAGGAGATTCCAATTGAGAAGATGGGATTGGTTACTAATTCGTTCCTTGCAATAGATCAAATTTCATTTTCGACTGAAGAATTGGGCAAAGAAGGGAACAAACATACAAAGCCACTCTTTATGATGATAAGGAGTAACGACATAATTGTCACCAGGGTGCTCATTGATAATGGATCGTCGCTAAATGTCTGCCCACTCACCATCTTAGATTTGCTGGGCATCGACACATCGGCAATTAAGCCTTCTTCCACAACAGTCAGGGCTTTTGATGGTTCCAGAAGAGAGATTATAGGGGAGATTGATTTATCCGTGAGTATTGGCCCTCAGCACTTTACTATTCGATTCCAAGTCATGGACATTCCAAGATCTTTCAATCTACTCTTGGGGAGACCTTAGATCCATGCAGTAGGGGCCATACCCTCGAGCTTGCACCAAAAATTGAAGTTTATCTCCAATGGACAAGTGATTACAATTCTAGGAGATCAAGATTATGAAATTTATAAGGAGACGGTTATACCTTACATAGGAAGTGAGGGACAAGAGGAGCTGGGTTTACAAATGTTTGAAGAAGTGAATATGATTACTGGTCCCGGCAAAAAGGATGATGGAAGGAAGGGATTCAAGGAAGGCCAGATCGGCAACTACAGCCTTAGCTACAATCCTTCCCCGGCAAAAGAATTCCAAAAGAAGCAAGCAATGGGCAAGAGAGGTAACAGATTATACCATGGCTCGATGACCTTTCCACCACTAGCTGAGACGTTCATACGGGAAGAGACTCAAGCCCGAGAATCTGACAAAGAAGGATCAACATACTCGCCACCCAAGTTAAAAGGGTGACCCATAGTTAGTATTTTTTGAATTTTTATTTTCAATAGTTATCGTTTTAAATGTATCGTTGAACCTTTCGTTCAAAATTAGTTAGGCCTTTTATCTCATTTGAGACCATACCTCCATTTAATCAATGAAATCTTAGTTTGTTCCTTTCCTATGTCGCTCTTCAGTTCTCTTTTGTTTACATGCATTTTTTTATATATTCTTGTTTAGATTCAATGAACCAAGTGAAAACCAGGAATACCTCGCGCAGGTAGAAAATGAAAATATCAATATCGCTTCTAACCCCCTACTGGGTTAGTCGTCGGGGGCGATGTCGATGACCACAGTAATATACAAGAGGAATGGCAAAAACATGAACTAGGTAGAATCACTATTGATGAACTAATTGAGACAATTAATGTGGGGAACAAAGAAAATCCTAAGGAGTTGAAAATTGGGGCGAGTTTAAAAGAGAAACAAAAAATAGAAATGATTACGTTGTTAGCTGAGTATCAAGACGTGTTCGCTTGGTCATATGAAGATATGCCTGGGTTGGACCCGTCGATTGTTGTCCACCGTTTACCTATACAGGAGGACGTCAAACTAAAAAAGCAAAAATTGAGAAGATTTCGACTTGACGTCTTACTGAAAATTAAAGAAGAAGGGAAGAAACTACTGGAGGTTGGATTCATCAAAGTGTCGGATTACCCGGAATGGGTAGCTAATATTGTTCCAGTAATGAAGAAAAATGGGAAAGTTAGAGTGTGTGTAGACTTTCGAGATCTCAACCAGGCAACACCTAAGGATAATTTTCCATTGCCTCACATTGATGTCTTGGTGGATAACACTACCGGAAGTCATCTATTCTCTTTCATAGATGGTTTTTTGGGATATAATCATATTCAGATGTCCGAAGAAGATAAGACAAAGACGACTTTTATTATGATGTGGGGAACGTTTTGCTATAAGGTGATGCCATTTGGGCTGAAGAATGCAGGTGCAACATATTAGTGGGCCATGGTTGCAATTTTTCATGATATGATGCATAAAGAAATAGAAGTGTATGTTGATGATATGATTATGAAATCCAAAGAAGAGGAGGATCACTTAGAAAACCTGAGGAAGTTATTTGATAAGCTGAGAAAGTACCACTTGAAATTAAATCCGGAGAAGTGTACCTTTGGTGTGACATCAGGACAATTGTTGGGCATAATCAGCCAAAGAGGTATTGAAGTCGATCCTGATAAGGCCAAAGCTATAATTGACATGCCTCCTCCACAAACGCTCAAGGAAGTGCAAGGATTGTTGGGTCGTTTAAATTACATAGCCCGATTCATTTCACAATTAACCGACAAATGCCGCCTCTTTTTAAGCTGTTAAAGAATAATCCAAAAGATCAGCTGGAATGAGGAATGCGAAGTGGCTTTCACGAAAATGAAAGAATATCTCAAGAAACCTCCGGTGTTGGTAGCAAACCTAAAAAGCCATTGTTCTTATACCTGACCATAATGCTAGAATCCATGGGATCCATGCTTGGCCAGAAGGATGAAGAAGGGAAAGAGCGAGTCATTTACTATCTAAGCAAAAAGTTTACCGAAGGGGAGCAAAAATACTCAGAAGCTGAAAGAACCTGTTGTGCATTGGTCTGGGTTATGCATCGACTTAAACAATATACACTGTATTATCAAATTGAGTTGATAACACAACACGATCCTTTAAAATACTTAGCTGAAAAACTGGCTCTCATTGGTAGAGTTTCAAAGTAGTAGATGTTGCTAACAGAATTTGACATTAAGTATGTGAGCCAAAGTTTAGTCAAGGGGCAAGCTTTGGCGAATCAATTAGCGGAGAATCCTTCTGAAGATACCCCTCAAGGAGCACCTGTTGAGTTTCCCGATGAAAACATCTTAGTAACGGGAAATGATTCTGATGGTGAAATAGTCAAAAAATCTTCAAGGTGGAAAATGTTCTTTGATGGAGCAGCTAATGTGTCCGGATGTGGAGTAGGGGCAATTCTAGTATCGCTAGGAGGTTCATAATTTCCAATGGCTGTGAGATTGGTTTTCCCATGTACCAATAACATTGCAGAATACGAGACATGTATTTTGGGGCTCAAAATCGCATTGTTTAAGGAGATACGGGAATTGCAGGTGTATGGAGATTCTTCGTTGATTATAGGCCAAGCTCGGGGTGAGTATAAGACGAAAGACCCCAAATTAGTGCCTTATCACCAACACTTGGCCGAGTTGATAACTAAGTTTAAAAAGATTACCTTTGTGTACGTACCAAGGGTTCAAAACCAATTTGCCAATGCTCTTGCTACTTTCGCATCAATGATTCAGATATCGAAAGGAGTGGAGATTCAGCCACTTAAAATTGAAATTAAGGAAAAGCTCACTTTTTGTTTGGCAATGGAAAGTTCATGTGGCAAAAAGCCTTAGTATCATGATATCAAAATATTTTTATAACATGGTATGTATCCTGAAGGAGCAGAGAGGAAGGATAAAAAATTAATTAGAAGATTGGTGGCTCAATACTTGATGAGCGATTCTATGTTGTACCAACGATCGTTTGACAGTACACTTTTACGATGTATAGATGGGAAAGAGGTAGAGATGCTGATGAAAGAAGTGCACGAGGGAGTATGTGGCCCCCACATGAATGGCTACATGCTTGCCAAGAAAATCATGAGGATGGGATATTACTGGTCAACTATAAAAGTGAATTGTATCACACATGTTAGACGCTGCCATTTGTGCCAAATCTATGCGAACAGGATAAATGCTCCACCTCAAGAGTTACATACACTATTAGCACCACGGCTTTTTCGATGTAGAGAATAGATATCATTGGCCCAATCACTCCAAAAGCATCTAACGAGCACTGATTTATATTGGTAGCTATTGACTATTTCACTAAGTGGGTTGAAGCCTCATCCTACTCTAGTGTGACGAAGGGAGTAGTGGTCAAGTTCATCAAGAGAGATATACTGGCTCGGTATGGTACACCAGAAACAATTATTACTGACAATGGTGCGAATCTGAATAATAAATTGATGTTCGAGTTATGCCAACACTTCAGGATCATTCATAGAAATTCTACTCCTTATCGGCCCTAAATGAATGGAGCTATGGAAGCAGCTGATAAGAATATCAAAAGAATTATTGAGAAGATGGCCATTACGTATCGAGATTGGCATGAGATTTTTCCATTTGCACTCATGGCCTATCAAACTTCTATCAGAACATCAACAGGGGCAACCCCCTACTCGTTGGTATACGGAATGGAGGCTATACTGCCAGTAGAGGTTGAGATTCCATCTCTCAGAATATTGTCGGAAACTCAGTTAGATGAGGCTGATTGGGTAAAGAAGCGTGTTGAATAATTGAACCTAATTGATGAAAAGAGGCTAACAGCTTTATGCCACAACATTTGCTATCAGCAACGAATGGCCAGGGCTTTCAACAAAAAAGTACAACCCCAGAGTTTTGAGCAAGGTGATATGGTGTTGAGGAAGACGTTGCCTAACACAACTGATTCAAGAGGGAAGTTTGCCCTAAAGTATAAAGGGTCTTACATTGTGAAGAAAGTATTGCCTAGGGGAGCTGTTATCTTGTCTCAAATGGATGGTCCGGATTTGAAGGACCCAATAAATGCTGATGCGTTGAAGATGTACTATCCTTGAACATATGAAATTTTTTGCAAATAATCTTACTATTACTGTGGTCTCATTTTCATTTTCTACATGCAAAGTTGGTATTCCTAGTAGTCATTAGCATTGGATAATATCACCAACCTTTCTTTTTCTCATTCCACTAAAAGACCCCGCTTCTCGCTCTATCATTTACCCAAATAAACCTTACATACAAAGAACTACAAGAAAAATAATCACTTAATTTGAGGCAATGACTATTGATAAAAATTCTTTTAATACTTTATTGTGATTAACCCCCTAAAGAAAGGGGGATTTGTTTCATATTTTTCAAGACAGGGCCATGTTCAAAAAGAGTAACGTATGGTGTGTAAGTAAAAACTCGCTTGAGAACAGATGCTTACCTAAAAAACCAATGTTTGGACCGGAAGTTAAATATAGGATATCCTTGTTCGAAAAATATGCTTTATATTCGTTTCAAGCTTAAGTTGCTTTTAAAAAAAAATTAAAAATTAAAAAAAAAAAGAAGAAGAAAAAAAGAAGAAAAAAAGGGGGGTTTTGGAAAGAAACAGTGGAAGAAAGAAGAAGAAGAACATGAATAAGAAAAGCAATGGTAAGGGTTGGAATCGTTAGTTCTAATCGGACTGCTCAATAAGACATATGACAACTTGGGAGCTATCATTGAAACCAGGTAAGTGGTTTTAAACCTAACAAAACATTGCATTGACAACTGGTTTCCCCCTAAGGATAATAGTTTATTTTCAAAAAACAATTTCTTAGTAGGATAGTCAACTAATAGAGCATAGTCCCAGTGTTTCTTCAACTCCCAATCGTCGGACTCACAAAACGTTACCCGACTCAAAATTTTTTCAAGGGATTTAGCACTTCAGTCAGCTTATGGAGCGCTATTTCGACTCATATTCTCATTTAGAGATCTAGCCAGCTCATAAAACACAGTCCCAATCTAAAGCTTCTTAAGCTTTAGGCTAGCTCCCAAAACGCAGTCCCAATTTATAATCTCCTAGGGATTTAGCAAGCTCATGGAGTTCTATCCGAATTTAAAGTTTTCTTCGTATTTTTAGGTCTTAGCTAGCTCAAGGGGTGCTTTGACTGCCTTGGTTAGTCAGCTCATTAAGGGCATGACTAAGTTTTCTTCATATTTTTAGGTCTTAGCCAACTTAAGGAGAGTTTTGACCACCTTGGTTAGTCAGCTCATTAGGGCACAACCAAGTTCTCTTCATATTTTTAGGTCTTAGCCAGCTCAAGGGGCGCTTTGACCACTTGGTTAGTCAGCTCATTAAGGGCACAACCAAGTTTTCTTCATTTTTAGGTCTTAGTCAGCTCAAGGGGCACTTTAACCGCCTTAGTTAGTCAGCTCATAAGGGCACGACCAAGTTTTCTTCATATTTTTAGGTCTTAGCCAGCTCAAGGAGTGCTTTAACCGCCTTGATTAGTCAACTCATTAGGGCACGACCAAGTTTTCCTTCATTTTTTTAGATCTTAATCAGCTCAAAGGGCGCTTTGACTATCTTGGTTATTTAGCTCATTAGGGCATGACCAAGTTTTCCTTCATTTTTTTTAAGTCTCAGCCAGCTCAAAGGGCACTTTGACTACCTTGGTTAGTCAGCTCATCAGGATACGACCAAGTTCTCATTATTCTTTTAGAGATTTTTTGCCAACTCACAAAGGTACTACCCATTGCCATTCTAACCCTCGTCAAGCATCTTGACGTTCCTTAGGATAAAGTCGTCCTGAGGTAAAAACGGTGTCTCTTTTATCTTTATGGCAAAGTTTTGCTCAAACTTCACTATAAAGAGGGGTAACTATAGATACCTAATTTTTTCCCTTCCATAGTCTTAATTTTTATTACAAAAAGGGTACTAATTCAAAAAGATAAAAAAATAAATAAAATAAATAATATATAATATAATAATAAAAATTAACAAATAATGAAAATGCAAAAAAATAAAATAAGAAAAGGAGAAATCATAAAAATTTTGTAAATTTTTAGGAAGTAATTTATATTAGGAATAATTAGTTTTAGTGTTAGTTTTAGCTTTAATTTAGTTAAAAATTTTAGTTTAGGCATTCAAATAGTTTAAATATAATTTAATTGTAATGAATATTAAAGCATAGACCAGCGGCCTAATGGATAAGTAGCGAAGTATTTGGGTGGATTTAGTTTGAGATCATGAGTTCGAGTCTCAGTAGGCACTTATGTCTTTATTTTTTTATCTTTGCAGAAGCGAGATTTAAAATCGAATTCATATCTAATCAAATCATATGAATATTAGTTAAATCAGATTTGAATTAAATTTGAATCTAATTTAATTAACGAATCAGATATAATATGATATGATTTGAACTTTATAAACACACATACATACATGCAGCAACAAAGGGAGGACCCAGTCTTTGTTCATAAAACACACCGCACGTTACAACGGCACAATGGAATCCGATCCCTATTGAACCAAATTCCCAGTCAATTTTGACCAAAATTCATGCCGCAATCTGAAAACTCAACAATAGAATAGCTAGAGAAATTCACTGTCGCGCTGCAATCCACAAACGAGAAGACACGAAGCACTCACATACGTACTGCAGCCGCAACTCCAGCCCCAACTCTCCATCTTGAATTGAAGACAAACAGCAGTCGCTTAGAGTCGAAACTATGCAGCAGCAAACCAATTCAACTCTAATCAATCGTACGTACTCACACACAGACGCAACTGCACCCACAACTCTAGCCCCAACACATCCAGAATTCCAATACGGCAGCTGCTACATTGACTGCCACTCAGCCCCGACCACAGCTCCGACACCCGTAAATCAGTGATGCCAACGCACGACAACAGTAACCGAACATAGCAACAACGACTCATCTTCAGGCCACGCCATTCTCTTTCCCGATCACGCACGCCGTCTTCACTACAGCAGCTCACACATGCACTCGCCGTCAATGATCTGCAATTCCATTCAGCTACACAACGATCCACGCCGATTGATCACATTGAAGACAGTAGGTAGCAGTACATTCACAGTAGCCATACAAGTCCATCGCTGACCTGAATTCCCACAGCAACCGCTACTCTACTACTGTAACTTCGCACGAATCCATAACAGTAAGCTCCGACGTCGATTGGTACATTCCACAGTCCGATATCGTCGCTGCTCCATCTACGTCGTTGTCGTACAAGAACAAGTCAGGTTCAGTTTTTCCAAATCTTAGTTTTCTTATTTTATTTCATTCTTTTATTTATTTATTTATTATCATTATCATTATATTATTAGTTCCTTAGTTATTCGATGCAGTATATGTGTATATGACTATATTATTTCAGGTGATTCATTAGTATTAGTCTTTTTTATATATTAAGTTACGTAACATTACTAATCTATGTAGGTAGATAATTGTTTAAAAATAATAGAATATACATGTGTATATTAGTCTAAGAATTTTTAAAATTAGGTATATTTTTAGGATTTTCTCACTTAGAAATTTATTTTTGGAAATAAAAAATAATAATAAAATCCAATTTTAGAAAATAAGGCTTTTAGAGAATTTTCATAAAATAGAATAAAAGGACTTAGTGAATTAGGCCCCTTTTCGAGTTTTGAAAAACTGAATTGATAATAACATAAACTCGGTCGGTTTTCAAAATTAAAATTAATCAACACATTAAAGATTTTTTTTAAAGAACTATGATCGTCTGATTCCGGCTAACGGGTACGTAGGTACCTTCGGGGCGACAATAAAATATGTTAAACTTAGGTTCTGTTTTCTTTTAATTATTTATTTATTTATTTATTTTTTAAAATATTATAATTAGAAGAATAATCCTAATTTCAGTAAATTGATAGTGGTACTCATTAGGGTTTAATAGGTTAGCCCTCGAACTCGAAACTCTCTGGTTTTTCATTCAAATTGAAATCAAAAACCGATAATCAAATCATAATCAATCCACCCAATTGATTACGGTTTCTTTTTCTTTTCTTGACTTTAGTTGGGTGGCGACTCCAAAAATTATTTTCAATAAAAAACCGAAATTTCTCAATTTCTTTAGTCAAGGATTAATATTAAATAGATTAGGGTTTAGTATTAATTTTTAAATAAAAGAAAATCAAAAATCAGACTTGACATAGCCCCTATAGTATTGCCTAGGAAGAGAGCATAGCAAAGTGTTTTCCATGAATTGATTCACTGCAATAAGTACTTTGAAGGAGCAATAGGTAAGCTAAATGAGGTAAAGGATCGGTTATTACAAGTTGAGAGGTCTTTTGAAGTACCTTTGCACTTGAGGTTATCTTATGGGACATACATGTTGAGAGTCCAAGCCCAGACATGGTGGGAGTCTAAGAGGAGATCCCTGAGGCCACCAGTCATATGGGAGGTCTTCAGGAGAGAGTTCCTATCCCATTACTTCCTTAAGAGTCTTAGAGTACAATATAGTGAGGACCTTTTATCCATCACTAGAGAAAATCACAACATAGATCAATATGAGTCAAAATTCCATAAACTACTATAGTACGCTCCTAAAGAGTATAGTGACGGTTTTAAGATGCAAGTTTTTACGTAAGGTTTGGATTTAAAGCTGAAGCAAAGAGTCCGATGGTTTAAGTCCAAGACATCAAGAGAAGCGATTAAGAAAGCAAAAGCCCTAGAAAATACTAAGGGCTAAGAAAAGGGAACTGTAAGACCCAAGATTAATATTATTGGAAAAAGACTGAATGAGGGTACTAGTTACCAAGGCAAAGGGAAGAAAGTCATGATAAATAAAACTCCTTGAGCAGAGAATTCTAATGTAAATAGATTGTCAAAGCTTGTGTCAATAGTTGTCCCAATACTACACAACAGCAATAAGATGCTCTTCATCTAGTATATCCTTAAGCACACCATCAAAAAGCCACAATAGAAGGTACTCGAAATCAAACCTTCTCAAGCCGGGCCTTGCTAAATGGACCTAATCATTGAACATTTAAAGTTCAAAGCATTGCCTGATGATAGGACTAAAGCCAAGAGACTAACCTATGCCACAGTGAACTATACACTAATCGACTGCATCCTCTACAGCTACAGACATAGCGTCCGACTTCTCCAATGCCTCAAACCTAAAGAAGGCATCAAAGCCCTCGAAGAGCTCCATGCATAAATTTGCAGCAACCACATTCAAGCCCAAGCCTTGTATATTAAAGCCCTTTACCTCAGTTACTAATGGTCGACCATGAAGAAAGACGTGAAGGAGATGGTTCAAAAGCACCACAAGTGCTAGAAACATGCACCCATCGACCATGCCCTGAGCACCAACCTCCAATGTATGGAGGAACCAGTTCATCCTAGTGGTCATGAACTATTTCATGAAGTAGGTCAAAGCTCAAACGGTTGCAAGCATCACTGTTAGAGTAACCAATGGCAATTCTTACCAACATCCTCTCCCGATTCTAAGTTTCCTACACCTTGATCATAGATAACGACAAGCAATTCAACAGTGCCAAATTCAAAGAGTTTTATGAGAAGCACCATATAAGGCTCCACTATACCTTAATAGCCCACCCTCAAACCAATGGCCAGGTCGAAGCAATCAATAAAATTATCCTCTGCAACCTAAAGAAGAGAGTGGAATGCACAAAGGGGAGATGGGCTAATGAGCTATCCAACATCCTCTAAGGATATCAGACCACTCATAAAACTTCTACGAAAGAGATATCTTTCTTGCCTTTAGATCCAAAGCTATTCTACCCATCGAACTAGAGCTACCAGCGAACATAGTTCAGAATTTTGACATCAACACCAATCACATGGTGACTATAAGCAAACCTCAACACCATCGATGAGGTATGTAACTTCACTCGAGCTTGCGTAGTATCCTATTAGTGATAAACAACTCGGTACTATAATAAGAAGGTTAGGCACAAGGTCCTCTACCCTAAAGAACTAGTATGCTAAATACTAGAAGCCATGGGCTCTCAAGAAGGATAAGGGATACTTGCTCCTGGTTGGGAGGGCCCTAAACGAGTAAGAGAAGACGTAGGCAACAGGGACTATAAGCTAAAGACTCTTGATGGGCAACTCATCCCAAGGACTTGGAATGTAAGGAATCTAAGACCCTATTTTGTATAAGTTTTGTAACCAACTCATTGCACTCGTATATATTCAATGAATTAAAGAAAAGACAAGTTTCCTATACTTGTCTAACCGATTCACACCTTACACTCTCATTCTCAGGCAAATTTGCATCCCTAATAGGTACTTACACCAAAACCTAAGGAACATAAAGCCCTAGGCACCATTGAATAGAGACAACTCTTCAATGCCCGAGCACTTTCGAAGGTCCTTGTATCTGAGAACCTCAAAGCCCTAAGCTTTAAGGTCTACCTATGTCCTCAACCCTAGATACCCCAGTAGTACCTACATCCAAAGGGTTGATTGTCATGACCTTAAGGGAGACTTAATATGATTGCCTAAAATTTTTATATCATATGTGCACTCATAATACGAAAACCATGTTACAAGTCAAAGATTTCAAAACTCTAATTAATTAATCACTAGGGTTTCTAATTTTTAATTTATTAACTTATCGTAATATATAAATAACTATAGATATCTAATATTCCACAATTCCTTAGAACCTAGAGAATCAGTATCCCCTACCAAATGATAAGATTAAGTAGTAAAGTTCTAAAATTTAAATTAATTGAAATTACAAACTCTAAGTAAAAGAATGGTAATTACATTTAATAGTCCAAACCGACTATATAATATATCTTTAGATTCTTTCTTCTAATACATCTCAATACTATACTCAACGCTCAACTCTTAACCTATGCTGAGTTATCAATCAACCTGTAAGGAAAAACTATTGGGACTAAGCTACACAAGCTTGGTGAGTTATTCCTATATCATATAGACAAGCATGTTATTCAATCATTAATTACAAACATATGTATGCATGGTTAAGCAAAATCTCACACAAATACATACAGTTAACCAGGTACTATATGCTCCTCAGATTTAATGCTCTTCGAAGTTAAGGTTACAGAATATATGGCGGCAGTCAAATTTGGGTATCATATCTAAACTTACATAATTACGAAACTCCACACTTCGTATTCAAATAAAAACGGTTTATTTAATTCCAATTTTAAGAACTAAGCTCCAGATATGATTGTGAAGGGCCCCTCGTAGTCTACACTTACCCCTAAAAAAAGGCCTTTAGACTCAACCCTTAGCCAGGTGATTGGTACCTCCAATGTCTAGTAATCCCACAAGCCAAGGTAAGGTCTCGTTGTATTTGTACACCATATTAAAACACTATAATCAAAATTAATCAACCCCTTCATGGCCTATCGCTACCTCTATATGATGTGACGGTTGGAATAGTTATAATGTAATGCATGTTTATGCATGATCCAATTTAGTTTAATAAAGTTTGATATAATTAGATCCAATTATAGTATGATCAAACAATATCACAAACAGTCAAATTTCTATAGAATCTACTATGCAGCAAACAATTTATTATCATAATTTAAAGTAACTCCATGATATAGCAAACAATAGCAATCACATGCATATCCTTACCCCACACATCAATTAATTATCAATAACAATTAAATATTCACTATCTACAAGTATAAACAAGTATAGAATCATAAGGAGTACTCACTTAACCAAAGCCAATAAAAATCATCGGGCAGCTTGCCCTCCTAATTAGTGTTTCCAGATAAATAAAATAATAAGAACCTATGAATATCTAAACATAATACTAAACAACTTAATTACCTACTATCTACCTTATGATTCCCATTTCTGCTTAGGTATTAATTCACATATAACTTTTTTGTTTTAATTCTTATTTTTATGAACTTATAGTTGATTTTTATCATTTTCGAACATACTTTTATATAGTAGGATTCATTTTGGACGTTGAAACTCGTATTTTTCATTTTAGGCCTAAAATGTTACAAATTTTTGTTATTTTGACATGAATAATTTATTTATTAATCTTAAGCTTTTCTTTATTATTTTATAATAATTTATAATATTTTATTTTTTTAAGTCTAATTTATATTAATTTCATTATTTCATAATTTTTAAGCTTAATTTACTAATTATTTCTATTTTATTATTATTGTAATTTTTCCTAATTAATAATTATTATTTATTTCTAATTTTTTTGTAATTTTCGATTCAATTATATATTTTAGGTAAATTGCTAACGTAACACTTTCCTATTTGTCCACATGGCAATTTCTTAATTTTTCCTTATTTTTATATTTCCCTAATTTGGTAATTATTATTTATATTTATATGTTATTATAATTTATTAATCAACAAGTATATGGGCTTTAATTTTCTTTTAGGGTTTTAGCCCATTTTAGGTATACACACATACACATACATATATATTTTATTATGTTATATTAAATAACCATATTATAAGTATGTATGTACTTGTCTTTATATATATATGTACATATGTATCCTTAATTATGTATATACACTTAGCATATTGGTGTATATACTTGTATATATACAAGTATGTATACTCAAACCATACTATTATCATGTGTATATCTATACATGTACATATATTTATACTTAATTTTATACGTACTTTTATACACGTATATATACGTATATTTAGATTTTCTTAATATTTTTCCAAGGAATTTTGGTATAGTACATATATTTATACTTATGTACCTTTCAGTTTTCATATATATATAAATACTTAGTATTTCTTATATGTATGCTTATGTACTATTGCAATATGTATGTATAGGGGCATATATGTATATATACCCATATAATCTTATCATATTTTCTTATTTACTCACTTATATGTATATATATATTATGTATTCATATGTATATGTATATAAACTGTATATATATTTGTATATATGTACACATACCTAACTAAACTTTTAGTATATGCCTACATATACGTATGTATCTATATGTATAATAGCATATATACACATATAAACATAATTTTCCAAAAGAATTAAGTTTACACACATAAAATCTAATACATGTACATAAAATTTCAATTACAAAATACTAAGTTACATGTACAATACATCAAATATAATAGTATACATAAATATATAAGAAAATACCTAAAACCTAATTTACATAATACAACAAATACAAACAAAATACCAAGAAAATACAAAGGAAATGTGTTTATTTGTTTTGAAGATGATTTCATGTAAAAATCCTTTTCTTTCTCTCTCTAAATATTGGTAAGAAGATGGGATGTGTAGTGTAGTTAGAAGGAGAATGATAGTTAGAGAAAATAAAAGCAAAAAGGAAATAAGGAAGATGAGATGGGAGAGAGAAAATTCTAGTTTGGGAGGGAAGATAAGATAAATGGATTTTGTGTACGTAGGGTTGAAGTAGATTTACAGTAATGGAGGAGAAGAGAAGAGAAAAAGAAAAGAAGAAAAAGAGAGGGAAAGAAAAAGAAAAGAGCATTTAATGCATGAAAATGACATTTTAGTCTTTTGGTCAAAATTAAAATAATAATATTGTGTACATGTAACCATTATAATTTAGAAGCAGAAAAAGAAGATAAAAAGGAAAAATAAGGAAGAAAGGAAAAATAAAGGAAATAAGGGAATAAATAAATAAAATAAAATTTTGAATTTTCTTTAAATATTTCTCATCCTAAAAATAATATTAATGATAACATATATCATGATTATAAAGAAAACTATAGGATATAAATTTATATTAACTATATAACACATAAACAAAAAATAAATAATAAAATTAGATTCAAATAATTAAATCCGTATAACACTAATTTATATATATAATTATTAATAATAATAATTATATAATAATATTATCAAATTTATAAATTAATTTAGTACTTTCACATTTATTAACATTTGAAAATTATTTCTAATCATTAATTAGCGATTTTACGCGACTTACCGCATCGATCAATAATTGTATTCAATTAGGGTTTTATTATCGTAAAAGTAAATTTTTATATTTATAGGCTTAAGGTTTTAGTTTTAGGGTTTTTATCATATTTGAATTCAATCTCTTATATTTAAACATTAAAGTTTGGGGCTCTCATACATAATTAGGGTTTCAATCAACATATTAGAGTTTTTCTCTTTAGAATAGTTTAAAGTTGATAATTTAATAAAGTCTTTAGTTTATTTGACCTTGCCAACTCATAGAGTTATCTAAGACATTTATTATTAGTTTAGGATTTCAACTACAAATTTAGGGGGTTTGCATTGATGATACAAGAACATGTACACCTACGTAATCGATACATCAGCCCAACGAGCTCTCAAGTACTTTACATCCAGAGCTCCATGAGAAACTAGGTCCTAATCGAAAGTGTCCATTCCCAGCTAACCTACTCAAAGCACTAGTACGACAAGCATCAAGTAAGACGATACTTCGAACTTTTAGGAATAGAAGGTACGTTAGCTAGGCGCGGGCACCCAAGCTGAAGATACGAATGTACAGCAAGAAAAAGTAAACAGATAGAGAGACATAGAGAAACATACTTCCATTTATTCCAAGAATATTCACAAGGCTTTATGGTTTCGCATCCCGGCCTCGGGTATAATAAAAAAGAAAAAGAAAAGGAAATTACATAAAAACGGAAGAAAAGAACAAAAGCCCTAGAGATCCCTACTCAGCTCTAGTCCGCTCTTCCCAACGGACCCCTCAGCTACACCCTCTAGCATGCTTTCATCGAGCCGGTCAAGGAACTTAAGGTCAAGGTGTAGAAATATCGTAAGCACGTCCTCTTGCACCATTCGACCCCCGTCCAACTAGGCTCTGGCTATGGCCTTATAGAATTCCAAAGTAGAGCTTATCTCATTCAAAATGGATTAGATGGCCTCCGAAGTCAAATCTTGGCCATCCAGTAGCTCGGCCCCTCAAGCTTAGAGCTTGGCTCGAGACTCCTTAAGCTCCTTGTTCTTCTTCACGAGCTCCACCTTTACCTCGACAAGCTCATGCACTCGGGCATCTAATGACACCTCCGTAGACTCCGCCTCTGCTTATGCTCAAGCCACTTGGTTGGCGACCTCCTTATTTTGTCGCTCGAGATCAGAGTGAGAGGAGGCCAAGTCTTTGGCACGCTCCTTCTCGACTCGAACCTCCTCTTGGAGCTTGGAGACATGCTCCTCCAACTCAACAATCCTTCTGTACACTACCTGCAAACAACAAAAGTGAGTGCCCGAGCACAACAAAGAGCTTTACATCAAAACAACAAAGAAAAGCTTACCTACGTCAAAAGGCTGTATCGAAAGGCATGCCAACAGATCTCAATGGCATAAACACGAGTAAACACAATGTCAGAGACACGAGCTAAGCAAAAAAGAAAAAAATACCAACAAAACTTCAACTCACCTCCTCGAGCTTGCTTGGGGCCATCTCTTCATACTCCTCCAGCATCAGATTCCAAAAGCGCTCTATGAGATTCAACCCAAAGTCTATTGGGAGGAAGGCTAGGGTACCCCGAATCAGCTTGATGTCCACAGGGATCGTAGGAACCCCATGATCCTGAGGCGTATCCTCAGAATCCCTTTGTCGCAGTTCCTACTATTGCGACTCCCATTGCTAAGGCTCTTGGTGCTTCTACAGCTACACTCTCAAGCCCCCTCGTGGAGTCCGAACAGCAATGATTGTTAGGGGGAGCCCCTCAGCAACCAACTCCACTACGGGCTTCCTAGCGCTTTCCCAGTGCTCCCTCCTCTCCAAGGAGCCACCTCCCCTCTTCTTCCTTATTTTCTTTAGTTCATGGGCAATATTCTTGAGTATGATCCTTTCCAAAGATTCAAAACTCATAAAAATCATCTAAATTTTGATCAAGCTATTCAAATTCATCAAATGAAGCCTAAAATTAAAAATATAAACCAATGAGGCACCAAAATCACTAAAAACATCCGAGAAACAAATAAAAATGCTATCAAAATATCCCATAAAATATGTACAATTTAGTAGTTATTTTACGCCCTGGGATTGCTCTAGCACTCGAACACCACCCTTTATGAGCCTCCTTAAGCAGCCATTATTGATATCACCTTTTCAAGTGAAGGGCCTGATAAGCTAATGTCATATAGACGACCATCAAATGAATCTTGAAATTAAATATAAACCAATTAAGCACCAGCACTGAAAATATCCAGGAAACATATAAAAATACTATTAAAATGTCCCATAAAATATGTACAATTTAGCATTTGTTTTACACCTTAAGGTTTGCTCTACCACTCGAACGCTACCTTGATGAACCTCCTTAAGCAACAATTCTTGATGTCACCTTCTCAAGTGAAGTGCCAGACGAGCTAATGTCATACAGACAAGTAGCCAAGAGGCTTAAGGAGACGACCACAGAGACGCGAAAAGCACCCCAAGTGTGCAAAGAAGAACCAGGGCCCACACCTTCTTGAACCTATGATATGCCCATATGGCACAGGAGGGCCCTTGGATTAAAATGAGAAACTAAGACGTCGAAGGAGGAAAAGAAGCTCCGTAGGGCAGAGCCTCCTCCTTCAAACACACTCGGGGATTCTAGCGTTCCTCACACTCCAGTAAGAGAAAAAGTAAAAAGAAATATTTTTTTTTTGGAAACCCTCAACGACTCTTAAAAGAATTCAAATGAGAAGAGAGGAAAGAATGTTTTCTGCATACCCCATCATCACCAAAAACCCTCATTTATAAGGGAAGAACTATATGGGAAAAGGTGTCGCATTTACCGGCATTTAAGGAGATGTAATATGCACTATAAGTATCCACACAACATTAGAATGACCCTAGCCGTACACATAGGGATCAACCACCTAATCTTATGAAAGGGGCAGACTGACACTTGAACCCCTCAATGACATCTAACGCATGGGAAACCGAACTAACTGACATGTTTAGAAGATCTTAGAAAACTCCAAAGTTTACCATAAGCACATAGCGTGAAGATAATTAAGAATGGAAGAGTCAACTTTGACAAATTTCTCAATGATCAACCACCCTGCTCAATCCCCCAAGCACTTCGTGAAAATGTCAAGCCAATAGCAAAAGCTCTTTAACCCTTAGTCTATAAATATTCACATCATGCCAAGCCACCAATGTAAAGTCATGAGAGGACTAGGCTCCTTGGCCCAGCAATAAAACTCACTCTACATGCTAACCAGCCACCAAGAAGAGTAAGGGGGGCAAATGTTAATGGTTGAAATTCAGCCTAAGCCTTGATGCCCAAAAGAGACTAAAGGGGCTACCCAATAAGAGCAACCAAGCCCAGCACACATAGGAAAGCACTCCAAACGACCAAGAAGGTGCTTGACCCCAAAGCACCCCAACAACACATCCCATACCCTACCATAAGAGCCTTATTACAGCAATAGGACAACAAACATGTGCTTAACCTCTAAGGACCTTGAACTTATTAGCAACCCACTTCTAATGGGGCTTGGGAACCAAAATACATTTAAAGCGATGGGATGATCTATGAATGGGGTGCAAACAAGCCCATCATTGGGCCATCATGTCAAGACCCATGCCTTATCTGACGAGACTCACTCGGCCCTAGGCTAGTTGCCCAAGCTAGATCTAGTCCGATCAACCTACAACTATAAATAAGAACCATCGAGTTATCTAACAAGGACATTTCCTAAGATTTTAAAGGTGATTTACATAAAACTCTATTGTACTTTTTAGGTTTTTTTTTTTTTTTTTTATAGCTCAAAGACTTACTTAACCATCAAAGCAACTACGTCAGAGGAAACTCCAATGCTCATTCAAATGCATTTACTATTTTGTAGTTCCAAAGAATCCTAATACAAGGCAAACGAAAAATTCACCATCAACAACATCATACAAGAAGTGCTAAAGATGTACATGAAAGATAAACGCAAATTCCTAAACAACCATCCTTAAGAAGCTTTGTCTTACAACATAAACAACATCAACACTTCATGTTCAAATTCATAGCTAAACATCATATCATATCCTCAGTCATAACACAATACAAAATTAAACTAATAATAACAAGCATGTAGTCTAATAACAAGCAAGTGTAGAAAGTAATAGCCTAATAGCCTAGATATGTAAGATTTACAACCAAACCTTTATATGATCTCAAAGGTTAAATAGTTCACACAAACTACCTAGGAGAACTTTAGTATGTCAATATAGATGTATTATGCACAATAAGATTCACAAATACATTCTAAGTTCAATCAATTAGCGTTCATATATTAGTGATTTGCTCGTCTCCTACTCAATCTTAACATAACGTACATTGTTATGATTTTGACTAAAGATATTTTTAAAAATATCTTAGATTGGCTTGTTGTCTTAGTATAAACATAAACCCTTCTTCAAGACATCTACTACACCTTAATTGTACTATTCACACGCTTCACTTATAATAGATTTGAATTTCATCTGAAAAACAACAATCATTAGCATTCCCCTTTTTTTTTTTTTTTCAAATCAAACCATCAAATGTTGGTTGCCAAAATATTAAGTTAAATCAAGTAATTGTCCAACTACCTTAAAAATCCATCACACCTTACCCATTTTTATTGTCAAATTTGCATAACAATAACATAAATTAACTATTTACTCAAACTACCATGTTAGTTCAACATTACTGACTCTCCATTATCACAATTTAGATTCGAAAGTTCTTACATATTAGTTTTAATGGAAAAAACCATGAAAAACTTGTTAAGTCTTTACTTGTAACATTAGGGCAGATTTGAAAAATAAATCATAGTAAATATTAAACAGGTAACTTTTCACAGTTTCTCCATATGCAAATGAATTTTAACCTATTAAGAGTTTATATAACAAAAATTAGCTCAAATCTACATCATTAAGCTTTTTGAAAACTTAATTGAATTTGGTTCTAAATAGCCTAACTTCTTAAAAACTCACTATAACCACTTCGAATTACATGCATGCAAATTTAATACATGAATCAACACTTAAAATTATCTCAAAATACAATTTTCATGATTTTCCAAGCATGTTTATTTTTTAGCAAATTAGTGAAAATTGGACCAAAAACAGGGGCTTACAACTTCACTTGCATTCACCATTTTAGTCACCCTTTGTCAGTTGGCCCTTGCTAAAAATTACTACTTCAACCTTTACCCTCAAAGTAGTTTCACAACAAACCACTCCTAGCCCCTTGAACCGAAATAACTAGTACCTCCTTAGAAAATTATCTATTAATCTAGGTAAATATCTAGCAATTTCATTTGCATTCTTCCTCATGATCACCATAGATAATCTTACTAAGATTGCATGAAGCTGAACTCTAGAAAATCCAGAGGAAATGGTAAAGTCCATAAAGCTTCTCTCTTAGCCCAAATCCTAGTTCCCTTTATTACTCTCTCTCTTTTTTGGTGATATTACCAGAGTTCTACCACTCGATATTGTTGATGTGTCCATTGTTCTCTTTGTTCTACTAGCTAACTTGGTGTTTATTTATACTTTATTCTTTTCTTTTTCCAAATTATTTGCCTTAGTTGTCCCCCGTACCATTCGATGTACTAAAACTACTTATTTTAATTACCTATTTGTTAGTTTTATACATTCATTTACTTATCTTTAATTTCAATAGTACAACATGAGTATGTTTACATTGTTAACACTATATAGACCCAACTTGTTACTATACACCAAGAATGTAATTTCATTGATCAAACATGTTTTGTATGTTAACTAAGCTTTTGCAAATGTTCTACATATACATATGCACACATACACATGTGCCAATATACGTAAGCACGAACATATACACATACACACACATTTCATCTAAAATGTATATGACTAAATACTATACTTTGTAATCATATTGTCCTTCACAAATATTAATTTTAAACTCTAACCAATCTATCTTTAACGTTTTAGTACATTTTGGAACCTATTAAATTGTGGTACCAATAATAAATGTGACTAGACAATAAGTCTTACTCTAGCAACTACCTTCTAAGTTTGTTATGGTCTTCTATATTTATACCTAAGAAAGGAGCTTAGAGCAAGGACGTTACTTTCCCTTCTCCCCCACCAAGCGAAGCATTTTAAGCTAGTATCCTGAATATTCTTGCAATATTTTCTTAGGTAAGGTTATCCATTTTATTTGCATCCATCATTGTCATGCCCCAAATAGGAGAAGTCATAATAGTCCTGTCATATAAACTAACTTAAAATAGAAGCTGTCCCCACAGTTACTATCATAGATATAGTTTACACAAGACATATACAACTTAACCAACTTGAAGTATCCAATCTGATAGTTGTCAACAATCAAACCTATGATATAACTTTTCAAAATACATGTTCAAGACAATCTATTATCCGATAATACAACAATACTCATATAAGTATTTCCACATATAAAGTTATATTTTACTTTAAGTGTTCACAAAAATTGCAAGTCTTGAAGTCTCACAAAAATCAGATAAGAAACTAGTAGGCATCCCATGGATTCCCAATTAGTTTCCTCAAAACAAAAAGAAAAGTCAAAAGCCTAGATTCAATGGATTCTCCTTTCCTCACTTTCATAACCAATTGTACACTAACCTAGAGGTAGTGATATCTATATGTAGATACCTTATATTTGCCCCTTTTATTTTTAGAATTTTTAAGATATGGTAAAGGGTTCTAATTTAGAAAAAATACAAAAGTATAAAATTTAATAAGTTTTTAAAATAATAAGTATTTTTAGGAGAGATGTTAAGCCTAAGCTTAGATTCAAATTTAGCCTAAGCAGACATTGTCTTGCACATATGGAAAAGGCACAGGCTAACAATCTGACGGTAATATACTTTGATTTGATATTGCATATGACTTTAAGATCTTAGGTTCAATCCATGGAAGGTTCAAAATGCATTTTTTATTTTCTTTTCTCACTTAGACACTTGTCCATCCCTCATTGGTACATGCATCCATCACGTCACCATGCCATTGCCACATCATGCCACCTCATTTACCATGTCACTATCACATCATCACCATGTCATCACCATGTCACAAGCCATGTCATCACCACATCATTTACTGACTCACTTATAAGTGTGGTAGGCACACTCCTACGCACGTTGGACATACTTTGATGCACTCCTACACATAATAGGCATACTCTTGGTGCATATTAATTATGTTTTCCACACATAGCTTTGTATTTAACATCACATATTGTTCAGGTTAGTCCAACCCAAACATGAAAGAAAATCATATTACATTTAATATTTTATATCCTTAACTTGATCATGATACCTATAAATAAATTATTTCATTTTACTACAAACCATCAACTCACCACTTACAACACTAAAATCCACTCACAAACGCCACTCTCTCTCTCTATACGACCCTTTTTTCTCTCTCTAGGATTCGTACAAGCTTAGGTCTTTTTAAGCTAGGATAAGTTGTGCTAGAAACTGCCTACAGCGAAAGCTTTCCTGTAAACCCCTAAAATTATCAACCTAGCATTTGTAATAGACTCAACCATATTAGACAATTTAGGAGTCGACAAGGCTAATGAAAGTGAAAACCCTAAAAGAATTACTCTATCGCGTAAGAAACTTTTCTACCCTAAATGTTTCTAAATGCTAAAGATTTTATTCAAAAGTGATAGAAACCCTAAAAATGATTATCTTAAAGACATATGTGCACTAATCCAACATGATATACCCTAAAACCCTAATTGATAATATAATGCTCATCTTTTGTCCAATTCACTAGTAAAGGGTTAGAGATGATCCTTATTCATGCTTATATGATTTGAATCCTTAGGTAATCTATTAGAAATTAAGATAATGAGTCATAGATTATATTTACTTCTTAAGTAAGTGATTAAGATAGTTTCACTTAGAGTTAGAGTAATAGTTGAAGATTAAGTTATATGTAGTGAACTTTAATACCGAAATTAGTACTTTCTGCATTTGTTATTCAAAGTAGTTTATCAAATGAGATATATAAGCTATAAAGACCTAAAGTAAGATCTCATCAACTATGTTTATTAATCAATTCATCAAATATCTCATTTCCTTCATTTTTCCCCTAATTTTCCTTAATTACTACATTATGTGCACAAAATTACACATACTTAAGGAATGTTGACTAAGGTAATGCATGTTGACCAAAGTCAAAGGGTTGACCAAATCACCACATGTTGACTAAAGTCAACATTTTGAAAAGTCAAAGGTTTTAAGAGATAAGGAAAATATCTTAGTTTCTTAATGATGGTTTTCTTTTCTTTTCCTTTTGATTTTTTTTTTCCCTTTCTTATAGTTGTTGCCGTCCACAATTATCTCCTTTAGGCCCCACCATTTGTTGTCTTCCATAATTGGAATCAAACAAAAAGAAACAAAAACAAAACCTCCCTTTCATGCCGTGAACTTCCCTCCCCTCTTTCACTTTCATTCCTTTGCTTTTGTCTCCATAAACTTTAACAAAATTAAAGGTATGTCTTTAAGTTGTTTTATGTTACTTTATGTTATTCATTAGTTAGTTAATTAAGTAGATTAGATAAGTAGTTAGGTGTTTAGTGATGTCTTGACAAAGAGGAAACAAAGTTTCCATCTTTAAGTATAGAAAGTGAAGGATCATGAAGGAAATGGAAGAAATACATATGTATGTACTCTTAGATATGTATACATAAAGAGATACCAAAGGAATACAAGTATATGAACCTTTATACATAAGTATGTATCATGTACATAACCTAACTTAAGACCATATCTAACTATATATGTGTATACTATACTAAATACATACATAGAAATACAAAAGGATGGAATTGAGAGGATTTTCTTAAGGAAAAATTTAGCATACGAATTTTTAGTATAAAAATACATATCCAACCGTATAGGTATATGAGTAAGAATACATGTATAAATACGGTATAAATATAGGTAGATGTATAAGTATATGTATGTATAAGGTATATGTACATAAGTATAAAGTAAGGAGCAAATGTACATAAGACATGTACATATGACATAAGCATGAGGTAATGCTTATGTAATCAAATGATGAGGTGGATGATGACATAAGCATACGATGACATAAGCCATGACATAAGCAAGTGGTGACATAAGCAATGACATAAAGAAAAGATGATGTAAGCAATGACATAAGTATAGGTTTAGAAAATGAGAAAAATAAGAAAGATGTAGATAATTAGGTACTAAAATCAGTAAATCCTAATACACCTTCTAAATTAGATTATACCTAATTTAGTATATGAATTGGTAATAACAAAGTAAATCCCTTAATTATAAGAATTTAAGGAATAAAGGCTATAAATATAAGTAATAGCAATACTTAAGTATTATAGCTAAAAATTTCTATAAATTTAGTTCATAATGTAAAATAGGGGACTTAACGTCCAAAACAGACATTACCGTATGAATATACGTCCGAAAACGATGAAAAACAACTATAAATTTATAAATATCAGAAATAAAACGAAAAAGTTATATACGATTAATAATAAAGTCTAATCAGGTAAAAGTTAATAGTAGTCTAAGTAGAATGAGGTAATTAAATATTTGGAATTATTAGTAAATTTAAGTAATTACTAGCCTTATCAAATCGTAATGATCAGGTGACCCTGAGGAGCGTGAGGACCTCTCGATCAACTACTACGATTAGGACGAATCACCATGGCCGAGTGAGTATTTACCCAATGACTCCATGCTTGTTTTGTAATTGTAGATAGTGGACTTGAATATTATTGTCAATTGATTATTGTGTGGGGTTTGGGAAATGCCTGTGTATGTTGGTATGTCTTGAGTTATGAACTTATCTTAAGTATTGATAATGCTATGTTTGTTGCATGGTAGTATAGAAAATGATTGTGTGCACAATTGGATGGTCATAGCATAATTTGAACCTAATTATACTCGGCCTATAAAAAGAAATTGGGACATGCATTAACATGCATAGCATGGATACTATTCCGCCGTCACATCACACAGAGGTAAAGAGAGGCCATTCGGGGGTTGATATCATTTATTTATTTGGTTCTGTACGGTGCACTCGTACAAAATGACCTTACCCTGGCCTGCGGGAACACTAAGCGTTGGAGGCGCCAACCGCCTGGCTAAGGGTCAAGTCTAAAGGCCTCCGTTTAGGAGTGAGTGTAGACTGCGGGGGCCCACTCGCGATTATACTAGAACTTGGGTTTTCTAAAAATAAAAGAATTATTGATATAAGTACGGACTGTAGAGTTCCGTAGTAAACTAAGTTCTAGTATAATACCCGAATCTGACTGGTACCATGTATACTCCAACCCTGACTTCGGAGGGCGTTAAATCTGAGTTACGTATATGAACTAGTTAATTATACGTATTGTTTAGCATTCTGGTTGATCATTCATTCATATACTTGAATATAATGTACTTATAACTTGCTTGTGGTATGGCCAAGGGTTTTACTCACTAAGCTTAGGCTTACACCCCTTTAGACTTTTATTGTAGGATAGCCTGTTCGTAGAGGTAGGACGGGGGATGCTGCAAGTTAGCTTGGGGATTTGGGCAAGAGCGAGCTGTTATGTGTACTGAAAGAATAGTTTATGTAGACTTCTACTCATGTACTATTGTTTATCTTATTATTATAGATCTAGACATACTTAAACGTTGTGTATTGTAAGCTTTATAACTTAAATTTTATATAAATATGTTTGTGTAATGATATCATGTGAGTCTGGATGTTCTTTGGAAACTAGTGGTTGTAGAGCCTTGTATATTGTGTAAAGAGTTCTTGATTGGAAGGGTAACCAATCAGGGGTTCTTTGTATAGTATACGGCGTTTGCCACGACTAGGCCGTCCTCATTTCGTGACATTTCCAACCTGATCGAATCCGACGCACCAACTAAAGATCCAACCCATGTCCCCTTTGGCTTGGTCGAGCCCCCTCTCCTTGTTTCCTTTGTCTTTTTTTTTTTTTAATATTTTCATTGTCTTTGTAATGTTCTATTGTATTGTTTTTTATTTTCCTTTTTCAATTTGGTGTATTGTAATTGTATCCCATAAAAAAAAAGAGAAGAACAAAGAGAAGAAAAGAATCCAAAAAGAAAAAAAAAAAAAAAAGAAGAAAGAGAAAGAAAAAATGAAAAAAGAAAGAAAAAAGAAGAAGAAAGAGGAAGTTTTTTTTTTTCTTGGTGTTTTAGTAAAGAAATGAAAAAAATAAAAAATAATAATAAATATATATAAGACAATAAAATGAAGAAATATATAAAAACCATTTTATCACTTAGAAAAACATTTTTTACAAAAGAAAAATAAATAAGCCTTTTAAAAGTTAGGATTTCTTAGAACATTTCAAAATAAATGCATTCTTTTCTTTTAGGCACGTTTTCTATGATTCAAACATCTTTGCCATAATTTAAGCTTCTTTTCTATAATTAGTTATATTTTCTATGGTTTAAGCTTTTTTCTATCATTAGGCATCTTTTCCATAATTTAGGTATTTTTTCTATAGTTAAGCATATTAGTTATGATAATTGCATATTTCATGAAAAGTTGCATTTAGATATTTTAAGATTTTTCTAAAAATTTTTATCACTTAGATTTTTTTTTTTTTTTGCTAATAAATAAAAATAAATGGACCTTTTAAAAAAAAAAAAGAGTAAGATGTTTTAGAACTTTCCCAAAAATAAGAACAAATTAGGACTCTTTCCTCTTATGTGTTTTTTCTTAAATAAAATTAAATGGCTAAAGAATTTAAAGCCAACCATTTTTAAAAGTTAAAATAGATCAACCCCCTAATATTTTCAAGAAATAACTATGTATGTCTGATCCCAAATAGCGGATATGTAAACACTTATACGTAAGTACAGGGTGACTTAAAATATGGAAAGTTCTTTTTTTTTTTCCATCTTTGTAAGTAATTGTTCAATTTAATTAACTTAGTCACATGTGATATGATTTGCTATTTAGAAATTGAAAAAGGGTATTATTGAAAAGTAAAATTAAATTTAGAAAGTTAAAAAGTGACACTTGTTTAAGGTTTAATAGGATAGCCCATGGATCCAAATCTCTAGTTTTAAAACCCTTTTAAAAATTGGTTTTATCGAAAAACTGGTAGCTAAGTTATAACCAATCCACCCAATCAGTTATAACTTAACTCTTTTTCCTAACTCTAGTCATGTAGTGACTCCAAACAATTTTTTAAAAAAGAAAAACCAATTTCTTTAATTTTTAGTCGAGGACCAATATTAAATGGGTTAGGATTTAATATTAGTCGAGTTAAGGAAAATTATAAAAAAAAACTGGGAAAAATTAGTCTCAACAACTCAACGACTCCACTAAGAATGTCAAGAGGGATAGCCACTTAAAATACTTTCTGAAATTAAATTTGCCTTTCAAAATACCCATGTTATTTATTTGTTTGTTTGTTTGTTATTTCATGTATATACTTTGTTTTTATTATTGTTTTTATTTTGCATACTACTTACATTGGGACATGAGAGGTCATCTGTTGTATCAAAGATACAGGATAGATGCGGCCAAACCCAAGCTATCTTAAGACCCTAAGAGGGGGACCATTGTGTAGGCTTTGGGTATAGTAAGGTAACCACCACTCAAGGTTAATTAAGCCACCCCACTTAAGCTGTAATGTGATTAATGAAGGCATTTTCTAAAAACGAGAGAAGTTACAAAGCTTAAAGATCCTTTAGAACCTACCCTAATTGTATATACTCCCCTTTAAGCTTGAGTTAATACACTACTCTTAAGAATTGTAACCCTGCTAATGTTTGAAAGATTTTAAAACATAATCAATCTTTTTTAGGAAAAAGCAAAACACCAAACCAAGCAATAAGGTTGCAACTTAAGGAGTGATGTATTAACTCAAACAATCCTAACATCTACATATTTTCATCTACTTTCTTTTGTTGCATTGATAACTGATTCTTATCCATAAAATGTGTACCTAGAATGGTAGATAACCAAGCAAACAATCAAAGGAATGATAGGCTATAGGACATCTCTGGAATTCATGAACAGTTGTTAAAGGATGAAATTGTTTATCTAAAGGAGAAGCTCAAATGTTCTAAAGCTCACAACTAAGCCTTAAGGGCCCTTTTGGGACAGGTCATTAAGGAAACCTATGAAAAGCTAAAAGACCTTAAGGCTTGCCTGTGTAACTTAGTTTAGGGTTTTTCTAATTCATGTCTAGAGAGCCTAGAATAAATGTCAAGTTTTGAAAATAAGTGTTAGGCCTTCTTGCTTTGTTTTTTGTACTTTGCTTCTTCAAAATAATAAAAGGTCCTCTTTTAGTTTAATGTTCTTCATTCTCCTTCTTTATAAACAAATGCTTTGATAAGACTCATCTAACCAATCTCTTCTCCCCCTTAAGGAAATGTAAATGATTGACTTGTGTATTTTCTAGAAAACAAAAAAAAATGAAAATAAAAGAAAATTTGCTGATAGTTATAAATCCTTATGGGATCAACCCAAATATGAAGGGGCCAAGCCAAGCCCAAGCCCAGGCCTTTAGCCCACTTAAGCAGCCAGCCCAAACACTTAGCCCGTTAAGGCAAACCACAACCCATTAAGGAAGTTGACCCCTAAACAAAATCCTTAGCCCATTAAGGAAGCCAACCTAAACACTAGCCCCTTAACCCATTCAATCTAAAACCTTCAACCCATTCATGCAACCAATCTAAGCACAAACCCTTAGCCACTAAGTCCATCAAGGCAGTTGACACAAAAACAATCCTTAGTCCATCAAGGTAACCAAGCTAAGCCCAAACCCTTAGTCTTTAGAAAACCAAGCAGAAACAAAGTCAAATATTAGGGCATGTTTTGAGAAATTAAGGGGCAAAGTCAACCTTTACCGCAAGCCTAAAAAAGTAAAATATAGACTCCTTCTTAAGAAATTAGTAACTCACATTTTGAAAAGCTTAGGATGAAAAGAGGCAAACTACATCCTATACACTAACTCTTAAAACACTTTAAGAGTAGAGCAACATAATGGTGAGGAAGTTTTAGACTTATTCCTTAAAGGAGGTCTATTTTGAATGTGATACATGGATTGAAGTGATGTTAGGCATTTATTTTCAAACCCCAAACACGATTACCCTTTGTTAACCCTATTAGACCAATTTGGAGAATTTTCAAATTTAAACCCTGTCAAGAACCACCCCATACTGAGGCAATTCAAAGGTTAAGGTTATTAATTAGAAGAGAAGGATAAAATTGATTTATGTTTGCCTCAGTAAGGTTAATTCAAAGACAAATTTTATTTCTGATAAGTTATCTTTCTCTAAAATGAAGAAGAGACCAACTCTTTTTCAAACACCTCAAGCCTACGCATACCTCACCGGAGCTCATACACTTGGAATCCTTGGACTTAGGGTTTTGAATCTCGAAAAGACAAAAACTCGGCAATGGAGATAGTTACTTTTTTGGGCCAAAGGGAAATAAGGCAACATAATAAATTTAAAAAGAATGGGATAACAATTAAAATTAAAAAGAAAAAGAAGAAGGGAAAAAAAAGAGTAAAAGGCCCTAAATCCCATGCCCAACACTAAAAACATAAGCCTTACATATCCATCCCAAGTCACAAAACTCAAAGTCATTTACACAAACACGAAACTTTCCCACTTACAATACCATAAAACTCTTCTGATCTTAAAGGATAATTTATCTTTAATAAAAATCATTTTTAAAACTAAGGTAAGCACATTTCTAATTTTTCCTAAAGGGTCTTGACTTGTACACCTGGGTCAAATAAAAGTACCCCTTTCAAAATAGGCCTTCTCATTAGTACTTTTTGAGACCCTCTGACCAAAAGCCCAAATTCATAATGTTGAATCAAAAAAAGCGTAACGAATTGATCAAGGTATATCACCTACAAAATGGACTATAATTTTGAGACTATAGTCAAGAGCGAAATCTAGACCAAAAGTTAGTAAGGAAGTCCTCTTTAACTAAACTAGTCATGAGTTACCTTTTTTCCCTAAGAAAGGAACGTTTAAAATCACAAAGCTCTACGAGGGAGCCTAACATTAAGGTTAGGGGCATTGAGATGTGCCACATGATTATTAAGGAAACGGGTGGTTATAATACTTGCTTCTTAAATAAGAATTTATACCCATTAACAAGCTTTCAAAAAAAATGATGAGAAAAAAGATCAAAAGAGAGAGAGAGAGAGAGAGCGCAAAAGTAAAAGCTTGTCAAAAGTTTTTATCCATTTTCAGATCCATGTCGGCTCAAGAAGCCAAACTTTCAATTCAGGTCATCTAGTCACACATTTTCAGCTAATCACATTAATCTAAGGGACTTAATCCCTAATGCCTCTTTTGTCATTAAATGATTTTCACCAAATTCTCTGTTTGTAAATATATTTTTCCTAGTGAAGAAGTTTTCAAACTGGTTGCTTTTCTTACTTTACTTCTTCAATCCTTCATCAACTTCCCCTTAACGGTTCAAGCTAGCTATTAGAGCATTACCCCCTCTTTTAATTTGTCTTTAAGGATCCAACAAACCTTTAAGGCGCTATCCCGTCTTTCGTTTAGGGATCCAGCCAACCTTTAATTTGCTGTCCTATCTTTCATTTTTTAGATTCCAGCCAGCTTTTTAGGCGCTATCCTGTCTTTCATTTGTAGAAGTTCTAGCCAACTTTTAGAGTACTATTATTAGGACTCTATAAGGGGTTTAGTAAAATTACCTAAAATTTTCATATTATGTGTGCACTCATTATACAAAAACCGCCTTACAAGTTAGAGATTACAAGACTTTACATAATTAATCACTAAGGTTTCTGAGTTTTTTAATTAATTAACTTACTGTAAAATATATAAATAACTATGGATATTCTATGTTCTACAATTCCTTAGAACCGTAGAGAATCGATATCCCCCACCAAATAATAAGATAAGGTACATCAACTTTATAAAATTACAAGAAATACTAAGTGATATAGAACTCCAACATATAAACATTTCTTACAAAGGATGTTTCTGTATCACCAAAAAAATTCTCAACTAATTTTAACATTAACATACTTATCTTTACTTTACACTTGACACTCGAGATTTATCCCAATCCAACATAAATGAACTTGTAAAAGAAACCATAGGGGAATAAGCATAAAACAGCATAGTGACTTCGTTTCTTACCACTATTGTTCAAGCAAGTTATCAAACATTATTAATACACATACAAGCTATCTATACACGAAATGAATGCATGCACGATGAATGTAAGCAACACATCCATAGAAGTTCGAAACTATGGAAGGTATAGATTTACATTATCTATACGTCAATTATCCTCCGTACTTACTCGTATAAAGCATCTCGCCTTAATTGCATGAGGCTGCTTGGGGGCACTGTCCCTCCAAACAACACTTGACTATTACCCTAGCCAAGAAACAACAATCAATGTAGGTGGACCCAAACTAGGGCCATCTACTGAACATATCTAAGGCCCTTCGGGCACATAAAGAGAGTCTTCTCGCTATCAAAATATATCTAAGGCTCCATAAGCACGAATATGTAAGTCCTCTCACAATCAACGTATATCTAAGGCTCTATGAGCACAATAAAGCGAATCCTCTCACTATCAATTAAAAATCCAATACTAACTTTGTCTTAACAATAAAAATATCATTTACAAGCACTACAAACCCTTATAAAAATCATACAAAAATATGTTTAAGAATGGAAAAACATTTTCCAAAAATACTTCTCTGAAAAATTTGCAAAGCTAACACGCTCTATCAATACATCAGTTGAGTCAAAGACATCTGATGAATATAACTGGTTATTTTGGTCAAATATTTATATTTACTGGTTTAAAAAGGTGATCACACGGATGATAGCAAACAAGCAAAACAATCATTCAGACATATAAGTAATAACAACTAGCAAAACATCACACAAATAACATGCCCAAGTAGATAGCAGGTCATTAGAACTCTCTCACCTAGATTATTACTCATTCTCCAAGCCTTTAGGGTTTTTCATACTTAATGATTAAGTACCTAAAAGATAATAGGACTTATAAGTATTCTAAAAAGCTAGATTCCTCGGTCAACTATATGCTTATCGCAATTTGCCCATTGTCCTACTATAACCTAAGTATGATATAAGTATGCTTTAAGTTATTTGTTGTGATTATTGGGAAATATTATTTCATTGTATGAGTAATAATATATATTTCGGTAAATATTATACGAGTTTGGATCTTCCACTTTTCATAAGTTTTATATTAGCATATTGTTACATTATAATTTAATTGTGATTCCCATGTATAGTAGGACAAGTTAAATAAAGTAATAGAGTTATGTGGAAATATTGAAATCGTATATTTACACAAATAAAAACTTTAACTTAATAACATTGTAGTATTATTTTAAGATTATATTATACATGTATGTATGCTTATATTCAATTTGTTTCCTCTGTTTGCATGATTCTATCTTATTGTTGTTGTTGTTATTATCATCATCATCATTATTAGTTGTCGTTATTATTACTATTTCTTATTAACACATATATTACTATTACATAAAAACATATCTTCTTCAGAATGTCTTTGACTTTTTAAGTACATGTGTGTATATTTAATATCTTGACGTTGGAAAGAAACTTCTAGTCTTGTAATTAGGTCTTATTCGTGTTTTATATGTGTTTATTAATTTCATCCTGTAAGAATCTATATATGTACATTTATAAATGATTATGTTTGGATATTTCTTTATTGGTTAAGGTTTTATTTTAATTATTTATTTGTAAGATCTTATCATTTAAATAATGTAATTAATTTAGTTACATCCCTCGGTTTTCTTTAAATCCTAAATTGCATGTATCTTTTTCATTCTAACTCCGCTATTTATAAACTTATAGTTAATTTTTATCATTTTTTGAGTATATGTTCATATAGCAAGATCCATTTTGGACGTTAAAATCCTCATTTTCCCAGACAAGCCTAAATTATTATAATTTTAATTATTTTGACTCAACTATTTTTATTTATTAATTTTCAAGTTTTCTTCATTATTTTACGACTTAATTAATTTCTAAATTTTAGATTTTCATGATTTTTATTTTTAGCTTTAATTTATGTAGATTTCATTATTTTCCTATTTTAAGCTTGATTTACTATTTATTGTAATTTTTTTATTATTATTAATTTATCTGATTAATTTTATTATTATTCTTTAATTATTTTGAAGTTCTCGATTTAGTTATTTAATTGGAATTAAATTGCTGACGTGGCATTATTTTAGTGGTTAACGTAGCACTTTGTTAAATTTTATTGATTTTTTTTTTTTTACATTTCTTAAATTTTATATTAGTATTAGATATATTTATATATTAATATATTTAATTAATTAATAGATTATAGGTCTTAATTATGTATCATAGTTTCGCCCCATTATATATGTATGTATATTTTGTTATATTATATTAAGTCATTGTATTTTGTATATGTGTAATTATACTTATGTGTTTAGGTAAATGTGCCTATACCTAGTTTTATACATATTTTATACTCATATATATATATATATATATATTTATATTTTTGTAGTGTATTTTTAAGGAATTTTAAACATATATATTTAAATTTTTTTTGTTCTACATATATATGTATAAATTTTTAATATATCTTATATGTATGCTTACGTACATATTGTGATGTGTTCATATAGTGACATATATGTATGTATGTTTAATTAGTCTTATTATATTTTCTTCTTTTTTTTTCACTTATATTTTCATATATATGTTATGACACCATATGTAATTATATATAAACCACATATATATTTGTACATTTGTACTTGTACTAAGCAAAATTCATAGTACATCTCTATATATAAGTATGTATCTATTTATATATTAGCATATATATATATATATATATATGCATATAAACCTAGTTTCTAGAAGAAATAGAACCATATACATAAAATCCAATATAAGTATATATATAATTCCTATTATAACTACTAAGTTACATGTATCATATGTTAAATATGATAATGTATACAAGTATACAAAGAAATATCTAAACCATAAATACAAATAAGTAAAACCAAATACAAGAAACATTTACTTACTTGTATATATATATTTTGATGAAGAAATCTTCCCCTTTTTATTCTTCTTTGTGTTAATAGTATATAGAGTATATAGTATATTTGGGAGTAGAATAGTAAATAAGGAGGAAGATGAGAAAATAAAAGAAAGGAGGTAAAGAAGAGAGAGAATAAGTGTTAGCCAAACAAGGTAAGTTTTAGTCTTTTATTTGTTGTTAAATTATTGTAGACTTCAAAAGAAACTTGTAGAAACAATTTAGGACACATGGCTGGTGCAAGTGATGGAGAAAAAGAAAAGAAAAGGAAGGAAAAATCTAGATAAAGTTAACATGTTGACTTGGTCAACTCCTTGAATATTTTATGTATTTTATATAAATAATTTGAAAATAAAAAGAAAATAGAGAAAAAGATAAAGTAAGAGGGAAAATAGAAAATTAAATATATTAAATCAATAAACATATATTAGAATTTCCTTATACATTTCTAATCCTATAAATAATATTTGCAATAATAAATAATATAATTATAAAGTAAATTATAAATTATGTTATCAATATTTAATACATGTTGTCTAAATAACAATTAAATGTCCAAATTAACATCATACTACTTATCCATATAAGTATAAGGTTAATATTAATTATAAAATAATGTTATAAATTTGTATGAATTAATTTAGTATTTTTTTGCATTTATGAGCATTTAGAAGTTATCTTTAATTATTCATTAGCGATTTTACGCAATTTAGCATATCGTTCAATTGTTTGACTCACTTAAGGTTTTATCGCCTTCATAGCAAATGAGTACATATATAAGCTTAAATTTTTAATTTTAAGGTTTTGATCGGGTTTAAGATCAATCTCTCATAGTTACACATGTTCAAAGTTTAAAGTTTTCGTACATAATTAAAGTTTCAATTATTAAGTTAGAGTTTTTCATACTTATTTTGAGTTTCAAATTTAAAATTTTTAATCGATTTTAAACTTATTAGCTTGATTAAATTAAAAAAATCATCTACAGTACACAAATTTGATTATATACTTAAAAGGCTAAATTGTGAGGTTTACAGTTGTCCCCTCTTCTATTTAGGGTTTTAGCCAGCCTTTAGGGAGCTGTCTCATCTTTCATTTTTGAGTTCTAGCCAGCTCTTAGAAAATTGACTCCTTTATTTTTCTTTTTAAGGTTCTAGCCACCCTTTAGGGCACTGTCCCATCTTTCTAAGGTTTTAGCCAACTTTCAAAGCACTACCCCCTCTTTCATCAATTTCTTTTAGGGTTTTTAGCGAGCCCATAGGGCATACCGTACCAATTTCTTTTAACAAAACCATAGCACACTTCTCTTCACCAATTTCTTATAGTGAACCCATAAGGCGCTTCTCTTCGCCAATTCTTTTAGCGAGCTTACAGGGCGCTTCCCTTACCATTATCCTCTTAGCGAGCCTGATGGGAATCGGCCCCCAACTATATCCAAGTTGAGGCAAGCCCGTCTAAAGCTAAGGCTGATCAATACTTGCCGAAGCTAAGCTGAAGCTAAAAGAACGAGAGGAAGAAAAATAAACACTTAGCAACAATTTTGTCATCAATCGAGTAACCGAAAGACCACTTTGCCAAGAGTAGGATCCACTTGGCATCGCACGAAGAGAGTGCCAACTAACTTTAAAACTCGACAAATGTGGGCTAACCTCTCTAGTGTCTTGGACAAGCTACACAGGACTTCAGGGACTCCTTCTTAAACCTATACATCCAACTACCAACCTCGTCCAGTTCGGATGGTACTCCTTCCAATACATACCAAGTGACTACATGATGACTTCTCCTATAAAACGTACAGTTTTGTATTCTTGTACATATTTTCCTTTATTTTACTTATAGGCCTAATTCTTTAAGGTTGAAGGCCTTATACATTAATTATAATTTTGCCACCAAGGTTTAAGACTTGCTATAAATGGCAACAATTGTACATACGAAGGGAGAACACAAACATAGTGAAGAATATTCTCCATACAAAGAGTGAAACTTTTGCTCTTTCAAGCAAGGCTGCACTTGAGCTAACAAAGCTTACATTTGCCAGATTATTGAGTGTTGATTAATCTCTTAATCTTTCTTATATTCTTATCAATCTTGACCATAAGATTGTGGTGAATCCCTTCATTTAAACCGGTTAATAAATTGCATCTAACCTCTCATTTGAATCCTGAGCGATATTTAATGTTCGTGAGTTGTATCAAACCCTATTTTGAGCTTAAACCCCTGATTGTATTTGTGTCTTAATGCATGATATCCATACACATTCACAGTCAAAACCCAACCATTTCACTTCCTGTCCATCATACCCATTCAACTTATTATGGGTCTTGAGATCCGTTGTCGTTGATCCGTATCAGAGCCCATAGGGCACTTTTCTTTATTAATAATCTTTTAGTAAGCCCATAGGGCACTTTTCTTCCCTAATAATCTTTTAACGAGCCCAGAGGGCACTTTTCTTCACTAACATTTTTAGCGAGCCCATAAGGCAATTCCCTTCACCACTTTCTATTTAACGCTCTTAGTGAGTCCATAGGGTACTTCCCTTCATCAATTTCTCTTAGGGTTTTAATAAGCCCATAAGGCGCTTCCTTTCATCATCGATTCCTTATAGCAAGCCCATAAGGCGCTTCTCTTCATCGATTTCTTTTAGGGAGCCTATAAGGCGCTTCTCTTTATCAATTCTTTTTAGCAAGCCTGTAAGGCACTTTCTTCTACCAATTTCTCTCAAGTAAGCCCATAAGACACTTCCTTTCATCATCGATTCATTGTTGTGAGCCCATAGGGCACTTTTCTTCACCAACTTCTATTTAGCAAGCCCATAGGATACGTCTCTTCACCAATTTCTTTTAGCAAGCCCATAGGTCACTTCTATTCACCAATTTCTTTAGTGAGCCCATAAGGAACTTCTTTTCTTCATCAATTCAAACTTAGGGCTACTAGTCTCATAGAAACGCTCCCACCTAGGTTAGTAAGCTTAGAAGAGCACGACTAGGTTTTCCAAATCGATTCTAGTTTAGGGCTGCTAGTCCTGTAGAAACGTTCTCACCTAAGTTAGTAAGCTCAGAAGAGTATGACCAGGTTTTCCAAATCAATTTCAATTTAGGGCTGCTAGCCCTTAGAAATGCTTCTGCCTAGATTAGTGAGCTCAGAAGAAAACGATTAGGTAGTCTAAATCGATTCCAGTTTAGGCTACTAATCCCTAGAGACACTCACACCTAAGTTAGTGAGCTCAGAAGAGCATGACCAGGTTTTCCAAATCAATTCTAGTTTAGGGTTGCTAGTCCCAAAGAGATGCTTCTGCCTAGGTTAGTGAACTCAGAAGAGCATGACCAAGTTTGCCAAATCGATTCTAGTTTAAGGCTACTAGTCTCCTAAAGATACTCCCGCCTAGGTTAGTGAGCTCAAAAGAGCACGACTAGGTATTCTGAATCGATTCTAGTTTAGGGCTACTAGTCCCCTAAAGAGGCTCTCACCTAGGTTAGTGAGCTCAGGAGAGCACAACTAGGTTTTCCAAATTGATTCCAGTTTAAGGCTGCTAGTCTCGTAGAAACACTCTCGCCTAAGTTAGTAAGCTCAAAAGAGCATGACCAGGTTTTCTAAATCGATTCCAGTTTAAGGTTACTAGTCCCCTAGAAACGCTCTCACCTAAGTTAGTAAGCTTAAAAGAGTATGACCAGGTTTTCCAAATCAATTCCAGTTTAGGGCTACTAGTCCCCTAGAAACACTATGCCTAAGTTAGTGATCTCAAAAGAGAATGACCAAGTATTCCAAATCGATTCCAATTTAGGACTGCTAGTCCCCTAGAGATGTTCCTACCTAGGTTAGTTAACTCAGAAGAGCACAACCAGGTTTTCCAAATCGATTCTAATTTAGGGCTGCTAGTCCCCTAAAAACACTCCCACTTAGGTTAGTAAGCTTAGAAGAGCACGACCAAGTTTTCTAAATCAATTCCAGTTTGGGGTTGCTAATCCCCAAGACACACTCCCGCCTAGGTTAATAAGCTTAGAAGAGCATGATTAAGTATTCCAAATCAATTCCAGTTTAAGATACTAGTCCCCTAAAGATGCACCCGCCTAGATTAGTCAGCTTAGAAAAGAACGACCAGGTATTCCAAATCAATTCCAGTTTAGGACTACTAGTCCCCTGGAGATACTCCTGCATAGGTTAGTCAACTCAAAAGAGCTTGACCAGGTTTTCCAAATCGATTCCAATTTAAGGCTGCTAGTCTCCTAAAGACGCTTCCGCCTAGGTTAGTAAGCTTAGAAATGCATGACCAACTAATCCAAATCAATTGCAATTTAAGGTTGCTAGTCCCTTAAAGACGCTCTCACCTAGGTTAGTAAGCTTAGAAGAGCACAACCAAGTTTTCCAAATCGATTCCAGTTTAGAGTTACTAATCCTTTACAAACACTCCCACCTAGGTTAGTGAACTCAAAAGAGCAAGACCAGGTTTTCCAAATCAATTCCAATTTAAGGTTGCTAATCTCCTAGAGACACCCTCACCTTGGTTAGTCAGCTCATAGGGGTACAACTAAGTTTTTCAAAATCTTGTTAGGGTCTTAGCTAGCTCAGGGAGCACTTCACCCGTTTCATCTCAGATAGTTAGCTCATAAGGGCACAACTAAGTTTTCAACATCTCTTTAGGGTCTTACCCAGCTTAAGGAGCACTTTGCCAGTTTCATCTTGGATAGTTAGCTCATAGGGGCACAACCAAGTTTTCAACATCTCTTTAAGGTCTTAACCAGCTCAAGGATCACATCACTCGTTTCACCATGGTTAGTTTGCTTATGGGGGCATAATCAAGTTTTCAACATCTCTTTAGGGTCTTAGCCAACTCAAGAAGCACTTTACCCGTTTCACCTTGGTTAGTTAGCTCATAAAGGCACGACCAATTTTTTCAGCATCTCTTTAGGGTCTTAGCTAACTCAAAGAGTGTTTCACCAATTTCATCTTGGTAGCTCACAAGGGCACGACCAAGTTTTCAACATCTCTTTCGGGTCTTAGCCACTCTAGGAGAGCTTCACCTGCTCACCTAGGATAGTTAGCCCAGTGAGGTACTAGCAAGTTTCAACCTTTCGTTAGGGTTTAACAACTAAGTTTTTCAAATTCTTTTAACGTTATTGCCAACTCACAAAGGCGCTACCCTCTTTCATTTTCATAGCCAGCTTTTAGAGCACCTCCTTTCTCTTTCGCCTTTCGCCTCTCACCATTCACTAAATCCCTAGTAGACCAAGCTAAGGGTAATTAGCTAGTCATAACCACTTCTTAAGGCAAATCCATCCCCAAAGCAAAAATAGTATCTGTTTTATTTTTGTAGCATAGTTTTACTCAAACTTTATCACAAAAAGGGGCAGTCATAAACACCTTATTTTTTCTCCCTTTTATTTTTAGAATTGTTAAGATAGGGTAAAGGGTCCTAAGTTAGGAAAAATACAAAAAAAATTAAAAATTAAAAAAAATACAAAATAAATGGAAAATTTAGAAAAAAAAAATATAAGAAATTTAGAAAAAAAAATAAAAAAGTAGAAAATTTAAATAAGTTTTTAAAATAATAACCTTTAGATTTTAATAATAAGTTTTTTTAGAAAAAGGATGTTGAGCCTAGGTTTAGATTCAAATCTAGCTTAAGCAACCTAGGTAGACCTTATCCATATGTACAATTTAATTGTACACATGAATAAGGCACAGGCCAGCGGCTTTATGGTAATATACTCTAATTTGATATTATATATGACTTGAAGATCCTAGGTTCAATCCATGGAAAGTACAAAATGCATATTTTACTTTCTTCTCTCACTTGGAAACTTGTCCATCCCTCAATGGTACATGCATCCATCACATCACCATGTCATGCCATCTCATTTGCCATGTCATGTCACACCATGTCATTGCTACATCATCACCACATCATTTACTAACTCATTTATAAGTGTGGTAGGTACGCTCCTATATACGTTAGACATACTCCAACACATTCCTACGCGTAATAGGTACACTCTTGGTACATGTTAATTATGCTTTTCACACACAGCTTTGTATTTAGCATTACATATTGTCTAGGTTCGTCCAACCCAAACATGGAAGAAAATCATATTGCATTTAATATTTTCATCCTTAACTCAACCATGATACCTATAAGTAAAGGATTCCATTTTACTACAAACCATTAACTCACCGCTCATAATCACTAAAATCCGCTCACAAACACCACTCTCTCTCTCTCTCTCTCTCTCTCTCTCTCTCTACATGACCCCTTTTTTCTCTCTTTAGGATTCGCACAAGCTTAGGGCTTTCCAAGTTAGGACAACTTGTGCCAGAAGTAACCCACAACGAAAGCTTTCCAACCCGATCAAATTCAACCTCCTACTGAAGATTTGACCCATGTCCCCTTTGGCTTGGTCCAACCCCCTCTCCCTATTTCCTTTATCATTTTTTTTTTTAGTATTTTCACAATCTTTATAATATTCTATTGTATTGTGTTTTTTTTTTTTTTCCTTTTTTCAATTTGTTGTATTGTAATTGTATCCCTTAAAAAGAAAAAAAAAAAGAAGAAAAGAATTCAAAAAGAAATAAAAAAGAAGAAAGAGAAAGAAAAAATGAAAAAAGAAAGAAAAAATAAAAAGAAAGACGAAGAAGTTTTTTTTATTGTTTTAATAAAGGAATGAAAAAAAATAAAAAATAATAATAAATATATATAAGACAATAAAATGAAGAAAATATATATAAACCATTTTATCACTTAGAAAAGCATTTTAAAAAAAAAATAAAATAAAATGAGCCTTTTTAAAGTTAAGATTTCTTAGAACTTTCCAAAATAAATGCACCATTTTTCTTGTAGTCATATTTTTTATGATCCAAACATCTTTGCCATAATTAAAGCTTCTTTTCCCTAATTAAGCATTATTTCTATAATTAGGCATATTTCCCGTAGTTTAAGCTTCTTTTTCGTGGTTTAGGTATCTTTTTTATAGTTGGGCATGTTAGTCATGGTAATTACATATTTCTTATAAAGTTGCATTTAGATACTTTAGGATTTTCCTAAAAAGTTTATCACTTAGAATTTTTTATTTTTTGCTAATAAATAAAAATAAATGGACCTTTTTTAAAAAAATTAGGATGTTTTAGAACTTTCCCAAAAATAAGAACAAATTAGGACCCTTTCCTATTAGATTTAGGTGCTTTTTCTTAAATAAAATTAAATGGCTAAAGATCTTAAAGTCGACCATTTTCAAAAGTTAAAATAAATCAACCTGCTAATATTTTCAGGGAAAAACTACGTACATCTGATCCTAAATAGTAAGTACATAGACACTAGTAAGCAAGTATAGGACGACTTAAAATATGAAAAGTTTTCTTTTTTCCATCTTTGTAAATAATTGTTCAATTTAATTAACTTAGTCACATGTAATATGATTTGCTACTTAGAAATTGAAAAGGGGTATTATTGAAAAGCAAAATTAAATTCGAAAAGTTAAAAGGTGGCTCTTGTTTAGGGTTTAATAGGATAGCCCCCAAATCTAAATCTTTAGTTTTAATACCCTTTTAAAAATTGATTTTATCGAAAGACTGATAACTAAATTATAACCAATCCACCCAATTGATTAATACTTAACTCTTTTTCCTAACTCTAGTCAGTTGGAAACTTCGAACAATTTTTAAAAAAAGAAAAACCAGTTTTCTCTAACTCTTAGTCAAAGAGCAATATTAAATGAGTTAGGGTTTAATATTGGCTGGATTAAGGAAAATTTATAAAATACTAGAAAAAATTGGGCTTGAAACTATACATCTTGAACTTTCACTCGTCACCTACAAAAGAGTCTATAGAGATATAAGCACAACTAGCTCAATAAGCAGAATAGAGATAGGAGAGTACCATACAATCACAAACAAGGTTATTAATTATAATGAAATGCAATACAATCAATCACTTGAAATATCATACAATGTTATCTGGTTCATTGTAAGGTTAAAGAAATTATATCTGCTCTAACCCGGATTAAGGAGTTTACCACAACTTAAATAAGCCTAAACCCAAGCTTATACAATAGAGAACATGATGAGTTGCTGACCACTGGTCCTCTTACTTACGCATGTCTCTAAGGCCTCCAATCTCTCACCTAAAGAATTCTCTCTCAGCAACCTACCGATGATGAGAAACTCTATGCAAAAGAAGGGTGGTTAAATTCTTTGACAACTTCAAGAGGTTACACCCAGCTTTATTCTCTCTCTTATGCTAATGCCGACTATTCGTTTATCAAGAGCTCTATGCCAAATGATCTAACTTTTAGTTGCTAAAAGACACCTATCGAGTGACAAGACATTCTTTTTTGGGTCGAGTACTTTTCTTCTAACTTCCTATCAACTCTTGTTGGACCCCTTCCTCATCTCAGCAATCCTTGATGCCATGACATTTTGATTCCCCTTGCCTACTGTGATTAAAGAATCTATGTACAGAACCAATGTTACGTTGCCACATGTCCCTTTTCACCCGATATTGTACTTTTTTCCATTTTTATTGTTTCTCACTTTTACCCTTTTTTGTATGTATTAGGAATTTCTCTTTTGTATGCCTTTTTTAAATTTCTTTATTTGTATGGTTGCCTCAGGAACTTACTATAAATAGTCCCTTTTTCTTATAAGCCAAAAATCATTTTACATTACAAATATACATTGAATATACTGTTCTTGCGATATAATAAATAGTCCCTTTTCCTTATAACCCAAAAATCATATTCCATCATAGATATACATTGAATATATTGTTCTTGTGAGACAATCCCTCTAAGTCCATTCTTATAAACTCTTATCTAATCCTGTCAAGTAGCTCACAATTAGTATTGGGTAGACCTTGACATCAACTTGTACATTACATCAAGTGAAGTGTTAAGCCGTGTTGTGTTCATTAGTATGTCATATCCTCCAAGCACCTTCACGTTAGCTACTCTTGTCCATTCATAGACCGACTCACCCTATCTTCTTCGATACTTTAAAGGACCCATTGGTTTGAATCTACTACGGTAAGTTCCAATGATAACTAAGCTCCTAAACACCTCAGAACACCCTCCACCCGTAAGCACCTTCAACCCACAGCCCTTATCCTTACCGCGACCTCCTTGCCTATCACTTAGTTCGACTAAAGATGGAGAAAGAACCATTTCAGTTATCCTCATCGAAGGGGCTCGTTATTTAATTTGACACTCCTAATTATTCCCCTAACGAGTTGCTATGCATGTCCAACTACAATATCAATCAAATCATCATTAGCTCCATTTAAGGGTAGCTAAACAAGTTCACACAACAACATTATTATGAAATCATACAAAACAACACGCCACTAAGTTCAACTCCTATCACAAACAGAATACCAATCACATACATAGTATACGCATAGATAGCTAATTTACAACCACAATCAAAGCACTCTTTAACCTTCAAATACTCTGATATTGTATCTCAATGAGCGGTAAAGCCACAATTCAAACTTACTTGTATTGATGCTCATTACGGGAGGTTCCTATCATTGACATTCTACTCACTAAGAGATCCTCTATGATACCAAAACCCAAATTTAGTTTTTATAATATTTACAAAAAAGTCAAGATTCTATCTTTTCTTTATATTAAGTTATATACATAAATATATATATTTATATATATATATATATTGGAGATATATTATTATTCCTATAAGGTAAAGTATAGTTTTATTATAACTTTGTTATATATGTTATATTAAGTTAGTAAACATTAACATGATACATAGTTAAATTATTACTTAGGGTTAATGTTGCATTTGGTACCCGAACTTTCTCTAAATGTGCAATTTACTACCTATACTTTGAAAAATTAAATTTACTAACTAATTGAAGTTTTCTTTGTTATTTATAGTACCTAACCTAACTTCATTAAATCACGTTTGCTAACATGGAGTAATAGATGAACCATGAACTCACACGTAGCATTTAAAATATATAGAGAAATAAATTTTGGAAAAATATATTATATCTAAGATAATATATGTAAATGTATAAACAACTTTCCTTCAACTTATGTCCATGGCTTCTAGTTTCTCAACATTAGCACAAAAAATGCTTTATTATATAGAAGGCAAAAAATAGTAATCTAACAATGTGGGACAAGTTAAAGTAGCTATGTTACATATTGCAGTTTAAACGCATGAGAACCTAACTTCAACTCAATTTTTTATACTCCATTTTACTTTCAATTTTCATAAAATCATCATATCTTGAATCTATTATATAAGCACACTTAGATTATACAAGAAAAAATTCAAGAAAGTATATTCAAAACTTGCTTAATACCCGATCAAAGTGAGCCTTTCAACTGTTTAAAAAAAATTGCAACAAGTATATGTATGTTTGACCATAACTTTGATCCAAGTTTTAAATGTGTTTTAAACAAGTTTTTAAAAAAATCTTTGAATGATCTAAAAGTACACATGAAGTAGAATATATTTCAAGTAAATTTGATGAAAGAAAATACATTAAAATGATAAAAATTGAAGATACAAGTTAAGAAAAATATACATGTAGCTGCTACAATTTTTTTAAAAATCAGCCTAGTAAGCCTATTTTAATCCACTATTTGCAACCCATTTTGGAAGCAGTTTAAAGAAATTTTTATATGATATGAAAAATCTCTTGACATAGATTGAATATTGGGAGTTTGTTTTTTATTTTTAAATAGAAACAAAAAAAAAAAAGTGGAACAAAGTCACATAAATAACTGTAAAATAACAATTATTTAATCCCTTATTTTACAAGTCCCACATTGCCAACCCCCAAGAAACTTCTCACTATATATTAGATTTAGGTTGAAAATAAATTGAGTTCAAATACATGGAGAAGACTATGGTGTGAGCACATCATTAAAGCTTGCGTACTATTTAATACGCCATGCCACGTAGATGTCATGTCACTTGCTACGTATCAGTTGATGCTATATCAGTAAGTCCCATGCCAACGTAGCAATCAATGTCATCGCCACGTGACACGTGGCATCACCATGTGTTACTTGATGCCACTTTAGCAAACGAACAGTAAGTCCATTAGGTGAGGTAGTAAAAATGTCCACCAAAACTCCAATTAAGTATTAAATTGATCTTTTTAAACTTTAGGTACTAAATTACACATTTGAGTAAAGTTTAGGTATTAAATATGAAATTATCCCTATTACTTATAATATATGGTTTTAATTGTATCGAAACATACATTTAATTAGTCAAGTTTACGTTTTAGTTATGATAAAGTCATCATAGTACGTATATTTTCATAATATAACAGAGACATCTATTTTATTACCTAGAACTATCCAATCTTAATAAAAGCGATATCATTAGGTTTATATAAACTTAACAATACGTAATACGAGTTCTATCTCAAGAGATGGCTTCTAAAGGGTATTTTTAGTTTTTATTATACATATATGCCTCCATAACAAGCATTATCATATTATGTTCATATTATTTAAAGAAGCTATATTTTATATAATTTCTAACATTACTTAGTAATATATGTAAAATTTAGTCCTAACACGTATATATTGCAGCCTAGGTAATGTAATTATCATAAAATATGATGGAAACTCATCCTAGCCAAATCTGTCCAGTATTATGTATAGGTTTCGTTCAAATATTTGTCATAATTTAGCTTAGTATTGCTAAAAAGGTGCCCTAATACGTAAATTAAGCAATTTAACTACAAAAATTCTTAATAAATGGTTAAGATCACCAAATAATTCCATGAAAATTTTCATAGAATAAAAAAAATATGGGGAATTTAATCAACCTCTTTTGTTATACTATCAGGTTCATTGCCAATACATGTAAAATTACGTTTTTACCTCTAAATCATGATTAATTAAGCAAATAATGTTATTTTTATACAAAATTAATTCCATTATGTCCCAACATCTTTATAAGTATTTAGAAGTCATTGGATATCAATTTCATCAATTAATTCTATAAAAATCAATTTATCTCATAATTTACCCTATTTTTTTAACTATTTTGGGGTCAAAAAATAAAATAAATACTAAATATATATGAAATCAAGATCAGACTTCATAGAAATTAACTTGATATAATATGTATTCTATAAAAAAAATTTGAGCTCAAAACAACATCATTTAATATAGTTATTTTAGATTTTAAAATTTGAGTAAATAGAATATTTGTTAAGCAAGTATATAAAATATTCATAATTTTACAAAAAAAAATTACAGCATGGAAGCATGTTAGAAATAACTGAGGAATCAAATTTTTCATAATTTTCCTAAATAGTTTAATATTTTTAGAAAATATTTAAAAAACAAGGCAAAAATTAAGGCTAGTAGGAGTGTGTTGGCTATGTAAGGCACTGATAGCTGTACTTGGTGATGGCAAGGTTCAATAGTAGGTCATTGAGGGGTTAAGGAACAAGGCTAGGTCATTAGGTGCCTTGTTTTTCTATTTTATTTTTCTATAATTTCTTATGAATTTTCTCTTAAGTGTTTATGGTTCATAATTGTTGAAAATGGTGTTTGGAGTCCTTTCTATACTGTGTTGGGTCGTTTGGAATTTTTCTTCAATTTTAAGTAATTTTTTTCTTACTTTTTCTTGCAATTTTCCAAGTAAGAGGTGTCGATTCCTTAGGATTTTGCTTTTAATTCAACATTTGTAGTGAATCTGGAATTACCATGCCTGATTTTAGAGAAATCTAGTTGGTTTTTTAAGTTTTAGATAGGTTTTGCTATTATTTTAATGTAATTTGAGTAATTTATGTATATTATGTTAATATTTAGTATTCCTCAAGATTTTGCTTTTAATTCAACATTTGTAGTGAATTTGGAATTGTCACGCCTGATTCCAAAAAAATTTAGTTGGTTTCTTGAGTTTTATATAGGTTTTACTATTATTTTAGTATAATTTATGTATATTATGTTAATATTTAGTTATTTTATTAATATATACGTATATATCTTATGTACTTGATACATATAATGAGTTATCATATTCATGTTATGATATTTTACTCATGTTATTTATTTTTAAGATATATTTCCTATTTAATTTTGTGAATTTACCACGTATTATGTATAATTTTAACTTTTTGATTAATTTACAAGTATAATTATTATATATCTTAAGCATATTCATAAAAATATATGTATATTCATATAATATATTATGCTATATTATTTCCTTTTATAGCTTAAACGACTTATCTCTAAAGTCTCATTGCATTTCAAGCTTTTTCTTTTAGGGGCTCTAACAAGTTTTTCACTATATTAAATAACTACACTTCTAAGATAAAAATTAGGGTTTTAGGTCATTATTTTTAACAATTAATTTTACTAAGTCACTTCAACTAACTTTTTTAACCTAATTGTAAAATTTGACCTTAATCGAATAAATTTTTACGAAGACCCTAAATCTAAGTACGATTGCCCTAAATTTGATTTTAGAAGCTCACGATCATTGGCATTAAAAATTTGTACTAAAGATCCCCATGACTCTATCATCTAACCTTACAGTTCTCCATATAAAACTAACATGGCTTGAACCTCATCCATGCCATTATGGTGGTTATCTCCATCATGTGATAACATTTGATTCATCTCTTCTCTCGTTCATTAAAAAAAAATGCTTACATGAACGCTCGCATCTCAAGGGTATTATTGTCCTAAGAATAATCTCTTCCACGAATGTGTAATAAGTTTTCTCTTATTAGTCCAAGAGTTGATCCAAATCTATCTACCATCCCTTTGTCAAGTTATGATGGTCAATGCACCTCTGTTAGTTGTTTCCACCCATCCCATTTTAGACCGAGTCACTTTGCTTAAGGAATCATCTCTCTATAGCTTAAGAAGGGTTACTTGCTCCCTCAAAACCTACACATTGTCCACCTTTATCACCTATACAATCACCCTTCTTTATCAAGTAGTAAACTAAGTAAATCCACTATACCATTAACTTGTTATTTGGCCAAGGGGTTCTCAATAGGACATGTAGAAATTTCAAAGATATTTCTATCTTGTATTTAAGATCCATGGTTTCTAGCATCTTGTTTAATGGACATACTATGTTTTCTCTCCGTAGACTCTATTGGATTAGTTTGAATAGAAATGAGGATAATGTATAAATTTTTTTCTCTAAAAAATGGGGTTCTTCATTAATGTCTAACCAAAACTTTATTTCCAAAGGCTACATGATTGTTTTCCTTATCTCTTTAATTAAGATTACAAACTATATATGAGTCTTCCAATTTCTCCTCATTCTTTAGATTACCCATACTAATTAACCATAGCTACTTGATTTCCCATTAGCTAGATTCTTCCCAGTTTGCTTCTAGTTTTTTTTTCTTTTTAAGACTTTGATTTAATTCTCATATGCTTCTTTAATTGTGTTTCCCATTGCTGAATAGTTATCAAATTAAGAAGGATTTGTGTCAACAATGTCATTATTATTTGTTGATGAAAAGATCAACCCATCATATAAATGTTGCTCTCATTTCCCTATGTTTTGTTCATTTTCATCTTTACCCATACAATGAACATAATTAGGTTAACCCTTGAATTGTACCTTATATATCTTGATGGTGACAATGGTGTAGATTAGCTGGGTTGATAGGAATTCGCCAACCAGATCCCTTACTTGAGCAAGGTCTACTTAGCTTAGTCTCTCGAATTCTCCTTTAAAGCTAGTTCTTCAGACCCTGACCTAAAAGTTGAAGATGCCAACCTATATGACCTCTCCAACTTCCAAGCCAATTGGTATATATACCTTAACAAGCACAAATGTAGCCAAGTTATTAGAGCTATCACATCCAACCATCTAACCTTTCTAGAAGGTCATCTCTAATTCCAAATTCCCAACCTCAAGTTGCCCAAAGAGTCCACTAAAGCCAACCTTATCAAGACATGTCAAAAATCATTACTGATACGGGCTCCAACCTATCCTAGAAGACACATATCCCATTTCCCATATGCATAAACCTAACAAAAAAAGTTTCTCTTTCTAAAAGGATTACTTAATTGTCATTTTCATTTTTATTCTTTGACATCATGTAATCTTTACCCTTTTTGGTATAATTAGCACGTTTATCACCCTAAGAAGTATCAAGTATAAATACTGACTTATGGACAATAGCTATAATTAGTCTTTTCCTTGATATTAATGAAAATTTCCTCCTTTAAGTTCTTCCATGTGAAGTTCTTTTCTACTCCAACTCATAGTAACCCTTGAGCAAGGTTGTACCAGTAAGCAACCCAACATTTTAGATCGATGTGTCACAACCGACGAGGTATTGGTTCATGAGTAATTGAGCAGTGAGTCACATCCACGAATCGCTTACGAGGCTTAATCTTTTTCTTTTCCTTACATTTTCCCATCTGAACCCATACCTTTCCTTTCTCCAATAGTTGTTCTCCAAGGGACCTACCTACGCATACATAAGACCTCTTTCAAGGCACATCATCTTGATATCAGAGCTTAAGGTTCTAAATAAGGCCGAGAGTTTAAGATGTGTGTATGTTAGTTGTGGTATGCAGTTGTGTGTATTGGTTGTGTTAGTCACCAGTTGTAGTGAGTGTGTTGGATGAAGTGTTTTGGAGTAGTAGTGGTTAAAGTTCTCAAAATTTTGGTTGAATACGGATTGGATGTGTTTGGTTATATTCTTAATTTGCAAAGTAGAATAGTGAATGGAGTCAAAGTTCATGAATCTAATAAATTATTTTAGTATCAAATAGAGATTACTAGTTGTTGAGTTGTGTAATGGTGCAATAGTTATTGAGAGTGAAGGAATGATAGACCCAAGCATAAATGCAATTGTTGGTGACAATCAAATTGGAGTTCAAAACCCCCTCTTCCAAAACGACAAACCCAACCACCCTCCTTCCTACCCCGTCGGCCACCCCCACCCCACCTTTTTTTCTATCTTCTTCTTCTTATTTTTCTCTCAATTATTATAATAAACATTCCACCACAACACATACTATTTACACCTATTTTATCGATACTTAAAGAAAGATTTTACTCCACAAAGTTTCAAGACAAAGAGGTAATTGAATTAATATTTATATAGTATTGTAATATTATTCTATATTAATGTTCTTTTGTTGTACATGCAATTTATGATATTTTGTATACTAGGATATGTAATAGGACTCTGGTGTATTCTAGCATCTTGGAGATAAAACTATATATATATGTATGTATGTATATACATGTAATAGACTTCTGGGTGCATATTCTTAGTCTTTTAGAAATTATGTGTATATGTGCATATGTGCTATTAAACATATGAAGATATATATATATACTTAATTGTACAAATACACTATAAGCTTAGTTAGAGTATGTGCACATATATAAATTATATTTAGACACATATAAATACATGATACATATATGTGCATAAATGAAAAGAAAATAAGATAGAGAATACATGCAAATACTTATATATATACCCTTATATATTATAATATATATATATATATATATATACACACATACACATAAGCATATACATAGGAAATATTGAGAATATGTATATATATATATAAGTGTAAACCAAAAGTATGTATATATATGTATGGGCATTATCTTGAAATTCTTTTAAAATAATACTTAGAAATATAAAAATACGTATAAATATATGCATATAAAAGTACATATAAACTTAGGTATAATTCGTATACATATATATGTACACATACATAAATATGTATAGTAAAAGTATAATATATGTATAAATACATATACATACATATGCCTACATGTATAGATATACGTATGTATACATGTATAGGTACATATACTAAGCATGTTAAGTATGAGTATAATCATTAATATATTAAGTATAATAATATAATGAAGAATACATGTATGTACATAAATAGATAAGTATTTATATATATGATGAGCTAAAACCCATAACACACAATTAGGACCCATAATTAATTAATTAATTAATTAAATATGATAATATATAAATATACCTAATAATAACATAAAATTTAAGAAATATAAAACTCAAGGAAATTTAATAAAATGCCATGTAGATCACTAATATAGTGCTACATTAGCAATTTAATTCCAATTAAATACTTAAACCAAAAACTTCAAAATAATTAAAGAATAATAATAAAATTAATTAAGTAAATTAATAATAATAATAAAATTACAATAAATAGTGAATCAAGCTTAAAATAAGGAAAGTAATGAAGACTACATAAAATAAAGTTAAAAACAAGAAATCACAAAAATGTAAAATTTAGAAATTAACTAAGTTGTAAAATGATAAAGAAAACTCAAAATTAAAAAATAAAAGTATTTGAGTCAAAATAATTAAAATTTATAACAATCTAAGCTTATATCAGAAAATGCGAGTTTTAGCGTCTAAAATGGACCCTATAATATAAACGTACGTTCGAAAACGATAAAAATAGATTATAAATTTATAAATATCAAAATTAAAACGAAAAAAAATATATGCAATTTAGAATTTAGATAAAACCAAGTGATATAAGTAAATTAATTACATTATTTACTAAACACTATTATTACAAGTATACATATATCATTTCTTATGAAAGAAAGCCAATAGACACATATTATAAAACATGAATAAGACATAACTATAAGATACGAAGTTCTTCAAAAGATTAAAGTATTGTACATACACATACATGCTTAAAAGTCAAAGCATTTCGAATAAGATATGCTTATATATGAAATAATGATATATGTTAGTATAAAATAGTAATGATAATAATAAAAATAATAATAGTAATAATAATACTGATAACAATAAGATAAAATCATACATTTACAGGGAATAAATTAAACACAAGTATACATACACACACAATATAATCTTAGTATAATATTACAACATAACTGAGTTAAAGTTTTTAGTTATTTAAATATGTGATTTCAATGTTTCCATCTAACTCTATTACTTTAATTGATTTAATTACTTTATTTAACTTAACCTAATATACTACTAATTACCTTGTTATGCGTGGAAATTACAATTAAATTATAATATAACAATATACTAATATAAAACTTATAAAAAACAAGAAAATTTGGACTTATATAATGTTAATAATTTGAATATTATTACTTATATGATTAAATTCGATACTATTATGTATGTGATAAAATAATATTTCCTAAACATCACAATAAATAAGTTAAGTAATGTAAAATAACATTAAACAGTTTAATCAAAATTATCACTAAAGAAGCATATTTGAACTTAATAAAAATCTACTATAAAAATGTAAAGATAAAAGGTAAAATAAAAAAGTTACAAGTAATATAATACTTAAGTAGAACCGGAATCATAAGATTGATCGTAAACTAGTTAGGTTGTTTAGCATTACATTTAGATACTCATTAGGTTTCTCTTATTTCTATTGATCAGGAAATATGGATTAAGAGGGTAAGCAACTTATTGACTATTAGGATCCATATCAGCTTTGATCAAGTAAGTAATCCCGATGACTATATATTTGTTTTGTGCTCGTAGTTAGTGCATCTAAATTAAATATTAATAACTTGATGTAAGAGGATTTGGGTTATGTATGTGTCTGATATTAGTTTATTACTGTGTAATATACTGTTAAATATGATAATTGAAAATTTGGTTGTATGATTAACTATCATATGATCTGAATGGTTGCTGATATTGATTGATCACCCAATAATTTCACTTAATTATATTTGGCTTATCTTAAATTAAAAGATCATTCATCAACCATGCATTGCATTACTTATTCCAGTCGTCAACTCACATAGAGGTAAAGAGAAGTCTTGCTAGGGTTATTTCTATATATTGAATTAAAGTGTTTTAGTACAATACACTCACACAACATGACCTTACCGTAGCCCATGAGCTTACTAAGCACTGAAGACGCCAACTGTCTAGCTAAAGGTTGAGTTTAAAAACCTCCGCTATAAGGCATGAGAGTAGACTGTGCGATCCACCTCACTGCTACACTTGAGATTTTGTATATTACTGGATTTCTTTAAAATAGAAATATATTTTGTGAAATACTAAATTTAAATTTGTGGTTAAAAAACCAAATGCTAAAACCCAGTTGTGATTGGTGCCGATGAATCCCAACCCTTACTTTGGAAAGCGTTAAATCCAATGTTGTATGCAGCACCAATCAACTATATATATTGTTTAGCATACTGCTTGTTCATGCATTCATATATTTGTTAATCAATTGTTCAATAACCTTCTTGCCAGTATTGTATGAGAGATAACTCACTAAGCTCATGCAGCTTACTCCTCAACAGTTTTCTTTTGCAGATTAATAAATAATTAGGCATGGGTCAAGAGCCAAGCCTTAAGTGTAAGTATTAAGATGTTTTGGAGGTTAGAGATAGAAGTAGACTATATAGTTTGTTTGAAACATTAAATGTAAATACTACTCTTATAATTTGATTTCGTAACTTTGATAAGTATAAATTTTAAGTCTTTACTATCTAACCTTATCATTTGGTAAGAGATACCAATTCTCTACGGTTCTAAGGAACAGTAGATTATTGGATATCCATAATTATTTATATATTATGATGATTTAATAAATTAAAAATCGAATACCTTAGTAAATAATTAATTAAAGTCTTGCAATTTCTTACTTATCGAGCAGTTTTCATATTATGAGTGTACACGTGATATAAAAATTTTAAACAATCCTATTAGGCTCCCTATAAGATCCTAACAAGGAGTGTGTTGAAAAGTTATTTAAATATTATAATATGCTAAAAGAGACAAAGTTCGGCTTAGTGCCCTAAAGTTCATTAGGTACATACATGTGTGGTGGAAAAAGATGCATGCCATGAAAGAGCAAGAAGGAGCTCGGGGGTGAGATCATGGAAAGAGATGAAAAGGGTCATGCGAAATAAATTCATAGTTGAATCTTACTATCAGGATACTTCTACAAAATTATAGGAACTTAGACAAGGTAACTGAACTGTTGATGAGTATGTACAAGAGATCCAGATGCTAATGATCCAATGTGAAGTAAAGGAACCTAAAGCCCAAACTATTTCACAATTCATCATGGGTCTAAAATATGAACTCTAAGAAATTGTAGAAGTATTGTCCTACCGGACCTTTGAGGAAGTTATTAAGGTTGCCTAATGTGTCCTACCAGACCCTTAACAAAGTTATTAAGGTTACCCAATGTGTTAAGAGACAAAGGAGAACCCAACCTTATCAACCTATTAGTTCCCCACCTATTTCGACAAGTTGACCGACCTAAGGATATTGGTAAGAAATCTATCGATTCAGGCCCAGGCTGAAGGGAAGGTCAGATGCAAAATTCAAAAGGAGTAAAGAGGGAACAAGGTGGAAAAGAGAGGGACTTTGAAAAAGGGAAGACATCTAAAAGGAAGACTAGCGAGCTAAAGTGCTTTAAGTGTAAGGGTTTTGGTGTCCAAATTAGGGAATGATGATCATTAAAGGTAAGGTACTAACCTTCGAAGTATACAATACAGATGAAGAAGGTAGCGAAGTTGTAGAAGAAAAAGAGGACGAAGTGAAGGTGGAAGTTACAAGAGATGATATCTATCTTGAGGAAGGAGATATGCCAATGTTGGTCATCCGTTGAGCCCTTAATGTGGAACATAATCAAGAAGAATGGCAATATGAGAATTGCTCCATACTACCTGCAAGGTAAACCATCACTTCTATGCCTTGATTCTCGACAATGTTGCTTCTACTAGAATGATAGAACAATTGAAACTATTGACCTCTACGCATCCTAAACTAATACAAATTGCATTAGCTAAATGAGAGGGAATCATTGCATGTCATGAAGCAAGTGCTATTGCTAATTACCATTAGGAGATACAAGGATGAGGTCATGTATGATGTATTACCAATGGGTGCCTCCCATATCTAACTAGGCCAATCTTAGTTGTTTGATCGAAGAGTCATACATGATGGATATAAGAATACCTATAGTTTTGAGAAGGATAGCCGACTTGTTACACTCTTTCTAATGACATCAAGTTAAGTCAACATCATGCAATTCAAAATGAATCAAAAGATTAAGAAAACCTTGGTGATGAATCAATCAGAGTTGAAAGAGGCTATAAAAGGCCATGAACCAACCTTCTTGCTGGTATAAAGGTTGTTGAAAATTTAGAAACAAATTGATCTACCTAAAAAGGTCGAAGAATTTTTTAGATAATTTGTCGACCTATTTCCAAACAAATTGCCAAAGGGTTTACCCTCAAAGCAAGGAGTAGAGCTTGGCATTGATCTATAACTTAGAGCCGTGTTATTAAACTAATAAGCTGGAGCCATGTTGCCAAACCAACTGGCTTATTGCATGAATCCTAAGCAAGCCACCAAGCTACAAAGACAGGTAAGTGAACTCATTGAGAAAGGTTATGTCCATAAAAGCATGAGTCCATGTGTTATACCTACAATATTAGTTCCTAAAAAGGACGGAAGTTGGAGGATGTATGTAGATAGCTAAGCTATTAATAAGATCACCATTAAGTATCAATATCCAATTCCCAGGTTAGACGACATGGTAGATGAGTTAGATAGATTAAGTATATTCTCCAAGATTAATCCTAAATCAGGAAACCATCAAATCCAAATACGTGAAGGCGATGAGTGGAAAACAGCCTTCAAAACAAGATACGGATTGTACGAACGGCTTATCATGCCATTTGGGCTATCTAATATCCCAAGCACATTTATGAGGCTAATGAACTATGTGTTATGGAACCAAGTAAGGAAGTTTGTTGTCATCTACTTTGATGACATTCTGGTATATAGTCCGGCACCTGACCTACCTAATTATGTGAAACAACTTTGAGCTATTTTCAAAGTGCTCCAAGCTAAACAATTGTTTAGAAATCTGAAGAAGTGTTATTTCTATCAGAAGGAAGTTGTATTCCTTAGGTACGTGGTCAATAAAGAATGCCTTAGAGTGAACAAGGAAAAGGTCTAAGATTGTTGAATGGCCTATCCCAACCTCATGTGCTGATGTTAGAAGTTTCTACAGTTTAGCTTCTTTCTACAGTAGATTCATATAGAATTTTAGCACTATTTTAGCAACCCTTACCGAACTTACGAAGAAGAATGCTAAATTTCAATGGGGAAATGAAGAGAAGAGTTTTACCAAGCCAAAGAAAAGGTTAACTTTAGTACCCATGTTGTCTTTGCCCAACTTCAACAAAGTTTTTGAATTGGAATGTGATGCCTCAGGTGTAGGAATTAAAGCGATTCCCATATAGGATTGCTAACCTATTTCTTACTTTAGTGAGAAACTTAGATGACCTACTTTGAACTATTCAGTGTCTAATAAAGAATTTTATGCCTTAGTCTAAGCTTTGCAAACTTAATAACATTACTTATTGGCAAAGGAATTTTTTGCCTATTCCAATCACTAGACCTTAAGGTACTTAAGGTACCAATCAAAACTGTCAAAACGACAAATCAAATGGGTTGAGTTCTTGGAGGGCTTCACATTCATGATCAAGTACAAGTAAGGGAAGGCTAATGTAGTTTCAAATTCCTTATCGAGACGATATATACTACTCTCGAAGCTACAAACAAGATTGTTTAGATTTGTCAACATCAAAGAAAAGTACCCCCAAGACCCCCATGTCGGATGGATCTTTGCTTAATGAAAGGACAAGAAGATGTTAGATGACTACTTTGTGAAAGAAGGATACCATTTACGAGCAGGAAGATTGTGTGTGTCGAATTGCTCAATACGGGACTTACTCATCCAGGAAGCCCATGGAGGAGGACTGTCTGGCCATTTCAAAGAAAAGAGGACGTATGAGCTATTGCAATCAAATTTTATTCACCCAAGATTATAAGCTATCCACCAAATAGTTGAGAGATGTGTAACTTGTAAAGAGGCCAAGAGCCAAGCTAAGCAAAGGAGAGCTATGTTGTTACCAATATCAACTAAGCCATAGGAAAACTTAAGTGTAGATTTTGCTTTTAGATTGCCAAAGACAGCACAAGGAAAGGATTCTATCATGGTCATAGTCAATAGATTCAGCAAAATGGTACATTTTGTTCCATACAACAAAACTAACGATACTTCGGCTATTTCTTTTCTATTTTTGTAGGAGATCATGAGGCTTTGGAGTTCTTAGAAGTATTGTATTTAACAAAGGTCTAAAGTTTTTTAGCCAACTTTAGAAGACCCTGTAGCACCAACTCAAGACCAAATTGTTGTTTTGTACATCTAGGAGTTCAATCATCTTTCAGCTGTTGGCCTGCCTATAATGACATTGACTCAACCATTAGGTATGAGGTAGGCGATAGCCTAATTATCATCCTGTCGAAGGTTGTACTTGGCTCGACAATTGTCATACGTACATCTCCATTGTAGCAAGTATGTTTCACTAGTTTAAATCATCACATGTTGTGTTTAGCCACATATTCTTTTAGGTAACCATGGTTGAGGCCACCTTCTAAAGCGTTTTGAAGGCTGCTATACTCATTCATGGTACGATCAATGTTAATGTGAAAGTCACAAAACTTCATTACGTTTGTTAGGATTAGCCTTCATCGAGGTTGGCTAAGTTAGGATACTCTAGTGTTGAACCAAAAGGTATTTGACCTAGTAGCTTTATGAGTAGATTATATGATGAGAACCGAAGAATGGTGCCACATTGATCATGGTGCGACCATCCTTTTCTTTGGATGAGTTGGGCTTAAACTTCTAAGGGAAGTTAAGGCAATCTTTAACCGGTAGTCCATCTTTCACCTTTTCCATTTAAGAAGGCTAGAGACCAAGGTTTATCTAAGCCTTGAGGTCATCTTCTTAGATGATATGTGAAGCAACCTTCTCTTAGAATTCTTCTATGGAGTTTGGTCATTTTTTAGCAAACTTACGGAGCAAAGCATGATCATAGCAAATGCCTTATATGGCTGCAATCAATGTGATGCTCAAGTTGATAGTTGGTATTCCTAACTAAGCATCATTAAGCAATAAGTATAGTCTTAGAGGGATTTGTTTGGCCCTTGTTTGATGTTGTTGAGGCTTATGCTATCTTTGATGGGCATTTTGCTTACCAAGAAATGCCAATGGAACTAATTAGCTAGTTAGTTGAACAAGGAGATAGAGCTTAGGCTTAAGATGGTTGTAACATGTAGGGACAACCTTTTTGAAGATGCTCGAGAAGGCTTTATACATTATTGCTACACTAAAACTGTAGAGGTCCATGTGTGAGTGAAAATATGTGATATGTAAGGTTGGATCAATGGTCCTATCATAAGAATTCAAGGTTAAGATATGGATGTGTGGAGGTAAGGTCTTCTCTTAGATTTCATACATGAAGGGTAAGCAACTCAAGGAGGTTGCTTCCTGTGGCTTATATTTGCGAAACTCCCTATGCTTAGCAAGTCTCTTAATAACTTGATCTTTATTGTCATGGTTAACAATCATGACATTACATGAATGTGCTTAGGAGGGTTTAGCCCAATTTTCAATTGAGGATTCTACCCTATTGGCTAAGGTTGTAAGACAATCGTTGCCTCATGTAGCATGGTTTTGAGGTTAGGTGTCATCCTTAGTAGGTATAATAGAATCATAGATGACCTCATTTTGCTCTTGGGGAAGAGGGGCCGAAGGTCAACCACTTTTAAGGCTATCAAGGCATATGACTGGGACTCGAGGCATATGCCTAACCCCACCAAGGAGATTAACATTGTCTTAAGTCCTCAACAAGGGTAGAGCTAGCTTGTTTGACATTTTTGTTGGAGGATATGCCTTCAAAGGGTCATTCTACGTAGTTGGTGGTTAGGGAGGATCTCTCGCCTATTTATTTTTCACATTGTATGTGTTTCCAGCCATGGGAAGGTGGTTTCGAGGGAGTATTTAAGGTGTTTTAGAAAGTGTTTTCTAACGTACCACTTACTCAATGTATGCCAAACATTCACGGTGATTTTTTGTCTAGCTTATATCGGCTTTCCTTGGACTTAAAAAACAATAAAGGCATTAGAATAGGCACCAGAGTTCCCGTTGATGCAGCCACTTCAATACTTAAGTAAGTCTCTGATCGCTAATAAAAAGCCAATATGTATGGTAGTGTATATGTAAATCACCTTCAAGCATATAAGTCCTAAGTTCCCCCTTCCTTCTTTGAATGGGCTCTTTATAGTTGTAGGTTAGTTGAAGTCTAATCTTAGCCTATGTGACTAGGCTAAGACCTAGTGAGTCTCACTAGGTAGGGTATGGATTAGATATAATTAATTAGTTGATGTCTTATCTACAACTAATCTTGTCTTATTAAATGCATTGTGACTACTAGGCTTGCTGCGCATGGGACACGAATAAGGAAAGGATGCTTAAGAGTCAAGCCCTTTGGTCATCCCAAATAACAGAGTGCTCAGAAGTTAAGCACACTCTTTGATCGTCTAAGGAACTTGTTTTTGTATTGGGCCTAGATTATCTTTCTGGGCTTTTGCCTCCTTTCTAGGCTTTGAGGCTCAAGTTAATTTTAGCTATCAACACTTGCTAATTGCTCTCAGGAAAATTGATGAAGTTATTAGGTCGATCTACAGTATCTTTTGTAGTATAGTATCGATCTTGAAAGGAGGAAACTAGCGGAAATATGTATCCAAGTGAATCTTAGCACCCTTGTTGTGCCTCGAAAGAGGTCTTACCTATGTGTGGATAGGTCCCCTAAAGAATAGTTACTAAAGAAAGGAGAGGTATGGGTTTGAATGGGAAAATGCAAGGAAAAGAAAAAGATTAAGCCTTGTAAGTTAATTGTAGATGTGACTCGCTACTCAAACACTCGAGTATCAACACCTCACCAGATGTGATGCACCTGTCCAAAATGTTGAGTTATTTGCCGGCACAACCTTGCTCAAGGGTTGCTATGAGTTAGGGTACAAAAGAACTTCATACGAAAGAAATTAAAGTAGGAAATTTTCATTAATATCAATAGAAAACTGATTAAGGCTACTCTCCATAAGTAGATATTTATACCTGGTACTTCCTAAGGTTACAAACATGCTAATTTTACCAAAAAGGACCAAGATTACATGATGTCAAAGAAAAAAAAAAGGAAAAGGACAATTAAGTAATTCCTCTAGAAAGAAAAACTTCTTCTGTTAGGTTTATGCACATGGGAAATGGGACACATATCTTCACGAGAGAGGTTAAAGCACCTATTAGTAACAATTTCTAACATGTTTGAATAAGGTCAGCTTAAGTGGACTCCTTCGGTAGCTTAGGACAAGGAATTTGGAATTAAAGATGACCTTCTTGAAAGTTCAAATGGTCGAACGTAAGACCTCTACCACATTTGGGCTTATTAAGGTGATACACTAATCGGCTTGGAAGCTAGAGAGGTCATATAGTTTAGTGCCTTCTACTTTCAGGTTGGGGTCCGAAGACTTAGCTCAACAAAGAAGAACTCAAGAGACTAGGCTAAGTAGACCTCTAGCTCTTGCTTAGGTAAGGGGTCCAGTTAGCGAATTTCTATCATCCCCTCTAAGTTATTTAGGATTTGGGATCAAACCCTTAGGAGGCTCTATAGGAGATCTTTGTCTAAGACATATGGGCTCAAGTCTACAATATTGAAGACATCGGAGGTTCAATACCCTTTCGAGAGTTCAAGCTTATAAGCATTATTGTTAATCTTCTCAAGTACTTAATAAGGTCCTTCTACTAGGGGTAAAAGTTTACTTTTCATTTTGTTGAGGAACCTTTACTTGCTTAAGTGAAGCCACACAAGTTTTCTTGATTGGAACTGCTTCTTCCTTTATACTTCATTTCCTTACATTAGCTTCTCGACAACTCAGGTTAGTTGCTCGGTAACCCAATGGTATGTTTGCTATATGGTTCTAGCTCGATCCTTAGCTCTTAGGTTACCTTGTTCAATTGTTGGTGCTAGTGTCTAATCAAGTGGTAGCTCAAAGTTGAAACCATACACTACCTCAAATGTTGTTTTGCCAATCATGTAATGAACAGTTCAGTTGCAAGCAAATTCTACTATGGGTAGGTAGGAATCCCAATTAGCCTAATTTTGTCCAATAACAACTTGAGGAAGATATCTTAATGTTCAATTGATGACGTCTATTTGACCATCGATCTATGGGTGGCACGTACTAAACAGCAATTTGGTTTCTAGTCAGCACCACAGGGTCTTCCAAAATTAGCTTAAAAACTTTGAATCTTTATCAGACATGATACTTCTAAGAACTCCATGCAGCCTCATGATCTCCTACAAAAATAAAAAAGAAATAGCTGAAGTATTGTTAGTTTTATTGCACAGCACAAAAAGTACCATTTTGGTGGAGTTGTTGACCATGACCATGATAGAATCCTTTCCTTATACTGTCCTTGGTAATCTAAAAACAAAATCTACACTCAAGTTTTCCCATGGCTTGGTCAATATTGGTAAGGGCATAGATCTCCCTTGTTCAGCTCTACTCTTGCCCTCTTTGTAAGTTGCACATCTCTCAACTATTCGATGAATATTCCCTCCTAACAACTACTTAGTTAAGGTCAAGATAGCAAGCTTTAACATCACCCAAACCCCTATCAATACAGGCAACTTAGTGAAATCCTTAATAAGCTCTCCTATAAGCAAATGAAAGAGAAAGTTTCCTCCCTTTAGTTTCAACAACCAACCAAGGCAGACAATGGGCATCATCACCTTACCCATGCAACTTAGTGATGCCAACCACATGGCTAACTTCTTGGTCATCAACTCACAATGCCATCCTCAATCATCCAATCTTAAATGCCTTAAGGGTGTCCATCTACACTACATACCTCATTGCTAAGTTCTTGACATCTACAAGCTTTGGAATCTATAAAGGCAATCAATAACTTGCTCATGATTGTCACCTATAAGCCTTATAACAAGGCAAAGCCATCGACATAGTTGAATAAAGAAAAAGAGGTATGAGGGGAACCTAAGGAAGCTACCGAAGATGTCCATCATGGCATTGTTGAGGACCATATAACCAAAATTAGGACACTCTTAGTGCCTGACCTTAAAGAACAGCTCGTCCAATTCCTTTGAAGGAATAACAACATCTTCTCTTGGTCCCCCAATGAACATGCCTAGGATCTCTCCCAATGTCATTACACATAGGCTCAATATTGACCTAAGAGTTGTCAACAAATCAAAGAAATGACACTTCATCCTTGAACAACAAGCAGCCATAGAAATGGAAGTCCATAAACTCCTCAAACCTAACTTTGTCTAGGAAGAGAGATAACCCACATAGCTTGCCAACTATGTTTTGGTCAAGAATACCAACGATAACTAACACATGTGCAACAACTTCACCAATCTCAATAAAACCTACTTGAAGGAGTGCTTCCCTTTGCTGCCAATAGATCAACTCGTTAACTCTACATAAGTTGCTAAGCTTCATGGATGCTTTTTCAAGGTACAACCAAATTCGGATGTATAAGCCGAACTAGGTTCGCACATCATTCTTCACCGACTTTGGAACCTATTACTACAAAGTCATGCCCTTTAGCCTCAAGAATGCTAGAGCCACTTACTAAAGATTAGTAATCACGATGGTCGAGCACCGACTTAGGAGAAACGTCGAAGTTTATGTTGACGACATGATCATCAAAAGTGTCAAACTTAAAGACCACTATGGCAATCTCAAGGAAACTTTCATCACATATGGAAGACACAACATGAAATTCAATGCACAAAAATGCGTTTTTGGAGCTTCGTCTAGCAAGTTCCTTAGGTATAGTTATCAGGTGAGGAATTAAGACCTATCCTAAAAAGATAAAAGTCATCAGGGATAAGTAGCCTCCCTAGATAATAAAATAAGTCCACCACCTTACAAGATGAATAGTCGCTCTAAACTTCTTTGTCCCCATCTGCTAATAAATGCATAGAGTTTTTGAAGCAACTCAAACCCATCCTGGTTCTAGCGGACCTCTAAATGTTAAGTTCGACAACTTGAAAGCTTTCTTAACATTTCCATTGATCTTGTCCAAGCTAATTAATGCCAAAGAACTTTACCTTTACCTCTCAATCAATTACCCTTTCACTAATTTTGGTACAAGCAAAAGATCGAGAACACAAACCCGTCTACTGTGTTAGCCATGTCCTTCAAGGACCAGAACTCCAATATTTTCTCATTGAGAAATTTGCATTAGCCATCGTCATATTAGCTCGACGACTTAAACCATATTTTAAGGCCTACCTAGTAGTCATCCTCACTAACCAACCTCTACACCAAATACTCTACAAGCTAAATGCCTCAAGCAAAGTGGTCAAGTACGCCATTGAGCATAGAGCTTACGACATCTAATTTCGACTACGAAAAGCTATTAAGGCTCAAGCCTTAATAGACTTCCTCATTGAATTCATTACTATTGCCAAAACCTCTTCTATACTAACATAGATACTTTATGTTGATGGCACCTCCATTAGATAAGGAGCAATGCTCACTACATCTAAGGAGACCTTAAGATACAATCATCAACTACGCCTTCAGGTTCAACTTCCCCATAACAACAACTAAGCTAAATATGAAACACTTATCACTAAAATGGAACCAGCTAGAGCAGTTGGCATCCATCATCTTGAGATCTTCTCAAACTCACAACTCATCATCGCTCATGTAAACAACAAATTAGCAACAAAGGACAACTAAATGATCAAATACCTATCAATCGCTAAAATACTTAGGAATAACTTTGCTAAGTGGTCGCTCTACAAGATTACCTAAAGGGAGAATGCATAAGCTAACCATTTCTCAAAATTGGCTTTAACATGCTCACCTAGCCTTAACCAAGAAATTTTTCTCAAGTACATACAAGATAAGACTATTGACACCTTGGTCGAGCAAGTTATGGAAGTGCAACTTGCATTATCCAAGCCTTGTTGAGTCAACTCCATTATCTCCTACATTTGTCTCAAACTATACAACCTTAAAGAGGCTTGTCGCACTATGTATCAATCAGCTTATACACACTTATTAATGGATAGTTGTATAAAAGCTCTTTTAGACCTCCCTACCTTAAGTGTCTCAAACTAAATGAGGCACGCAAGGTCCTAAAAGAGTTCTATGCTGGCTCTGCAATCAAATATAAGGGTAAGAGAATTTGTTCAAATCCTTACATGTTAAATCCATTACTGTTCATAACATTTTCCCCTCCTCTTTGAAAAGTGACCTAGCCCTCAAGGTCAAATGCAAGATAATCCCTTGTAAACTCTTAAAAATCTATCCACGTTGCATCTTTGGGTAACAAATGTTGCCACTATACCAATAATTATGGTACTGTTTTGCCCTATCTAATAATCTCCTTTGTATTTAATATGACCAATGGTTTCACAATAGGAAAATTCTTGTATGAATCAGTTGGTAAAGGAACTTGTTGCTAATCCTTACCCTTGGCTTTCTTCAAAATAAATATGTGAAATATAGGATATATTTTGGAATTTTTAGGCAACTTTAACTTGTAAGCTATTGGATCGATCTTCTGTATTATCTTATAAGGTCCAAAGTATCTTTTAGCAAGCTTGAAAAACAACCTATTCGCTAAAGATGTTTGGTGATACAGTTGTAACTTGATATATGCAAAATCTCCGATTGCTAATGACTTCTCCATTCTTTTCCGATCTGTTAGGGTCTTCAATCTCTATTGAGCTTTAGATAAATTTAGCTTCAATACTCTAAGAATCTCATCTCAGTTTAATAACTCTTGGTCTACGGCCTCTACTTTACTCTACCCTTTCACATGATTTGGGATATTGGGTAGGTTTCTACCATACAATACCTTGAAAGGAGTCATTTGAGAACTAGTATGAAAACTAGAATTTAAACAAAATTCAGCCCAATCAAACTAGCTTGTCCATTATCTAAATCCTTACAGCATAGTTTTCTTCAACTAAAATAGGGTAAGAGAATTTGTTCAAATCAAGCATAAGACCATTCTAGATTCAATCATTGAAAAATGGCCTCATCAACCTTTTTTAAAACTAGCATGTTCCTTAAGTTTAATAACCATAGAATAACCCACAACCAATATGACAAAACTCCAATATAATTAATCATTCTTCATCAATGACCACATTTGAATCCTTCCTTGACAATGTTGTTTCAAGTCCTTTTTAACCTTCATTTACAATTCACAAAATAACATATAATTAGAAGAAAATATTAGAAAAAAAAATCATAAATCAAGATTACATTTCATTTAAATGAAAAACTACCTTCCCAATTAAATCCTCGTAACCAATTACAAGTGCAAACTAAATTTTCCACATTTTTAGGAATCATGGTATTGCAATACTTGGTAAGAACACGAACACCAATACTAAAAGCAAATTTAGAAGCAATGACAGTAATTAGAATACTAAGAACATCGGAAGCCATTATGCATAAATCTGGATGCCTTTAACATTAAGTTTTCCAATATTCTAACACATCTAATTCTGAATAAAAAGTTATATCCATTACCGGTTCTTCCAAATAGAGATCTAAGGAAGACTTACTGGTAATGCGTACCTCAATTTGACAATATTCCTACATTATAAAGGAAAAAAAAGAAAAAAAAAAGATATTATCATTGACCATTAAGAATGCATTCCAACAATATTAAAAAATATATGAATGAATGAATGAATTGGTTGAACTTACATCAAGTGTGGCGAAGTCGATACCTAAACTTTTCTAAGTCCTTGGTTTCCTATTGGTCTTTTCTCTTTATCTCTACATGCAAGTGTTTGAGAAAATCCAACCAGAGAAGTACTATCTATTGTATTTCTTCCCTTCCTGCTATCATACTTTTCGAAAAGCTTATACAACTTAGTCTTTATTTTATCCAACTTCTCTTCATAGCTAAGGGGATCAATCTCATTAAAACAAAACTTCAAAAAATTGAACTTCATCTGAGGATCAAAAACCGCTCCAAGTGCAAGGATAATGCTATATTCCCTCTAATATTTATCAAATTTTTGCTTCATTTTAATAGACATATCTCTTATGACAAAATCTTCACTTGTTAAGTTCTCATTCAACGAACACTTTATTCTCTACACTTGCAAAAAATATAGATTTGAAGTTGGTAAGATGACCTAGACATTAAATTCGTAATGACGTAAAAAGGACTTAGAAATTTGCACAATGTTTGTGCTCTTTCCCACTCCTCCATTGATGGATAATATTTATAATTAGAATCTTTCAATTGAAAGTATAGAAAAGCACGTTGATACTTTAAAGCACTCTCAAGCATGAGATAAGTCGAGTTTCATCTAATTGCTATGTCCAAATGCAAACCAATAGCAACGTCAATACTACCAACTTCATTGACACACTTCCAAAACTATTTCATTCGACTTTCGAACCCCTTTATATACTTTACACTCTATCTTATCTTATGCAAAGCCTCAATAGCAACTATCAAGTCATCCTTAACAATTAGGTGAAGAATGAAGGCACAACATCTAACGTGAAAAAATTCACCACTACATAACAAATTACCTTATAAATTAAGTTGATCTTTTAGAAAAATTTTCATGCAATCATTAATAGATGTGTTGTCTAAGGTAAGAGAGAAAACTTTCCTATCAATGGCCCAATCTTTCAAAAAAATCAAACATTTTCTTTGATAATTCAAGTCTTATATGAGGGGGGAATGGGGGGCATGTAACAAAAGGAAGAATTTTACTATTTAGTTTCCAATTTTCATCTACAAAATGAACAATTAAACACATGTAACCCTCACTAATATAAGCAGTCAACAAGTCCAAGGTCAAGCATACTCTACCGAGAATTTTTTCCAAAACATTTTTCAACTTCTCCTTTTCAGTCAAGTACAATCTCCACACATCAGATGTGACTGTTTTCCTAGAGATAAGCATATAACAGGATTGAAATGCTTAATGAGTTATACAATCCTTCTATATTAAATAAATGAAAAAGGAAGATTGTGTTCAATTATTATCATTAACAAAATTTCACAGGCAACTTTATAGTCCACTTTTCTTGACTTTAATTTTCTAGATTGATCAATGATCATTTCACCCACATCATGATACGTAGGAAGCAGATGACACTTTTCTATATGTCAAATTAAAGTAGATGTGCCAAACTTAGATCCACTAATAACATATGCATTCTTACATCCATTATATCTAGCCCTTTCTTTACCATCTTTTTCTTTTCCTATCTTTGTAAATGCTTCCAAACAAGAGAAGTATTTGCTCTAATTCTTACCTTGAGGTTTTTTAGACTCTTGAGATGTTCTAGTAATATCATTAGACGGCGTACCACCATCATTTCCATATGCTTTTGACTTATCATTCACATTGATATGTTAGATAGTTGTATCATTACTAGTATCAGTAATTTGAACCATTCTAAAAATGAGACACAAAAGAGAAAGTAACTATTAATATAATGAAAATATAGGGTAAAATATGAAAACATAACAAAAATGAAAATAAAAATTTTGTTAACACTTTTATATCTATATGTTGGATTCCAAGGGTTCTCTTGATGAGCAATTTACCACCACCATTGAGTAATCTTTAAATAAATGTTCTAGAGAATAATATATATATATATATATATATATATATATATTAATCTTCTTGAGAAGTTCAGATTAAAACCTATTTGATGGGCACTCTATAAAGGGTGAATCAAATTACTGATTATATGTGAATTAAAATTAAAGTTTGGTACTATATTGCTTTGTAACTTTGTCTATAATTTTAATGCTTACTAAACCATAGAAGGGAATTATTGAAGAACATCATATCTTAGCCAAACACAGCATTGGTCGACAGAAATTGAAGCTTTCATGCATGTATCTATCACTTATATTATATATTAGCCAAACACAGCATGAAAGCATACGGTGTTATTTATCAACTACTAGAGTAGATTATCTGTATTGATCCATCTGTTTAATGAAAGATGAAAACATTTTTTAGCCAAAAAAATGTAAACTGGGATATCATACAATCAACATTCATATGCATAGATGAATTTGTACAAAATAAGAACATTTAGATGTCAACTAGCCAAATACAATATCAGCAATCATCTATTAAGTATCAACAGCATATATGGACATCGTAAATAACATATATCAACAGCGTAACTAACATAACTTCAATTGTAAACAGCAAACATCAATGGTGTCACTATTAGAACATATACATTCGATTATATAGATAGATAGCAAGAGAGACAGATGGAGAGGCGCTTATGAATTACGACCGTTGATGAAGAAGCTCCAACGTTGTGTCGACTGTCGTTCTTGATGAAGTGGGAATTACGACTAGGAAGCTTGATTGTTTGTTTGCTGGCTACTACAATTACAAAGTAGGTTTTACGGTGTCTATTGGGCTATTCCAATTGTCAACACATGAGAGAGTAGGGTGAGATGAGATGAGATGAGATGAGACTTAAGTGACGATGAAGGATGAACGATGATAGGTTGATGACGATTGATGAGTGAGAACAAATAAATCGAAAAAATTGAGATGAGAAGAAGAAGAGGGACTTACGGCACTTAGGGTTAAGGTTTGAAAAAGAAAACACATAGTAAATAAAAGAAACTAATAGAGCCGTGCATCAAAGACAAGTTTCTGAATTCTGATCTCCCGTTTGCAATTTCGGATTTTACAACTTGATCGACCACTTGATTTTTTTCTTTTCATCCAAAGTGAGCCAACCTAGTCCGTCACGGGCTGGCGCTTTCCAACCCATGGGTTAAACGGGTTACATCAAAACGGCCCACTTTTATATAAGTTGAAAAAATCCAACCCAAACCCATTTTAAAAGTAAATTAAATAGGTTGGTTCAATAATTAAAATCCATTTGCATATCTCTAAACATGCACTTAGCCTCTGATTGGATAGATAATGGGGTCGAACTCTGAGTTAGCATGGACTTAGTAGAGGTAATCCGAGACCTCGCTTGGGTCTACACATTGGTCTACCAACAAAAGGCTCCGTGTTATTACAACAAAAGTGTTTCTCCCACTGCCTCTGTATGCTTAGCAGATTCAATTTTCTCTCAACAGTCAACGGGAAGGAAGTATCTTCTTTTTCTTTTTCTTCAATTTAATCGCTTTCAAGTTGCTCAATTCACCAGTAAAACGTCTTCTCATAGGCTCTCGAGATATTTATAAGCCATATTTATACGAGAATTTCCCTAGAAATTTTTCTAGGATATATAATCCCTTCGCATAAGGCCAGCTTCAACCTTATGGATTAAGGGTGTTAAATATTTATGATTTTGACAATTTACGACAATGGAATAATTTTATCCACAAGAAAACAGTAAATATTACATTTTTAATGATTTAGTATAAAAGAATTGCTTTACCGACTTCAAGGTAAAATTACCACAATCGGCAAATAGATAATTATAATCTTGATGTAATGTAAACTATAACGAAATAGATTTATCAGATTTGATGTCATTTTAATATAATGGACGAAAACTTGACAGTGGTAATGGAAGGTTAGCCAATCAATAATGCAAAAAAGATCCACCTGTTATTATGTGTCCATTTTCTATGGCGATTTGCGTATAACTCCTTCTAGGTGAGTTGCCTTAACAATGTCCCACAAAATATGTATATATTAATCATTGGATTTGGATATAGATACCTGGCTAGTGGAAACACTTGTTTCATTAAATTAGTGCGATGAGACCAGGCATTGTTTAGTTGGAAACAATTAGGAGAATGTCACTATACCCAACCTTAAAGATCCCACGGATCAACAAAGTGAATTGCCTCGATACAAACCAACCACACAATGGACAATCCACGACACTATCCATAAGCATAACATCAAACCAAATATACCACAAAAGCTTCATATCATAAGTAAGGAAGTCTTATTCATACATAGTAGAAGAGAAACAAAAACGGGAGATTGAGAGGAGATAAGAACTCTGAAAACTTTACAGCACTTGAAGTGCCACAGACCCTTTTGGACGGCTCTAAAAGCACAAGAAAAACCAAAAGGACTAATCTTTCACTTTCATTTTCCCCCTCAACTCCTCTCCCAACTTAAAACGAACAAACACAAACAACTCATTGATAAAACCTCACCCGTAAGGAATGTGTATAGTTAACGAAATAGAAAGCATCAAGTAAAGGTACCTGATGACAGAATACTATCTCCTACCTACAAAACTTATGGGCACGTGATATTGAGGGGTTGTTCTTGCATCCAATTCCAACTACCAAAATCCTCATTGCCAATCTCGAAATCAAAATCAGGAAGCTCAGTGGGTTCATCATCTTCGAGTCCAAAAACTTCAAGATCTTCTATGCCGCAAAAATTATCCACCAGCTGCTCAAAATCATCTGCAAACAGTGTATCAAAGTCTCCTCCCAAGTTAAATTCCTCCATCACCCGCGGAAGCTGCAATACTTCATCAACAAATTCCATTGGATGTACCTCCTGCCCAACATCTGTCTTACAGGCTGTGGAAGCCAAGGTAATGAGATCGGGATTGGAGGATGGCACTGTGCAAGAGAGTGCACTCTCAGTGCCTTCTGAAGCAGCAGGTTTATCATCAGATGGAAAGGCTGTTTTAGAAGAGGACATATCATCACTCTTCTCAGGCGCTGCTGAGGCTTGAGCTTCGAATTCGTGCCTTTTAGCTTCATATGCCTTAGCAGCTTCCTCTGGGGTATTATAAGTGCCCAACCAAATGCGAGCACCCCGACGAAAGGGGTCTCTAATCTCAGCAGCCCACTTGCCCCATTTCCTCTGTCGAACACCCTTGTAACGAAAATTGGACTCCTTTCTCCTTGCATTCTCTTCAGTTTTCCCAGCTCCCTTTCTCTTTCGCACAGTATTGATACCAATGTTGCTATCCTGAGACGAACTCTCACTCTCAAGGTTAATTGGATGGGGCGTTTCAGTGAGAGGAAGATCAATTATAGACAGAAACATTTTTCTAGGAGGCTTCTCAGACTCATCTTCACTAGAAGATTCGTCAGTGGCATCAGGATCTCTAAAGAATACCCGAATTTTCCTCGCTTTTTTAGGTTCTTGCAAATAGGTTGTTCTCTTTTTCGCTGATTTTCTGGAAACATTGTTTATATCAATAGGACTCTTCACCATGACAGACATAGTTCTGAAGGAAAATGGAACCCTCATATAAACCCCTCAAAATCTGCCCAAAACACTACTAGAAATCCAACAAAATTATGGTAGGAATCTTCAAACACTATCAGGTAAGACCACCTCTCAAGGACAATAAAAGATTGAAAAACTGCTTTATGTGAAAACCCCCAAAACACTCTTCTCCAGAACAACTCCTGCAAAGAACAAAAACCCATTTCAGATGTATCAAACAGTACAACAAAATTGACACAGAAAAAAGCAGAAGATCTAGCAAAAATACCCACAGACCTTTTGGGTTTCAAGCACATAGAATTGGATGAGGAAACCAGATTCAACCTCTGCCAGAAACAGCAGAGAAGCATACAGCGAGCAGCAACACTGTTTCTGAACGATCCAAAAAGCGCTGACGAAGAGCTTGAAGATGAAGAAGAAAGCGAAATCCTTAACAAAGACCCAGTTGATCCCAATTCAGAACAAGCCGACATAAATTCGATACTCAACCACCCTTTTCCTCGTCCTGTTTTTTTCTAAGGAAACCAAGGGCACTGTTCCGAAAAAGAGAGCCAAAAAGACTATGAGAACCTTGTAGAGATAATCCTATGGATAGAGCTAAAGCAGCGGAAGAAACAACCCCTCGAGAAGCGATCTTTAAAGATTAAAATTCTACGGCCCAGATTTCTCTCTTTTTCTCTTTCTCTAAAATATGACAAAGATGAGTAAAGTTAAGTTATTACATATGTTTTTTTACAGGATCAATGACATAGATAGTTCATTCCTCTGAGTTAAAAGGATCCAACTAATAGAGATGATGCTTTGACAAAAGAAACAACCTAGATCTCTCCAAAATAGAAACCAACAGTTCTCATAAACAAAACGTAATTCAACCATTTAATGCATTAGAAACTCATAAAAATCAAACACTGAGAAACAGAAACAGAAGCATAATCATACCTTCTTTTGATTTTGATCTTGTTTCTGTTCTCTCTCTCACTCCCGCTCTCCCTCTCTCTCCTTTGTGCGAGGTGAACAGAGGCGGCGGGTGTATTTGATTGCTTCACTTGACACTGCTGAAGGTATGCCCTTTCCCTAGTTTATAGTTTATATACGCTTGAGCTAAGCGGTCAAAATGCCCTTTAAAGAAAAAAGAAAAAGGAATTAACGTGCGGAGATTTTTTAATATTATATTAATAGATTGACGTTAACAAAGCTATTGAACGGCATGACGTTTCGATCATACATAATGCATAATGCATGGCTTTAGTTAAACCGCAAATTTTACGGTCCTATTTTTAATTTTAAAACGATGTTTCCTTTATCTTATTATTTATTTATATTATTTTAGATATAATAATTGAATCTAAAGTTTATTCAATAATTAAGATTTAGATAAATATAAATTAATAGTAAGTTGAAAGATAATATCAATTCTTGAAAACAAAAATAGGCCCGTAAAAAAATCTTAGTTAAACACATCCAATGCCCATACCAATTGTCATACGTGCTGGTTAAATCAACATGCGGGATGTCATTATGCATAATTTTTTATGTAAGCCCATCTATTATGATTTGTAGAATGGAATGGATTCAAAAGGGATGAAATAGAATGGGAAGGAAAGGAATATAATGAGAATTAGATTGATGAATTTTTTCTTACATTTGAAATTCTCAACAAAATGGAATGGAATGCGATGTCCATATAATAAAATAATATACTTATTAAAAGCATTCTTAATTATTGGATGCAATTATAAGTTTAAAGGTTAAACAAGTACTTTTAATTAATGATAATTAATAAAGACATAATTGAATCGTAATTCTGCTATTTTAAAGATAAAATGAAATTTCCCTTTAAAGCTAAATAGTCAATTCTAAGGAATTGTCATTTAGCCTTTTAAAGACACTTCTAATTACAAGAAAAAGAGTGGAATTTAGAATTGTGATTTCAATTCAAGTATATTCTCACATACTAAATATGACAATAAGGAAGAAAAATATAAAATATTGTATATTTTATAGGTATAAACAAATCAAATTACTAATCTAAGCTCAACTCGACATTTAATTAAGTTCGATTCGAGAAAAGTTTATCCATGCTCGAACTCAAGCTCAAACTCGAGCTCCTTAAGCAATTGCTTCATAATACTTTATTCAACTAGTTCACAAACTTATTTGAGCTTAAGTTTGGAGTAAGTTAAGTTTGAGCCAAGTTTAAATATTAAGATTACTATAATTCAATAAAAAAAATATCTTTTAAAATCCAAGTTTCATTGAACTTAAACGAGTTCACCTTGAGCTTATTAGGTATCACTTTGAGTTGAGCTTATCACAACCCTAAAGATAATCTAATAGTAACAGATTGTCATATACTAGTTAGAAGTAACCAAACAAAACAAAATCTGTCACGACCTCAAAGATAATCTAATAATGACAGACCATCGTGTACTAGTTAGAAGTAACCAAATAGATATCCATTTCATTTGCTTATTACTTCTAAAGATTACATGAAGCATCAATATTAAAATAATCATAAAGTATCACAGATTTAATGATATAAAATAAAAGTTCAAATATTATTAATTTAATTAAATTACAAAACTTATAATGAAAGTTACCAAGCCTTTCTACATATCAAAATATTACATTCCTAAATAATAGAATTTCCTTATAACATATTCTTATTACAAAACAACAAGTTCTTACTTACCCTCCCCAAACCCACTACTATCATCCTTAGTGAGTTATTTACTAATATTACCCTTCAAGCAAATTATTTATTAACAAGCAAATACAATGCAAGCAATCAAAAGTATACAACAATATACAGTCATCCGGCATGTAGTTTAGGGTATAATTCCCTCCTATGACTTTAGGTTGGAGGTTAATAGTTTCACCAATGTCAAAAAGTCCAAAAATGTATATAAACTCTTAGCATAGCATCTTTGGCCACCATAATAGAAAAGCTATAGAACCACATTCTTAGCTTAAAAATTTACCCATGTTAACATAGTAATCAAGGGAAAATTCCCCTTGATCAATTCCATGAGAACTAAATGGGTATCATTCTCCCTGAACTCCCACAAGAGAACCAATCTCTTGATAGTCTAAGATAACCAAAGAGAAATATTAATCCTAGATCAAAGTTCATATCCTTGGAAGAAGGATCTTTCAGTTAGCAAAGGGAATCAAAGAACATATTCATCAAGGCCCATAACATAAGTCACAAGAGAAATGATATCTTGATTGGTCTAAGAAAGCCTAAATGGAATATTATTAAGAAATAAACGCCTTTCCTGACCACCAAATAATTAAAGACTAACCAAATCCCTAATCAGCCTCTAGATATATGCAAGCCCAAAACAATAGAATGGACACGGCCTCATCTAATGTATAACTATCCTCAAAGTCACTTAGTTTGCAATAGCAACAAAGGTTTTAGCCTTTCCATTCCCCGTGTGACAATGGTGGCAAATAAATAGAGTTACACAGAATGTTAAGTTCTTTTAAGTTTCGATATGCTTAGGATTTATTCATTTGTGATCAAACGAAAGATCGAACAAACATCACATCACAATTATCAACTATGTTCTCAAAAATAACTTTAAGTATCTTAACAAGCAAATCAAGCACATACTCTTCCCAAATACCCCATGCAAAGCCAATTAAAATATATATTTAAGGTGCAGCTAATTGCATACATGAGCAAGTGATACTCATTTTAGATACTCACCTGGCCTTGCTTCCTCAATCGTTGTATTAATCCTCAAGTAAATCTGAATTAAGATCACCTAGAAGAATACAATGAAAAGTAAATGATAACAATACTCGTCAAGAAAGCTTTTAGTTAAGTTTTTCCTTCTTCAATTTTTATTTATTAAATTTTTGGAGTTTTAAGGAGTCTTTTATTTGTCAAGTCATGTTATGTCTAAATACGCTTTTATCATATCATGTCCAAATTGTTCTTATCCGAAGTCCATGTCACAATCCAAAGACTACTTACTTATAGCAAGTCGTCATATACCACACGAAGATCAATGCTTAACTCCCTTGTCACTCATTACTCTTCCTACGTTATACAAGGCTTCTACTAGGAATAGGACCTAAGCTAATACTAAATAAAAGCAGTATAAAGGTAAAAGTATAAATTAAATTAACCTGAGTCTTACATTAGTAACTTAGATATTAACTAGGGACTTTAATCAACCGAAACACCCTAAAGTCCCCTCGTAATATCTAAAAGCCACTAAGTATCCTAAAAGTATTACAATACTTCACAATTAATATGTAAATAGCTAAATTAGGAGTCTAAATCTATAAACTATAGAAAAAGTTCTCTCTTGCTCTCCTTATCTCCCGCAACCCCTCTAAAGCAATCGGATACTGACCTTGAGCATACTCTTGCCCAATATAACAAAAAGATCCTATTGCTGCAAAAGAAAATTGTAGGGAAATAAGTTATACAGCTTAGTGAGTTAAACCCTCAACCATGCAACAAACATGGTTATTAAGCATTATACAATCATGTAAATGCATACACATACAATATGCCAAACATAATACATACAGTTAACCCAATGCTATATGTAACTAGAATTTAACACCTTTTGAAGTTAGGGTTGAAGATTTATCGCATCGTCAAACTTAAGTGCTATACTTGAACTCAATAATCTCATGTAAGACTCCATGTCTCAAGGAAAATAAATGCCAATGAGGTATACTTTTTAGAAAAAGAGTTCCAAGTATAGTTGTGAGGGGCGCATACAATCTACACTCACCCATAAACGGAGATCTCAAGACTAAACCCTTAAGCATGCAGTTGGCATCTCTGGTACCTAGTAAGCCCATGCCTTGGTAAGATCATGTCATACATATGTACTGTATTATAAACACATTTAATCTTAAGGATATACATATAGGAAGCAACCCCGACAAGGCCTCTCTTATCCCTATGTAGTGTGACAGCCGGAATTTTATAATACAATGCATACTATACATGTACCGATTAAGTTAATTGTGTTAGATATAATTAGATTCGTTTTCCTTGGTGATCAAGCAGTAACATAACATACATATATCCTACATTTAACTATCATGCAGTAATTAGTTTATTATTGAGCATTTATTTTTACTTCACACTTAAACAAGCAAATTTAGGCACATACGTATCTCAAGACCCCAACACACAATCAAGTTATTAATGTAACTAAGTACAAGCACAACCAAGTATAGAATCATAGGATTACTCACTATTAGGAGTCGTAGTAATCTATTGGTAAATTGATATCCTAATCCAAATCACCTGTAAATAGAATAATATTATTATTAAAGTGGTGTTTTGGATATAATTCCTGAGTATTTAGTTCTTTCGTTCTCTACGTCGTTTTAAGTTGTTGATTTTTAGCTAAAACTTCAATCGCATATAATTTTTTTTTGTTTTAGCTCCTATTTTTATGATCTTGTAGTCGATTTCTATCATTTTTGGATGTACTTTCACGTTATAACATCCGTTTTTGGAGATGGGACCCACATCTTACCCTACTTGTCAAGTCATAAACGTGAGCTTTTTAGTGAAAATAGCTCAATTTGATGTTGAGCCAAACATGGTATATTTTATAGGCTTGTTATTTGACTTTTCATGTTGTTTCCTTGAGTTAAAGGTTAAATTTGAGGTTATTGGGGCTTATTCTTTGTTTGGTTTGGGCCAATACTCCTAGGGCTACATAATAGGGCTATTCCTTGGATCCCTCTTTGAGGGAGATGAGTTTATTCTTGTATTTTACTCTTATTATTTAGTATTTTCTTGTTAATTAGTTTAGAATCCAGCAATAGGAGGGGTTAGCTAAAGCTATGTCAAGTTACTTAGGGCTCTATGTAGTTATTTTTCACTTCATTTATTTAAACAATCTCATCCTTGTGAAGTTTTCCTTTAAATCAACCTTAATTAAGCTTTCAGTATAAGTTTTCCCTAGCTTCATGGCCTTACCACAACCTAGGTTGGGAGTTTTGGGTTGGTTCTAATCTTACATTTAGTGTTTTAGGATGGTCCTTACTTATACTAACCTAGATTAATAGATCTTTCCATAATTTGCATGATACAAAGAAGATGATACCAACTTAGGTTAGGAGTTTATTTCTCTTCCGTTCTCAACTTCTTAAGAAAGATGTACTAATCATTAGCCTTAGATATGTAACTGGCGCTTTGGTTGGTTTTTAATTTGTTTTGATCTCATGGATGGTGTCATCTTGCTTACATTATGTTTCTTATGTAATCAAAGTCACTTCACACTTATCTTTTCTTATAAAGATTAATTAACTTGTTGCAATAGTTTAAGTAAGTCGTCAATCAATCAATTATTGACTTTAAGAAGACTGTTGACCATATCACTCTTATCTTTGTCTTGTAAATTTTAAGGGTTCTTATAAAAGAATATGATGGTATCTTATCAAAATTTATAAGCATAATAACAATGTTGAATAATATCTCTTAAATCTCTCTTAATGATTTTAGTCTATTTCAAATATATCTCTAAATTTTTCCTGGCGATTAACTGGACATGTACTAAAATTTTTAGAGAATGACAAAGCTCAAGCTCAAAATTGTAAGCTTAACTTAGCTTAAGTCAAGCTCAAGCTTTAAAATTTTAAGTTGAGCTCGAGTTTAGTACTATAGCCCTAATATGTTTACTCTAACCATCATTTCTTTCTCATGTACTATGTACCTTCACTCTATATCATTCAACTTCTAAATTTCAAATGCTAATGGAAAAGTCAATAGCATCAATATAGACCTCAAAAGGCTTGGCAAAATCTAGGAGAGCCAAGACAAGTTCTTTTATGACTACATTCTTTAAAGTGTCAAAGGCCCTTTGGCAACTTAAACTCCAACACCATGGGGCATTCCTCTTTAAGAGGTTTGTCAATGGTGTTGCAATTTCTAAATATCCCTTAATAAACTTCCTATAATAGTTCACCAAGCTTAGAAATGATCTTAATTCAATAGGTTTAGTAAGCTCTCTCCAATCTTAGAGTACTTGAATCTCCCCTTCATCCACGTAAATCCAACCTCGTCTAACCATGTGGCCTAAGAAAGTTATTTCTTCTCAAGTGAAATCACACTTCTCCCTTTTTACATATAATTTGTTCTCCCATAAGGCTTGAAACACCAACCTCAAATGCTTCACTTGTTATTCCATCAAGTTACTATGCACCATGATATCATCTAAGTATACTACCACAAATCAATAATTAGTATTCTATTCATAAGAGTGTAGAAGGTTACTAAGGCATTGGTGAGCCCGAAAGGCATAACAAAGAATTCAAACACACCATACCGTATCACACAAGCCATCTTTGGTTCATCACCTTCACTAATCATCACCTAGTGGTACCTTGATCGTAAATCAAGTTTAGAGAAGTATTGAGCTCCACCCAATCGATCAAAAGGATCTAATACCAATGCAATAGGATATTTATTCTTCATGGTAACTTTATTTAATGCCCTATAATCAATACACAGACAAAGGGAGCCATCGTGATTCTTTTAGAATAACACTAAAGCTCCACAAGGTGCTTACAAGGGCTTGATATAACCGGCTTCCAATAACTCCATAAGTTGACACCTTAATTCCTCTAACTCTTGAGGAGACATGCAATATGGCACACATCATGCCTTAGACTTGAGAAGTCGTAACAATTCCGTCGTTTAAACCAACTTAGGCTAGAAACTATCATCTTAGCTGCTAACATAGGTATAGTCTATATAAGGCAAACAATGACTCAACTCGCTTTGAAATAGTCAGATGAACACTTGTATTACGTAAGACCTGTAGAATAATACTTTACAAAATACATTTTTTTCATATCAGTAGATAGATTTGTTCTTATACATAACCTTTTGTACATTAAAAGTTCTATAGTTTTCAAAAATCTCCATAGGAAAATTACATTACATATATAGACATAATAGCAAGCCGGTGAAAACTATAAGGTTTCCTAGGAAAACCTTATAATCCTTTCACAAAAGAAAACCAAAAGTATTATAAGCTTTGATCCATTCATTAGACTTTATCACTTCACTCCCCAACTCGTCGAAACTAACCTATAAATAACTATATTGAAGCATCTTTTGATACTACTCTGTAACTACAAAACAATTTAATGGGATGTGAGCTCAACTAGCTTAGTAAAAAAGGGATAAAGTCATGAGAATACATTAACAAGCATGATTGTTCAATCCTTAATTAAATGTAAATGTAATAGACAAATGTTATAGCATCTCACAATGTCTAATTGGCTCATTGTAAAGTCAAAGTAAATCCGTCCACTCTAATCTAGATTTCAACGAGTTTTAACCAAATACTATTAGATTAAATCCGAGCTTATGTAATGGAGACAGTTCTCCTCTGTAGACAACATTCGAACTACAATTTCCAATCTTGCTATGACCTACTCTCTTGTCACTTAGTTCGATTAAGAGTGGGAAAATGATCATTTCTGCTATCTTCATCAAAGTGTTAGTATTTAATCTAATAACCTAATTGTTACCCCTATTGGATTATCGTAAATGTCAGTATGTCTTTAATCAATTCAAGATTAGTCCGGTTTATCAGGTGAGCAATCAAGTTCATACACATAAAACATGATATATCAAATAGAAAGCAACACTCGAAGTTCAACTCCCAATCACCACTCAGTATCCCAATCACACACATGGAACACGCACATACAATCTAATTACAATCACAAAAAAGCATTCTTACTCCTCAAAGTATCCTGACATGATACTTCAATATGTCATAAAGTATAGATCTTAACTTACCTGTACTTTTAGCAATTACTCTTAACTATAGCCTCCTTATTCTTCACTTATCCCTAAAAATATATAATAGGTTAGCTTTCAAGCTATAATTCATTAATCATTAGTTTGTTTTATATGCTTTTGGTTGTTTAGTCATAAATTTTATAAGTTATTTTCCCTTAAAAATTGTGATTTCTTGATCGATTAATGATTTTCACAAGTTTCTTCAATTGGCCAAATCCTCTAAGCTATCATTTGAGTAGTTTTATAGTAGTTTTCTTTATTGTAAATCCTCTAAGTTTGGTCTGAGTGTATTTATAATAATTCCCTTTAGTTCAAAGATCCTCTAAGTTTGTCCCTAAGCTATTCAAGGGTTATTTATTATATTGATTTTATCCTCTAAGATAATCACTGAACTCTTTTAGGGTAAGCCCTTATTATAATATCATCTTAGCTACCCTTTGACCTTGTTATCCATAGAAGTTTTAATAACATTATCATCGGGCTAATCCTTTGCTTCCACATTTATTTTGTAATTTTTGTCTCTAACCTACTCTCTAGGTATCAATTTAATGCATTATTCATTACCAAAATCCTCTAAATCATCATCTATCTTTTATTAATGTCCTATAATAAGTTTATTTACTGACTTTCTTCCGACTTACAATTATAAAGTCAGTTTTTAAACAACAAGTAACACTTGAATACACCTTCCTTAGCTTCATGTCTTCACAATTCATCAATTGTTTCAAATTCACTAAACTAGTTAAATATCAACTTCACTATTTAAGGCCAACTACCAACTTCCCTTAACTCCTTACTGTATCAATCAATCTAATCACTACAGAACAATATCCATACCCCAAATATGATTCAAACTCGCTATCTAAGTAAGATTATTAAAAGAAACACATTATTTCCACTAAAATACACTATTTTAGGCATCGTTTTAAGCTCAAAAATCAAACAAAAATACGAAAATAGTATTATGAAAAAATTTAACATAGCAATTTAGTGTTAACTTAGGATAGTTTATAGAAAAAATTTGAAATAGAAACTACATCATTTACCTAATTTATTTTGACTTTGAAAATCATTCGATTTCTTTAATTTCTTAAAGACATATATTATCTACTAAATTTATAGAAATTGATATTTTTCCTAAATTCTATATACAAAAATATGTAAGAATAAAATTTTTCATAATTTTCTAAGCATTTTAGTATTTTTATAAATTTTTACAAAATCAGACAAGAATGAACACCCACTGAAAAATTAGCCCTCAGTCACCAGCGACTACTCCCTCCTTATTGGAGAGGGTTTTTAGAATCTTCTCAATCTATTTTGATGAAAAATGGATTTTCTTCTCCCTCTTCTTGCAATTGCCCTTATATATCAACCTTAATTTTGCATAATCACCTTCCTTAACTCCTAAACACTTATCACACACCCTAAAATCCAATTCCCAGCTGACCATGAGTTTTTTATAATTTTTTAATGATTTCTTTATTATTTTCTTAAGTATTTTAGCCTAAAATGCATATATTAGGGTATTTTAACTAAATACGGATATATATACATACTTAAAAATTACACACAATGTGTACATATACATTATATATGTTATTTTTTGTCCCATATAAATTTTATTACATATATAATTTATCTTTAAAAGTTTACAAACTAATAAAACTTATTTTACGCAATTACAATGAATAATACGTAATATAATTAAATTGTACAATTTTAGCTATACTATTATTATTTTATTATATTTTTAATATTCAGGTCTACAGGGTCTCTTCGACTAATGTCTCAAGCATATATATAAAATTTTAGGTTAATCAAGTTAATTTTACTAATACCTTAAATTTACCCATTTGTTTGCTATTAGCTAAAATACAGGACTCACACTACAGCTACAAGAGATTAGGCTCCAAGCTCTAGTTCAATTTTATGATCTACTTCCCTCCTCAAAGGAAGTTTCTTTGGTAACTTAAGAGGCATAATATCTGCAAATTTATCCAATAACTCCCTACTTAAGATGGAACTTGTACTTGTTTCCCTAATTCATCATCCATCTCTAAGGCTGCTAGATTAATTGTTTCATTCCTGTTCTATCCTTTAGCCACTTGCATCATTGAAAGAAACTTAGTGGCTTCACCCGTCTTACGAGTCATAGGTGTCACACATTGGGCCCTCTCATTAGGAACAATTAGGGTATCAATCTTGTAAAGGAACTTCATGCCAATAGTAAATTCAAAGTGGTCAAAGGGAACCACTTCGATGGACTCCTTCCTTTACTACCCACTAATGCAAAGATCAACTTCTTTAGCAACCTCGATAGTTGATACTTCCTTAGAGTTTATCATTTTAAGCCAAGTCTTAGCCTTTTCAACCCTCAACCCTAGCCTCCTTCCTACTACAATCGAGATGAAGAGATGGGAAGCTCTAATATCCACTACATTCAACTTCATTCTGACAACCAACACATCTATATATATTAATCCCCAATGCTTCTCAATATCTTTGGTCTTCATGGTGCCAAGAATCATCGGTGATCCTAATTCCCAATTGAGCCTTGCCCCCTTCATCCAAGCTTTGATCATCTTCTAATGCTGCCAACTTCCCCTTTTTTAAGCATTCCCAAGCATAGTGTAGCCTGTCACAGAAGTAACATTTCAACATGTGAGGCTTTCTTGTCTCACCACCTTTATCCTCAATCTTTCCCATTCCTTTGAAAGAACTACTTCGTTTCTCTATGTCAGCACTATCCTTCCCCTTAATTGAAGGGTATTTTAATTCCATCTACTTGAATTCCATTAAGCTTTCAACCACAACGATTGCCTTAAAGATACCCTCCACTTCTCATCTCTCTAACTCTACTCTAGCCTAATCCTTTAGTTGATCAAGGAACATAATAAGGGCATCACTTGCATTAAGATCAAGAATTTCCAACATCAACTCTAAAAACTCTCACACATACTGCTTAATCTCACCTTTATGAGTAAAATACCGTAGCTTCACCTTTACCTCCTTAGGAGCATTATAAGGAAAGAACTGACCTTTGAATTCCTAGACAAAATCAGCCCATTTATGGATTTTGTTAACCTTTGTATGCCACAATAGCATTACGGCGTCCTTCAAATACATGGCAACAATATGGATCTTGCTCAAGTCATCTACTAGCCCTATTGCCTCAAAGTACTACTATAAACCCCACAAAAAGTCGTCAACTTCTCAAGTGACTCTAATCCAATTTAAAGGGTCAAGCTTGGGGACATCAATCATATGAGTAGGCTAAATAGTCACACCATTAGTGGTCTTGAGGTCTTCAGTTTCCTTATAGATGGCCACAATCACAGCATCCATTTTGGCTTCATATGCCTCTTCCTTAGCTTCAAATGCACCCATCTAAGCCTAAAGAATACCTTACTTCTCTTCAAGCTACCCATCACGTTTTGTCAATTCCTCCAAGGCTTGGTTTGAAGCCCTTCCTCTAGCCCATCCATAGTCGTATCATAGTCATCCAATTACTCATTGGCTTCAATTCAGCCTTGTCCATCTAAGTGCCAAGAGAATTCGATGAATCCTTAGAACTGGCTCTATCCCTGGTCATTCAGTAATCTCCTTAGTAAGCCACCTTATCGACAATGGAGTTGTTGTTCTCATTTCCAGCACCATCTTCCCCACTTATGTCTTTCTTGGCTCTAATACCACCTATCATGGGTGTATTCCTTCAGATGCTTTCATGTGGCACTTAGCGATCTCGACCCTATTAAGAAAGGCTAAATTTAGCTCGAGAATACACCCCAAAGCTTTATAGAGAAAGTAGAGAGAGAAGCTTTGCATATAAAATGAATTCCTCATAGTGACTAAATGCTTTACAACTAAGAGAATTATCCCTATATATATAAAGGCCTATGGAAATGGATGGCTAAAGTTACATCAATCTAACGATTATAATTTATTTTCACTTACCACATTTACCTACCTTACCTACTATAGTACAATAAATCTAAACTCCTTTAGAATCTTTTGAAACCATCTTGATTTTAGATACCACTAAAATCTTCTAAAATAATCTTGATTCTAGAAAGTTTCACTAGACCGTTACTTGGGATCTGGACCTTGGGCCTCTTGCATAAGTGGGCCTTAAATAACCTCCCAAATTCAGTCTGTACTCGAGAATTTTATTTTCCCAATGGTTGATAATGCATAAGCCTAGTGGCATTGCTGTGGACAAACATCTAATTTCTCTTGTGCGTGAGTTCATAGAACGATTTGATTGCGCGTGTCACCGTAGCCTTGCTGAAATATATTTAAAATACTACAATTCTTAATGGCCAAAATGAAATTGGATTTTATTGCATTACTGTTCAGTGCATGTTTAAGTTAGGAGAAAAGCGTGCCCCATGAAATAAAAACGTTCAAGCCATCTTGTAACATGTCATATGATAAAATTTCAAGAAATATCATATCTCGTTCTCCAACAACGCACGGTGAGGATTTATAAGAGAAATAAAATTGTCAAAAAGAAGTCATGAGATCATTTTTTTTTAAACTTTTTTCTTTCTTTTTTTTTCGGCGCAATACATTTTGATATTTACCACCTTATTCTAAGTAACTTCCCAGAAAAAATAATAACTTATTCTACGCAACTTTTCACTAAAAACAATTACAAATGTTCTATGAAATAAACCTGAAGTAACTACAAGAAAAAATCCAAATGGCGATAACTTTAATCAAGGGTACATGGATGAGGGAAATTCTTTTCACACTTCATTGAGAACGATGGGATATTAAACTTATGAAGGGTGTCCTTGAGCGAAAACTTCAGTTCAACACCATGTAAATGCAACTAAGGACACATCTAGTCCCAGTCTGCATATTCATAGCCTTTACACTAATTCAATGTCCTTCACATCCGAAGATCATGCGGGCCCTGAACGGTGCTCCAGTGCTCCTATCATTTGTTGCTAGTAAGTAGTAATAGTGGGTGATCTCTCATCGACGGGATTGTTTCTTCCGATTCCATTTTTTCGCTTAAGGAAGTCTCACGAAACTCGTTCTTTGCAACACATTTTCCACTTATGGTAGAATATAATGCCTAGACTAATCTTTTATATATATATTTCTTTTTTTTTTACCAAAACAATGGCAACCGATGAGCAATGGAGTGGCAATATATGTGATACTCGGAAGAGAAAAGGTAGGGTGCACCAGATACCGAGACACCCTTGTATTAATATGCACCGGGCAAAACATGAGGGCTCATGCACCAACTTTACAAGCCAAAGGGGGGATTGATTTCATTTATTTTTCATAACACCAAATACAGAAGTAAGCAACGATATAATAGATGACAAATTCAATCAATACCAATTGCATAAACTTTTGTTCTTTATTGACTCATGTTTATATCCGGATGCTATTGGATATCTATAATTGGACAAACAGCTGAGATGCTTTATGTTGATTGAGAAATCACTGTCAAGATGTATCGTGCATTCTGCTCAACAATCGACCCAGAACAATCCAAACATCACTCATTCATTGCTTGCAACATTCTTGTACAATATGGCAAGTGATCCTCAAAACGCATTTTGAGAACATTTGTTACAAATAGAGAAAAGAGAAATTGAAAGGCGGCCTTAAACTGGGGCCTAGTTACCCAAACATTGACACTTGCTACTCTCACAAGCAAAGATGCAATCTACTCTCACAACTAATCATGCACGCAGGAGGGAAAAAATAATAATAATAATTACACGTTATCGTCGAAATGGCAATTAAAGATCACTGGATACCTATAGGTGCTCGATCATCTGGTCCCGCAAGAATAATCTGATGGAGGAAAAAGGAAAAACATTTAGAAGGCATCTTGGTGGGAAGAAATATAGTTGACAAAGTAGTGAAAACATGTGACAGGGAAAGTGCAATGAAGCTTACATTACAATCAAAGGCAAACCGCCTGGCAAGCATAATTGCAGCATTCCTTTCTCTTTCTGACTCAAAAGCTAGTACAAATGTGACTCCTTTCTTAGCTTGCCAAAAAACCGCCTGTGCAGCAGCATTACCACCTCCTCTAACCCCACAAATCTGGACAAAAGACAGACCAATACAATAAAATGGCAAACTAAGTATAATCTTAACAAACACGATAACCAGTAGGGAAAATATTTTATATTATAAAATGTTTTGGTATAATTCTCATCTACTTAAAATATATAGTTGAAATTATAATTTCTGTATTTTGATAACAAGCATGTGTAAATAGAAATATCATACAAAGTAAGAAAGAAATCCTGCATATGAGGGAAGCAGTTTGATGACCAGTCAGTTCCTAAAAATGTGTTCCTTTTTGCACAGTTCTTCACAAGAGAATTTTCAGGAACTCTAATACCTGCATAGAACTAGAATAGTATTCTTTTGCTATGGTTGTCTTTTCTTTAGAAAGCTTCATTCTCATTTTACCAACATGAAGGACGTGAATAGATTCTGAGGGATGTTCCATGCCATTCATCTGGCTGACTACCACCTGCAAAACAGATGCATGGAAACAAAAAGATATCCAGTTGAGACGGTTAGGGTACATGGCCATCCTATTGCCAAAAAAAACTACATAAATAAGAAAGTGGAATGTTAAAGAACTGTACTTGAACACTGCATGCAGAGTACATATCAATGACAACTTCAAACTACAGACACAATTGATATTAACTATGGAACTTCTGTTGAGATAAAAGGCATATATCACATCAGAGCAAAAGAATAGCATTAGAACATGGCTTCCTGGTAATGTACATATGCCCGTCTCTTGCTCCAGGAAAAATCTAAACACTGAAATAGAAACCTGCAGTCCAGTGTAAATAAATGCTTTCCCTGGGTTACGCAAGTCTAAGCACTAAACTTATACACAAATGCATTAGAAGCATTGAATAGAATTTAGAATGGCATACATTAAATTCAGTGTCATGTTTCCGCACAAGTGCCTCTACGTAACTTCCCAAACCAGCAGCTGCAATAGAAAAATAAGAGCTGCTCCTGAGTCTAGTTCAACAAAAATGCATGTAAATAGCAGTCGGAGCAAACTGATTGATAACACACCTGGATCGATAGGACCAGTTGTTGATAATGTTATTTGTTGGCCATTCACAAGAATTTCAGCTTGCAACATTCGCCCAATATCAAATGGTTCTGGAGCATAGACCGATTTAGTAGCACCTAACATATTCGAATAATGTACATGTTAAGTAAAGATCACCACTGGATACACCTGGACAGAAATCAGGGCAAACCATAGTATTTTTCTAGGCATATTGAAACCTACATTGGATATACGGTCATGATAAGCTTAATTGCAATAGTAGGACCAAAATACAAATCATGTCAATTACCACTTACTTATTCGCACATTTTATCATGCATATTTATCAATCCAGCTATGAATTGCTTAACCAAAAGTGATGTAGAAGGAAATAGTAATTTTGAAATACAAAAGGCGAGAAAAGAGTTTCTTAATCCAAAGAGACAATAGAGGAAAAGCTTGCTTGCCATAGAAACTCAATACTGCTTTCATTTCTTAAGTTTATTTTGCTCTAAGGAATTACCCTAGATTTTCATTTTTGCATGTGGAAGCATCGTCACTACTAGTCAATACACCACTTATTTTACTGGCAAATGAAATTGCTATTGTCGAACATCATTTTGATTCCTGCGGGTATAAAGATTCAGTTGTGAGAGTCCCGCATATACAACGTAACAAATTACACTACATGTAACTAAGGAAATAATTTGACTTATAAATACAAGATGATTAAGAAAGATAGAATAGGAAAGAAGAGTAAATAGTTTTGGTAAGACTCCAACACATAATAACAAATGAAAAAGCACAATGACATCAAACTCTACAATAAAAGAAAAACAAGATAGTGTTCTTGATATTGAAATAGGATTTCGATAGAGTAACAGCATTACGTAGAATTCGTCTCTTGTCCAAATGAAGAAGTAAACGGAGAATTTATGAAAAATGGTAATTGATTTGATCCATTAGATTATGATGATAATCAATTACTAGAGTTGAATCCTTCTCTTAATAATCTTGAGATGAATCTCTTTTGTAAGCTTAGGCTTAAATGATCTTTTTCAATTAGTATGAGCCAAATCAAGAAAAGTTGAATCGAACGGATCAATCTAATAGGCTCTATTCTAAACCCATCATACCAAATCTTCTTTGATTATTCTGAATTCTTACAGACTTGACTCTTTGATCCCTAACACATTAATCTAAAAAATCAAATCCATTTCGATTATTAAGTCAAAGGCCCAAATTCAAATTTAGCCCTCTACATTTTGTTCTCTGATCAAATTCTTTCAAACAAAGTCAAAGGAATTTAGACATCAAATAAGCCTTTCAACTAGCTCTAATACATGTACACTATTGAATAGCTGTGCCACTGCCGCCACATTCATTCAAGAATTGGCTTAGTGCTCTAATTCGTAGCACCTCTTATTTGTGTGTCATACCTTGACTGAATTGAGTTATACATTGCCCCCATAGTAATATTGAAGTAAATCTTCTTTGAGTTATCTATTTCTAAGCCAATTCATTTCTTCGATTTAGTCTTCATGAGTTATTAGTTTTATTGAGTTGAATTCATATGCTAAGTTTACATTAGCAATCACATTAGGCCAACTCCATATATCACTGCTGTATTGATTTTCTTCTCATATAAAAGCATTCATCTTGTAATATCTTCACATATAATGTAAACACCTTATGTTAACCAAATTCTATTTGTTGCACTATGACTAATAAGCTCGATAATCTTGTTAACTGGTTAATGGGCAGGAGTCAAGGGGACAATGTTCCTTATGGGGTTTTCAAGCAACACCCTAAAAGCTAAACCAATTTTTATCTTTACTTAGAAAATTCCTTCAAGAATACTTTAAAAAAACATCCTTATCAACAACTGGCCTTCATTTATTAATCATACTAGGGAGTCAATAAATTCCTTCAAAAATACCATAGTATTGGGGAAAATATTATTTATTCCCAAAATCTCCTTCTACTCCACTTACAAATTCCTTCACTTGGTTATAGTGAACTGGACAACACTTGAATTCAAATTCAAGCTTTCCCATATTTAATTCATGATTAAGCCCGTGCCTCACTATTGGCAGTTTCACCAGCCTTTTATCAGAAAGTGCACTTTAACTGGAGAAGTGATACATTTGATCCTAACCCATTGTCATATAATTCAAATACAATAGTCCACTTATCATCCTCATTTGCTGGAAATAATCTGCATTTTAGCATGATGAAGTCACATCAACATATTTATTTACAATTAATTCCATCATCCAGTGATAGCATTTTTCTTCAATCAAAGATGACATTTAGGATCACATTTCAAAGAGCCTAAATCAATCCAGCCTAAAATAAATTAACATTATTATGTTATTCACACACTTCACCATGAAGCCAACGTGTATAGAGTAAAGTTTATCTTAAAAGATATTCTCTTATTATCTTTTTTTTTTTTTATTCCTATGCACCATGTATCATATCCTCTTTTTCATTTGTTGGTACCATACTTATTGCTATTGACAATTGTAGACTTTCTTTGTCATTACCCACAAGGGAAAAAAAAAACCCCTTATCATCTCTTCTTTCTCATTATCTGGCCATCAAAACCCTCAATGTAGCCCATATTGATAATAGCTACCCTCACCATTTCCTCTATTCCTTCTTTTCACTATCCACCTTTATTTTTTCTTTTTCTTCTTTCTACACAACATACCCTCAAATTCAATCTTTTTATTTTTAATTTCTTTTAATATTCTTCTAGCTTTAACATTCCTCCTCTTTAGACTATCCCTCTCTAGCAGTGAAACCCATTTTGTCACTTCATGTTCAGTGTCTGTGAAGCAAACACAACATTCCTCCTCTTTTATATTATTTATCATTTCTTCTCTCTCCCTCTCTTTTTCAATTCTATAGCTTCATAAACACCCCTTCTTTTATTTTTCTTCAATCCCTTCCACTCACACCCAGTATTTTTCATTAAGTTGATTCCCATTCATTTGCCTCCTCCTATCATTCTTCTATATCCTCTCTCTTTATTTCAGCAAAGAATACATCCTTCATACGCTCTTCACACTTGGAAACACTATTATATTTTATTTTTAAGCTCATTCATTATTTAGTCTGCCACATATCTCCATACATGCAACACAGCTTCCATTTATTTGTTTCACTTATGCCTTTTCTTCTTCTTTTTTAATTTTTCATACAAATAAACCTTGTCCATCCTTCAAATATGATGTAAGCTTGTTGAATTTGAGATAAGTCGCCCAAAAAATGGAAGTAAACACCTACAACTGCTAATATATACATCAACTTGCATGTTTTAACTCTCACAACCTCGGATGTGGTTACTCGAGTAAACTGAGTTGAACAGAGCTCAGGTCAAATGCCTGTTAGTTGCTGGTCCGTCATGGGGTTCGACTCAAACTTGGTTGGCAAAAGGTGTGGAGCTGCTCGGTTTTGGTATGTGGATGAAGTACAATTGCTGTTAGTGCTCAAGTGGACAGTAGCTTGATGCTCGGATCTCTGCTGCAACTCAATGTTATTATGAAAGAATTGCTCAGTTCTTAGATGTAGATGGTGTATGGTAGTTGCTTGGTGTTACCTTATCATGTACAAAAATTGTGGCTAGCCCTATTTTTTGGGTTTTTTTTTTTTTATTACAATTCGGGTCTGTTATGTGTATGCAGTCTACAGTCGATAAAAAATTGTTACCAAGTGCCATTGAGCACCCTCGTCTACTGCAACTCCTATCATGTTTCTAAAATCTGAAAATATTGACTACAACTACACAAATCTAAAATCATTTCAACATGTTCATGTATCTATACATAATGGCTTTTTCCTCTCATCAAATGAGCAATTGAAAATTTTTCTTCAACAATTTCTCATTTCTAATACTTTCTAAAAGAAGCTCATTGGTAGGATTAGTTATATGACCTTTCTTTAGGAAGTCTCCAACAACAATCCTAGGTGATGAAATCTTTCTTTTATCGGACTTAATGATGGAATTGAAATTTTAATTCTTGGATGAATCGGTTGACTTGGAGAATAAATGAAGTTTACGAACTATTTTTGGCCAAAGTTGGCCCTTGTTTAATGCTTCTTCCATAAAAACTCATTGCTATTTCAGTTTAAGATTGAACACTAGATAAATCCTACAATTTGATACATAAAAGGCCATCCTCTGGCAAGCTAGCAAATCTAAGATGTTGAGACTTTTGTGTATGAATCAAATCCATGCATTTTCCTTTAACTCTAATCTTTCTTCAAGCATCTTGTGTATGAAAATTTATTTCAATGATAGTCTAAGCTTGCTCTTTGGTTGATAATGAAATCCCGAGGTATTGTCATCATGCGTGTTAGGTGTGCTCTTCCTTTGCTCTTGATAAATGCTTTATTGCCTTTTGAGTTAATAACTGAATAGATTGAACTTGGAATTTGTCGAGCATGACAAGCCAAACTTCCCTTTTCTATTTCTACTACTTGATCTTCTTTCTTTGATAAGATATGATCCAATGGAGTAGGTAAACTCCTCAATAAGACTAAAACCTCTTCAAATAATCAAGCATCTGAAATTCAATAACAAGCTTCCAAAACCTCCAACTAGTTTAATCATGTCCTTTCTATACATATTTTGAATAGACAAGACCTTTGCATGTATGAGTTTCCTTTTCTTGACTTCAATAAGTATATATTATTGTCTTGATCAAGTAAGCTTCTTTTCCGTTTCCATCTAGATTTTGTTTTACTCTTTTATCTATAAACCCTTACTCAAAAAACTGTATCTCTTTTCCTTTTAGGTGGTCAAAGTAAAAGAATACATATCCAGTAACATGAGAAAGAGAGTGGTGTACCTAGTAGCTATTAAAGGCAAATAGAATCACCCAAAGTTCCAATCGCAGTACCGATGGTGTTTCTTTTATTGTGAAGGCGGGCGGAACCACTTAAAGATCCAAGCATGGTTCCAATAGTGTTCCATCCGTAGACTGGGAAGCTAATAAAACCATTGTGGAATTCTCTTGTTGGAAGCTTGAAGCCAGAAGGTCACAATTGTTGTTCTTGACATCTTTATTACACAACCTAGATGTGCATGCTATTCACTTGATTTATGATTCCTGTAACTCTTTTTATTCAAATTAGTCTCCAAGTGTATTTATACACCATTAATCCATGCATTCCTCTCCCCTTCCTTTTCTTTTAAATTGTGAAACTAACATTTCCTTATTGTACATATCCTATAGATATCGTACTTAGGTCACATATGCTCACTCTAATGATCTTCATAAAGCCAATTTCAAATTCATAATGTAAATTGAACATAAGCATGAGATGTGAGGGCATGAGGGCATGAGTGCACAGCTGAAACAAACCTCAGAACATGTGAGCTAAACACACATGAACTAATCATAAATCTTGAAACGTGAGCATAAGAGAGTTGAACATGAGCCTTACACATAAAATGAACTAAACATGGGCCTTAGACATTATTAACACATGAGAGTCGAGAGCAAGCCCGTAAACTTAATCATGTGTAGCTATGAACTAAACAAGTGAAAGTAACATAAGGCTTTCATATGAGTATAAAATATGAATTTGAATGTATGCATTGAATCATGAGCACAAAGGAGTTAAGCACGAGTCCCTAAACTAAGTACACATGAACTAAATATAAGTCTTGCATATGAACACATGAGAGTCGAACACTTGAGTTCATCATAACTCCTTTGTCATGAGCACTTGAGAGTTAAAAGCAAGTCAACGACTTAAGCCACACGAAGCAATTATAAACCTAGCGCATGAACATATAAGAGTTAAACATTTGAGTTAAGCCTTTGACATGTACACTTGCAAACTTTTGAAATAAGTATATATGGGTTGAACATGTAAATTGAATATAACACTTTCAGTATATAAACTAAACATAAGTCTTGTCATGTGATACGAATACAAGCCTTAATACATAAGTTTTAAGTATGATTGAACATAAGAGTTGTATATAAGTGTTGAATATGATAGTGAACACAAATTTGAACATCAAAGTTGAATGCTCTAAATATGATTTAACATAAGAATCGAACATAAACTCTAAATATGAGCCTTAACCATGGCGTGAACCTTGAGCTTGATGTGAGCCTTAAATACAATATAATCCCCAAACGTAATATGAGCCTTAAATATGAAATAAGTCTTGAACATGATATGACATAACGCTTTAATACGATGTGAGGCCTGAGCACAACACAAGATCTAAGCACGACATAAGACTTGAACATGACATAAGTCTTAGCATCATAGGTTAGGTATGATACTTGAAATGTGAGCTGAATGTGATTAGTTGAATCATACGTCTTTTCAACATAAATGTGAAGAAATATTCCCCCATTACATGAGTTGCTAAAAAAGGTATTCTCTTAAATCAAAGCATATTTTATTCTTAAAGACTTAACGCACTTAAGAGTAATGCCTTAACTAAACAATACTATATGCAGTAGGAAGCAAAGGCTTAACATAGTTATGCTAGTGTTAAGTAATCATGAACTTTAAATTTTAGATTAACATAACTTTGAGACTGCTTAAACTTTTGGATTTAAGAGACCTCTTGTAGAATAGATGTAATCATGAAACTATTTAGACTCATAATCTAAGGAGGTCTCTTTTAAGATAGGTATAATTGTGAGATTACTTAAACTTAGTGATCTAAAGAGGTCTCTTATATCATCTCGTATTAAGGCGAGACTTTTTGCTTGCTAATGATAATATATTAAAAATCCCTTTCAAAAAGTGTTCAATCGCACATATGCAATGATAATAGTACTAATTGCCTAAGATCAATAATTTTTCTCAATTAGTCAAAAATGTATTTCCCATTACTTAACTATATAATAACGCTTATCAGGGTATTACTTCAATTAAAGTGTCAATATATCGATGTGTTTATCAATGAGATTATCTCCACTATTTGATAGCAAAAAAAAATCTGGATCAACTGGACAGTATAATAAATATACAAGATTCCAATAGCTTATTTGCAACCCAAGAGACAATGCTCTTACAGGCCATACATATGAGCCAAATTCACCATCATGTGCTTAGGAATCTAAGCTCTTTATCATACAGCAATAATGTGTAGACTGGATGCCATATTCACTACCAATTTTCTTTTAAACAATCATGAGTCCAAATGCCTTCAATGAGATGTAAATTATTCTATAAGATTAGCCTTATGTGCTTAGGAGATAAGTCTTTTACTTAACAGTAACAATAGCAATAAAAAGATACAAATAGACACAATCATGTTTTACAAGATAATAATATTAGTAATAGAAAAAAAAAACTTCTTTCATTTATAAGAAACAACTATTGCTTCATTTACATGAAACAAGAAAAGAAGAGAGAAAATCTCTTCCAAAAACATCCTATACATTCCATCCTATGAATTTGATTGATCCTGAGGGAAGATTAACATATCAAGTATAGATTTTCTTTGTGAGAGATTCCAAAAATTCTTTTAACTTCAACTCCAAATCATCATCTAATCCATAGACTTTTAAAGTTCAAACGAATTTCAACGAATGCACCTTAACACTCTCTTTCTTTCCATTAAAAAAAATTCAAACTCACGTAATCCTTTGGATAAGGTTTCATAGCGATGCATGAATAGTATGGAAGTTTCAATTCCAACACACTTAATGGATTTTGCCTGTATTTCCCTTATGTACACATCCAAATCCTTTTGTCACAAATGAAGCCCTTTGAGTAGATATTATGTCCTTATTGCCATTGCAGAAGCAGAGTTAGTGAATTTCACAAGCATAAAATTCATTGGAGCCGAATTCATAGGAATAGAATGCACAAATTCAACAATTGTAACACGTTAAGTAGCACATGAAGATGATAAACCTCCAATCTGAATTCCTTGATTTCTCATTTCAAGTGAGGAATATTGTGTAGATGCAGGCTCCACCACAGGAAGTTGTTCCTTAACCCTAGGAGTGTTTTGCTTGCCAATAACCAGGAGGTTAAGTAGCTAAGGAGCTTATGTAACATATTACCCCACATTGGAGGGACTCCAAGTAGTTACCCCTTATTGTATAGTAGCAAAAGCAGCCAAAATAGGTATATATTGAGCAAACATCTCCTTGAATTCATTCAAATTCTAATTAGTTTGTTGAAGCTCTCACACCAATTACGAATTATTGGAGACATCTTCCTAAGTACCATCTCCTTGATTTGTATGTCCAACTAAAGGTGGATTTTGGTCATTAATAATAGTAATATCATCTTGTTCCTGATTACTGATGTCCGTAGGATCAATAGGTCTTTTTCATGGAGGCACCATGATACAAGTGTCAAAGTCTTCCTCTCCAATAGAGTCGCCAAAAAATATAGGTGTAAAGATTCAGATATAAGAGTCACATGCGTGCTACGTAATAAACAGCACTATACATAACAAAGGAAATAACTTCACTTATACCTATAGAATGATTAAGAGAGATAGAATAGAGACGAGGAATAAGAGATCTTGATAAGACTCTTAACATATATAATGACAAGTGAAGGAACACAATGGCATTAAACTCCATAATAGTAATATTCTTGAGATGTTTAAATGTTTCATCTTTGAAATAGGATTTTAATAGAATAATAATGTTAAGCGGAATTCATCTCTTATCCAAATAAAGAAATGAAATGAATAGGATATTTATGGGAAATGGTAGTTGATTTAATCTGTTGGATCACGATGATAATTAATGGCTAAGATTGAATTCTTCTCTTAATGAACTTGAGATGGATCTTTTTTATAAGCTTAGGCCCAAATGGCCTTTTTTTTATAAGTGTGAGCCAAAATAAAAAAAAGTTGGACTACTCCAAACTTATCATACCATATCTCTCTTAATCATCTCGAATTTTTATGAGCTTAACTCTTTAATCCTAATCACCTTAACCTAAAGAGTCAAATCCATTTCAATTATTAAGTCTAAAACCCAATTTCAAATTTAGTCCTCTACAGTTCCAAAAGAGTCTACTTCAAAGTGAATTGCCAAAAGTCTCTTAGAGTATGCAGATGAAAATTAAAGATCGAAACAATGCAAAGAGGTATTTTCCAGAGGCTAGACAAAACAGATGTCTAGCTACATATGGCACTCTTTTGCTTGATCCAATCAAGATACTTTATGCACCACAAAAACAAATGTATATCGCTTGAGAAAAACATTGATCAAACTCATTATATAGAATATAGAGAATCATGTGGAAGCATCATCCACAATCCATTTAGACAGTAGAGAAGATGACCCTTTTTTTTCTTTGGGGTAGACAAAAAAGATGACTCATTCAAGTAGAAGAAACATAGTCAAATCCATTTTTATACAGTAACATTCTGCTAACCACAGCTATTTTATTTATTTTCTTAGGAAATTCCTTTAAGATGGATGGATTTTGCAAAGAAAGGATGATAAGAAAAATATTGAAACACACACTAAAAGGGCCTAGTTCTACCTAAATTTAGGAGACTGATGCATGTACAAACATATACCTGAAATAAGCTCCTCGGTTCCACCTTCACATGACAACCGATACCACTGAATTGAACATGTAGACACTTCTGGAGCATTGTTGGAGCAAGGGATAATCTGCAAGTGGGAACCCAATGCTTCAGCACCCTCCAACTCATAGAGAAGGAAATTGACCTCTCCTGTTTTTCTCATGACCAGCTGGAAAATGATATATAACAATGAAAGAATTGAGAAAATAACAAAGCTTCTATTTATCTTAGAAGTTAGCATATGTGGAAGATTAGCATAACACCTTAACTTTTTACTGGTGAAATAGAATTGTATGAACCAATATCCGCAATGAAGAGGCTAAATATAATACATACCTCTCTTTGAAGCTCAAGGGAACGCTTGGACTTTTCTGCAAGCTGACTCCTCAGTGCATGGAGCTCATATTCCATGTCCATTACCTACAACCGTTGGTAACACATGTTTAAGCATGGATTCCTATATGGGGAAAGAAAATCATATGTAAAATATACTACTCACAATCCATTGTGAAACGAAAGCTAAACTTTGTTTCTTGATCTTACAATTTTTAGTTTTAGATTCACAATTATGTGATGAAAAGGTTTCAAGAAGATTAACGTGGCAGTAGTATTTTTATACTTGGTAACAACAATTGTAACAAGCTACTTTAGCAAGTTCCATAGTCATGAATATTGTTCAATGAAAACTCATGACATGCTAATTTAAATTTCTTTATATCCAATAAAAAGATGAAATTGCACATGATATGAAAAGACTTGCATCTTTAATCAGATTAATTGAAATCATCATCTACTTAGGAAGAGGTCAAGAACTCTTCACGTTATTCAAGGCCAATCAAATCTCTGCGTTCTTTATAAAAAAATTAGCTTCAACATAGTAGCATACTACCATACTAACTAGTAATTGCTCCTAATCATGTTCCTCGTACACTCCTCAATGTTATATTTATCCAGTCTTATTAGATAGCAAGTATAAAGTAGCCGCTTTCCACCACTTTTTCCTGGACTACAGCCACAACATAAGGATTTTACTATTCGCCAGCATTGTAGTGTCAACCATGCACAAATATTTTCCAAGTAGAAGAAGACAGTAAAAAAGCAGAGAGCATGAGACTCAATTAGACACTGCATTAACCAACAAGCTTCCAAGTATACAAATGTATATATGCATTTACATATGTATATATATATATATATATACATATATATAGAAGAGCAATCAAGAAGACGAATAAGAACAAAGCAGGGCAGGACAGACCATCCAAATTTTTCATGAAGTTTTGAGACCAAAAGCAAGGTACCCTGATCATATGATACTCAAAAGAACACAAAAGTTGGAGAATATCATAAATTCTTAAGCTAATATAGCAAAAATGATTAAACTCAATAGACATGCCCATTCAGACCCATCAAGCCAGTCATTGGATATTTTAATCAGCAAAAGCTGATTTCTACCTTACTACGCTGATGCAGCATAATGATTCGCCTAGCCTCTTGAACCTCCTTCATTAATTCTTCCAAATCCTTTTTGACAAACCAAGAAACTGTAATAAGATATGTGCAAGCTAAAAGTACCAAAGCCCAGCTTACTTGAGAATTCAGATTACAAATATCACCATTGAGAATTCAGAATACAAATATCACCATGTAACTAGTTCTTTAAGAAATCTCTAAGAAAAAACACTAATTGGCAAAAGCTTCTTTTTTTTTTTTTTAATTTTCCTTTTTTCCTCCATAGATAATTTGGCTAAATGTTGAAAGAGTAAAGAAAAGAAAAGGTGCAGATGGTTGAGTGAGTGAATACAGAACATTAAAGAAAACGGAACATTTATAATAGGGAAATGCAACATTGTTGATTCATACAACTTGAGACACCATCAATCCTATTTAAGGCACCTGTTTCCCTGATGCCCAAGACATGCGTTCATGCTCCCGAAGGGCATCTTCAACTCTTTGAACCGCACCTTTGGCACTCTCAATTTCAGCTCGTGCAAAGGCTCTTTCTTCATCAACAAGTCTCTTGGCATCTTCAGAAGCCTATTATGCAAATAATTGAAAGTAAAGAAAGAAAAATATATGCATATTTAATCAACAAAAGAGAATAATCCTGGTTGACAGATCATCTAATTTTTAATGCCTATCTTTGACTAATTTCAAGGTAATAAAATTAATAATAAACAAAAGTCAACATGTTTCATGGGCCTTCTCTACAGAGGAGATGGATTGCTGCAAGGTATCGATCAAGAATATACTAAGAGATAATAGAAGTCAGGCCAGGGATATTAAAGGACAATGGGGCTCCATAATGTTAACATCAGTAGGACAAAAAATAACCATCCAGTATGAAATCTTCACCGTACCTGCTTAAGAAAATTTGCCAACTTCTTAACCTCTGCCTTCTCCTGACTCAGTTCACCTTCTCTTTGAGTCAACTTTACAGCTAAAGACTCCACCTGAATGATGAAGATATAAATTTCAATCATCCACCTTATATCCTTCTATTTGTTTTTTCTTCTTTTCTCCCCTTCTCTCCTTTTGTGGTAGCAATTAGTTGTTTAAAACAAATAAGTAAACTTAAAGAATTAAATTTCTGAAATTATTTCTAAATGTAATTATAAACCACATGATGCAAATAGTAACGGTTTCTGCCCAATTTGATGAAATTTCTGATGACATCAGTTACATGTTCCAAAAAGATAATTAAATCTATGGACATATGGTGCTAATTATAGACTTTAGTCTCGTTCTTACTCTAAGAGAGAGCATAACCAAGTAAAATAACATGATCATCAGCATATCTGTAAATGAGAACATTTGGCACCATGGATTATAAAGAACAAAAGACATCTTGAAGGGAATAATAATTGAGACTAACCATAGCTATGGCTTCTTCTACATCCTCCTTGTTTTGGCCAGCAACCCTTGCTCTTAAGGATTCCAGAGCATCCCTAAGCTTCTTTAGAAGTACATGTTTCTCCAGAGAAGCAGCCTCCCTGAGTCTGGCCTGCATGGAGTTGCAATAATGATATTATAACTTTTCTGCCCAGGCACCAGTTAAATGATAAATTTTCTGTCATGAAAATAAATAATAATAATGTCTAAGAACTAACAGTGACTCTTCTTGGCTGAAAAAAGGGGAAAACATTAAGAGAGCATTCAAGCAACCCAAATAAATGACAAAAAAAAATGTTCCATAAGATGGCACTTCTTGAAGATTACTCTAGAGCTTGAATTGGAGAGTGGAACGCATTTTTCAGGTAATTACTGAGCACACAAATTCACCTAAAGTGATAATATTGCTTACAACCTAACACCAAAATTCTTTCAAGTAATTACAAGCATAACTGTGTCCTTATTCTATCCAGTCTCTTTATTGAGGTTACCTATACAATGCAAGCTTGATCTAACTAGTACATGGTCTTCTAAGACAATCAACATAGATGCTTGAATTATGGTTATGCCCCTCTTTAACACAGAATTATCATGTCCTACAGTAAGATGTACTTGGATTATTCTTTGCTTAGAAAGCTACTCCACCACCACCCACCCCCACCACCAGCCGACCACACCAACCCCCCCCGTCATTATTTCTTCCTGCTATAGAATAAGAAGAAATTTTAGTTAATGAACCGCTTCCACATAGCAGAAAGGCTGTAAGCTAACTCTAATCAAAGTTGGCAACAATATAGCGTAAACATCTCATAAGCTACCACTTCTGAAATCCTAACGGCTAAGTTAAGCTTGTTATACGATATTACGCTTGCTAAAAAGATGCTTACCTCATCTGACAGTTTAGCAGCAGCTGCCAGCCCCTTTTCAAACTTATTGGCAAGGTCACGAACTGACAACCGCTGTTGATGTTCCAACAGCTGAGCAGTCTCGCGTGCCACAACTTCCTTCATGGAAAGAATTTTTGGGTCATTCTTTATATCTGCAAACAGATTGTAGGCTCCAATCTTGTAATTCGGGAACCGGCTAGATGCAAATATCACATCAGCCGAAACAGGGGTAACCACTGGTTTCTGTACCGTAGTTCCAAAATCACGGGTTAACCTTGTCATCTTCAGATACCTGATTACCTGTCAAAACGCACAAAGCTTCAAGTTAATAATAAAATCTCAACAATGCAGCCATAAAAAATAATTACCTACTGGTAAAACCAAAATCGGTTGGTATATTATATCAAATTACCTCAATGATATTGTTCAAAAAACCCAACATTTGAAAATAGGATAAAAGCACCATTATCTTCATGCACTATTTCTGATTTATTACTGAAGATTTCAAAATATCAATTTACTCCTAAACTATTTCATATATCTTTTCTCTCAATTTTGATGGACGTGTTCACCATATATCATGTTCACAGAAGTTAAGTCAGCTACATAGTGGAGAAAAAACACTATTTACGTCTTTTTTATTGGCGAAATTAGTGATGAAAAGTTTTCAGGACTAAATCAAAACTTTCAAAGGTTTAGTATCATTTAAAGGTGCATAAAGGTTTATCATTGAGGAGCTTTTATCCTTTTAAATTTTAGAATCAGAATCAAATTATAGTACTCAGACAATACAATTCCCAAATCAAAACACACTAAATCCAAAACATTTAACGATTAGCAACATTACCAAACACTCAAAATCAAAAACCAAACAACCAAATATCAAAGCCACATGCAAACATATAACTTTAGTGAATTAAAAGCATTTCCATTTGTAAAAGCTCAAAACACGAAGGAAATATTAGAATTTTAATGTAAAGTTGAGAACTTGGATGTATTGATCACGAGAAAGTAGTCAATTGTTCCACACACACTATAGTCTATCATATAAGAATATCCAAAAGGTCATTAGCCAAACACACTAAACTCTCATTTCCTCTTATGAAGAAGCAACATTACTAATCGCTTCAAATCAGAAACCAAACACTATTATTTTTCTTCAGAAAATCAAACACGGCTAATTACAAATCCGTACATTAACATCTTACCTAGTCTAACTAGAACATATTTCAGAATACATCATCACAATGCAGAATCTAAAGTTATGGTTCTTAGATATAGTAACAAACTTTCACTTCTCAACAAAATATCAGTGGAACGCCGCATTTTACATCTTACTTTCAAGAATTTCTACAATTCATGATCCGAACAAACACACAAACCCTAAGCATTTCATTTCAGCTCACAAAAATTGCCAACATTGCGAATTACGACCTCTTGATGCCAAAAATCGAACAAGACATATATAATGTAAGTTCATGAAACTGCAATGCGGAAGCTTAAGACAAAGTTGTGTACTTGGGACTTACCGATCACATAAAAATGCCGAACTGAGTAATGGGGAATGTGGTTGTTGGATCAGATTTGAAAGTGATTGTAGAGGTAAAGAGGAATCGATGGAGGTTGAAGCAGTGTGGATTTGGGAGGAAGGTCTGTGTTGCTTTTGAAAAAGTAAGAAAAGGGAAAGTGACCGGCCTGTGTACCAACTATGTTGTCAACCGGGGAAATATGGGTGAGCCTATGGAGGGCTGGCGATTTGATACGCTGATGTAACCGGATACATATTAGTATATAAAAAAAATTGACACGAGGTAAACGAATCAAATTGGATCTTTCAACACAGCATATTCTAAGATAGCATTCCATTATAAAGATTAGATTGAACAAAAAAAATTGAATAGAATAAATATAAAAAGTAATAAATAATATAAATTTATTATATTATATTTGGTTTGCATAGTATTAAACATAAAATTTATATTAGCATTTGGTTATATAATTTTTATGGTATTAGATTAAACCAAAAATTTTATCTTATATTTGATTTGTATATTTATTTGATGATAAAACAAAAATTGAGCTAATGTACTAAACAAAAGATTCAAATTTTATCCTATTTATACTATAATACAAAAATAAAATTCATTGATAAAGAAAATAAAAATATTTTACATTCTTAAAAATACTATTTCATATTATAAAATTGAATTAATTAATATTATTTTTATTAAATATTACAAAAAATTGTTTATTTTATAATATAAATAATTAATTTTTAATAGAAATTTTATGTTCTATACTGTATAAACCAAATATGGTATAATAAGCTTATACTGTTCAATACTCTTTTACTTGTTCTATTCAGTCCAATCCTCACAATTAAAGGCTATCTAAAAAATTAATTATTTATATTATAAAATAAATAATTTTTTGTAATATTTAATAAAAATAATATTTATTAATTTAATATTATAACACAAAGGATTATTTTTGGAAATGTAAAATATTTTTTATTTTTGTTTAATGAATTTTATTTTTATATTATGGTACAAATGAGACAAAATTTAAGTATTTTGTCCAGTCCATTAACTTAATTTTTTTTTAATTACCAAGCAAATTTATAAACTAAACATAAAATAAAATTTTTTATCCAACTCAATATTACGAAAATTACGTAACCAAATGCTACATATGTATTCTTCTGTATTTGTAGTTTATTAGATAAATCATTTCTTTTTTAGTTAGAAATCTCAATTAAAGGTATAGAATATTTTTAACTATATATTCTTCTTACTGCATCATAGTTTAAATAGATAAAAAATTACAAACTCATAGGTAAATTATTTGACTGTATCACTTGAAAATCTAAAAAATAATATAATAGATTTAGAAATTAACATTAATAGTAATATTATTATACATTAATCTGATGGTTTTACTTGATATAGTGATATTATGTAACTTAAATTTTCAAAATTTATATATTTGGTGAGATTTTTCTTTAAAAACTTTTGTTTGAATTACAACCTTTTATCAAGTATGAAAATATGATGTTATTTATTTGCTTTAATAAAATTTAAATATTATTATCATTCTTTTTCCTCTATATCTATATATATTCCATAAATTTAATTATAACTTTTTAATCAATAAATTATATCAAACCTAAAATAAATGATATTTAACATTATAGTACAAATTGTCAACCCTAATATAAATGAGTCCACGAGATATGCTATATTACAAACTTAAATTTTTATACATGATTAATAAATGAGCTTATGTCGTTGGTAGAGGTTTTTCAAATTCAAACCCATTTAGTATACAATTATATGAATTGCTAACCCTATTTGTAAGCAAACTATTTCTTAAAAAAAGGTTATAGTCAAACCAATTTCGTGAATATGTTTGAAAATTGTATTTAAGGGATGCAATTTTGTCTTTCATTTTTTGGTTAATTTTCTTTTAAAGACCACAAAAAAGGGGGGATCGATGGAAATGGAAAGAAGTCTAAGGAAACAGAAGGCTTTTATCTTTAAGTTTTGAGAGAAATGGGCACAAATTGGTAGAAATAATCAACAATTCCAAAAACATCATTTTAAAGCACAAGTCATAAAAATATAAATGAGATGGTTTTGTCTTATACTAATTATATTTTCATTTATTTCCACTTTTAGGACAAATTAAACAAAAATAAAAACAAAAACTTTTCTTTTCATTTTCTTTCATTTCCTTTTTAAGTTACCAAACATAAAATTAAAATCACTTTTCATTTAGTTTCCACTCATTCCTTTTCTCTTCAACTCAATTCTACCCATTTCTCTTCTTTAAAAAATAGTGAAATACAACTATGATTTTCTAATTCCAACAATTTTATATTTAGAGAACAGCCTATATTATCGAAGAGATTCCCCCATTGTCTTCCAACAATGTAAAACTTTGATAAAAGTAACCCTTTTGCATCAAGTTAATCTTCATCTCTCGTAATGAAGTACAAGTATATTAAGTCTACTTTCATGAAAAGCTCGACCCATTTTATTTTTTTTGGTAAAAATATGAAATTCCCTCTATTAAAGACGAAATAATCTCCTAATTTCCTTTTTGCAAGACGAGAATGATCTCCATAAAAGAATTCAAAGAAAACTCTTAAGTTTTATTGAAAAATAAATAAATGATCTTATTACAATCATATATAAGCTATTTATACTCTCAACCAATACCTAATATGAAACTAATATCTAATCGACTAACTAATTATTACTAATATCATAAAACTTCTATCAATTAATATCTAATTACACGTATTAAAAGAAAACTAACCTATTAAACTATTATTTTTCTAATCTAATTTTAGATCATAACAATTTACCCAATCCTTTTTTAAGAACCTTGTCCTTAAGGTTCTAAGAAAAAAAATTCAATAAAAAAATCACTAACTAATATAATTTAGTAATATTAAAAAATTATTGACAAAATTTTAAATATAAGCTTCATTCTTCAAGATCGCTAAAACATTTTCTTATTCTTTTAGCCTAAGTTCTCATATGTTATAAAGTCTAAAACTTGATTTATAAAATTTCTTTACTCACAAATTCCATGTTCATAATTGATGCTATTAAACATCATGATCGTCATCATGTCTTTTCGTTCTCTAATTAGATCTTCCATAACAACTTCTATCTTTAATATTTTTGTTTGTATAAAGCCAATTATGAAAAAATGCATTTCCTCTAATATCTTGTATTAGGAACGTTCGTATTCATATTTTCTCGATCATTTTCCACGTTAGTTTCTTGCACCATGTTCTCCACTTCTTCAGTATCATTTTTTATAACAAGTTGTTTTGTTTCTTGAAAATTTTCTTCACTTATATCTTTTATAGTTAGCATTGCATCTTTTTTTTTTTTAGGTCTATTATATGCTCTTCTTCCAAGTCTTTCACCATTGCTTCTTCTAAACGTTTACAACTTTCATTCAACAATTGTAGGTCTTCTCTTATTTCGTTCATATCTTTTCGTAATTCCTTGATTTCCTTTTCTATTTTCTCCATACATTCTTACATTCACATGAGCAATTTTTCCATTTCTGCTTGTTCTCTCAACGAGAGTATCATTGTTAAGCCTACTTACATAGAAGACTTGACTCACTTTATTCTTTTTAGTAGAAATATGAAATTTCCTATATTAGAGACAAGGGAGTCTCCTAATTTTCTCTTCCCGAGACGAAAATGATCTTCATAAAAGAATTCAAATGAAACTCTTAAGTTTTATTAAAAAATGATTGAATGATTTTATTATAATCATATGCAAGTTATTTATACTCTCAACCAATATCTAACCAACTAACTAATTGTTACTAATATCTAATTATACATATTAAAAGAAAACTAAACTATTATTTTTCTAATCTAATTTTGAGTCGTAACAAAGTGTCAAACATGCAAGAAATGAGATCACCTATAACTTGATATGACTGCATATGATATTTTTACGGACAAATGAAATCACATGTGTGCAATGTGATTTAATGATCAACATGCAATTTTTACCTATTCTTAAATAACTCACATCTTTCAAATGCTATCTTTTTGTAAAATTCAATAACAATTAAATTGCATCTATAAAATGTGATTTTACTACATTATTTTCATAATTAATTTGTTCAAAACCATTTTTTTTGAAATATTTTGCCAGCAAACTCACCTTTTCCTCATCAACTTTAAAGGGAGGACTCGTATGTAATGGAGTTATGTACGCCTTTACAAGGTATGGGTTTGTCTTTGTATTCTACTGTTTATCATACTATGTTATTATTGGAGCATTAAGGTAGGTGTTAGTAGGAAGCATAATGGGAGGGTATTTGTTAGCTAGGTCATTATTTTGCACACATTTAACAATAAAGACACTATTATGTAGAAGCACGATGCATAAATTAATTATCAATCATTTATTGAATGGGATTTCAATATGATATAATTACATCTCAAATGGTAATCATTTTGTGCAATTTTTTAAAGGAATTATTTTCTAGGGTTTTAGAAGTTGAATATTTTTAGTATTTATAGGTTTATGACTATTAAAATTAAACAGGATATGAATAAATTAATCAATTGATAAATTAATTACTACCACAACTAATTAGACTCTCAAAGTTTTTTTTAAACAATATCAACTTTTGAATAAAATTGCTAATTGTTGTAAAATCTCTTATAAAAAGATCTAAAAAATAGAGATTATAAATACTAAAAGAGATCATTCTTATTGATCTCTTATATATTACACTGAATACATGTAAATAGATGTATACACATGATTATTATGGAAAGAAATCAACATTCAAGGAATAATACAATTCTTAGTTATCACATCTTAATAAATACATCGCTAATCTCTCTCTATATATATATATATATCACGAGGGATTCTTCTTTCCATTGGGTTTTTTTCTCCAATAAGGTTTCAATGAGGCATAATCCTTGTTTGGGGAACATTTAAGTGGAAGTATTGTGAATTCGCTATTACTTATGGATGATCACATCTTTTGATATATATATATAATCCCTCGTGAAGGAAAAATAGTGCATATCCTTGAGATGCCTAGGAATACTGCTTTGTTAAAAACTTTTCCAAGAAAAACCTAGAGGAAAAAATCTTGGAAAAGGAAAAAAGAATAAAGTGCGTATCTTTACTCCTCTGATGATAATGTCTTTTAAGTTCTTAATGATAATACAACCTGATCATTCATATCAACTTCTTAAAAGTTGTGATAGTAAGTGGTTTGGTAAATAAAACTACTAGGAAGTGCTTTGACAAATAGAATTATCAGAATGTGCTTTTACAAATAAATCTGCTATATTCTCACTTGAGCAAATTTATTACACTCATACATGGCCCTTTTCTTGAAGATCATCAATGTAAAAGAATTTTGGTAAAATATACATCGTTCTATCACCTTTTGTGTAGCCTTCTTTTAGTTGAGTTATATAAGTAGTGATATCCTAATGTTGTTTGAATTTCCTTGTTAGTAGATAGACCACATAATCCTCAAATATACCAACTTATAAATTTTACCCACATACATTTACAACTCACTTTACAAATTACCAAAATTTCTACATGGTTAGAAAAAGTAGCAATCATAGTCTATTTTATTGAACACCATGAAATAGCTATACCTCTATATGTAAATAGATATCTGGTATAAGATCAAGCTTTGTATGGATCAAAAAAGTATCCTGCATGTACATTCTTCTAATACACTTTTTTTTATCTAAAATAATAGGTGTGATGTAGAGATACTTATTGCTTTTTTCATCTATAGTTTCAATAAGATATCCATTCCAACGAATATCTTTATAACTTAATAAATTTCTTTGAGATTTTGAGTAAAATAGTGCATCCTTAGCTATTAATCTTATTCCTTTAGATAATATTATATTGGCTCTTCTAGAGCCTTCCATTATTTTTATACTATTAGATAGCATATTAATGCTAACTTCTCCAATTGTCAATTGAGAAATATATTTCTTGTCTTTTAATATGAAATGTGTTTTAGTACTCTTTGCTAGATATATCTCTACTTCAATAATATTGGATTTAGCCATATGGATATGCAATGTTCACATATAAATAAAATAAATAAATAATATGCTCACAATAAACAAATAATAAATACAAATTTATTACTTTGACTGATAAAAGGAGCATAACATTGAAAAAAAATATAAAAAAAAAGTCCGAAACAATAAAATCATTTAAGATAAAAATAAGTAAACAAATATGAAAATTCATCTTAGAACATTCTCATCCCCGATCAAATAATCGGTTTCATCTTCAGGATAGACCTAAAAATCAACAACATCAAAATATGAACTTCATTATTGTAATCTTTTTGAACAAAATATTTGTATCCACATCATTTCCTTTGGGTTTCAATGAGGTTTGATAAAGGTTAACAAGGTGTTTTGTTATATGACATATACAAGACCAATAACCTTTCATGTCACATCAATGCCAAACATTTTCTTCATTCCCTTTAATATTAGTCTTTTCTTCCTTATTTTTCCACTTCCGATGGTTCAATGTATGTTTTGAATAGCAATCATAACCACCATGGTTGCAATGATTATGATGATTCCTTCCATGTCTCCGAGTATGTCCACAACAATAATTTTCAAATGATGCTACATTTACTTCAAGGAATGAAGTAGATCAATTGGTCAAAATTCATAATTTTTTATTAATAACTCATTATTCTAATTAGTCACTAGCAAACACAAAATCAATTCTAAATTTTTTAAAGCCTTATTCACAACATTAATATTATAAGAGCATATTTGTGCTATGAAAAGTAAAGAATGTTTTTTGAAGCATATCTTCATTTGTAATTTTTTTCCCCACATAATTTTAATTAAGAACTAATTTAGAACATAACAAAATATAATCACTCACAGATTTTAAATCATGGAGTCATAGATGCATCTAATTATATTGGGCCTTTGAAAAAACTACTGTCTTTTGTTGATCATATATTTCTTTGAAATTTTTTCAAAAATTAGCAAGATCTTTTTTTGTAAAATATTTAATTTTCAACCCTTCATCAAGATGATGGCGAAGAAAAATCATAGCATTAACCTTGTCTTGATCATGTGCTTTATTTGCTTCCTCGATTGTGTCTTCAAGGCCCATAACATCTAAATGAATCTCAACATCTAATATCCATGATGAATAATTATTGCTAGTAATATCAAGAGCCATAGACTCAAGCTTTATAAGATTTGTCATGATGAAAAATTTTAATGTTTTATAAAATCTCCTACAAAAAGATTTAAACAATGGAGATTAGAAATATTAAAAGAGATAATTTCTACTCATCTCTCATATGTTACAGTGAATATATATATAAATTTAGATGCATGATAACTATAAAAAGAAATCAACTATGCCATGAATGATAAGATTCTCAATAGATACACATCGGGTACATATATAAGGAAGAAAATAATTCTCAAAAGATATGGATATCCATAATTAATAATAAATTCACAACACTAATAAAGAGTAGTAGCCACTACAACCCCTGCTTTCTTAGGCGATATATAAACCTGATATCCTTAAGGAAAATAGGAATTTAATTGCTAATAAAAGAGGTAAGGTGGAAAAGTCTAAATAACATAATGTAAAAAACTAATAAAGCAATATAAAAATCCCTAATATTCCAAAACAATGAAAATTTAATAAAACTTCACAATTAGTTTCTTGAGCCAGATACTAATCCCTATCACAATAACCGAATGAGATGTAATCAAGGATTATATAATGATCTACCAATCTTATATATGTATTTAGCATTATAAGATGAAGCATAACTATGATATTCAAACTAATATCCATGCATTTGCAATAGCTAATTAGAGTGAAAATATAAATAAATAACATAAAAACAATCTTATCTTTCTAGAAATGGAAATAGTTTTTGTATCAATAAGCATTTATCTAGAATTTTGTCTACTTTCTTAACAGTCCTATCCTTATATACATTGACAAAGTGATTTTTCTGTAAGTAATACGATAAATGTAAGTAATAAAATTGCTTTTCCTTAAAACTAGTGTCAAATACTATTAGAATGTTTAGAAATATAAAAATGTGTTGAAAATGCAAAGAAATTGGAGAAAATGTTATGTTAATGTGTTTGAAATGAGGGTAAAATTTGAGTTAAAATGGTTTCTCTTTGAAGTTGGAAAGAAATGAATAAAAAGTTGTTTTGAAAAAAATGCCCAAAAAGCAAAGTTAGAAAGTATGTAGAGGGGTTGCTATAGCTAGCTGATCATCTACAATAGGTGTGCCAATCGATTTAAAAGATATCTTTAGACGCCTTAAGCTAATGACATATGGAGGAAGAGGTGTAGGAGGAAGAATACGCAAACTTGATATCTAAAGTATATACACATGATCATAGATCAAACTTAGTATTCTTGATAGTTTTTGGATTGTTTATGATAAATTGTATGTTTGCCCTTTGAAGAGTGATTTCAACAAAGGTTTAGTGTTTGTTTGAACCTAACTGATATTTTGAATAAATCAAATGAGAAGAGAAACCTCCCATTTAAAGTTTGGGTTTGCTCTAGGTCTTATAATAATTAAAGAGATCCCATTATTATTATAAGTAAGCTTGAAGCACATATAAGCTTCCTTAAAGCCTGTTAAAGTTAAATGAAGCCCAAATAAACCTATAAAGGCCATTTTTAAGTCTATTTTTTGTGCATGAGATAACTGAGTAAGGCTAAGAGTGGAAAATTCAATCTAGTAATCCTTGTTCTAACCAAAAATCCATTAGACAATCAAGGGAGTTTTGGGCATTTCTAAAAGTTGTTTCCCCAACTATTGTATAGATGTACCAGATGTTGACTTTGTTTGCTTGATCACTTACAATATAAATGGAATTAATGCTTCTTTCAGGTTAATGACGATTGACATGATATGTTGGCATCTATTTTGCTACCATAGAATCCATTCTTCCATATGCTAGCATTGTACATTATAATGATTTATTGTTCCTATGATATTGATTTGCATAAAGTTGATAAGTTGACTCCTCTTGATATTTTCTTCTCCTATGCATGTTTGTACAAAAGAATGAAGCCATTGGAACATTTGTAGAAATTTAGAATCTTAATAATATCTTGTTCTTATTGTTGTATATATATGTAAAGTCCCAGGCTAAAAGTAATGAATAAACTAAGCCAGCAACATCAAAATAAGCCCATTAACCACTTGATCCAAAAATTGCAATCATGCATTATATGCCTTGGAGTTTAATTATCATAAGGACTTACCATAAGATTGAAAATGGGTCCTTTGAACTATCCAAGAACATAAAGATGGGTTGGTTCTGCCTTTTCAGTAGTTTCATGAGGTTGCTTGTCAAATGTTACTTACCGATGAACACCATACGACTGAGTCTTAACTTAATATGACATACAAGCAAAGAACTAATGTTCACTCACTACTAACCTCAAGCTACTAGTAAGATTAGATAAGACTTCGAGTTCATAACTTAAGAGGGTTGCTTGCAAGACACAAGAGAGAATATTCATTTGTTGATAAAGGATAAGATCATTCCAGCTAAAAATGACATGAGACTATTTATAGTAAGTCCCTAAGGCAACCAGCAAAAGCGTAAAATTACATAAAGGGTAATACAAAATAAAGAAACCTAGTACATTGCTAAAAAGGGGCAAATGTGACAAATTCGAAAAGAGAATATAGTACAATATAAAAAAAAAGAAGTAAGGACAGGTAGTGCACCACTATTCGTTCCGTATGTTAGGTAGAGAAATGCTAGAGCTGAGCTGTTCAGACATAGCAATAGGTCGGTAAGAAGAAGGAAGGAGGTCAACATTCTAGTCCTTGACATGTGACAAGTTAGCTGTACTAGGAATGTTTATGAGTTCAACACCTGGGCATGAGACAAAATAGATCGAGGTGCATTCGAGCTGGGCACTTAAGTAGTTCATCATTAGGCCTTCTTGATACAAGAGCTCATCTTGGCCGAGCTGAGTAAATAGAATCCTCCTTACAAGACTTTATAGGCCTTTAAGATAGGCTCAAGTGAGGGGTCTAGAGTTGGTAGTCTATTAACTCCCTGAAGGTGTTAAAGATTTGCTCTCAAATCTTAGTCGACTTCCTCTTCCTGTACATAGGTTGTTAGGTCAGCGATGTTGAAGGTTAATGATACCATGTATCCTTCGAGCAGCTCTTACTCATATGCATTATCATTTACCTTATGAAGAACTTTAAAAGGACCATTTAACCTAAGAGATAACTTGCTTGTTCTCTTTCTTGGGAACTTTTCCTTACTGAGCTGAATCTAAACAAGGTCTCTAGGATTGTAGACAAGACTCTTTTGACCTTAATTGCTTGCTCTTACTATCGAGCCATAGTTTGAGCTAGCTACTCAGTGACCTTCTTATACAATTTCTAGAATTCCTTGGCATGCTACAAATCGAATTGACTTTCTCCTTGAGAGGTCAAGCTGGTAATCATGTTAAATGATAAGTTTGAGTTAACTTCGTAAATGACCTCAAAGGGCAATTTTCCTATCGAGCTGTAGGTGAAGCGATTGTAAGCAAACTCAATGATTGGTAGACATAAATTCTAATCATGTAGATTCTTTCCAACAGTAACTCAAAGTAGGTTCCCAATTGTCCTACTCACAACCTTGATCTAGTCATCTATCTAGGATGGTAAGAAGTATTGAACATAAGCTTGGTGTCAAGCTTCTTCCACGACATCTGCTGAAAGAAGCTAGTAAACTTTGTATCCCGATTAGAGACAATACTCATTAAGATTCCATGAAGCTGTATGATCTCCTATAAAAAGAGAATAGTAACATATAAAGTATCATTGGTCTTATGGTAGGGAGTGAAGTAGCTCATTTTGCTGGACCGATTAGCCACCACCATGATAGAGTCATGTTTCTAATATGTCCTAGGTAGTTTGAGCATAAAGTCCATACTCAAGTCAATCCAAGGCTGATCAGGCATAGGTAGAGGTGTATATTCCTCATAAGGTTCCTTCTTTCCTTTATCTCACTTACACACTTCGCGTTGTTCTAAAACCTTGTATACATTCTTCATCATCCCTAGCTAATAAAAATGCTCTTTTAGCAATTCAAGAGTCCTCTTCTCTCTAAAATGACTAGTGAAGCCCAACATGGGTTTCCTTGTGTACATCCTTCATCATCCTTAGCCAATAAAAATGTTCTTTCAGCAATTCAAATGTCCTCTTCTCTCCAAAATGACTAGTGAAGCCTAGCATGGGCTTCCTAAACTAATAGCTCTAAGGTCGAGTTGTTTGGCATACATACGCATCCTCTTCTCATTAAAAACCTGTATTTCAAATAATTGTCCACAACACCTCCAAACTGCATTTGACCACAATAAGTCCAAAGTATGGGTCCTATTCATATTAACCTAGTAGGATACTAAAACCAAGTACTCTAACTTATAGAGTTGTTTTAAGCACATAACTAAAGTGATAAGGCATCAGCCACATTGTTGGTACTTCCCCTCTTATACTTGATAACATAATAAAAGGTTTCTAAGAATTCTATCCACTTAGTTTAACATCAAGAGAGTTTTTGCTGACCTTATAAGTGTTTAAGAGACTCATGGTCTATGTAGATTACGAATTCGCGAGGTAGCAAATAATGCTGCTAATTCTAAAGTGCCAGGACAAGTGGATAGAACTCTTTGTAATATGCTAAGTAATTTAGAGTAGCACTTTTGAGCTTCTCACTGAAGTATGCAATAGGTCAATGCTCTTGCATAAGTACGGCACTAATGCTTACTCCAAACACATTACACTCCAATTCAAAGACTTTATCAAATTCTGGTAACATAAGTACTGGGGCATAAGTCAACTTAGACTTAATCTCATCAAAACTCTTCCAAGCCTTCTTTGACCATTTGAATTCTAAGTTCTTACTGGTCAATTCAGTGAAAAGGATGGCTATGGAACTGAAATTCTAAATAAACCTTCGATAGAATGAAGCTAGACCATGAAAACTTCTCACATTTATTGCATTAATTGGTGTTAGCCAGTATAATATTGTAATACCTTAGATTTTGAGCCTATACAATTACTCTAAGATCCAAAGCTCCTAAATTTAAGGCGTCGGTCTAAGATATCAGTTTAATTTCAAACTTCACAGTAAGGTTAGAAAAGTTAGATAAAGTCATTTAAGTAAAGTCAATTTCTCAAAATAAGCTATACAAAAATATTAATTAAAGAAAATGTCAATTTATCTCTAAAATCGATAAATATCGAAAATGTGAAATTTGCGTATTTAGACATAACAGAATATTAGAGGTAAATTATTTAAGTTATAAAAATAATAAATGAAGTTGAATTATACATGTATTAACATAGAACATGCATTATTTGAATTAAATACACATATATAATAATAAATTATTATTTAAATAAGGTAAATTAATATAAAACATTGAAAAATTAATAAAAAATACAAGGATGAGTCATCATACCTATGTGGCAACTTAGGATAAATTTGGATGATGAGTCAAAAGCAAAGAAACGAGGAAATGACACCTCATACATTGAAAATCCAAAAAAATAACATGTATAAGCCACATGTCTAATTTTTATAAATTCTTATCCAATTGGAAAATATAAATAGGCCTTGTACACTTCAAAAACAACATTTTGGAACTCTAAAAAAAAATAGAAAATCACTTAAAAAAATTTCGAAACCAATTAGAAAAAAAAAAAAGAAAATTAGAGCAAAAATAGAGTATAGAATCTGATTAGGCCAGTTCAATAGGCTATTGGTGTCTAGTTGTGGTGGCCTTTTTTAGTCAAGGAAAGCACCACCAGAGGAGGTGTTCTGACAAGGATGGGTAGCTAGAGAGTGGTCGGAGGCGGCCGGTTTAGGTGAACTAAATTTCTGACTAAAACTTTGTAATTTTTCTAAAAATAGCAAATGATATTATTTAATTATGAAACTTGGTTTTCTGGAGTTATTTTATGTGTAGAATAATTTAATAATTTTATTTTAGTGAAATAATTATTTTAAATATAAGGTCCTTAAGAAATGGTTTTGTTTGGATGAAAATTAAATTAAATTTTAGAAATAGTAAATAATGTTCTTTCAAGTTGAAAATTTGTACGTGACATACTCAATATATGTATTTAATTTTGGTAACAATAATTTTTTAAAATAATTATGGTTACTATTTATTGTAATTATTTTGGATAAAACTGGCAATTTCGCTATTTTAGTGAATTAATTAGTTTTTTTAACAAAATCAAAGTATAAGCCCTATATATTATAATTTCTGGATGTTCATAATGATGTTTGGGATACTTGAATTTTATCTTGTGATTAAATTCACTTGTTCACTTAATTTTTGCTAATTTTGAGTTAAAATCGCTATTTTCATAAAAATATATAATAGTTATTTTAGTATAATTCATGGTCAATAATTAAACTACATATTTTTGTGAGTCTATAGAATTTTTCATGGAATGAATCGGGCTCATATACTATTTATTATGTATTTTCATAATATAAACTTATATATTAGCTTAATATATAATATAGTAATTAGTACTAATGTGATATTTGTTAAATATGCAAAGGATTAGTATCTTGGAATACATAATAAACGCTGACCAGCTCGAGGAATGAGGAATTTTATGACTTTTAATTTAGATTTAGGATTTAATTGAGTTAATTATGAGGTTATGATAGCATACTATCGAATTGGTAACACAAAAGGGTATTTTTGGATATTTAGAAATATTATTTAGTTATGATTCTTAAGATATCTTAATAGTACTTAGAATAATGATCATGACGATATAAAGTTTATTAAAATCGGATAAGAAACAAATAAGATACAATTGGATTAAGCTTGGAAGCGCAGTAGCAAAAATGCATAAGAACTTAGTATTAACCTGGTAGTTGACTTGGAGTCGGTATGCATTTTTCTAGGTGTGATAGGTAAGGAACGACCACATCATGAAGCTTAGGATTTTACGCTACTGTTGAGCTCAAGTAAGTGGATATTTCTATTTTTGTGCAAGTAGACCTATGTCTACTTGACTTAGAGTTAGTTGTGTTATGAATTGTAATGACGTGCTAAATTGATTGGATACTTGATTCTGTTGAATGTGTGTTAAAAAAGTGAAATGTTTCTTTGTGTATGATTGATTCATTAATATGTATTTCTATTTGGAAAACTTAGAAATTGAACTGTTCTTTAGGGTATTCACCCAAGCGAGTCTTATGCAAAGAAATGTAATATAAAGTTGAGAAACAAAGCTGAAGTTGAGATAGTCAAATTGTTTATAACGTAGAACTTGAGATTCGTGCCTAATACTAGGTTACTGTGTTGTTTACTACATTTATGGCATGGTATGAAAGGACCTATGGGTTGAGTTTTTGAAAAGCTTGAGAACTATTGAGTTAGCTTTGGACATATAGAATGCATTGTTTAACTTATTCTGGCCACATTGAGTGACTAACTACGTATTGGATTTTCAAACCACAGAAGGTGGTTTTTGTCGGGGGTCCTTCTCCCAAGCAGCTCCTTGTTACTCTAAGTTCCTTGATGTTGTATCCAAATGCCCGAGTATGTCGACTAACTGGATGAGGAATTGGAAAAATATAGGATATCGGTACCGATGCATGCCACGTGCATGAACATAGCACGAATTTTTTGCATAAATAGTTTGTATTGATAACTCGGGTTACGACATTGAATGTCTTATAGTATTGATCTTTGTGAATGTAAACCCCTAAAATTATCAACCTAGCTTTTGTAATAGACTCAACCATGTTAGACAATTTAGGAGTCGACAAGGCTAATGAAAGTGAAAACCCTAAAAGAATTACTCAATCGCGTAAGAAATTTTTCTACCCTAAATGTCTCTAAATGCTAAAGATTTTATTCAAAAGTGATAGAAACCCTAAAAATGATTATCTTAAAGACATATGTGTACTAATCCAACATGATATACCCTAAAACCCTAATTGATAATATAATGCTCATCTTTTGTCCAATTCACTAGTAAAGGGTTAGAGATGACCCTCATTCATGCTTATATGATTTGAATCCTTAGGTAATCTATTAGAAATTAAGATAATGAGTCATAGATTATATTCCCTTCTTAAGTAAGTGATTAGGATAGTTTTACTTAGAGTTAGGGTAATAGTTGAAGATTAGGTTATATGTAGTGAACTTTAATACTCAAATTAGTACTTTTTGCATTTGTTATTCAAAGTAGTTTATCAAATGAGATATATAAGCTATAAAGACCTAAAGTAAGATCTCATCAACTATGTTTACTAATCAATTCATCAAATATCTCATTTCCCCTCATTTCCTTCATTTTTTTCCTAATTTCCCTTAATTACTACATTATGTGCACAAAATTATACATACTTAAGGAATATTGACTAAGGTAATGCATGTTGACCAAAGTCAAAGGGTTGACCAAGTCAACATTTTGAAAAGTCAAAGGTCTTAAGAGATAAGGAAAATATCTTAGCTTCTTAATGATGGTTTTCTTTTCTTTTCTTTTGATTTTTCTTTTTCCCTTCCTCTTAATTGTTGCCGTCCACAATTATCTCTTTTAGGCCCCACCATTTGTTGTCTTCCATAATTAGAATCAAACAAAAAGAAACAAAGCAAAAACTACCCTTTCATGCCGTGAACTTCCCTCCCCTCTTTCACTTTCATTCTTTTGCTTTTGTCTCCATAAACTTCAACACAATTAAAGGTATGTCTTTAAGTTGTTTTATGTTACTTTATGTTATTCATTAGTTAGTTAATTAGGTAGATTAGATAAGTAGTTAGGTGTTTAGTGATGTCTTAAAGAAGAGGAAACAAAGTTTCCATCTTTAAGTGTAGAAAATGAAGAATCATGAAGTAAATGGAAGGAATACATGTGTATGTACTCTTAGGTATGTGTACATAAAGAAATACCAAAGGAATACAAGTATGTGAACCTTTATACATAAGTAATTATCATGTACATAACCTAACTTAAGACCATATCTAACTATATATGTGTATACTATACTAAATACATACATAGAAATACAAAAGGATGAAATTGAGAGGATTTTCTTAAGGAAAAATTTGGCATACGAATTTTTAGTATAAAAATACGTATCCAACCGTATAGGTATATGAGTAGGAATACATGTATAAATACAGTATAAATATATGTAGATGTATAAGTATATGTATGTATAAGGTATATGTAGTAAGGAACAAATGTACATAAGACATGTACATATAACATAAGCATGAGGTAATGCTTATGTAATCAAATGATGAGGTGGATGATGACATAAGCATATGATGACATAAGCCATGACATAAGCAAGTGATGACATAAGCAATGACATAAAGAAAAGATGATGTAAGCGATGACATAAGCATAAGTTTAGAAAATGAGAAAAATAAGAAAAATGTAGGTAATTAGGTACAAAAATTAGTAAATCCTAGTACACCTTGTAAATTAGATTATACCTAATTCAGTATATGAATTAGTAATAACAAAGTAAATCCCTTAATTATAAGAATTTAAGGAATAAAGATTATAAATATAAGTAATAGCAATACTTAAGTGTTATAGTTAAAATTTTTTATAAATTTAGTTCATAATGTAAAATAAGGGTCTTAACATCCAAAATAGACATTACCGTATGAATATATGTCCGAAAACGATGAAAAACGACTATAACTTCATAAATATCAGAAATAAAACGAAAAAGTTATATACGATTAATAATAAAGTCTAACCGGGTAAAAGTTGATAGTATTCTAAGTAAAATTAGGTAATTAAATGTTTAGAATTATTAGTTAATTTAAGTACTTACTAGCCTTATCAAATTGTAATGATCAGGTGACCCTGAGGAGCGTGAGGACCTCCCGATCGACTACTACCATTAGGACGAATCACCATGGCCGAGTGAATATTTACCCAATGACTCCATGCTTGTTTTGTGATTGTAGATAGTGGACTTAAATATTGTTGTTAATTGACTGCTGTGTGGGGTCTGGGAAAATGCTTGTGTATGTAACTGTGTGTATTATTGTGAATTTACTTTAAGTACAGAAAATGTCTTATTTGTTGCATGGTAGTATAGAAAATGATTGTGTGCACAATTGGATGGTCATAACATAATTTGAACATAATTATACTCGGCCTATAAAAAGAAATTGGGACATGCATAGCATGGATACTATTCCGGTCGTCACATCACACGGAGGTAAAGAGAGGCCATTCGGGGGTTGATATTATTTATTTATTTGGTTTTGTACGGTGCACTCATACAAAATGACCTTACCCTGGCCCACGGGAACACTAGGCGTTGGAGGCACCAACCGCCTAGCTAAGGGTCGAGTCTAGAGGCCTCCGTTTAGGGGTGAGTGTGGACTGCGAGGGCCTACTTACGATTATACTAGAACTTGGATTTTCTAAAAATAAAAGAATTATTGATATAAGTACAGACTGTGGAGTTCCGTAGTAAAGTAAGTTCTAGTATAATACCCAGATCTGATTGGTGTCCTGTATACTCCAACCCTAACTTCAGAGGGTGTTAAATTTGAGTTACGTATACAAACTAGTTAATTATACGTATTGTTTGGCATTCTGGTTGATCATTCATTCATATGCTTGAATATAATGTACTTATAACTTGCTTGTGGTGTGGCTGAGGGTTTTGCTCACTAAGCTTAGGCTTACACCCCTTTAGACTTTTATTGCAGGATAGCCTGTTTATAGAGGCAGGACAGGGGATGCCGCAGGTTAGCTTAGGGACTTGAGCAAGAGCGAGCTGTTATGTGTACTGAGAGAACAGTTTATGTAGACTTCTACTCATGTACTTTTGTTTATCTTATTATTATAGACCTAAACATACTTAAATGCTGTGTATTGTAAGCTTTATAACTTAAATTTTATATAAATATGTTTGTGTAATGATATCATGTGAGTCTGGATGTTCTTTGGAAACTAGTGGTTGTAGAGCCTTGTATATTGTGTAAAGAGTTCTTGATTGGAAGGGTAACCAATCAGGGGTTCTTTGTACAGTATACGGCGTTTGCCACGACTAGGTCGTCCTCAGTTCGTGACAGTGAATGTGTGTATGTCCATTCTATGTTTTATTTTATCCACTATCACTTAACTCACAGAGAGCTAAGGGAATGCTTATGTATCCTCAAGTTATGAAGAGAACTGATGGGATAGCATCAATTAGGGGAAGAAGTCTTTTGAGAGGGCATAAGATGGAGTCAATCACTTTTAAAGAAGTTTTATTGTATCTTGTTCTTAGTTTTATAAATGATCTGTATATATATATATATGTATGTATATATAAGTACAGTATTTTTGGTTTGGTTAAGTTTGTCAGATGTAATGTTTTGTATAAATAGGTGTTAAGCTAAACTCCATTGTAGTACTCTTTTGTTATAAATAGAACTTGTGTTAAGTATAAACAAGTATTCCTATGTAATGATACATCCTATGCTATATCGGGATGTGACAAATATGGCTCGAATCTTATCATCATCAACTCAAATGCCTCCACTTAACATTACATATCTGATGAACACAACCTCGCTCTAATAAAAATATAGATTTCTTTATGTTGCTAAACAAGTGCTTGGCTTGTAAGATATCAAACATAGATCTCAAGTGCTCGACATGAGAGTGGAGGTCAGCATGATACACCAAAATGTCATCAAAGTAAACTACAACTCATTTACTTATTAACAATCTCAAAACATGGTTCATTAGTCACATGAAAGTGCTTGACGCATTTGTAAGTCCAAACGACATTACTATCCACTTAAAGAGACCGTTCTTCGTCTTAAAAGTAGTTTTCCATTTGTCTCTATGTTTGATCCTAATTTAGTGGTAGCTACTCTTACAATCCACCTTTGAAAAGATTCGTGCATCATACAACTCATCTAACATATCATCTAATCGAGGTATTGAATATCTATACTTGATTGTGATTTTATTGATAACTTAGCTGTTAATGCACATCTATGAAGTGCCATCCTTCTTTGGTATTAAAATCGCCGACACGACATAAGGGCTCATGTTCTCTTTAACATATCTTTGATCAATCAGCTCATCAACTTACTTTTAGAGCTTGGCTGCCTGCTTGAGATTGAGTCAGGTAGTTTAGCAAAGTTACATCAAGCTGTAAGTCAATGCAATGTTCAATACCTTTGATAGGTAATAACCTCTTGAATAGCTTAGTAGGAAATAGGTCGATGTATTCTTTGAGTAAGACTTGCACATCATTTGGGCTCCATCCTCCTTTAGCTTTAGTAGTCTTCTCGCTATCAAAAAGACACACTCTTCCTTCTTAAGTTCCTTATTGTGCTTGGGAGATCATTAAGGACTTCTTCTACAAGGATGTAAAAATCTTAGCTTGAGATTCTTGTACTTCCTTTGGACACATGGAGGTCAGCACTAGCTTCTTGCCATCCTTCTAGAACATATAAGTGTTCTTATAACCATCGTAGAGCACTATCAAGTCAAACAACCAAAGCCAGCCAAGAAGTATATGAAAAGCATACATAGGTAAGACATCACACAACACCTCATCTCTATATCTATCCCCAATAGAGATTGGTAGTCTAACTTACTTGGTAACTGGAAGTCCACCCTTCTTATTAAGCTAATGTATCTTGTAAGGTTTGGAGTGAGAACAGGTCGATAACTTTAGAGGCTTCACTACTCCTTACGCTATCATATTGGTACAATTTCCTCTGTTAATAATGAGGGTGCAAAGGTCGCCATTCAAGTGGTAGTTCGTATGGAAGAGATTCTCTCCCTATTCATTATTGTCAGTAGCAATAGCACTAAGAGATCTATACACAACCATACAATATTCCCTAAGTTCAAGTCAAGTCAGGGTGTTAGAATCCTCTTAAAACTCATCCAACAAATGCCTAACATCTACCTCTTATTCTCCTTCACTCATACTCTCCACCTTAATCTATGGGATCTTACCCTTAATGGTCATCATACGTCTATTTAGACACTGATTAGCAACATGTCTAAAGTTGAGACACTGGAAGCACTTGATTTCTCTAGCATTTCATCTTGAGTTTTAGCCTTAGACTTTCTTGACCTCAAGCTCTTTAACCTTAGCCTTACCTCAGCTATCATCAGGTCTGCTCGAAACCTAACCTTGGTGATTCACTTCATAACTATATTAGGCTCGATCGCATCCAGGTCAGCCCCCAGGTTTGCCCGAGATGCCAGGTCTACTTATGATACCAGGCTGGCTACTTGGAACTCAACTAAGTTGACTTCCCCTTTGCCTTTCAACACTTTGGGTAATTCGGATAGTCTCGTCTAAAGTCCCAAGTCTTTACACCTTTACAATGTTCCCAATCTTAGTTCAACAAACTAAAAATGAATCTTGTAATGGTTCATGCTTTTATCTTATTGACATTATATTGGATCATTAACAACTGAAACTCTCAAACATACCCATCCATAGTTTGGCTACCCTGCTTGAGTTCTTGAAGATACTGGAAAGTATCTTGTTTGTAGTGGTCGAGAACAAATCATCTCATTCCAAGTTCATATTTCATGTCAGGTTCGTTGACATATGACTTACAACTTCTTCTATCACGTTGCTGTATACCTAAAAATCTCTAAGGCAATTACTTGAATTCTCACCATATCCTCATAATCATAAAAATCAAATATCTTCTCAACCTTTTCTTCCCAGTCCATATATTCATCAGTACTACTAGATCTAAAGAAGCTGGGAACTTGAACTTTGATGTGCTCAATCCTTCAAGGAGCTCGAAGCTCACGCTTGTTATACTCAAGAAACTATTCATCCTCATCTTTGCCATCTTTCACGTCCTCAACTTCTCGTAACTCAAGTCTTTGTCGTACGTATCCTTCAACTTAGATAGGTCATGCTTATGGTGCATTCATAGCATCAAGAGCTTGATTTCCATACCGTATCCTCTCGGCTTATCTCGCACATCTTGTTCATGTTTAGCATTTCTTTCTTGAGGTCAAGTTTCCACTAATCTTTATACGGTCACAACTAAGTTGGTCATAATAGCAATGAGGTTCATATTTGTTCATCTGCGGTTTGAGGAGTCTGTTGTTCAATATGACCATAACCAAGAGCATCACTCCCAACATCATCTATTTCTCCTTATACACCGAAATTCGACATTCTCATAGCAAGACTTCAACAAATTCACAACCTAAAAAAGTTTCTACACAATATTACTAAGTACTATATTGAACAGCAACTTCAATACTTGTTTTATTTCGCAGTAGAGAAAATAGAGTATAACAAAGTTAGCAAACTACTTCAAAAACTAGTCACTACAAACACTCAACTATCGGTCGTAACCCGAACTTCTAATATAAGTAAATATGATGTGCCTTGGAGCTTAGCTATCATAAGGACATACTGTATGATTGAAAATGGGTCCTTTGAACTATCTAAGAAAGCAGAGATGGGTTAGTTCGGCCTTTCTAGTAGCTTCATGAGGTTACTTGTCAAATATTACTCACGATGAACACTATATGACTTAGTCTTGTCTTAATATGATGCATAAGCTAAGAACTAAGGTTTACTCACCACCAACCTCGAGTTACTAGTAAGATTAGATAAGCGTAAGAGTTTGTTACTTAAGATGGTTACTTGCAAGATACAAGAGAGAATATTCATTAGTTGATGAAGGATAAGATCATTCTAGCTACAAATGGTAGGAGATTATTTATAATAAGTCCCTAGGGCAATTAGGAAATGCATGAAATTACATAGAGGGTAATATAAAATAAAGAAACTTAGTACACTGCCAAAAAGGGGCAAATGGGATAAATTTGAAAAAGGAATATAGTACAATATTAGAAAAAGTAAGGATAAGTGGTGCGTCACTATTCCTTTCGTACATTAAGCAAAGAAATGCTAGAGCCGACCTATTTTGACGTGGTAACAGTTCGGTAAGAAGAAGGAAGGAGGTCAACATTTTAATCCTTGGCATGTGACAAAATGACAGCATTAGGAATGTTTGTGAGTTTAGCACCTGAGCATGAGACAGAGCAGATTAGGGTGCATCTGAGCTAGGCACTTAAGGAGTTCATTATCAGGCCTTCTCGATATAGGAGTTCATCTTGGACAAGCTAAGCAGATAGAATCCTCCTTACAAGACTTTGTAGGTCGTTAAGATAGGTTCAGGAGAGGGCTCCAAAGGTTAGCAGTCTATAAATGTGTTGACAAGGTATTCAATACCATAATATTATAAATTAATACCACAACTTTCCATAATCTTTATATGGCACTTAACCATAGGGTTTCACAATCTCCTCCCTCCCTACAAACTTGCAATGTCCTCCTTACTAGACCTTACAATTAGGCCCACATCTTCCCCCTTTTTTCTGTGTACGATTCACACTACCCACTACCTATAGGCCATTCTAGAAGTATGTAAGGAATCATAGCTTAGTAATACTCTTCATCCTTCTCGAACCTCTTCTCTAAACCAAAACCAGACCCGAATCCTCCATCTATTGGCAAAGGGTCTACTCTGATATCATTTGTAATGGCCCAAGTAAAAATTAATGAATAAACCAAGCCAGTAACATAAAAATGAGCCCATCAACTACTTTACCCAAAAGTTGCAACTATGTGTTGACAGGTATTCAATACCATAGTTTTATAAAGTAATACCATAACCTCCCATAATCCATATAGAACACTTAACTATGAGGTTTAACAATATATACGTATGTATGTGTGTCTCATCCATAGTAGTAAACAGGGTGATGCTGTTATGTTACAGTACACTGGGATAGGTTAATGTTAAGTTAAGTGCTTCATGCCTGTACTCTTTTTCTTATTTCTCATCTAAAAAGCCAAAAAGTAAGTCAAAGCCACATGATACTCTACAACTATTTCACATAGATTTTTTAGAACTAATAGAACAACAAATCTCCTCTAATTACTTTATTGTTCTTCAAATCTTTTTTTCGAATCTTCAAACCTCTTCTATTCAACATATCTTTAACAAATATCATTCAGTAATAGCTTTAAGATTAACCAATGTAAAGTAAAGTTTTGATTCTCCACTTTATGCTTTTTGTTATGATTTACACTAATCTGTTGTTAATTTTTATTTACTACTCTTTAATAGGTCCGTGCTATCTAGCTTGTCAAAAGGATTCCATTCCGTGAGTGTTTAAATCTTTCGACAGTACCAATAGTCAACGCTAAACATAACTAGGTTGCACTACTTCATTTTTTTTCTTCTTTTTCATCGCCTCCCCTTTCTTTTTTGTTTTAACTACATGTTTGTTACTTTATTGTATAGGATTGATCTACCCAAATCTTAAAGCAATAACAAAGCATGATAAGATTGTAGGCAATTATGCTTTAAGTTGTGGTATGCCTATCAATATGTTCTTCTTCGATACTTTCCTTGATCTGTTCTTCTTATTCATTGGCCGCAAATCGATTTCAAATCTCTTTACCCTTTCTTTTAAGAAAAAAATTTTGATATTTGAATCTTTTCAAAACTGGCCTATAGATGCTAAATAAGAGCAACTAACCCTGAGCAATTAATGGTAAATGTTCCTGTCAAGAAATACAACTGGTTTTTTCCTTAGACACTATGCACTTCAACTGATACAACCCAACGTGGATTAACACTCAATGTCCAATATTGCTCGAACTAAGGGGATGGGTCTGAACCTCGAGATGGTTCAAAGAATAAATGTAATCAAATGTTGAGTAGGGGTTCTCGTGCATCGATAATGGATATGATGCACCAACGCCTTACACGAGCTTAGGTTGCACTTGATATGACGTATAAGTATAACTGATGGTCACTCACCACTAGTCTACGCTCAGTCAGTTAGATAAGAAGAGTCAAGAGTGAGCAAGATACACTTAACTTACGTAAGAAGAAAATGTTTGAATGTTAATTATATTGACTATTGTAGCTATTATAATATATAAGTATTTATATTACCCAATTAGGGTAAGTCCTAGGTTAATGTAAATTACAAAAAGGATTTTCACTAATAAAGGAATAGGAATAATTTACGAGGGTAATGTTATAAATAAGCATAAAGAATATCTTGTGACAAAAAAGGATGGTACGAATGTCAGGAAAGATAAGGCGTGTATCAGCTGTCCATTTGGTGGTCCCAATGACACTTTTAACCTAACAGAGCAGGTTCTAAACAAATCAGGTTGAGGCCTACAATTCAACGGCTCGGCAACTGGGATGTTTAGGGCTAGGAAAGGGTTAGTTTAGAAGGTGGCTCATTATCGGGTTGGTCTTGTGTGGTTAACTTTAGGATGGGGTCGGCATAGCCTCGATACACATTAAGTCAGTAGTATATGATTTGATACTTATCCTTGGACAGTTGTATTGTGGAGGGGTTGGCTTGGCACATAGGTCGTTTACCCTGGCAACTTCTTGTATGATGTTAAGGGCAAAGTAACTCAGTGGGTCAGATTAGGTATGCACTGCTCTTTTGAGTTTAACTCTCTTTGGACAGCTCTACAAACCATATAAGCAAGCTTTGAGCTCGAGAACGTGTGATTGGTCTGTGATTCCTATCATCCCCTCTGGATTATTTAATATTTGGGATCAAATCTAGTTCAACTTCATGTTGCTCATCTTCATGAGTATGCCGGTGGAGGTCGACAACATTAAAGTAGTCCAAAACCCAATACTCTTCTGGTAATTCAATCCTGTAGGCGTTAAGTTGATCTTTTTAAGCACTTTAAATAGTTTGTTAGCCCTGGAAGATAACTTGGTCTTCCTTAAGTGTAGAAATTGTTCCTTACTAAGGTGGATCTAGTCCAAATTGCACGACTGAAATTCCCTATTCTTCCATCCTTAGCCTTATCTCTCGAGCTTGGTAAAAGCTTAGCTCAATTGTTCTATGACCTTTTGGTGCATGGCTCCGATGGCTTCAACAACTTTGACTCTTTTTGTAGTTAGCTAGTCATCATTTGGGCTCGGAAAGGGTGTTTAGTCCATTGGGAGCTTAGGATTGAACCCATAAGCAACCTTAAATGGTGATACGTTTCTTACGTTATGGGCGGTCCTATTGTAGGCAAACTCTATAATTGGCAAGTTTAGACCCCAATTAGCCATGTTCCAACCAATGACAATCCGAAGTAAAGTTCCTACTATCCTATTGACAACCTCAGTCTACCTATCCGTTTGTGGATGATAGGGCGTGCTATACAATAGCTTGGCTTCCATTCACTTCCACAACGTTCTCTAAAAGTGGCTCATGAACTTTAAGTCCCTATTTGAAACAATGGTTCTAGGTACTCCATGAAGTTTGACTATTTCTTATAAGAAAAGAAAAGAGATAGCCAAAGTGTTATTAGTTTTAGAGTAGGGCACAAAGTGTGCCATCTTACTGAATCGATCTACGACCACTATGATAGAGTCCCTCCCTAAAGACGTCCCTAATAACTCTAACATAAAGTCCATACTTAGCTTAGACCATGGTTTGGTCAAGATAGGCAATGGTAAATAACGTCTTTGCTCGGCTCTTTGCTTTTCTACAATTAGTACACCTTTCTAATACAGATTGAACATCCCTCTTCATTTGTTGCCAAAAAAACCTTAAGGATAGTATCTCATGAGTTCATTGTTGGCCAAAGTGCCTAGATAATCCTCTACTATACGCCTTATGCACTAACAACTCTCTCATGGAATAGATCGGGATACATAGTCTCCTCTTTTTAAACAAGTATCCATTCTCCCTATGATAGTCATCAAGTGTTCGACCTTCCTACATAGATAAGACCAAAATGTGGATCCTCAACATATAAATCTTTTATTATTGAAAAACCAAGCAACTTAGTCTGCAGTTCAGTCAAGAGAGAATGTCATCTTGATAAGATGTCGGCTACTATATTGTTCTTTCCATTCTTGTACTTCATGACATATGAAAATCCCTCTATAAACTCAACTCCTTTGGCTTGTCTTGAGACAACTTGAGTTAGCTATTTAGATATCTCGAAGATTCATAATCGATGTAGATCACAAACTTTTTGGGTAGCAAATAGTGTTGTCATACAGTCAGGGTTCGGATCAAGGAGTAAAACTCTTTATCAAAGTGGTCGGTACAAGCCATTCGATGATCGCCCTTATCTTTTCATCATCAACTTTTATTCCACCACCACTTATAATAAACCTCAAGAAGATTACTTCAGGTCAACAAAAGGCATACTTTTTCAGATTGGCATAAAGCCTTTCAACTTAGAGTTTGTAAAGATTGCTCAAAGATGCTCTTAGTGAGTCTCCAGACTAAAGCTATACACTAAGATGTCGTTGAAATAAACCACCATAAATTTCTTTATTAATTCTCGTAGAACATGATTCTTCGGTTGCATAAATGTGCTCGATATGTTTGATAATCCAAATGGCATTATAAGCCATTCATACAATCCATAATGGGTCTTAAATGTTGTTTTCCACACATTACCTTCCCGTATTTGAATTTGATGGTATCTAGATTTGAGGTTAATCTTAGAGAATAATCTATCTCTATTTAACTCATTCAACATATTATCAAGCCTTGATATGGGATACTTATACTTAATGGTAATGGGATCGATTGTTCAACTATCCATACATATCCTCCATGACTCATCTTTCTTTGGTACTAATAGGGCTGGTACGATATAGGGATTAAGGGATTCTTGTACATGCCCTTTTTCATCAACTCATCTACCTGTCTCTACAACTCAGTAACTTGTTCAAGGTTTAGCCTATAAACAGGTTTGTTTAGTAGTGTAACTCCTGGCTGTAAGTCAATTGCATGTTCAGCACCTCGAATGGGAGGTAGGACTTTCGGTAACTCTCCTAGAAATGAGTTAACAAATTCATCTAATAAGGTTTTTACCTCGGCAAGCAGCATCCCCTCCTCGGATCTTCTCATCTCCAATAACCTTCAGACTAGCAGGTAGGTTGGCTCTTCAAGCTTTATCTTTTTCTTTAGCTCAACTTGAGTCATCACCAAAGCTTCTTTCTTCAAGACTCAGCTCAATTAGGCCTGCATGATTACAACTTACTTGGTAGTCATAGGGCTCAACCTTACCTTCTTACCTTCATGCTCTAAGGAACATGTATTCTTCCTTCCATCATATATCATGGTTCGATCAAACATCTATGGTCGTCTAAGAAGAATATAGGACATACCCATGGGCAATACATCATAGAGCACTTCATCTCAATAGTTTCCAATACAAATTAGCAAAGTAACTTACTTGTTTACTTATAGGGCTCCCTTGTCATTGAGCTAATATAATTTGCATAGTTTAGCATAGGGCTTAGTCTGTAACTTTAGTTGTTGGACCATGAAAGCAGAGGCTGCATTGGAATAACTCCCACTGTCAACAATTAAGGCACACAACGATCCATTTACCTTACATCTAATATGGAATAGTTTCTTTCTTTGTTCATCCTTGGGCATAGGACTTACACTCATTGTTCTCCTCAGCATCAGGGTGGCAAGCATAAAATTACCCTCCTCACTATAAATGACTTCCTCCTCCTCAGAAACTTAATTTGTCTAACTTCTTTCAAGTCTTCCACTTCCTCATCAGTATTGTCTGTCTTAATGGTCAGCACTTTGCTTTGAATCACCATGGTTCTTTTGTTCGGACACTAAGCCGCCATGTGTCCAAATCCTTGACACTTGAAGCACTTAATTCACTTGTCTTTCTTCTTAAGCTCTAGCTTTTCTCAAACTTCCTTGGGATGTTCTTCTCCTTTGCTCGGGTAGTTTGAGTAAGTCGGGTCTTAGCAACCTTATTTGGTTTCGTTCACATAGGTCTGCTTGGAATAGATTGGCTATTGTTAGGTTGACTATTAGGGGGTCAGAATCTTCTTGTTCGGCACCTCTCAATCCTCTAGGTAGCTTAAATAGTGTCATTAAGTGATCTAATAACCATGGTTTCTAGAATATCTCCAATCGTATACATTAACCTACTAATGAATCAAGATATAGTTTGGTCTTTGGGCTCAACAACTTAACATTGGATCATTAGCATATGAAATTCCTTCACATATGCATTAACACTCGACCCCCCTAACTTCAACTCTTGTAACCTTTTGAAGGTATCCTACAAATAGTAGCTTGGAACAAACCTCCTCCTTATGACTCTCTTCATCTCATCCTATCTCCTAACTTCACATTCTCTTTCTCTTCTTCGTGTAGCTTGTATGTTCTCCCACCATAAGGCAGCATAACCAGTAAACTCTAGCATAACAAGTCGGATCTTCGCATTATTGAGTACTTCATGGCATTCAAATTACTTTTCGATCTTATCTACTTAATCCAAGTAGTCCTCAACATCTCTACTCTTAGAAAAGCTTGGAATACACATCCTCAACCCTTCAACTTTAGGGGCTCGAACATTTCTACCTTTGGGTTCATAGTACTCCTCTACTTTATTGCCTTCTTCCTCTTGATCCTCTTCAATTTCATCGAGTGCTAGTCTGCGTCTTGCAACCCTATCCACTCCCCCAACTTGGTGAGGTTAAATTGGGACATTAGCTTGACTAAACTAACCATTGCCTCTCTCAAGCTGTCCATGTCCTTTACATGGACCATTTTTAGCTTGCTGCCTATCTTTATTTATGACAGTCACTAGACTAGCCATTAAGTCGGTGAGTCTTTCTAGTCGATCACCCATTGATTAGGGTGAGAAGTTTTCTTACTAACCTTAGCCATTCTGAGTGCCACTCTCTTGATTACCTAAAGTTCCGTAAACACTAGAATCAAACATTATCAACTATCTTACGAGATTGGCAATTGAAAAAACCACTCAAAGTTCTTTCCATAAATAACAATAATAGAACAATACCTAACACTCCCACTGCTATGTCAATTACATACATAGATAAGCAAACACTAACACTCTGTTTCACATATAAGAAACAGGGGAAAATAGAGCATAAAATTTCTTTAATACTACTTACCTACCAAACTCCTATGACAACAACAGAACTTCTAACACTCACGAAAGCAGTAGCAAATCACTCAAAGAATAAAGTAATAGAAACTAGATTCCAACGTAGTCAGGCTTTGATAGTAAGATGATACGGCCCGACTGGATGAACATACAACGTTTGGTATCGCTTAAACTAAGGGGATGTATCCAAACCTTAAGACGGTTTGAAAGATAAATAATAGTCAAAGGTTGAACAGAGGTTCTCATGCACTAACGGTGGATATGATGCACTAATGCTTTATATGTGCTCAGGTTGTACTTGATATGATGCACAAGTGTGGCCGAAGGTCACTAACTATTAATCCATGCTTAATGGGCTAGATAAGAGTAGTTGAAGGTGTTATGCCCTTAAGTGACGAAGTTGCAACAGTCTCGCTGTGTAAACCAACCTATGATAGTAACTGAGCTTACAGTCCCTATCATAGATACAATTTACACAAAACGTTAACGACTATAAATCCTGTGAATTTAGTTATTTGAAAATAGAATTGAACTCTAGTACTGTAGATAACTTCATGAGTTAATAAGGTCGAGTAAGATAAAAATTTTATTAAATTATAAATTTGAATATATTATATGTAATAAAAACCCTGGAAATTCCATTGAAACCTAAATCGCGTATAAAAATCCTAACCTTATGTATGCATACATACCCGAAATTTAACTTGAATTTGACAAAAACTCTAAAACTATAAACCAAAGCTTGTAAAATGACTAAATTTAACCTGATAGTAATAAAACCCTAAACAAATATAATTATCAATCAATTCGCGTAATCATATGAAATTGTTAACGAATGCGTTAAGATAACTCCTAAATATTATAAACGTAATGAGTAATAATTTAATTAGCAAAATTTATAAAGTTATGGAAACTATTTCATAATTATTATTAATTCTATAATTTTACATTGGAAAAAAAAAATCAACCTAATACTTTTAATTTTTTTCCTTTTTCTTCCTTCCTCTTTCTTTTTCCTTTCCCTTTTTCTTCTTTGCTTTTCTCCACGTGTTTTCCTCTCTTCTGGACAAATCTTGGCAGCCCAATGCCTAAAATCCTTAGATAATATTAGAAAGATAAAGTACATGTCTAATTAACTCTAACATTTATCTTATCCCTTCTTTTACTTTTCACTTTTCTTAGTTTTTTTTTGTTTCTTCTCCTTTTCGTCTGCAGCATGTGTGCTTTCTTATTTATTTATTTTTTTTAATTTACTTAGTCTCAACAAAACAAAACACACATACCTTTCTCCCCCCTCCAAACCGTGAACCTTCTTTCTCTATTTCTTAATTTTCTTCTTTTATTTTCCTTTCATTATGATTCAACAAAGTGAAGAAGGAGAAGAAAAGCTTTTGGATCAACAACTCCTCAAGATATAAAATAATTACTTAAGTGGTATTTTAATGTAATTATTTTATTACTATACATATACTTTTGGCATGTATGTATATTTTGTTAAATTACATGTATGTAGGGATTATGTAATATAATTGATTTTGTAATTTCCTTTCTTTGTATCAAGGTATTTGTACATGTAATTAGAATCAAATACATATTGTTCATCTTATTTCTTGTATACTTAGATATATGCACCTATGTACATATATATGTATTATATAACTATTTGCATATATCTATGTATAATAGGATCAAATACATATAAATATATGGTATATTTTAAAATACATACGGTTATACATATATAGTAAGTATGATAGTATTTTTATTCTTCTTTATACATATGTATACAAATGTATATGTGCTTCTATATATATATGTAAGTGTAGTATACGATTATATATGTATAGTATATAGTATATTTAGGTGTATAAGGTGAATTTACATATGTATATCTATATAAGTAAAAATAAGAAAACCTAAGTATATAAATATATATGTATAAAAATGGGTATATTAGTAGTATAGTATGTATAAGTATATGAGTATACTTAAATAGTATATGTGTAATATACTATAATACTAAATTAATAAATAAAGTAAGGTAGTATGTATTTATATAAATGTATAAGCTGTGATTCTTAAAGAAATAGAAAATAAGTAAATTGTAAGGTTTAATAAACTATAAATATAATTATATATATATTAAGTAAAAATACAAAATAGGAAAAAAATAAAAAATATGAAAAATGTATGGAAATGAAACGTGGCACCTTCCCATGCTACTACATCAGCATCTTATAATTATAAATAATTTCTTAATTATTATTAACAATAAAATAATTAATTATTTATGAAATTACTAAAGTAACAAAAAGTGTATTAAATAAGTATTTAATCTTAAAAATAGCAAAACAAGTAAATTGATACAAAATAGACTTAAAAATAAGAAAATTTAAAAAATATATAAAAATTTGGATATTTATTAAATCATAAATATGAGAAGAAAAGCTTAAAATAGTAATTTATAATTATTTAAATCAAAACAGTAAAATTCGTAATATTTCTAAATCATAATGAAAAATGTAGGTTATAATGTCTAAAACGGATCCCGCTATGAGAAATTATATCCGAAAATGATGAAAATCAATTATAAGTTCATAAAAATCGGAGTTAAAACGAAAAAATTTTACGCGTTTAAAAATTTAAGATAAATCGAGAAAAGTTAAGTAAAAGATTTAAGTTAGACTATGTTTATATTATACTTGGGTTATAATGGGAAAGTAGGCAAATAATAATAGATATTTAGTTAATTGATGAACCTAGTTTTCAAAATACTTATAAATTTATTTATCTTTTAAGTACTTAATTATCAAGAATTGGAAATCCCAAAACATTGGAGAGTGAGCATTAACCTAGGTGAGAGAGTTCTTATGATCTGCTATCTCCTTACTATTTGTTACTTGTATACTGCTTGTTGGTTGATACTAATTGTTTAATTGAATGACTGATTACTTTATGTGCTATTATCCATGTGATCACTTTCTTAAATTGGTAAATATAACTATTCAATTGAAATAACTAGCTATATCTATCACATGTATGTAACCTAATTGGTATACCGACGGAGAGTGTTAGCTTTGTAGATTTTTGAGAAAAGCATTTTTGGAAATCATTTTTCCAATCTGAAATATATTTTGTATGGTTTCTATAAGGGGTCATGGTGCTTGTGAATAATATTTTTATTGTTAAAGCAAAATTAGCATAGTATCTCTAATTAATTACAAGATGACTCGTATCTTTGTGCTCAAGCGGCCTTTGATGTATTTTGATCGTGAGAGGACTTGCATTGTGTACTCGAAGTGCTTTGGATATGTTTGGTGGATGGTCCTAGTTGGGATCTACCTATCTTGATTACTGTTTTTTCGGCTAGGGTAATAGTCGAGTGTTGTTTAGAAGGATAGTGCCCCTTAAGTAGCCTCATGTGGTTAAGATGTAATACTTCGTGCAGGTAAGTATGCAGGATAATTGACGTGTAGACGACGTAAATCTATACCTTCCTTAGTTCTAAGCTCTTATGGATGTGTTATTTGTATTTACTGCATATGCATTCATTTCACGTATAGATAGATTGCATGTATGCTAATAATGTTTAATAACTTGAATGAACGGTAGTATTGAGGAACAAACTCATTGAGCTGTAATTTGCTCATTCCCCTATAGTTTCTTTTGCAGGTTTCTTTAAGTAGAGATTATGGAAAATCTTGAGAGTAGAGTACAAACTAAAGATATGTTTGATAATGTTGGAGTTGATTGAAATGTATATAGTTAGTACAGAAACAATTTTGTAGAGAGTATTTATATGAGGGGATTATGTATAATATAGTATTCCTTGTAAATTATTAAGTTGTTTTACCTTATTTTAGTATTTGGTAAGGGATACTGATTTTTTGTAGTTTTGGTATACTATGGCATATCGGATATCTATAGTTACTTGTATTTTATAATAAGTTAATTAAATTAAAAAAAAATTGAAAACTTTAGTGATAAATCATTTAGAGTTTTGTAATCTTTGACTTGTAAGGTGATTTTCATATTATGGGTGCACACATCATATGAAAATTTTAGACAATCTTATTAGGCCCCCTTAGGGTCATGACAACGACTCCTCACTTTGAAGTAAACAGTCATTCATAATTAAAGATAGAATTTGTATATATATATATCTAAAAACTTTAAGTCATATTTATATAAAGATACTCATACTATTCTATATTCCTAGGAAATATTCACATTCTAAGGTACTTTGATAGGTAACATATTACATAATTAGTCTAAAAACTTAAGAGTTAATAACAAAACTCTAGAAGATTCGATTACATCAATTAGCTTGATCCTCATTCCCCCACAGCTTAACACTTCAAAAAGATAGTTATAACATAGCATATCAGTCAGTACTTATAAGAAAATCTATAAGAGCATGAGCAACTAATGGCTCAGTAAGTTATGACAGAAACTTAAGAATACATAATAGATACAAATAGGGTTTTCAATAATTAATTATATGCAATGTAACACACAAATGCCATCACACAACGTGGTCCTATCCGTTGTGAAATCAGAGTAATTTCACCTACTTTAATCTAGGTTGAAGAGTTTTGTGTTTATGCAACAACTCACAACTAAACCCAAGTTTGTCTAATGAAGACATTGCTCCCCCCATGACTATCCTTCAAACCATTATCCTTATCCTTACCTCGACCTCCTCTCCTATTACTTAGTTTGATTAAGGATAAAGAAAAGACCATTATGCTATACAGTGCTATATTTTTCGAAAGTATCAGTATTTGGTTAAAGAATCCTAAATGTCTCCTAAAGGGTTGCAATGCATGTCTAATTGAGGTATTTAGGTCGGTTATAATTGAGTTTAATTTAAGATGATTAAACGATCTCACACCACTCAATTTACAACAAACACCAAAACATAACATAGATTTTTAGCATGAAATCACGCACATACAAGCACATGCACATATAACTACTTATAAGCACAATCATGTACAATCCTAAGCTTTTGTGTACTTTAATATAGCACTCCAAGATACAATGAAGTATTGAACTCAACTTACTTGAAGCCCTTGGTTAGCTCACTCAACTTGCCGCAGGTTACTTATTTTTGTGTGTCCTATAATATAAATACTTTTTTAGTAATTATATCCTCATTATATATATAAACTCTATGTTATAATTTGACTCAATTTTCCATATATGTATATTATTTATTTCTGATATATTCTAAGCCAGTTTTGAAATTGGTTTTTGAATTTGGTTCTGATTTAAGTTCTAATTTAATTTCAACTATGGGTGTTATATGTAAATCTTAAGATCTCATTTCGAACCATAATGTGAAATTAATCACATTAGGCTCGGTATCTTAAATATCCCTTTTAGTCCCTCACTAGTGTTTTAGTCCGTATGGTACATCCTAATCCTAATTTAATTACCAAATTTACTCCTAATGTAAGAAAATCTTATATTTTTCATATAATTACCCTAATTTAAGTTTTTTACCAGATTTATTATATATTACTATTATTATTATATTATCAATTTTAACCTAATATTTTCTATTTATTATATTTCCAATTTCACATATTATTAATTTACATATATTTACTACATAATACATATAATAATTACATCTAACACCGTAAATGTCATAAGTACATTCTACATCAGATATTAACGTCCTTAAACACCTAATTACATACTAAATCAGTAATTATCTATTAGATTACCTAATTTACCTAAAATCACCTATTTTATACATCATTTTAGGGCATAAAAATCATCTAAAAATTTCAAAAATTCAATTTTGAAAAATCTCTTCATAATACTATTTTGCATCCTCTAAATAGTCTACACAAAAAAATTGAGCTCAAAACTATACTTGTAAAACTATTTATTTCTAAATCAAAGTAAACTTAAGTTTATAGGATTTCTTAAGAACTATATATTTTTAGACATCATTTCATTAAACCAACATTTTTTCCTAACTATGCATACATAAAAACATTATAATACCAAATTTCATAATTTTCTAAATACATTTAATATTTTTATAAAATTAACTAAAATCGAGTTAGGAATCGAACTCATCTATTTGATGGACTTCCAGCCACCAGTAGTGGTCCTAGGGGTATCGACTGGTTTGAGCAATGATGGTAAGGTATGGTGGTGATGGTGGTTCAATTCCAAGTAGCTGTAGGTCATGGGTTTGCCTTACAAGCCTTAAATGTATACAATTTTTCCTATTTTTTTTCTAATTATACTAAACCCTCACTTTCTGGTTTCTCTCTAATTTTCTTTTATTAATAATTGACCAAATAATCTTTAGTTGAAGGTTAAGGTATTTATATAGTTGTCTTGATTTTTTTTCTCTCAATTTTTGATTGACAATTGACATTATCTTTTTCTAATTTGCTTTTTATTTACCCTAATTTGATTGGTTAATATTTTTCTTCCTAATCTCAACATGCCATAACTTGGATCCAGACAATTCCTTTCTTTTTCTAATTTTTTTAGTTATTTTTCTTGTATTATTTAGCATTATTTTAGTATATTTCAAGCATTTTAAGTAATTTCGCATATTTTTACTTACATGTAAATACATATGGAGTACAAGTAAATACTCCTAAATATTATTTATATTATTATATGATTTTTAGTATGTATATAATTTATCTTTAGTGATTTATTAGTTATTAGAATTTGTTTTTATGCATTTTTAATAAATAACGGGTAAAATGTTTATAATTTGATATTATAATATTATTTTATTTTATTACTTATTTTCCTAATTTCAAACTTATGGAGTCACTTTTACTAATATTCATAACTTCATCGTACAATTTAGGCTCGATCGGACATTTCATTCGATCATCCTAAATTTTACGTATCAAATTCAAACTTATAGTTGCAAGGCTTAAGATACACTTATCTTATGCAAGAAGAAAATATTTGAATGTTAATTATACTGACTATTGCGGCTATTACAATAATCACATATTTATATGACCCAATTAGGGTAAGTCCTAAGTTAGTGTAAATTACAAAAAAGATTCCCACTAATAAAGGAAAAGGAATAATTTATAAGGGTAATGTTGTAAATAAGTATAAGGAATATCCGATGATAGAAAAGGACGGTACAAATGTCAAGTAAAGTAGGTTTTGAACAAATCAGGTTGGGGTCGGTGGTTCGACAACTTAGCAACTTGGATGTTTGGGGTTGGGAAAGGGTTGGTTTAGAAGGTAACTCATTGTCGGATTAGCCTTGGGTAGTTGACCTTAAGATGAGGTCAGCTTAGCCTCGGTACACATCAGGTCGGTAGTATACTGGTTCGATGCTTGGCCTTAGACAGTTATATTATAGAGGGGTCGATTCGATACACAAGTCGTTTACCTTAGTAGCTTCTTGTATGATGTGGACGGCGAAGTAACTTGATAGGTTAAACTAGAGAATGCACTGCTCTTTTGAGTTCAACTCTCTTTAAATATCTTGGTGAACCATATGGTTAGTCCTCGAGTTTGGGGTGATTGGTCCATGATCCCTATCATCAATAGTCTTAAAGCTGAAAAATAATCTAAGTTCATGGAACTATTTTCTTTAGCAGAATTATTATTTTTTAGCTCCTTTATATAGTTGAAACTAACTAAATAGAACTTTGATGGTATCTTTTTTGTACTATGCTTCTCTGTCTTCATTATCTAATCCCATAGCCATTTTTCAATAGTTAATAATGGGTATATTGCTAGCCTATAATAGTTTCTTTAAAGAATATACACTTGATAGTACTCTCTCTATTAACAAGGTTGTTTCTTTTTTTTCAAAAAAAAAAAAAAAATTTCAACTTGTAACCACATGATTTCAAAACACTTGAGGTAGTAGTTGTGAGAGCTCTTCATAGTAAAGTAAAAAATATTGTGTTGATCTTGATATGGAGATCAATTTCCTTGATGCTCTTCCATAGCTATCCTTATTTATTTACTGATAAAGTCCTCTAAATAGTGACATGAAGTTTGAAGACTATCATACTTTTTGTTGAACTAGTTGGTTAAATCATAGGAAGGGTGTGTATTCCTTGTACGATTATCTTATTTTCATAAAAATAAACGTTAATCTCCATTGCTAGCTTTCTTGAACTATTTGTTGCTTAAACGGATGCTAATCCAGACTGTACTCTCTTGTTGTTGCAGTTGTTGTGGTTTTTTTAACACAACTTTCTTACCTTTCATATTCTTAAGTTAATATTGGACGGTAATTGCACTTTTGAATACCATGTGCACCCATTATAATTCTTTAAACAGTATCAATAGTGTATATCAATTGTCGCTAGCTTTTTTTGTTATGACATCATAGATCCATGATTGAAATTATCCTTTACAAATTGAAGTGTGTAAACACTCTATTTTTGCCTCATATAATTTAGAGATTTTTTTTTAAATAAAAGAAAAAGGTCCTTTTGAAAAAAGTAGAAAAATACAAAAAAATATCAAATTAAAAAAAAGAAAAAAGAAAAAATATAAAAAATTAGAGAGCTATAACTTTTTTTTTTAAGGAAAAAAATACTTTTAGGAAAGTAATTTTTAAGAAAAAGAGCTTATGTTGGAGTTAATAGGTTTAGTTTGTTTTATTTTCTATTTGGGTAGTTTTAAATGATCTTATAGTTTATATAAAATTTAGTTGCAATAGATAACATGGCACGAATCAACGGCTTATATGGTTAAGCACTTAGTCTTAGCATCATAACCCTATTGCACCATGTATCTGTCAAGATACGTAGCGGTATCTTGTTGGGTAGCGTGACTAACACGGTATACATATAGTATCATGTCAGCATCGTTCCCTTCACTAAATTCTTCTGAGAAATAAGCGGAAACGGAGGTAAAATATTGAATTTTTAGAATGACAGTGGATTGAAACAAATCTCAAGATTTTTTTAAAAAAATAATAACAAATCTGATAAGGATGATACTTGTGGAGGACTAAAATTATTATATTAATATATTGGGTTAAACTTACTATTTATTTGGCTTGACTCTTTAGGTTAGATGATATGGCTTAGGGAGTCTGGTTTATATTTGGGATGATTTAGGGAGATTTGGCTTAATGGGCTTAGAATAAAAATCGTTGGATCGGTCCATTCGCCTCCAACTTTTCTTAGGCAAGCTCATATACCATAAAGAAAGCTATTGGCTTTAGGCCATGTAAACTTACTATAGATAATAATGGAATGAGTAAACATACATCTCATTCGTCAATCGTTGAGATGATCTAACAAATGTCATCAAGCCTAAGAGCCTATAAATACTCAGTCATTTCACTTCATTTGACATAACTCTAGAGATTAGAGAAATAGTGTTTCACTATAAAACCTCTGCTCTCTAAGATCAAATAGTGTTCAAGTAAAAGAATGATCTCAACTGCTCAAGAACTGCATGGTTGACGTCTTGGGTTCCCTAGGCTCCTGATAAGGATCGAAGGAAGAGAAAGGGAACGTTAGTGAATCTGGAAAGGAACAGGAATGGGTATTCTAGGAAAATAGGTACGAAGAACAGGAAGGGTTTTGATAGTGAATGTGGATGGATTTAACCCACCAAGATACAAACACAATAAAGGGTTTGAGCTCGAAATAGAGTTCGATACAACTTACGAATACTAAATGTTGCTCGGGGTTTCAAATGAAGGTTTGATGCAACTCATTAACCGGCTCAAATGAAGGAGTTCACCATAATCTGAGAACAAGATTGATAAGAATGCGAGGACGATTAAAGAGTCTAATTAACACTCGATAATTTAGCAAATGCTAACTCAAGTATAGCTTTGCTTGAAAGAGGAAAGTTTCACTCTATATATATATATCTCTATATATTTATCTGTCTGTATATATCTATCTATATTAGTACAAATATTACTATTTATAGCAAGTCCTAAACCCTAGTGGTAAAACTTTAAATAAAGTATAAGGCTTTAAACCTTAAGGAATCGAGCCCATAAATAAAATAAAGGAAAAACATGTACAAGAATATAAAACTATGCGTTTTATAGAACTTAGCATGCAGTCACTCGGCATGTCTTGGGAGGAGTAGTATCTGAATCGGATGAGGTCAGTAGTTGGATGTACAGGTTTGGGAAGGGGTCCTTGACATCTCGTGTGGCCTGGTCGAGACACTAGAGAGGTCAGCCTATAATTGCCAAGTCTTACAATCAGTTAACACGAATCTCTTAATGTTGTGCCGAGTAGTTCTTTGGTCTCGAATACTTAGCCTTATGGTTTCTTGACACTTCAGCTAACGACAAATTTGATGCCCAGTGTTTATTTTTCTTCCCTTTGTCCTTCTGGCTACAGCTTGGCCTCGGCTTGGATATTGTCAAGACCTTATAGGGGCCTAGTAGGATTGCCTAAAATTTCCATAGCACGTGTGCACTCATGATATGGAAATCGCCTTGTAAGTTAGAGATTGCAAGACTCTAAGTAATTAATCACTAAGGTTACTGATTTTTAAGTAATTAATTTACTGTAGAATACAAATATAAATAACTATGGGTATCCGATATCCTACAGTTCCTCAGAACTGTAGAGAATCGGTATCCCCTACCAAATAATAAGACAGGATATACTAACATAAATATATATATATATATATATGCAAGAAAAATTAAATTATAGTAAGTTCTAACATATAAATATTTTCTACAAAGAATGTTTATATATCATCTAAAGAGTGCTCAGCTACTTCTAATACTAGTATACATGTCCTCATCTCGTACTCAGCACTTGAGACTTATCCCAATCCCAATGTAAGTAAACTTGCAAGAGAAACTATGAGAAAGTGAGCATATAATAGCTCAATGAGTTCGTTCCTCACCACTACCGGTTAAGCAAGTTTTCACACATTATTATCACATATACAGGCAAGTTATCTACATACAACATGAATGCATACGTGATCAATACAAGCAACACATCCATAGGAGTTCGGAACTATGGAAGGTATAGAATTACATCTTCTACACTTTGATTATCCCCTGTACTTACCCATACAGGGCACCTCAGCTTACCCGCATGAGGTTACCTAGGGGCACTACCCCTCTAGGCAACACTTGACTATTACCCTAGTTGAGAAAAGAGTTTTAATCCAAATAGGGGGATTCCAAACTAGGATTATCCACCCTTCAAGGCCCCTCGGGCATAAACTTGCGAGTCTTTTTGCAACCAAAATTAACCAAGGCCTTACAGGCATAATAAAGCGAGTCCTTTCGCTATTAAGTGGAGAACCCATGCTAGCTTTGCCTTATCAAAATCGTATAAAATACGTTTAAGATTAGGAAAACCTTTTTCCAAAAATACCCTTTTCAACATTTTGCAAAGCGAGCACTCTCCATCCATACATTTATTGGGTCATAGACATGCGATAAATAGAACTAGTTATTTGAGTCAGATATTTTTATTTATCAATTTAAAAAAAAAGTAACCACATAGATGATGACATACAAGCAGAACAGTCATTCAAACATACAAGCAACAGCAAGCAGCAAAATATCATACAAGTAACACGCACAAGCAAGTAATAGGTTATTAGAACTCCCTCAACTAGATTATATCTCGTTCTTCAAGCTTTGGGGTTTCCAGAACTCGATATTAAACACCTAAAATATAGTAACACTTATAAGTATTCTGAACTAAAAGTCTATTGTAGTTTATCTAGTTTCCCCCAATATAACTCAAGTATAATGTGTATTGGGTTTATTATACTCAATGAGATTAATAGTAACTATTTTCTTATATTTGTAAGTTTCCTTTATGTATTTTGTAACTTTTTCATTCTAATTCCGATATTTGAGAACTTATAGTCGTTTTCCATCGTTTTCGGACGTATGTTCACACGGTGATGTCCGTTTTGGACGTTAAGACCCGTGTTTTACAATATGGGCTAAATTTATAAAAATTTTAACTATTGAAGCTCAATTAGTCTTATTACTTATATTTATACCCTATGTTTGTACTTAATGATTTAATTATCCATTAGATTCTTACACTTAGGGAATTTTTACATTGATATTACTAATTCACGTACTTAATTAAGTTTAATTCAATCTAAGAAGTGTATTAGGGTTTAAAGGATCTTCGACTCCTAAATATATATAGACATATATAGGTTATATTTTTATGTAATCTTATAATCTATTATTTTACAAGCTTATGCTTATGTTATCGCTTAGGTCATCAATCGCTTGTGTTATTGCTTATGTTATCATTTGCTTATGTCATAGCTTATGCAATCATTTGATGATGTCATGACTTATGTAATTCATTCATTACATATAAATATATATATCCTTATGTACTCATACATATACATATGTTATATACCTACATACACCTATAACATACTAATATGTATACTTATGTACTTATACATATACTAATACATATACCCATATACACATACTGTGGCATACGTATTTTTATACGTATTTTCGTATGCCTTATTTACCCTCTTAAGAAATCTTCACAATTTCATTCTTTTTGTATTTTAAGGGTGTATTTGGCATGGCGTATATATGTATAGTTAGTATATGCCTTATTTTAGGTTATGTATATAATGAATACTTATGTACAAAGGTATTTATACATGTATATCTCTAGCATACCCTTATGTACACATACTCAAAGATATGTACACATGCATCTTCTTCCATTGCCTAAAGAATTCTACACTTCCATATGTAAAGATTGAAACTTTAAGCCTAAATTAACATATATATAAACACAACACATAACCTAACCTTTTCTTCTTCTAACTCGTAAAGAGGATAAAGTAAGACATAAGAACATAATAGCATACCTTAAGTTGCCCTTGACTATGGATGAAATGGTTGAAAAGTTGAAAAGGAAAAAAGAGTGAAAGGAGAAAGGAAGATACGGTTGGAAAGGGGAAGAAGAAAGGGGCTTTGCTTTGTTTTAGTTTGTGTTTGAAAAAGTGAAGAAAAGTGGGGTTTAGAAGAAGGAAGAAGTGGATGGCACAAAAAGAAAAAGAAGGGAAAAATCAAAAGAAAAGAAAAGAAATCATGAGAAGGAAGATATTTTTTTCAAATGAAAAGAACATCTGTGTTGACTTTTCCACATGTTGACTTAGTCAACCTTTTGACTTTGGTCAACATATGTTGACTTGGTCAACTTCCCATACATAATGTAATAATTAAAGAAAATTAGGAGAAAAATTAAGAAAATGAGACATTTGGTGAATTGATTAGTAAAAATAGATGATGAGATCTTACTTTAGGTATTTATATCCTATATACGTCATTCGGTAAGTTACTTACTATAACTAGTATGAAAAGTGTCAATTAGGGTGTTAATGTTCACTACATTTAACCTAAGCTTCAACTATACACCTAACTCTATGTAATACTATCTTAATTATATATTTAGAAGATGAATGTGATCTAGGATGCAATATCTTAGTTTCTAAGGGATCACTTAAGTATTCTAACTATTTATGTATGATTGAAAGTTGTCTTTTGTCGTTTGCTAATTAAATGGCAAAATATGGAGAATATATTATCACTTAGGGTTTTAGGGTAAATTATGGGGGATTAATAATTTTATATCATTAAAGTAATAGTTTTAGGGTTTTTATTACTTTTGAGTACCATCTCTAGTGTTTTTACACATTTAGGATTTAATATATTCATACGCGATTAAGTCTTCGATTGTTATTTTAGGGTTTTGATGAGGTTCGAGGTTAACTTTTACAGTTACATATACTTGAGGTTTTAGGGTCTCCGTATGCGGTTAAAGGTTCAATTGATAATTTAAGGTTTGTCATATTCACTTTAGGTTTTGAATTGAGACTTTAATTGGTTTTAAATCTCACTGGTTCTATTGACTTTAGGAAATCATCTACAGTTTGGGCATTTGATTCTATACTTAGACAGCTAAATTCGCGGGGTTTGCAGATATGATTAGAGCCTAATTCCCATCAGCTCCCTTACCTATCACTTGTGCATTAAAAATTCTGGGATTACTTATTCCTCCTCCTTACCATTCTCTCTTCAATTATCCTGTATGTGTCATCTTTACTTTACCACTCTAAGGCCACGTATAACGCAATACTTGATGACTTGCATATGACCACTCTAATTAGAACTCCTTCAACTACAATACTTAATCTTATGAAATAAAGGATTTGTTAAACTCAAATATGTAAAAACTTGATCCTTGTTGGATTTGAACAAATCAAAAGCTTCAAAACGGATTTAGGAATGCTAGTTTATAAAAAGATCTTCATTGGTCTTCAAAAAAGAGAACACAAAACTACATACATTGAGCCTTCGACAGAAACTCAACATAGAAACACGACCACCTCCATAGACAATTGCCAAACCTACATAGTCTACTCTTTCATTTGATGCCCATTAATAGCAAGCGACAAACGCTCATTCAACCTTAATCCAATACCCTATTACTGTCTTGTTAGGTAGCATGACTAATGTGGTGTGTACGTGACTCTACATCAACATAATCTCCTTCACTAAATTCTTCCAAGAAACAAGCGGAAAGGGAGGGAAAATGCTGGGTTTCTAGAATGATAGTGGATTGAAACAAATCTTAGGATTTCTTTAAAAAATAATAACAAATTTAATAAGGATGATATTGAATCTTATAAAATAAAGGATTTATTAAACTCAAATCTATAAAAACTTGATCCTTGCTAGATTTGAACTAATTAAAAGCTTCAAAATAAATTTCGAAGTGCCAGTTCATAAACAGATCTTCATTGGTCTTCAAAAAAGAGAATACAGACTTGCACACATTGACCCTTCGATAGAAACTCAACATAAAACCATGACCACCTTTATAGACAATTACTAAACCCATAAACTCTACTCTCTCACTCAATGCCCATCAATAGCAAGTGATAAAAGCACATTTAACCCCAATCTGACACCCAACTGCCTATCTTCTTGTGCCTCAACTAAACCCAGCAATATACATTAAGCCACACTCGATCATAGTTGTAATAGTATATACCCTCTTTGCCATATTTACTCCTCTCAATAGAAAAGACTCTTTTTTCGCACTACCCCTGTTGAACATTGGCTACGACTTTACATCGCGTGCCCAACACTCACAATATACACATGGCAACTCCATCAACTATCCCTGTACCTAACATCCGACCACCCTATGATCTAATGCTCAGCCACTCTTTCCTCACCATTGAACCCCCTACAAACCCGAAAACACATCCAGTGGCAACAACACCACAATGCCCTTCAACCACCCAGTTGCATCTCTCTCACAGCGTAACTTAACATGTGCACCAGTTAACATAGATGTACGGCCACTACACTCCTACACACGACCACCATCTATACGTGACAATGTAGCACTCTTTACTACTGTAGCTCCCTTCCACTATCACCACCAACTCTAAAAATCTACTAAACTACTGCAACAACTTGCAGCATCAAGCTTATACCCCCTATGTCCAATAAGAAAACTCATAAAAACGCCATCTCCTACTTGTTTTGACATATAGTTTGGTTTGAATCGACCTCCCTAATTGTAGTAAAGAGCTTAAGGTGTAACTCGAATTAGTTGGAGTATCTGGATCTAACCTAACCCATGAAAGCCCATTCCAACTCAATTCGCAACCCATTTCTCTTACAAGTCAATATTTATGTTTCCTCTCTTTTTATATTTATTTATTTATTCATTTTTACTATTAATGGTGAAAAAAGGAATGAAAAGAAAAAACAATTTTACATTTTATTTTTTATACTCCTTTTTTGTGTAATTTTTTAAAACATTTTTAAAATAAGACAAAAAAAGAGAGAATCTTTTTTCCTTACTTAGAAAAACTTGATTTCAAAGAAAAATAAATAAATAAAAATTAACAAAACCTTTTCAAGATTAAGGCTTTTTAGGATTTTTTGAAAATAAGACACCTAAATTAGGACCCTTTTAATATTTTTCTTAAACAAAAATTAAATGACTAAAAATATAAACTTTATGAATTTTTAAAATTAAAATAAACTAATACACTAAAGTTTTCGGAATGAACTATAAATGTATAATCCCGATTTGCAGATACATAGGCACCTCTGGAATGATGTAAAAGTTGTAAAAATTTTATTTTTCTCATTTTTGTAAATTATTTCTCAAATTCTCTCCCCCCACCCCACCCCCTCCCCCCCCCCCCCCCACTTTTTTTTTAATTAAATACAATTTCATTTATTTATTTGTGAATGAGCTTTGTAAAAACAAAAAAAGGGTTAATGTTGGAAATTAAATCTAATTTTGGAAAATTAAAAGTAGTATCCATTAGAGTTTAATAAAGTAGCCTTCAAATTCATAAATCTTGGTTTTATTAAAGTTAATTTTATTAAAGACCGATAGCTGAGTTATAAACAATTCATCCAATTAATTATAACTTATTTCTTTTCTTGATCACAATCGAATGATAACTCTAAAAGATTTTTAATTTAAAAGGAAAGTCAAAATTTTCCAAATTTCCTAATTGATGGTTAATATTAAATGGGTTAGGATTTAATATTAATTGGAATAATAAAAATATAAAAATTGAAGAATCAAGCTTGACAAAGCACGGTAGGAATTTATATCGGAACGAAATGGGTTTTTCTAAGAAATGTAGATTCCAATGGTTAAAGAGAAGAAGATAAGTGTATTTATGGAAATTATAGTGATAAAGGGGAAAGATGAAATTGAATAGGATATTGGCTTTGAATGTAGAGTACTAAGTTTCTCCAACTGCAAAGAAAAAGGTTGTCGAATGCAACAAATTAAGGGAATACCTTTTTAGGATTTTTTCTTTATTCTAATTTTTGTTATGCAAGTATACACATATATATATATGTATATACATATATCTTTTCCAAGATAAATACTATAACAAACTAAGAATACTCTCCAATCTATGGTATTAACCACTTAACATATATGTATATATATTCTTCTATTTATTTCTTTTTTTGTTTTCTACTTTTTTATTTATTTTTCTATTTTCTTAATATAATATAGGTTTATAATATTTACCATGTAATATTTTGTACCCCTTAAAAATACCCTTATCCTAAAGGGTAAAAACTTTATCTGGATGGAGTAGATGACTTTCTATCCTAGTCCTAAACAATTTTAACAATTTAAACATAGCCTTACTAATGAATGCCTTTTTATTTATCATAGAAGGCTTAATTGCAATTGGATGCCACGTTCCAACAATTGCACCGTCTTAAGCCACTAGAACTCTACAGCTGTATAGCATTTGAAACTTGAACCCTCATAAGTTGTCACATCTTCCTTTATATCCTCGAGGAACCCTAGCTTGCTGCAATTTCCATCCCTTGAACAACCTACCATTTCTTCATTTATCTCTTGTCCAATTCTCATTAACCATAGAGTTACCTTCTTCTCCATCGACACTACCCACCCTACTTATCACTATGGTTTCTTCATCTTCTACTTATTTTCTTCCACATGTTCCAACAACCCTTCCTATATCTCCTTCTCTACATGCACACATGTTATGACTTAGCAACCAAGATGTATTAGAGAAAAGAGAAATAAGTGAAGATTGAGCTACTTAAAAGATTATGTAGAGACTTAAGCATACAAATAGGTAGATAACAATAATGGATAATAGATTATACAACAAAATAACATATTTGTAGGAAAATAACAGGTTCTTAATAGATCCAATAGTATATAATAGTATATAAATGAAATCAAAGAGTGTATAAAAGGAGAAACAAAATACTGAGGGGAGCATCGGATACCCAATGAATTTCTTTCATATTCATCTCTTCCATTCTAGGAGTTACCCCGAAACTTGACTATTAGAGATTACCTTTTCCTTCGTTTACTTCGCAAATCATAAAACAATTTCGTTACATCATAGCAGATATGGAGTGTGAGATTACATATAAGAGATATCAGCAATTAAATCTAAGAGCAAAACAAAGTACGAGAAACCCTAAAAGAGAGTCAGAGAGCAAGGTAGAAAAAGGAGTAAAGTTACCTTTGAGAGAATTATGCGTGAGAGAGAGAGAGAGTTGAGTTATTTTAACCTGAAGGGTTAGTGACATATTGGTGGGCCTGGGCCTTGAAAGCATAATATTGATGCTTTCATCGATTTCTTGTTGCTCATCAATGGCGAATCATACTGGGGGGCTTCCTAGTAGCAAGAACAAGTGGAAAGTAATAAAGTAGGTTTGGAGAAGTTAAACACAGAAATGAATGATTTCGACAAGATATCAATGAAAAATTTCAAAATATGATGGTGTAACTACAAACTTTGACAAATTCTATACAAAAATAGCCTTAAGAAGGTAGGAATCAGAATCTTTCAGTAAGTAATGATTCATCATTTTCCAATAATGCAATTCAAGATAATAATACTGTGCATTTAGTTCAAATAAAATTGGACTTGCCAAAGTTTTCGGATGTAGGAAACCCACTAGTTGGATTTTTAAGGTTGAATTTTTTTTTTTGACTATCATAATATACCGATTGTGTAGCAACCTTAAGAGGGGCCTAGTAGTATTGCCTAGAATTTCCATATCACGTGTGTACCCATGATAAGAAAATTGCCTAGCAGGTCAGAGATTGCAAGACTTTAAATAGTTATTCGCTAGGGTCTTCAATTTTTGTTCATCAACTCATTATATAACATAAATAATTATGGATAACCATTTTTCCACAATTCCTCAGAACCGCAGAGAATCGGTATCCCCTACCAAGATAGTGAAATAAGATAAACACTTCCAGAAAATTCTAAACTTACTAAAGACACTAAACTTGATTGAAATATTAGTCATTTTTCGAAACATTCTAAATTAACTACACAAGCTTTTCATCATACTGATTCAATGGTAGCACTCTGCACTCGATTCTTATCCCATTCCCAACTATCAATCAACCTGCAAGGAAAAGAACTGTTGGGGTGTAAGCTTACGCTTAGTGAGATAATTATCCTCCTCAATACTGCATGGCAAAATTTATTAAATGCACAATCATATGAATGTATGAACAATCAGTATGCCAAACAACGCATGCAGTGACCTAGGAACTGCATACAACTCAGAATTACGCCCCCTGAAGTTGGGGTTTGGAGATAATTAATCGACCCAAACCAAAATCCGGGTTTTAGACCTTGGGTTTTAATTCATTAGCACTATTGTGCTTAAGTCAAAACAAAACTATGTATATATATACATATATATACTTTCATTACCGAATAATAAATCATATTTTCAAAATCCCAAGTCTAGCGATGTAGTGGCCTCCGCAATCTACAATCACATGCCCTTAGCAGAAGCCACAAGACTCAGCCCTTCGCCGACAGTTGGCGTCTCCCAATGCCTAGTAAGCCCATCAGCTTAAGACAGAGACTCAATATATATGATGGCGTAGCTAGTGCCCAATCCTGCAGGAAACTCGTATTCCCATGAGTCCCTTCCCATCTTCTGCGTGAAGCGGCAGTCGGTGTTATCCATATGCAATATGGGGTATGCATGATTCATTTTGATTTCTTAATCAGATACGTGATTATCTCGATTTTCAAGGTGATCAGACAATTTCATTCCATACAATTCACATGTATATATAATGCAAACAATTCCCTTTATTAAATATAATTAACAAGTCATCACATTCATCCACAAATTCATACACATGCATCTCTCATATCCTACAAGCATCCAAATATATATATATATATATATATATATATAAGTTTAGGTCCATCTATTCTACAAGCACAATCAAGTAAAGAGTCATTGGGAATTTACTCACTCAGCCATGCGGATCAATTAAAATAATCTAGGATAGGTCATCTCCCCAAAGCCGGGTCCCCTAGACATCGCAAATACGATACTATAAGGATTTGAATTAAAACCTAGAAAACTAAGCTAAAACCCTTTAAGTTATACTTTGGACTTGGTTTCATAATTTTTCCCGATTTTACTTAAAAGTTCAATTACCTATAACTTTCTCATTTTAAATCCAATTTTTATCATCTTATAGTCAATCTTCATCGTTTTCAAGTATACTTTAACGTGGTGAGGTTAGATTTTCGAAATGAGGCATGCAAATCTATCCATGGGTCAGAACAGTAGCGTTCCTCATGTGTTGGAGTGTTTTTGGGCCTTGTTTGGTAAATGGGCTTTTTGATAACTTGAGAAATCCTTTGGGCTAACAAAGGATTTATAACTTTGAGATCAGATTTATAGCTTTGATTTATATTCCTAAGGCTAACAACCACTTCTTGGGCCCTTTAGTAGGCTTAAGTTGTCAAATGGGCTTGTTTTTTGTTCAAACTAAAATTAATGACTTTGGTGGGCTTATGGGGCCTTAGGTGGATTTCTTATGGGCTTCAAAACAACCTCTCTTGACACTTTAAGGTGCTGGTCAGAATTTCATTGAAGGCCCAACTTAGAGTTCTAGGCTTGTTTTGAGAGTTTTAGGCTCAGTTTTGAGTTTTGAGTTTTGGGCTTTGTATGCTTACTATACTTGCTTTAGTTGATCTTTTCACTATGTTTATTCACTTTTATCATATTTTTGAGGTTCTTTTTCCCACGTTCCAGATCTGTTCATGATGGTTCCAAGGGGTCCTTTCTTGATTTTTCAACTTATTTCATCATTTCCTTAAGTTTAGGTAGTAGATTATACACTTAGACTACTTGTGTCCAAATCTCAACTTAACTTTTCTTCCATAAGATAATTCCTTAACTTATGTTCCACACTAAGAAATAGAAGATCTTATATTTAATACAACTCCCATATCATAACTCATGTCATATAAAGTTGGTTTCTTCATAAAACTTCATGTGATGGATTTTTCCTTAACTTAAGTCTAGATTTGAGCATGTTTAACTTAATGGAAACAAACTCAACATCCAAATGACTATGGAACCCTCACGTCCAGCATGCTCATCCTCCATTAAAGTTCTCATTTCAAGATTTTCTTAACTTAAAATCTTCCATTCAAAGCATTAAGCAAATGTCTTTACAAAACACCAACTTTACATGCTCATGTTTCAACTTCATGTAAGGGTTTCATGGTTTGTTTCTTAAAACGATTTTTGGTGTTATAACAACTTAAACCTTGCTTATATCTTCAAGAAATCAAAGTCTCCTAATCATAAACACTAACCCACAAATCACAAGAAACGCTTACTTGTCCTTAAAGCAAAATATGGTGGTTGTGCACAAAGGTTCTACTTAAGCTCTTAACTTTGCTTCCTCCTTTTTGCCACCTTTTGGAACCCGAATCGTTTGGTATTTTGGAATGGGGTTTGTGGAAGGTTCTAATGGTTCTAAAAGATCTTAGATGATGAAAGAAAATGACACAAGAATAAGAAGAGAAATTGCCGTGAGTATAGAAGCAAAAATGGTGGCGGCAATGTTGGGAATTTGATTTCTTCTTTTGATTTGTGTTTAAAGTGAGAGAAAAGGAAGTGAAAATGGAAGTGAAAGAGGGAGAGAGTGGTAGATTTTGAATGAGCAAAGAAGTGTGTGCAAGAAGCTTTAATTGATTATCTTGTATCTTATACAAAAGTCAACAATTACAACTATTGATGATGTAAGCATTAAGGGGTGAATAGTAATGTGTAAGAGAAAGTGATTGATGGTTGAAAGACAAGAGTATGGCCCCCCTTTCTTCCTTGTTTAGATCTGCCATTTCAAGTCCTTTTTGTCCATGGAATGGTCTTGTCTCATTTATTAAAGTTAAGCTTATGAAATCTTGTGAAAAATTATCCATATGTAGTATAAGTGAAGGGGTGATAAGGAAATTATCTTATCACTAGATTTTGATAAGTTATCAATTGATAAATGATTCCAACTCTCAATTAATAAGTTATCTAAGGTGATTGGTTGATCTACTTATTTATGTGTAAATCTTATACATGAAGATAAGGGCATGGCCTTAGAAGAAATTGTTTTAGGGTTTTCATCTCGCATTGTTTTGTAATTTATGATTTGATTTTTTATAAAATTATGAAATTTTCTAAAGTTGAATGAAATTATTCAAATTAAATTATCGATTAATTACTTAGGGTTAAAATTCCTTAATTGTTTTAAGGTTTAGGGTTTTAAGTAACTTTAGAGCTTGCAGTTCTTCAAGCTCGGGTTTTATCGACAATTGGCTTTTGAATTATAAAAATTTAATTCGTTTCTAAATATAAACTTAAGTTTTTAGTTTAGTTGATCTTTGGGAACGTTTGGAAAGTACTCTTAATTAAGTCTTAGGTCTACTAAAAGTAGGGTTTACAGGTTGAGAGTATTTTACAATTTGCATCTTTTGCATTAGAAGCACATGCAACATAATTGTATATTTGGATGCATAACAATCACTTGTTGGAGTCTTGCTCACAATTTTTAGAAGCTTTGAAATTAAGGTTTGGACCTCACAATTTGAGGATTATTAAGGGAAGTTAACAAAGTTGACTCAAAAGGGATCTATTGATGATTATATTAATGAATTTGAGTCACTTTGTAATAAGGTTATGAGCATGTTCGATGGAATGTTAAAAAGTTGCTTTTATTTTGGGTTTAAAAATAGTAATTAGATAAGAATTGTAGAGCATTTAGATAGCAACATTAATTGAAGCTATGCATACAGCCAAATTGCAAGAGGACAAGTTAAAGAATTTGAATCTTTTACCATACCGGAAAGAAGACCAATTTTTTCCATCTAAACAAACCTCATATAAACCAACAATTTTTTCCACCAATCACAAATATACACCATTAAATCAATGTGCTGTAAAAAAAAAAAAGTTCCATTATTACCAATACTAATATCGAATTAGACCATTTCCAAACAACCAATTAATCAAACTTCTATAAAACCACCCATACCAATCCGAAAGATGTCTGCTTTAGAGTTGTTATCTAGAAGAGAAGAAGGGTTATGTTACAATTGTGATGAAAAATATCATAGAGGACATGTTTGTAAAGCCAAATTTATGGTTATGATAAGCCCAGATGAAGATGAGGATAATATCAACGAGGAGGAAGGTCAAGTGGATAATGTAGGGGATCACTATCAAACTATAGAAGATGAAGATGAAAATGAAAATGTTGAAATTAGCTATTGTGCTCTATTGGGAGCCTTTGCTCCAAAAACGTTTCGCATGGAGGGAAATATTAAAGGGAAATTAGTCAATATTTTGTTGGATATGGGAAGTATACATAATTTCATCTAACTAGAATTTGTGCGATAACTTAAGTTGGATGTATTAGCTACTCCTAAATTCATAGTAATGATTGGTGATGGGGATTTCCTTGAGTGTTAAGGAGTTTGCAAAGGATTAAAATTGAATGTACAACAACATTCTTTTTTTGTCGATTGTTACATATTACCAATATAAGGAGCTGATGTAGTGTTAGGGGTACAGTAGTTGTCTACTTTAGGACCGGTTACTATGAACTATAATGAACTTACTATGGAATTCAATGTTGATGATACAAAAGTGATTTTGCATGGCACAAATCTTATACCCTCAAAGCTGATTCACTCTCCTTAATTGCACAAGTTGATAGCATCAGAAAGCATTCTATTGTTTTGTAGCTTAGTGGCTTAGAAAGAGGTTTCTTCTACTGATACTACTTACAATATAGAAATTGAATCTATATTGGGTAGATTTCAAGAAGTGTTTTCAACTTTGTCATCATTGCCAACTTTGAGGGATGTCTAACACCATATTCATTTATCTTAAGGATGAAACCAAACCAATCAATGTGCACCCCCATCGTTATCCCTATTTAAAAAAATCAGAAATAGAGAAGTTAGTAGGGGAAATGTTGGACTCAAGAGTGATTCGCCCAAGTATAAGTCCTTTTTCTTCATTGATGTTGTAAGTTAAAATGAAGGACGGAACTTAGTGTTTTTGTATCAATTATAGAGCCCTTAATCAATCTACTATGATGGATAAATTTCCTATACCAACCATTAACGAATTATTAGATGAACTATAGGGCTTTAATTATTTTTTGAAGTTAGACTTATGGGCAGGATACCATTAGATCAGAATGTCTCCTTCAAACATTCACAAGATAGCTTTTCGCACACATGAGGGCCGTTATGAATTTTTGGTAATGCCCTTTAGATTATCAAATGCACCTTCAACATTTCAATCTATCATGAACCAAATTTTCAGACCTTTCTTATGAAAGTTTGCCATTGTTTTTTTTTTTTTTATGAAATTTTGGTTTATAGGAGTTGTACATAGAGCATTTAGCTCAAGTATTAAAGGTGCTTTTGGACAACACTTGTTATGCAAAAAAGAGAGTGTATTTTTGGCCAGCAAAGGATTAAATATTTGGGCCATATTATGTCAAAGCAAGGAGTTCAACTGGATGAGAGTTGTTGGTCCCGTATAAGATATCAAGAGGGGGGATGAATTAATATTTTTAAATTTTTGAAAACTTTTTTGATATAATAAAATTACCCCTCTTAACAACTTATAATGGTAAACAGTGATAATTTAATAATCAACACACAATTAAACAATAGTTAAATAACACAATTTAAAAGTGTAAGCAAAAATAATATCAAGCAGAGATTTTATAAAGCTTTGGCTTTTTGCCTACTACTTTTTTTCAGCTCCACTACTGGGGACCCGGTTTACTTTATCGGTGTTTTTTCACTTGATCTACTAAATCAAATCACAAAAATTACAAATACTTGTCACATATGGACTTTTACAACCCTCTGTTTTTGCCTATCTAGTCTCTCAACAATATGGGCTAATACAAATTTATAATGTACAAACGTACTTGTTTCAACACTTAAACAACAAATAAGAATTACAGAACACATGAGAACAAAAGTATAAAACTCAAATAATTTCGCTTAAGAGAGAAATGAGTAATGTTGAATGACTTGCTTCGGTGGAAGTTTTTGAAGTAGTATCTGAAGTTCTTTCTGTGACTTTTCAGAAGATAAAATCTGATCTCGATATTTAATTTTTCGTGAGATTTTTCCAGAGTTATTCTCTAATGTTTTGAATCCTTTCTCTTTCATATAGAAATCTTCCAACGGCTAAAAACTGAAGATTATCTTTCACTTTCGTAATTATCCAACGTTAGTTATTAAAGATAATTCTTTAGATATTTTGAGAAGATCTTGGTAATTTGAAACTCAAAAACAACGCTCCTTATCTTGTTTAGATTAGATACACATCAATCTGTAACCACCAGATAAGCTTTTGATTTGAATTTAAAAAAATCTACTTTTGTTAGTAACTTCTGGATAAGCTTCATGTTCAAAAATTTGAAACTCCACAAAATCCAAATCAACCTTATCCTTATCCATTCTTGTGCATATCTTAATTTATCCACATATATTTTCGCTTAAAAAATAAATCCCCATGGATCTTAATTCCATCTTAAGTGAAACATGATTAAATGTATTTTCCTAATACACTCAATCTAGTGAAGCTAGGCCTTAAATAATTCGAATCTTATTTAAAGCTATTTTCAACGTCATACTTCTAGAGTTACTTTTTAAACAACCTTCTGAAGAATATTAGCCTTTTGTTTCTGAAGTTTTTCAATATGTTTCTGAAGTTTCTGAATATGCTTTTGAAGTGCTGTATCAATTCTTCTTATAAAAGCTTTTAAAATACTTTCTAAAAAATTTTCAGACCAGTATATATTTAATCAATTCAAACATTCTAAATAATCTTTTAAATGCACCTTGATTTACAAATTTAAACTTTTTGAATACCTGCACACTTATTAATTCATTAGTGTTCTTCTTTCTTTTTGTTATCATCAAAATCCACAAGAGATATCTAACAAGAGTAAAGTTGAAGCAATTAAATAGTGGCTTATTCCTCAATCACAAAAGTAGTTAAGTGGATTTTTGGGGCTTTCTAGATATTATGGGCGATTTTTGAGAGGATATGCTCATATAACAGCACCCTTTACTAATCTATTAAGGAAAGATGCATTTAAGTGGATAGAGGAAACACAACAGGCTTTTAATTGCCTTAAAGAGACCTTAATGAAGGCTTTAGTATTAGCACTTCCAAATTTTGAAGCAAGGTTCATTGTTGAAACAGATGCTTCAGAAAATAGGTATAGGAACAGTATTACATCAGGAGGGACAACCGATTGCATTCTTTAACAAAAAGTTAAGTCTCAGATTACAGAAAGCGGGAGCTTATGTGAGAGAATTGGTAGCAGTGGTTGACGCAGTCTAGAAATGGTGACATTATTTGCTGGGAAGACATTTTATCATATGTACAGATCAAAAGAGTTTAAGGGAAATATTAACTCAAACTATTCAGACTCCAGAATAATAACATTACTTAGTGAAACTTCTTGGCTATGATTATGAAGTTTAGTACAAACCAAGAATAGACAATAAAGTAGCTAATGCCTTGTCTAGACAGTTTGAGAACTCAGGTTAGTACATGGCTATTACCATGCCTTCTTTTGACTTTATTTCTTATATGCAATATCAATATCAATGTAATACTACATGGAAGAAATGGACGGATGATTGTGTTCAGGGAAAACAACTTTTGTATCCATTACATGTCAAAGAAGGATTATTATTTCTTGGTAGTCAAATTTTTAGTCCTACCAAAATTGACATCATACCACAATTACTTCACGAGTTCCATTGTACTTCGGTAGGAGGTCATACAGGAGTTTTGAAGACATTGAAGCAATTAAGTGCTTCTTTCTTTTAGGAGGGTATGAGAAAAGATGTAGAGGATTTTGTTAGGAGTTGCAATGTATGCCAGTAAGTCAAATATTTGACTACTTCACCAACTGGTTTACTTCAGCCACTAAATATACCTTCCAAAGTATTTGAGGAGATTGCTATGGATTTTATTGTTGGACTTCCTATTTCAAAGGGTTATACAATCATTTTAGTTGTGGTGGATAGATTGACCAAATATTCTCATTTTGGTCCATTACCGACTAATTATACGACAATAAAGGTAGCAAAACTGTTTGTTCAAATAGTAGAGAAATTGCATGGTCTTCTTAAATCCATTATTACGGATAGGGATCGAGTTTTCACTAACTATTTTTGGCAAGAATTGTTTCTATTGAGTGGTACTACTTTAAACATGAGCTCAGCTTATCATCCATAGATAGATGGATAGTCTAAAGTGCTTAATAGATGCTTGGAGCAATACTTGAGATCTTTTGTAATGGATCATCCTTTCGATTGGGTTAAATTTTTGTGTTAGGTCGAGTATTGTTTTAATACCAGCTTTCATACTTGTACTAAAATGACCCCAGTTACAACTTTATATGGTCGTGAACCACCAAAGATAATTCATTATTTACAAGGATCAACTTTTAATGAAGCTATAGAACAGGAGTTGCATTCATAGGATATTCTCTTGAAACAGTTGAAGACCAATCTTCTTTAAGCTCAGTTGAGAATGAAGAACATGGATGACCAACATAAGACGGATAAATAATTTGAGATAGGGGATTATGTCTATGTTAAAATTCAACAATATAGACAAGGATCAGTGGCTCAGGGAAGTTCTTATAAACTAAGTCGAAGATACTATGGTCCTTTTAAGGTCATAGAACAGATTGGACCAGTGGTATACAAATTGGAGTTACCAAAGTTTTCTAAGATCCATCCGGTGTTTCATATCTCATTGTTAAGAAAAGCCGAAGGGGGAGTTGCCAATAGTGGTTCTATTACCATCAGATTCTCACGAGAATCATCCTTTAGTACGATCAATTCAACAATTGTTAGTTCAATAGGAATCTTCACCACCAAAAGAAGTTACTTGGGTCAACAAGCCCAACTTTCAACAAACATATCTAGATTTTCACATCGAGGACAAGGTGGTTCTTTCATCAGGGGGAGGAAATGTTATGACTCAGCAACCAAGACGTATTAGAGAAAAGAGAAATAAGTGAAGATTGAGCTACTTAAAAGATTACATAGAGACTTAAGCAAACAAATAGGTAGATAACAATAATGGATAATAGATTGTACAACAAAATAACATATTTGTAGGAAAATAATAGATTCCTAACAGATCCAATAGTATATAATAGTGTATAGATGAAATCAAAGAGTGTATAAAAGGAGAAACAAAATACTGAGGGGAGCATTGGATACCCAGTGAATTTCTTTCATATTCATCTCTTCCACTCTAGGAGTTACCTTGAAACTCGAATATCAGAGATTACCTTTTCCCTCATTTACCTCGCAAATCATAAAACAATTTCATTACATCATAGTAGATATAGAGTGTGAGATTACATATAAGAGATATCAGCAATTAAATCTGAGAGTGAAACAAAGTACGAGAAACCTTAAAAGAGAGTCAGAGAGAAAGGTAGAAACAAAGAGTAAAGTTACCTTCAAGAGAATTATGCGTGAGAGAGAGAGAGTCGAAATATTTTTACTTGAAGGGTTAGTGACACAGTGGTGGGCCTGGGCCTTGAAAGAATAATAACACATTAAGCTGGAGTTGCTCTTACTTCTCCTTTCTTTGCTTATGTCATGCATCAAATACGTACTGGTTGTGTTAATCATATATTAAGCCTTGACAATAAATACCTGTCTACGGTATTTGTGAAGAGAATACGCAAGCCACAGTGGAAATAAGGTAAAATCCCTCACGAGTTCAATCCCTTGTCTTTGCTTTATGTTGAACTCTATTCATTTCTCATTTGCTTTGTTTCTTTCATGCAACAATAGCTCTAGTAGTACCTTGGAGTTTCACCTAAGCACTGGGTCCTCTTCGTTCAACCAAGCAGTGGTGACGGATGCTCGTGGCTTGCAATTTCCTTAGTGTTGGAAAACATATAGTAGCATCCAGGAACTGTTTGATAAAATGTTCTAATGAAGCAAAGAAGCATTGTGGTCAGTAAGCTCTTTATCCTTTAGTGGCTTAATAAATCCCTTATGATTTTTGTCGTTGAACTTACTGCTCTTTGTTAGAAATACTTCCTTAGCGCGATCAATAGTTCCTCCATCTTTATTAATGCTACTATTGAAAGTAATAACTATACAGGAAGCATCTATTCTAACCATACTGTAGTGTACTAGTATGGATATGGTGGCTTCAGATGTCACCCTTAATGCTAACATACTTCTAACAACAAGCATAGCTCTTCCATTAAAGTACATTTTGTTTATTGCAACGAGAGGCTCCTTTTCATTCTTATGATAACATAGTTGTCTAAGATTGACCTGATCTAATAAGAGTTCCATGGTCCTTTTTTCGGAACAGGGTATGCAATAGGAAGGAACCAAGAAACATAGTGTCAAGCTCATGGCGCTTCCCTACATTTTTCCATCTTTCAGATGAATCTCTCAGTTCATTGTCGCCCTTTGACTTGCTGATATACGTGTTTGGTTTTTTAGAGTTCACTTCCAAAGAATTGACGTAATGCTTCATTGATCTTATCACTTCATCTTTGCTTTGTGTAAAACAATTCTCTTCAACCATATTTAATTGTTTCCTAAAATTTTTTTCCAGTAAGAAGCAACCCTTTAGTGAGTTTCACGACTTTTATTCCAAATAAGTTATGTTAGCAATACAGGTCAAGGTAATTCCACTAAATATGCTTCCATGCTCTATAAATTGAAGATGAATCATCAAATCTGAGTTTACCAGCACTCCACTAGTTGGTATTACCCTTCTTTCGCATGCATGGTCTATTATGAAGGCTTCCTTCCATTTGTAAATAGGTATTTTCCTTTTTTTATTCACAAAATTTGCATATATGGCTAGTTAAAACCTACTTATGAGAACATTGCCATGAATATAAGCTCCATACACTACCTTTTTTTATTTTAACACAACCTTTAACAACAAAAGAGCGTGATAATAGGTCCAATTCAACACCATCTCTTTTGATTTCACTAAACAAGTTAATTCTATTCCCACAAAACCCACGCAGTATATGCTTCTTAGTTATGATATGACATAAATATCAATTTGTATAAATTTTGCATTGTCTTCATTTGTTGTAGAATGGAAGTGGTTCATGTGGTATTTGTTGTGTAAGGTTTTTTGGGCGTATTATGTTGGATTTTTGGTCATGTGATGGAATAGATAGTGTGGTATTAGAGTTGAGGGTGGTTTAGAAGAGTTACAGTGGATTTATGTATGATTTTTGGTTTGGTGGGTCATTAACTATTGTTTTTATTTTGTTTATTATGTGTTGATCTATAAGTGGTTCTTTTGGAATTGGTGTGCTCTATGTATTTAGATTAATATGATGGGGTCAAGTGTATGAAAGCTAACCAGCTTGAGTTGATAGTTCACATGGTGTAATGGTATTGCTTTTGATGATAGACGAGACGGTAGAGGTGTTTAGGTGTGGTAGTGGTAAAATGGGTGTAGAGTCAAATGGGTTTTTGGTTGTTTCTAGGGTGGTTTTCTAAGGTTGTGAGTTGTGTTTACTAAGTGTAGTTCAATAGAGTTAAGAGATGGTATGTTGGTGGGTTTATCACTATGGGTGTTAGTGGTAAATGTGGGTTGTTGGAATTCATTCTGTAGTTGTTGCAAATTTTCCTTACACGTGTTTAATTTTTTATTGTTACCAAATTTGGTTGCACTTTCATGTAGTAACTATTTTTCATTTTGCTTCATCATTTGTTGTTTCTTCATGATTTCCATCAATAGTCTTGTTTTCCTTTTCAAATTTTCATAATGTTCATCTTAGACTCGATGAAGAATCTCCTTCATTTCTTCAAGCTCAGAATCAGTGATATCCATGGTGGTAGGCAAGAATGCTCTAATACTAATTGAGCTGTAGTGATAATTTATACCGGAACGTAATGGGTTTTTCTAAGAATTCCCAACCACTTGGATTACTTCCTCTTAAAAAAATTGCTTAGAGTTAATGTCATGTTAGCAATTGCTTTAATGCATATGGTGATGATTGCTTGGAATTTTGGAGATATGGTTTTTCTTTAAATACGTAGCATTTCCAAATCATCTTCCTTCAATGAGATTAGGTTGCTAGATGTCCTCTCTCCAACTAGATAGGGGAAACATAATTTTTCGAACTACATTCTAGAATGTGCTTGCCATTTCTTTTTTGAAAAGTTATGCTCATGATTTATGTATGAAGTACTGTCCTTTAATGACATTAGGCTGTTAAATGTCCTCTCTCCAACTTGATAGTGAAACATAATTTGTTAGACTAAATTCTAGAATATTCTTACCATTTCTTTTTTAAAGAGTTCATGCTCGTGATTTGTAGATGAAGTACTTTCCTTTCTTCAAAATTTCCGTTAGACCCCTAAAAAGGAAAGAGCATGTCTCTAATTATGAGATGGAATCACGTGAGCATAACTTTTCAAAAATATAGTAAATAAGCCTTCTTTTGGTTTTAAATAATTTTCCCTTTTTCTTGTGTAAGCTAGGTCTTAATGTTGTCTCATTCTAAGGCCAGGCTTTATTACTTAGATGGGCCTGTTGTTAACTTTAAGCATTAAATCTAGATTCTCAAAGTCTAATAGTTTATTTAGAACCTCAATTGACCTTAGGTGTTATCGTGAATTCTCGACATCTAACTAGCCTATGGTTAACCATGGGCATTTTTATGGATTCTCACTCTTATTAACCATGGCTAAGTTTAAGAGCAACCAACCTAAGCCCATTAGAACCACTCGTTAGAGAGAGTTATTGGCTCATAATAGAGGTTGACTACCAAAAGATCTACTTATAGAGACTAGATTGACAATGTGATTAAAGGAGATTCTTTTTTTTATCTGAGTTAGTTCTTTGGAGAAATGTATGATTACGCTTGTTGATAGCTCTCTCAAGTTCGTTACTCTGAAAGCATGGTTGGAGATTGAATTGTTACTAAAATAAGTTTGTACTTTGCATTCGTGACAAAAGGAAAGAGTTGCCTTTTCTTTGCACTCGATTTTCCTTTCCAAAGCAAATGATCAATGGAAGGTACTTATGGGAGCAATACATTATGAGGCACGAGAACTATGCCCATCTATTGTCGGAGGCTAAGATTTTTTATGCCATTGTTATGACTTCATGGTTTAATCTTATGAAAATGGAAGATACGAAGATTTTATTAAGCCATAATTGCTAGGTAGAGTATTAAGACTCATATATTTATAACTTCATGGAGGGAATCCACACCAACCGTAGAGGATGTCTTTTTTCTTGTTAAGGCTCCTTAACTTTGGGACAATGGACATTAAAGCTACTTTAACTACTCCTAAGGACCATAGTTGACATTCGGCTTTATTAGTAGCTATTAAGTCGAGCAAGACTCCTTTAAAAGGTTTACATTTACTTTACGGATTGAGTATTTCTTCGATGGTATTACTTTTTGAAGATAATGTTATAAAACCATGTGAGCATTGATTGTTCTTTTTAGTCATGATTATATCTTTCCTATTTGCAAGAATACTTTAACTCCTGTACATATATTTTTTGCAAGTATGAATTCGTAGCATTTATTGTTTTTATGGTTGTTTATGTATATCTTCCTGGGATTTCTTGAGGATAGGGTTATCCTTCATTTGTTTCAATTAGCAATTTGTATGTCTCAAGGGAAGTACTTTGCCTTAACATTCCTTTATTTGGGTTCCTTATGTCATTGATTGGACTTATATCACCATACCATTGTTCATCTAACAGGGCGCTATACAGTACTATGCTATGTGGATATTGTCTTTCAACTTTTCTTTTGCAAGAGGCTTGGGAGCATTTTCATCTCTAAACATGAACGTGAAGCCTAACTCAATTCAGGCACGATCATGGTTGTGGGTTGAAATGTAATACAAATGCCCTTTATTAAATCTTATTAACTTTGTTATAAAGTTTACATTTCATTCCTTTGTAGAGAAAATCAATTGCTATCAATTAGTCATGTAATGGATATTACCCACCTAGCTTATAGGATCGCATTTCCTTGAAGAATCGTAAATAGTCTTCCTTCATTATTTGATGTTAAGGGCCTAAACAATAACTTCCTTGAGCTAAGGCTTGTAGTGTATTCTTCGTACATAGGCATTCTCCATGCAATAGTTTTAGCTGTAGATTTTAAGTCCTATTGGTAACAGATGTTACCTATAGACATCAAAACCTTTTATCTTGACTTTAATCTATTTTATTTTCCTTGTTATAGCTACAGTTGAGTCATCTCCCCTAGTTATTGATCAAATTGGGTAGCTTGCTTGAAGGGATTTAAGGCATATGCTTTTGCATCAAATGTGGATCTAAATGTAGAAGTGACTATTTATCGAGATGTGTTCTATCTTTGGCTTCCTAAGTTCAATAGGCTTAGAGGATCGTAGAGTATAAAGAATGCTAATCATGTTGATGAGGAGATTTTTCTTACCAAGCCGTGATAAGGGTGAAAGCATTAAAGTGACCTTCTCCATCGTTACTTAACCAAAATGATTTGAAAAGGACATGCATTTAGTAAGGATTATTCCTTTAAGAATATGTTATTTTAATAGTACTTTTCCTTTTGATCTCAGATATTATTATTATTATTATTATTTTTGTTTTTGGTAAGCTATAGGAATCAACCCTAAGGATCCTTTACTTGCTCTTAAACTAAAGTTCTCATCAATATGGTCCATCAGATTCTCTTCTAATGCCTAAGTCTAGAATAATCCGACCTGATCTACCAAGTTAATCTAATAGCATACCTGAGTTGTGGCATGTGGAAGCTACCTTAATACAAGAATAAGATCAATTTGAGCAATCTAACAATTCCCCAAAAGCCTTATCCAAGACATCTGAACTGTTAAAGAACCTTTAACTTTCACTATCGACCTGTTTTGGAGACCACCTTACTCTATAAGCTTAGAACAATTGAGGAGTAAATGCCTAGTTGTTGCTGGCTTTATCTAAACTAATCAGAGGTTATTATGCGACATATCTTCAGATCTTTCTCTAAGTGATGCATAAGCCATACAATCCTAACACCGGGATAGTTGTTACAAGACGAATAACAGATTTGCCCCTTTTTGTTTGTAAATCAATTAAATGTACTGTTTTTAGTAACTATACTTTTTTAGTAAAAGCTATTTGTGTAGTGTAAACCTAGTAATGTAGGTATAAATACCCCATCTTATAGGAGCTGTAATGATCTTCCTCATCTTCTTCAAATTAATGAACTGCTGAGTTATTCCTCATTCAAGTATCTTTACTTTGTATGAGAAACCACTTAGCTCTTATTAATCCCTTAAGCAAGGATTTTGGTGAGCACTTCATCAACTTCAATTAGTGTGTCACATTTGGTGAGTTGTTAGCTATGTTGTGTTTAAGTGGTGCATCACATCCGTTTAAGTAGCTCACGAATTACTTAATTGCCTCATTCTCAAAGAAAAACTACTTGCACTTATTACAGTTTTTTTTTTTTCAATAGCTTTGAAGGACTCATCTACACTACAGTAAGAGCTAATCATAGGAACACTTGTGATACCTCATGCCATATCATCTTGGTATTATAGTGTAGATGCTTTGTTTTTGTCTCCCTATAATTAAAATTTTCCTTTCGGAATAAAATGGTCCTAATTGAAAAATATAAAAAAAGAGAAATTTAGAAAACTACAAAAAATTAGAAAAGTTTGAAAAACATAAGAAATTAGAAATTTTAGAAAAATTAAAAAAAAGAAATTCAAAAAATCCAAAAAAAAAAGAAATTCAAAACTCCAAAAAAAAAGGGAAGATAAGAAAAATATAAAAAATTAAAAAACTAAAAAAAATATTTAAAAAATTAGAAAATTAAGGAAAAGAAGAAAAGGATTGAAAATGAAAATTATTAAAAAAAATTATTGAAAATTGGAAAATACAAACATATGATATTTAGGAAAATTGAATAAATAAAGTTCTTAGGAAAATAGAAAAGATAGTAATAAATATTTTAGGGTAATAAAATAAAATCTTAGATTAGAATAATAAGGGCTTGGGTATCTTTTAATGTTTGGTTGGTTTGGGCTTAATTTAAAATCTAAAGTTAGTCTAGGCTAAACCCTTTATCAATATTTTGTTTGCAATGGATAACAACGTATGGGTTAATAGCTTATCGGGTACAACACTTAGTCTTGACATTTGAGAGAATAGAAGGTCTTGGGTTTGAGTTCACTATAGGCACTCTGTGTTGTTCCTTCTTTTTTTCTACCCCTACCTACCATGTATCGAGGTTTAATTGGGCTACGTATCGGCTATGATGTAGCAGTAATCATTTCATGGCGCTACGTTAGCAATCTTTTTCCTTTTCTTTCCTTCTCTTTCCCTAACTTTCTCATGCGATTCTAGCTTAAGTTCCTCATTTTGAATTAATATATGACCCTTTTTCCTTTGCGATTTCACCAAATTTATGGTGAAATCACAAAATATAGTAGGGATGCTGTAGATTAGAGTAAAAAACACATCCAAATACATTTGCTTAAAAGATTAAATCGATCCTTGAAAGTTAGAAAAACGTCAATGTGCGGATTTTTCACTTAGCTTGATTCTTGCTAACTGACTAAAAAACGAAGCTTCTATTCAAATGATTTAGCAAGAAGGGATATTGGGGACATGCTTTTGATCGAAAATCAACGTAAATTGGTACCCATATCCAAAATCTAAACTCGGTCAAAAGCCTTCTTAATTTCTTCAAAATCATGACAATTGATCACTTTTCAAGCTCATACATGCTTCAATAAGTATAAATAAGTCCTTATGCTTCACTTCTCATCATCAACTTTAACTTACATTCTCTTTATCACATATATTTTGTAAATCTTACAAATTAGACTTTTAGATATAGAGTCGAACTCGAGTATTGTAAGTATTTTCTTACATTAACAAGACTGCATAAATTTAAAATTGATTTAAATTTTACTTCTAAACTTGAAACAAATATGAAAAACTATAATATACGATTTGAAAATCTTAATCACGTAGGAAAACTCTAGACCCTATATATGCATACTTATAAAAAAAAATTGAACTCGAACCTCATAATAATTAAAAGAAAAACCTAAACACTAAATCTTAAAATTATAAAATCTAATAATTTACCCTAATGATAACAAAACCATAAATCAATAAATTTATCATTGCATATGCAAAATTGCATAAAACATATAACGAGTGATTAGAAATAATTTTAAATAATAATAATTAATTAAATCAAACCAATTGAAATAGTAAATAATTTACAAATTCAACCCTATACATACATACACATGTAGCGTTACACAGTAGAAGTATATACTAAATAACTATTTCCTTCAAATAAATAATATAATATAATATATTATATATATATATATATGTCTTGCCAATACATTGTTAGAAATATGATATTTATATTGTAACTAAGTAACTAAACTAATTAGTTGCCCTTAGGATTTAACCCCTTCTTAACTAAAGGTACACTACTCTAATCATAACTTAGCTAGTCACTATAGACACCTAATTTTTGCCCCTCTGTAGTCCTAATTTTTATTTTTACAAAAAGGGTTCTAATTCAAAAATAAAAATAACAAAAAAAAATAAAAGATAAAAGTAATAAAAAATTAACAAATGATGAAAATACCAAAAAAATAAGAAAAGAAAAAATTATTATAAAGAGTTTTGTAGATTTTTAGGAAGTAACTTATATTAGGAACAAATAGTTTTAGTTTTAGTTTTAGCTTAGTTAAAAAATTTTATTTTAGGGAACTGAGTAGTTTAAGTACAACTTAATTGTATTGAATGTCAAGACGCAGGACAACGGCCTAACGGATAAGTATTGGGGTATTTGGATTGGATTTAATTTGAGGTCCTGAGTTCAAGTCTCTACAGGTACCTATGTCTTTATTTTTCTATCTTTGCAAAAGCGAGATGAAAACAGGATTCATATCTGATTAAATCATTTGAATTTAGTTTGATCTTATTAAATTAGATTTAAATTAATTTGGATCTAGTTTAATTGTTATTGAATCAGATACAATAGATATATCCAGATATGATTTGATTTGGATCTTAAAAACACATACACGTGCATATAAAAGAAGAGACACAGGAGAAAAAAGAATCCACTTTCACACAGCAAAATTCTTCAAAGACAAAAAACACATATCCACCAACTAAAAAAGCCAACCCCTCTGCTGACCACCCATCCGTTCGCAGCAGCAAAATAGAAACTCCAAACACAACCAGTCAACAATCTGCTTTCGGATGACAACAAAACAGAAAATCCATACACACGTGCTGCAAACCACGTGCAGATCATCAACATTAACCTTCATACCACGTCGACAGCACACACACACACACACAGCACCTGACTCCCTGCAACCCGCAACCACGCCAACAGCACACACACAACACTGACCCTTACACTACACCGACAGCATACACATACGCTGATCAAGTTCTCTCCCAACAACAGCCTACTGCAGCATCGATCCACATAACTCGTAGCGAACAGGACAGCAGCAAGGCAGACAGCAGCAAAATGGATAACAGCAAATAGGACAACAACACAGTGGACAGCAGTGAACAGGACAGCAGTAAGGCGGACAGTAGCGAATAGGACAGCAACGAACAAGACAACAGCGAAGCAAACTCAAACATAACTCCGACACTAGTAGCCACACGCAACAGCAACTCCGTTATACTACGCAATCAAGAAGTTTAGGTTCGTTTCTTTCCAGTTTTGAAATTGTTTGTTTAATTGTTTATTCATTATTGTTATATTATTATTATTATTATTATTATTTAGATCTTTAGTTATTGAATATAATATATACGAATATGAACATATTAGTTTTAGGAGATTTTATTCTTAGTCGTTTATATATAGATAATTGTTTAATAATAATATATCTATATATATATATATATATTAATTTAGGTATTCTTCTTTTAACATTAGTTTTCTTGATTAGATAAATTAAGTATTGATTTAAGTGAATGTATATTTTATGTTAGTTTAGGAGTTATTAGGATTGGTTATTTTTGTTTAGATTTGATCTTGTTTAAGGATTTGTCATATAGAAAGTTTTTTTTTTTTTAAAATAAAAGTTAATAAAAAATCCTTTTTAAATTTTAGGACTTTTAGCAAAATTTTTTTATAAAACAATAACATTCAAGAGTTAGGACCCCTTTAGATTTTTTTTAAATAAACTGAATAAATTAAAAACATAAACTCGGGCAGTTTTTAAAATTAAAATAAATCAACACATTAAAATTTTTTTTGAAAAAATTACGATCGTCTGATCCCAGCTAGCAAGTACGTAGGCACCTTCGAGGCGACGATAAAATATGTAGAAACTTAGGTTTTTTTTTTATTTAATTTTTAAAATATTATAATTAGAAAAATAATCCTAATTTCGGTAAATATATAGTGGTACCCAGTGAGGTTTAATAGGTTAGCCTCCGAATTCGGAACCCTTTGGTTCTTCATTAAAATTGAGATCAAAGATTAGTAGCTAAATTGTAATCAATCCACCCAATTGATTACGGTTTGATTACGATTTTCTTCCTTTTTCCCGACTTCGGTTAGGTGGCGACTCCAAAAATTATTTTCAATAAAAATCGGAATTTCTCAATTTCTTTAGTCGAGGATTAATATTAAATGAGTTAGGGTTTAGTATTAATTAGGAAATGAGAAATTAATTTTAAATAGAAAACCGAAAAATCAGGTTCGACAGTCACCTTATAAGATTAGACAAAAGAGGTCACAAATCTCGTCTTTTCTTAGGAATTTTGGCTACCACAAGCAAGTAAAAGACACCTCTTATACTCTATACTATGCAATAAGTGCACTACTCATATCAAATTCCCTTTTTCTTCCCCTTTTATCGCCAGTGTGTAAGGCTACTCCATTCTCCTTATTTTTCTTCAACTTTTTACAAACAAAATACACTAAAATATCCACTAAAACTCTTCCAACTTGACCGTCACATTACCCCTTCAAATCCATATGATGTTCTCTCATTTTCTTTCATTTTTCCTCCATCTCAACTCACAACTTCATACACCTTTCATCCAAGTTTTTCTAAACAAGGAGGGAGTATTCTACTAGCACAATAAAAAAGAGTGGAGTAAGATTTTCAAGCCCCAAGAATCAACCCTCAAGCTACCTAAGAGTAACTTTAGAAAAATTTCTTTCATTTTTCTCCTTGTAGTTTTTCCTTTTTCTCAATGTATTTTACTATTTTCTTGTAAACAATTTTCATGTTACTATATTAGGATAGTTCATCAAAAGTTGTATGTACATGCAAGTGTAAATTGTTGTATGTAACAAAAAAATATAATGTGCATATACTATGTATATTTTGCAAGTGATGTGTTTTCTTAAGAGTGTAGCAAAAATTCTATTCACTATATATATATATCACTGAGGTCGAAAATATATGTAAAATAATTCACTAAATATGTTTTGATTTCTACACTACTTATAATGTGTAACAAAATATGTCTATATATATATATATATATATATATATATAATCATATATATGTTTTTCAAAAATATAAATGTATGTATGTATGTATATGCATACCTATGTGTCTACATAAACATGGATAAGAAAATTCTTTTTGAAAATTTCTATATATGTTTTATTTTTATTTTTATTTTATTTTCTAGGCTAAAATACAAATATACGAAAAACAGATATATGTGTATATATATATTTTTCGATTATGATATGTATATATATATATATATATATATATGTTTCTATTGTTAGTTGATTTTGGTGATTGGATTTATCCTACAAAGAAAGGAAAAGCCGACGCCTAAGTTAGTAAATATTAATAGAGAAAGTTAAGTAAGTGGTCAAGAGGTATCAGATGCCCTTATAGTGTTTCTTTCCCCTATTTATAGGCGAATGTCATGTCTGAAGTAGCAATTATCGAAATAAACATCAAGACATGTGAAAGACTCTTGATTAGATATATTTCCTGAAATGTAGAGAGAATAGGCAGTTATGTAATATAATCATGCTAGTAATAACTATTTGCACTAATTCCTTTGAATTCAAATTAGGAATGGATCTATGTTACTCGATGAGATGCCAAGAATGTAGATTACTCAGCTTGTTGGTAACCAAATGGATAAGTGAGTGAAGCTTTGAGTATTAACATTTGATAAGTCGAGTGAGTGAAAATCAACTATCAGCATTTGTCCCCAATCTTCCATATCCGAGGATTCAGCTAAGGCAGTAAACATCTTGATGTTTTGCGAGATTAAGTAGGGAGTAATTTCTTAAATGCCAAGTAATTAGAAAAGTTTTTTTTTTTATTTTCGAGAGGTGGATTGTGTCCTATATAAAAGGTCGCAATTTTCAAATTTCCCACTTATCTGAAGCTCAAGCGGTAGCACGAATGACAATTGTCACATTAGCCATAAATATACCGTAGACTATAATAACTGTCAGAGCCTTAGCAATCATTGGATCTCTATCTCAAAACAAGTGTTAGTAATTCGTGCCATCTTCTATTCAGTACATCATTTCCGAAATAGTATTTAAGAGTTTTTCAATAGTAGAATCAAAATTTACAATTGCACTCATAAGATTTCTCTTACTTTTGATATTTTCAACTTCAACTTCAAACTCTTTAAACATTATGAATTTATAACCAATCAGGTATGGTTTACAAAGTAATTCGTTGACTTATCCTTTCGAATTTCAAAGCAATAGAGACTAAGGCCACTTCCATAACCCACTACCCCCCTCCCCTTTACCTTCAAAAAAAGGAGTAAGATGGCGTATTCCTTAGGTAGTTTGACCGATAGCGTGGTAAAGTGGTGGGATAAACTCACCCGAATCAATCTCTTGTAGCAGATACCTACCTAGATGATAAGGAGGGAAGATTTATGGCTAGGTATCTGTACAATAATATAGTTTACTTTCGTGATTCACTAGACGAAACAGTTAGTGCTGTTGATAAGGTCCTTGTCTTGAAATATAATAAGTACTAATAAGACTTTCCAGGAGCATGGAATCTTAGGAGGCTGAGAGAAGAGGAAAGAGTATGTTTTTCGAGGGAGCACGAGTTCTACATCTTGATTTTGGATTGTGTTTCTCTTTCTCAGCATTCATTAAACAACTTTTCAATTATTTCCCAGTTGCACTGAGTATGTTTTCACCTAATGCATATTGGCTTTTAGTGGCTTTCAAAATAATTTGTGAAGAGGTTGAAGTCAAGACTATGCCTTAACTGTTTTGGTACTTCTTTACAATTAGAGGCAACTTAACGACTGGTACTTTGCTGCTGCGAGGCATGGGCGAAAGTTTATAGATGGGTTGGAGTCCAAGATACATAAGTGGCATGACAAATTTATGTCGATAGTGTTAGATGAGGAGTTAGATTTCTGGAATCAATGGACCAAGCCAATCCATACTAAGGATATAGAGTTAATGTTGAATGATGCAGCTACGATAAAGAAGATTTAAGAAAGGAGGAAGAATAAAATGTTCTTCTAAGACACTGAAAGAATAATAAGGCATTATGAAAGTGGAGAGTTGATCTTTTCTGAAAAAGAAGGTATGCTAATGAGTAACTGTCATACTGAATATAGCTACAAGAGGAAAGCTGTTCTTGTAACTTAGGGGAAGAATTATTGCTCTTGAGTCTTGCTCAATATGGAGAGTGTAAGTTTATTCTTTTTTAATATTAATATGTTTACTGCATATTGTAGATATGGGTGTTGGTGAGGTGAACCCTGTCAAACTATTAGCCCAAGCTAATGCCAAGAAGTCAAAGGCCGACAAACATGCGGTCACCACTACCATTACAACTTAGCCAGTTGTTGTGAAGAAAGCAGCAAAGAAGGGTGTAGCAAAGCAGGTGGTAGCCTAAAAGACCTCCCAACCGGTCGAGAAGAGAAAAGGGAGTGATTACGTAAACTAAGGCATCTCTAGCTGAGAATGTCTCATCTGTTACAGAGTTGAGAAAGGGTGGCTAAGCAACCTAACCACAAATGAGGCTGAAATCACCATTGCCATTGAAGGGTCGCTGAGTACTAATAAGAGACTTGAGAAGGAGCTTGTCGGTTAGCCATTTACCAAGAGGTCCAAAGAATTGGACAAAAGGATGAAGGAGGCCATGTGCAACAAAGCTTTAGGCATCAATAATGCCAAATTCGTTCCTGACATAGAGGTCGGCGAGTACTTTGTCTTGTGTTGGAGCCACATCATCTTGCATACTGATTCGACCCTAGGTGATAGGATGAAATCTCTAGCCTTGATAGAAGGCATTATTTTTGTAGTTTTATTTTAGTAGTTTTATTGAGCTAGGTTAAAGAAAAAATAAAAAAATATTAAATTAAAAAAATAATAAAATAAGAAAAAAAGATAAAATTGAAAAAATAATAAAAACAAAGTGTCAAGTTGTATCAAGTCAGGTCAAGTTGAGTTTAGGGTAGAATCGGATAATGGTGTGGTTCAATTTAGTAAATTCTAAGTTATTAAAAAGATTGGGCTTCATTAAAATATTTTAGTTTAGTAGATTTTTATCTAATTTATATTGAGTTAGAATAGACTTAGGATTTATTAAGAGGGTTTTTGGGCTAAATCAGGTTAGACTGAGTCGGGCTAAAAAAATAGAAAGCCCAGATTAATATAGGCTTTCTAAAAACTAAGTTGAATCTTTAAAGAATCTAAATCGTATCTTTCATATCTAGGATTTATGTTGTATCTTTCGTATCTAGAATTGGTTGAGATTAAATTTATATCTAAAAAGATACAAAAGATCTAAGTAAGTGGCTTATAAATAGGAATTCGGCAGTGAAGTCTAGGGACATTTTTAGATTCCCTAACACATGATCACTACACATCCTTACAATTTTCAACTCACACTCGATCTCATACACGCTACGTACTCGAATACTCTCTCACCAATCACTCCTTCTCCTAGCTACAATTTGTATACAAACACACACATTGTAGCACTAATTATACTCTACGCTGACTGCACTTACCTAGCCATACCTGACACCTACACTCACAGACATACACTGACTTCACTCACCCAGTCGTACATTGACACCCATATGCCAACACATTGTTGTACCCAGCCACACACCATATCACATACTTATGGATACATACTGACTTCACTTGGCCATTCACACATGACCACACATTAGCTTGCATTCGATGACTATCTCCACGACACATTAAATTCAACACACATTGCACACACAATCACCTGATCATAAGCACTATCACATGTAGCACCTAACACAATTTAACACATACACACCGTACATAACACACGACTGATCATAGATTGCTGCACAATCCTTACTCCACATATGCACAACAACTTACACATAGTCGCACCTTGTATACACACATACAGTTGGTCACTAAAGCACGCCGTACACTATCACACAACAATTGTTGTCATGTACGATCACGATGTACTGTTGCTGTGAATGAACACGATCCATTGTTGCATACGTTGACCGGTACACACATCGAGCATGCAAATGTAGTCCAAACGATCATGACAAGATCAACATGAACACATCGATCACTTGTGACTCAACTCATTTAGGTAATAAAAAATATTATTATTTTATTTAATTATTGATTTTTTTTTATTTATTGTTTTAGTTAATTAATTTTACTAATCTGTTTTCTTTAATGCAAGTTCTTTTAGATATTTTCAATCATATCAGTTGCTACATTTTTTTAGATAATTTGATTTTTTTTGTTAAATTATATTTTTTAGTTGAAAATTGTATTTTTTTGAAAAATCACATATTTTTCTCCGAGATCCGTTTGGAGAGATACGTATCTCTGTATATATTGCATGTACGATTTAAGAAAGATATTTTTGATATGTAGAGATTTTTTTTTAAAATAATAAAAATCTTAACCAGAGTTTTTAAAAATATTTAGTTAGTTTTTTTTAAATAATAAATAGTTAAATAAATGTAAACCTAGCTCAATTTTCAAATTAAAAACAATCTATCTACTAAATATTTTCTAAAAAAAGAATTACGTTGAAATTATATGGTTTGCAACAGTATAAAAAATAAATTTTTTTTCTTTTTCTTGAAAATTTGTGATAAAAAAATAATAAAAAATTCATTTTAGCTATATCTTTACATATTTGTATATATTTTAGTATAAAATAAATCCCATTAATTTTTTTTTATTTTTACATGGTGACTTAACCTTAAAATGTTAGCCTACGAACTTAGTTTTTTCTAGTTAATTTTCTAAAATTATTTTTTTAGAAAATCCATGGATTAGTGGCCAAATTAAGGTTTTCTCACTGAAAAGCTCTAATTTCATTTTTTACTAGTTTAACTGCTTAGCAATTTTTTAAAATATTTTTTCAAAACAATTTTTTAAAGAAAAAATGTTTTCTTAATTTAATATCGATTAATTTATATTGAGCGGGCTAAGCTTAATATAGATTAAATTAAAGAAAACGAAATGAGGCTCGACAATTCTTCTCAAGGACAAAGAGATTGCAAAGAAAGACGTCGATAGGGTATCGGTGGTTATAATGAGGCTCACATTGTGGCTAAACTATATGTTGTAAGTATCTATAGCATGCTTTCAACAATCAAGTTTGTTTTATTGTTGATATTCGTTTGTTTTCAGAGAAGCAGCCATGTTCTAATAGCTTTGAGTGAAATCGACAAAGAGATGAAGAAGGTAATAGTAATAATAGTCTTCATGTATTATGCTAGGTCATCTGGAATATTCATTATTCTTCATCGTCTTATTTATAGAAAATTAAGGATGCATACAACTCCTCTAAGTCCTAGACTGCTGCTGTCAAAAACTTAAGAATAAGGGCTGAGATGGAGGCTAGGAAGTACTAAGAAGAATTGGCTGCTGAGAAATTGGTACACTTATTGGCTGATGATGAAATCTCGAGCCTTAAGGCTAAGGTCGAAGAGCAATGCAAAGAATTTGAAGGCTTGAAAGAGGAGCTATAGAAGAAAAAAGAAGAATGCTGGGGTTTGGGCTGAACTCTCTGAATAATGAGCGACGAGGAAAATAAGCTTAAGATGTAAATCAAGGAGTTGGAGACCAATAATACAAAGTTGCAAAGTCATGTTACTAAGTTAGAGGAGATTATAAAGAGAGGTCCCTCTATCGAAGAGGTACTAGACATCGTCTCTCCCAGTCGGCAATACGAGAGACTCTTGTGGAATAAGTTGTTGGAGGGTTTTTAGGCGGTAAGAGAGGAAATCCTCAAATTTCACCCCGATTACGATCTCTCCTGCCTTGATTTTGTTGATGTCAATGACAAAGTTAGTGGTTGCAATGGGGCCAATGACGGCGAATCAGGCACTAATATTGTCATAAAGGGTGATAAGAAAGCTCGTGTTGAGGATCCCGAGTAAGACGAAGAACATTTGTCAAAGGGAATCCCCTATGAGCAGAAGGAAAATTCTACTTATTTTGAGATCTTAAGTGCCAAAAAAGAAGTACACTTTGAGAAAGCCCTAGCCTCTGATCTAAAGATTACATTTGCTCACTCCGAAAATAGGCCGTAGAACATACTACGTATGTTCTTTATATGTAATACTCTAGGTTGACGAGCTGAGCATTTGTAATAATATTGTGATGAATGAGAAACACTTATTCTTTGTATGACTTAGTATTTCTAGTATTTTTTATTTCATACACCGTGTTTTCCTGGCATGTATGATTTTTCTATTAGTATGCATGTTTTATTTCACACGCTAAGTTTTTTTTTTACATGTTTTACTTTATATGCCTAATACTTTTACACTTAATTCTTTTGGCATGTTTTATTTCACATGTCCTATTCTTTTAGTATATTTTATTTCACATGCCTTTCTTGTGTCTTTTATAAACATCGTCCATTAGCCATTTGAGACGTAGACTTGTCGTTTACTTGGCTGTAAGATTGATTTTTGAAGTTCGTTAATCGCGATAGGCTTCAACTTACATCAATCCGTTTGTCGTCTGTTTGAACTTATTAACTCGCCAGTCATAAATGGATCAAGAAACAAAATAAAAATTTAAATATAATTGTCTCAAACAAGTAAGCTGTCACCTTACAAAATAAATGCAAATTAACACCATCCAGGTAATCAATTGAAATAGAATTTTAAATTCTTGGCATTCCATACTTGAGGGATGATTAATCCATCTAATCTCTCTAATTGATAGGCTCCTTCGCTAATGACTTCTCGGGCCCTACCAGGACCTTCTCAATTTGTGTTGAGCTTTCCTTGACTTTTTCGTGCACCGGTTGCTTCCAACTTTTGACAAACTAAGTCTTTAGGTTGAAAAGCCCTATGTTTTACTTTTTGATTATAATACCTAGCTACTTTATGCTAGTATGCCGTAACCTTTACTCTTGCAATAACTCTAATTTCTTTAATGCCGTCTAAATTTGCTGTTGGTACAACTTGATTTACCATTACATCAAAATTTTACGTTCGTAAATTAGGCAAATCTAACTCAATCGGCAAAATTACTTCCGTATCGAATGTTAACCTGAAGGGGGTCTCCCCTATTGTGGTTTTGTAGGTGGTTCGATACCTCCATAAGACATTAGGTAACTCATTAGCTCATCTCTCTTTAACTTGATCTACTTTCCTTCTTTAGCTATGCAAAATGATTTTATTGACGGCTTTAACTTGTCCATTCGTTTGAGGATATGCTATAAATGTGTAGTTTAGACAAATGCTGTTTTTCTCGCAAAATGTTCAGAACTTCTTGTTATCAAACAGCGGGCTATTGTCGGTGATTATCATAAAAAGAACTTCAAATCTCGATATTATGGAGTTGAAAACAAATGCCTCTACTTTTCGTTCAGTGATCTTTGCTACTACCTCGACCTCTGCTAATTTTGCAAAATAATCCACAGCAATAATGATAAATTGTCACTATCTAGTAGACTTCGAGAAAGGTTTGAGAATATCTAACTCCCACTAAGCAAAGGGCTAAGGATTAGATAGGCAGCATAATTTAGTTGAGGGCGTATGACTTGACACCTCATGCTTCTAGCATTGTGGATAATGCCGAACAGCTATCGTTGCATCTTCTTTCATGGTTGGCCAACAATAGCCGAGTCGCAAAGCATGGACATACAATGTTTGTACTTTCACATGGTTACTGCATACACCATCGTGTAGTTTAGATAACACCCATTGGGTGTCTTTCGGAGGAAGGCATTGAAGAGAGGGTTGTGATATGTTGCGTTTGTACAACTGATCATCTATTAGCGTATAGTTCGCCACTTGATAAGCTAATCTTCATGTTTCTTTCTTGTCATCAGGGAGGGTGCCATCTTTCAAATAATCTATAAGGGGATCGATCTAAGACTCCTCCTTCGGGCAAGGAGCCAATTTGCAACTCTATGATACAGTGGATAAACTTTTTTGTGGATGAAATTCAACAAAAAGTTTGTCGCTCAGGTCAGGGAATGCTATACTAGCTAAGTTTGACAATTTATCAGCAGCAATATTCTTACTTTTCGGAACTTTGTGGATTGAAAAAGATTGAAATTCTTCTGTGAGTGTTTGTATCATCAATAAGTACTTGCTCATTTCTTCTTCCCTTGCTGCATAACTTCCTGTGACTTAATTCACCACCAGTTGTGATTAGAGAATATTTATGTTTCTCGACACCAATCTTTTTTGCCAATTTAAGTTTGGTAATCAAAGCTTAATATTCAGCTTTGTTGTTGCTGGCTGGGATTCCAAACTTTGAAGTATAATTAACTTTGACGTTATAAGTGCCTTAAAGAATAAGGCCCGCATCACTTTCTTCTCTTATGGAAGAACCATCTATATACATGTACCATACAGGTTTCTCGGTAACCTCCACATTATCTTCCTTACTAGTGAACTCGGTCAAAAAGTTTGCTAACACTTGAGCTTTTAATGCCGTTCTAGGTTTGTACTGTACACTATAAGCACTTAGCTCTAGGGCATATTTCATCATCTTCCCCAAGGAGTCTAGCTATTGCAATGCCTACCACAAAGGCCAATCAGTAAAGATTACAATCTAGTAAGCCTTGCAATATGGTTTCAATTTTCTTATTGAGAGAACCATTGCTAAAACAAAGTTCTCAATTTTCGTGTACTGATGCTTTGGCCTTTACAAGACATGACTTATGTAATAAAAGAGTTGATGATCCTTGCCATCAATTTAGACCAATACAGAAGCAAGAGTTCGGCAACTGCTCGATAAGTACAAATATAAATTCTCTTCAGAGATGGGTGTCGAGAGTATCGAGGGTGACGCAAGGAATTCTTTGAGATTATTGATAGCTCTTTCACCATTGTCGAACCATTTGAATTATTTTAGATTCTTTAAGATTTTAAAGAATTCTATGTACCTATCTACAATTATCGACATAAACCTATTGAGGGTAGCTAATCACCTAATGAGTTCTTGTACTTCCTTGATCATACAAGAGGATTTCAGGTTTATTATTGCCTTAATTTTTCTCAAGTTGGCTTCAATGTCGTGCTGAGTGACCATGTATCTTAAAAACTTTCCTAAAGTTGCACCAAAGACGCACTTTTGCAAGTTAAGCTTCATGTTGTATCTCCTTAGAGTAGCAAATGTCTCCTTAAGATTAGCAACAAGTTGATCCTCTATCATGCTCTTCACAATCATGTCGTTAGACATATACTTCGATGTTTTGGTGAATCTAGGGTTTAAATATCTTGGTAACAAGTCTTTAGTAAGTTGCACCAGCGTTTTTTACCCCAAAGGACATCATCGTATAACAATACGTTTTGAAATTGGTAATAAATGACATGTAGACTTCATTCTCCTTATCCATCTTGATTTGGATGTAACCTGAGAAAGTATTCATAAAAGAAAGTAATGCATGTCCAACAATTAAATCTACCATCTGATTGATTTCCAACAGTAGGAAACAATCCTTGGGACAAGCCTTATTGAGATATGTGAAGTGCGCCACTTGCTATTAGATTTCTTGACTAGCACACAATTGGCTAACCAAGTTGGATAAGGCTCTTCTTGAATAAATCCTACTTTTAATAGTTTCTGGACTTCCTCTTCTATGGCTACTTGTCTCTTAGGGGTAAAATGCTTTTTCTTTTGTTGGATCACCTTCGCACTTAAATCAATCTGGAGCTTGTGTACCATAACGTCCCTTTGGATACCTGGCATGTTTGAAGGGGATCATGCAAACACATCATCATTGACTAGCAAGAAGTTGATCAAACTTTGTCGAATGTCTGCCGACAAGGGTTTCCCTATCTTCATTGTTTTCCAAGGATTATCTCCCAAAGAGATTTCTTCTTGTATCATTCTCCGCACTTTCTATGCCAACTAATTTTCCTTCTGAATAGGTTTCGACTTAAAATACTTCTTATCATCTCAAGGCCCTTATGTACAAATACCTTGCCAACTACTGATCCCCTTTACATACGCTAACTCCTGTGGAAGTAGGGAATTTGGCTTTAAGATGTGTAGTGGAGGGGACAATGCTGAATATGTGTTGACACTGTTGTCCCATGATCATGTTGTATAAGTACCAACATTTGACAACAAAGAAGTCTACTTTATCCTCTGTGACATGCTCATCATCTCCGATTTGGATCGGTAAAGAAATTACTTCGGCTACTCGGATGGGTTAATTGTTAAAGGTATACAAATCATATTTATAAGATCTTAGTTGTGCTTTGATCTTTGGTTTCATTTGGTCAAGAGCATGTTGGAAAATGACGTTTGCTGAACTTCTAATTTCAACAAGAATTTTCTTGACCTCAAAGTTGGTAGCTCTCATACTAATAACAAGTACATTGTCATATGGCCTCTAGATGCCCTCAAAGTCTTCCTTTGTGAAAGTGTAAACCCTACTTTTAGTAGACCTAAGACTTGATTAAGAGTACCTTCAGAACGTTCCCAAAGATCAACCGAACCAAAAACTTAAGTTTATATTTAGGAACAAATTAAATTTTTACAATTCAAAAGCCAATTGTCAATAAAACCCGAGCTTGAAGAACTGCGAGCTCTGAAGCTACTTAAAACCCTAAACCTTAAAACCATTAAGGAATTTTAACCTTAAATAATTAATCGATAATTTAATTTGAATAATTCCATTCAACTTTAGAAAATTTCACAATTCTACAAAAAATCAAATCATAAATCACAAAACAATGTAAGATAAAAATCCTAAAACAATTTTCTATAAGGCTATGCCCTTATCTTCATGCATAAGCCTTACACATAAATAAGTAAACCAACCAATCACCTTAGATAACTTATCAATTGAGAGTTGGAATCATTTATCAATTGATAACTTATCAAAATCTAGTGATAAGATAATTTCCTTATCACCTCTTCACTTATACTACATATAGACAAATTTTCACAAGAAATCATGAGCTTAACTTTAATAAAGGTGACAAGACCACTCCATGGCATAAAAAGACTTCCAATGGCAAATTTAAACAAGGAGGAATGGGGGGCCATACTCTTGTCTTTCAAGCATTAATCACTTTCTCTTACACATCACTATTCACCCCTTAATGCTTACATCATCAAGAGTTGCAATTGTTGACTTTTTGTAAGCTTTAAGACAACACTTCCAAGACATTTAAACACTCCTTCTCTCTCCATTTCCAACCGGCCACACTCTTCACCTTTTCTCTCCCTTTCAATTTCACTTTCACTTCATCTTTCTCTCTTTTGAAACAAACATAAAAAGGGGAAACAACCTTACCCCACAAAATCCATTTTTCTTCCATTTTGAAGCTTCAACTCATGGCATTTTTCCCTTGCTCATGTGCCATTTTCTTTCATCATTTAAGATCATCTAAGACCATTAGAATCTTCCATAAACCCCTTTCCAAAAGACCAAAAGGTTCGGGTTTCAAAGGGTAAGCAAAAAGGAGGAAGCAAAGTTAAAGGCTTAAGAGGAACCTTAGTGCACAACCACCAAACTTTGCGTTTAAGGACGAGTAAGTGTTTCTTGTGATGTGTGGATTAATATTTATGTTAGAAGACTTGGATTTCTTGAAGATATGAGTAAGGTTTGAGTTGTTATAGCACAAAAAATTCGTTTTAAGAAACAAACCCTAAAACCATTACATGAAGTTGAAATATGAGCATGTAAAGTTGGTGTTTTGTATGGACATTTGTTTAATGCTTTAAATGGAAGATTTTAAGCTAAGGAAATCTTGAAATGAGAACTTTAATGAAGGGTAAGCATGCTGGACGTGAAGGTTCCATGATCATTTGAATGTTGATTTTGTTTCCATTAAGTTAAACATGCTCAAATCTAGACTTAAGTTAAGGAAAAATCCATCACATGAAGTTTTATGAAGAAATCAACTTTGTATGACATGAGCTATGATATGGAGGTTTTATGAAGTATAAGATCTTTTATTTCTTTATGTGGAGTATGAGTTAAAGGATCATTTGATGGAAGGAAACTTAAGTTAAGATTTATACACAAGTAGTTAAGTGCATAATCTATCACCTAAACTTAAGGAAATGATGGAACAAGTTGAAAAACCAAGTAAGGACCCCTTAGGACCAACATGAATAGATCTGGAACGTGGGTAAATGAGGACTAAAAATATGATAAAAATGAAAGAACAAAGTGAAAATATTAACCAAAGCAAGTATGATTAGCATACAAAGCCTAAAACTCAAAACCGGGCTTAAAACTCTCAAAACAAGCTTAGAACTCTAAGATGGGCCTTCAATAAAAATCTGACCAGCAACTTAAAGTACCAAGAGAAGTTGTTTTGAAGCCCATAAGAAATCCACCTAAGGCCCCATAGGCACACCAAAGTCATTAACTTTAGTTTGAACAAAAAACAAGCCCATTTGATAACTTAAGCCCACTAAAAGGCCCAAGAAGTGGTTGTTAGCCTTAGGAATATAAATCAAAGTTATAAATCTGATCTCAAGGAGTATTTTAAGCTTAGGATAAAATATAAAGACCAAGCCCAAGGAATTTCTCAAGTTATCAAAAAGCCCATTTACCAAACAAGGCCCAAAAACACTCCAACACATGAGGAACGCTACTGTTCTGACCCATGGACAGAATTGTATACCTCATTTCGAAAATCTAACCTTACCACGTTAAAGTACACTCGAAAATGATGAAGATTGACTATAAGATCATAAAAATCGGATTTAAAACGAAAAAGTTATACGCGATTGAACTTTTAAGTAAAACCGGGAGAAATTATGAAACCAAGTCCAAAGTATAACTTAAAAGGGTTTTAGCTTAGTTTTCTAGGTTTTAATTCAAATCCTTATAGTATCGCATTTGCGATGTCCAAGGGACCCGGCTTTGGGGAGACGACCTATCCCGGATTATTTTGATTGATCCGCATAATTGAGTGAGTAAATTCCCGATGACTCTTTACTTGATTGTGCTTGTAGAATAGATGCACCTAAACTTATATATATGAATTTGGATGCTTATGGGATATGGGAAATGCATGTGTATGAATCTGTGGATGAATGTGATGACTTGTTAATTATATCTAATAATGGGAATTGCTTGCATTATATATACATGTGAATCGTATGGAATGAAATTGTCTGATCACCCTGAAAATCGAGTTAATCACTTATACGATTAAGAAATCAAAATGAATCATGCATACCCCATATTGCATACGGATAACACCGACTGCCGCTTCACGCAGAAGATGGGAGGGGACTCACAGGAATACGAGTTTCCTGTAGGATTGGGCACTAGCTATGCCATCATATATATATTGAGTCTCTGACCTAAGCTGATGGGCTTACTAGGCGCTGGGAGACGCCAACCGTTGGCGAGGGGCCGAGTCTTGTGGCTTCTGCTTAGGCCGTATGTTTGTGGATTACGGAGGCCACCACACCGCTAGACTTGAGATTTTAAAAGATACGATTTGATTTTGGTAAAGGAAGTATATATATTTATATGTATATATGTAGAGTCTTGTTTTGGTATGAGCACAATAATGCAAATGAAATAAAACCCAAGGTCTAGAACCCGGATTTTGGTTTGGGTCGGTTAATTATCTCCAAACCCCTACTTCAGGGGGCGTAATTCTGAGTCATATGCAGTTCCTAGGTCATTGCATGCGTTTTTGGCATACTGATTGTTCATGCATTCATATGATTGTGCATATAATAAATTTCTGCTATGTGGTATTGACGAGGGTAATTATCTCACTAAGCGTAAGTTTACACCCCAACAGTTCTTTTCCTTGCAGGTTGATCGATAGTTGGGAAAGGGGATAGGAATCGAGTGCAGAGTGCTACCATTGATTTAGTATGATGAAAAGCTTGTGTAGTTAATTCGGAATGCTCCGAAAAACGACTAATGTCTCATTTAAGTTTATAATTTTCGAAAATTGTATATCCTATTTCATTATTTTGGTAGGGGATACTGATTCTCTACGATTCTGAGGAATTGTGGAAAAATTGGATATCCATAATTATATATATTATATAATGAGTCAATAAATTAAAATTGAAGACTCTAGTAAACAACTATTTAGAGTCTTGCAATCTCTGACTTGCAAGGCGATTTTCTTATCATGGGTGCACACGTAATATGGAAATTTTAGGCAATACTACTAGGCCCCTCCTAGGGTCGCTATAGAAAGAGATTGTATTATCAATCTTGACTTTCTTGCCTTAGATGTTGTAAACATAATTTTTGGTGTTAGTCAAACTCGTAGAGCTTGACTGGCCTATAGTAGGTCCATCAACAATAATGTTGATTAGTCCATTGAGTACTTTGCTAGAACTTCGATCTCTTGAATCTCTCTAGCCAATAGTTGGTTGAGTGTTATTCTCTTATTCCTCACGTTTCCTTTGAGAAGGTCTCTCAATATTCTCAGCATCATGCGCTCGGAACTTTCGCCACTTGACTGTCCCAGTAGGTTCTCTAAACTCAATGCCACCTGACCTTCTAATCAATTTTCCTTTCTTCTTTGGTTCCTTCTCAGTTGGCTCCTTTCCTCTCTTCCTTTTCTTTCCAACTCCTTTTTCCTCAATCATAATGACCATGCTTTTCAGATTTGAAGGATGAACAAATATTCTTCCATTATGTGAATGCTACAGTTTGTCATTCACATAAATTCCCATCATCTTAAAGATTCTCTTACCAAGCCTAATAGAGGAAAAGGGACAATTTGCCTCTCTTGGAAATTTTAGCTTTTTGAAACTAAAAAAGGCCATTAACAAATTTCCATATGGTCTCACATTTACATGCTGCCACATGTGTCGCATCATTAACTTAACGACATATACTTGTTTCTTGCCCAACATTGCCAATATCACCAATGCATCTTCCCTAGTCACTGAGGTTGCACTACCTTTCCTTGGTAGAACAAGAGAATTAACAAATTTGTGAAGAATTCTTATTAACAACTCAAACTTTGTACTAAAAATATCTCTTCATGTCCCCAAATTAATTCCATCATTCAATTCTATAAATATTTGTTCTTTTGTCAACTATCTTATGCTTTCATCATCATTGAATTCTTTAATGCCAAAGCATTTCAAAATATCCTTCTTAGTGATTTCTATTCTCTGTCTTAGCACAATTGATTTCTATACTTCTTGATGTTTACTATCAAGTTTTCTATAAAACTCATTAATCAAATCTCCATATATTACTCCACGTAAATCAGTTAGTCCACTTAAACCCAATATATCTAGATAATCTTTCCAATAAAATCCATTCTTCTCAAAGTATTCAGAGTCTAAATAAAATGAGTCTTTGATGGAAAGGCTTTTACCTTTGATTGTGTACCTTTTCTTTGGTTTTTCCTTTAAAGGGGTAATTGTGATCTTAGCTTTGTTTAACTTGTTCACTTTTTAGGAAGACTTTGATTTCTTCTTGACTAAGGTAGCTTTCTTAGATTTTTGAACAAATTTTCTTATTCTTGGAATAGGTTTCCAATCTTGAAGGATCTCTTTCAAAGACTTCTTCAGATGGTTTTTCCAAGGGTTCAAATTCTTTTGAATTAGCAACTTCTTTAGAGGAGCTGGATTCTTTATCATCCTAAACTACCTTCTGAACTGCTTCCTGGACTTATTCAAAATGTGCTTCAAAGACATTCTTTTGATTCACTTCTTGAATAACCTCTTTTGAAGGTTCATCTTGGAGTTCGAGGGTTAGGGTTCTTTCAGATGATCTTTGGTATGTTTCGATTGGATTTGATTGTGGGTTTATAGAGTTTTTGGTTTCTTATTCATCAAGAATAATAGGATTCTTGGGGTCATTTTGAATTTTCGATTTAACTCCTTTAGTTGCAATGCGGTTGGATTTTTTGGGCTCCATTGGAGTTGTGATGAGAAAAATACGAGAGAGAGAGAGAGAGAGGGGATAATAGGGAAGTTCTGATGACAAGGAGGAAAAATAAGAAAAGAAATGAGACTCTTAATGAATTTAAAATACCAATTTCATTAGCAGTTAGCCAAGAATTGTGGACCCACTAGTGACATGTTAATCACCTACTAAGTGGATTTACTTAATGGACTCACTAAAGAAGATTTTGTGGACCCACTAATGAATAGCTAATGCCCACAATGTTTTTATGTCTAGTAGATTTTAAGTGAGCTTACTCGAAAAAAAAATCAAAACATCCATGTAAAATTAAATGAAAAACAAAATTAGCAAAAGGGATTACACACACCTAATTCATTATGAATGAATTCAAATCTCAATTTATCCAAATGTTTAGTAAAAATATCAGCAAATTGATATTTAGTTGAAACAAAATCAATACTCACATCATTATTTGCAATACGATCATGTATGAAATGATGCCTTATTTCTATGTACTTTGATCTTAAATGATGAACAGGATTTTTTGTTAAATTGATAGCACTCGTGTTATCACATTTTATGGGACTATTTTTACAACTTTTTCCATAGTTATTTAATTGTTGTTTTAACAAAAGAATTTGTGCATAACAATTTTCAATAAACACATATTCAGCTTCTGCAGTTGAAAGAGCAATTGAATTTTGTTTCTTGGAAGACCAAGAAATCAATTTATCTCCTAAGAATTAACATGTTCTTAAAGTACTCTTCCTATCTATTTTGCAACCTGCATAATCAGCATCTGAATATCCTATAAGATCAAAATTTTTACTTTTAAGATACTAAATTCCCAATTTTGTATGGCTTTTTATATATTTAAAAATCTTTTTAATTGCAGTTAAGCGTGTTTCGGTTGGTGAATTCTAAAATCTAATGCATACACACAAGTAGTGAATAAGATATTAGGTCGTAAAGTAGTTAAATACAATAATGATCCAATTAAGCTATGATAGAGTTTTTCATTTACCTTTTTGCCATTACCTATGATGCCAAGCTTTGTTGAGGTACTTATAGGTATTGAGGAATCCGTGGTATTCTCAAAACAAAATTTCTTCAATATCTGTTTGGTATATTTCTCTTGGTGAACAAAAATTTTATTCTTTGATTGTTTGATTTGTAATCCTAAGGAGAAGTTTAATTCACCCATGGGTGACATCGCAAATTCTGCCTGCATCATACTTGAAAATTCTTGACAATATATTTCATTAGTTGCACCAAAAACAATATCATCAACATAAATTTGTATAACTAACATATCTTCACCAAAATGTTTCATAAAAAGTATAGTATCTACGTTTCCTCTTTGAAAGTCATTTTTAACCAAGAATTAACTTAATATATCATACTAAGCTCAGGGAGCCTGTTTAAGTCCATACAAAGCCTTTCTTAATTTAAACACATGATCTAGTTTGAAGGGATCTTCAAATCCAGGAGGTTGATCATATACTCTTCTTTTATGAAACCATTTAGAAAAACACTTTTTACATCCATTTGATACAATTTAAAATTTTTCAAACAAGTAAAAGCAAGTAATAATCTTATAGTTTCCAATCTAACAATAGGAGCATAAGTTTCATCATATTCTATTCATTCTTCTTGTGAGTAACCTTTAGCTACTAAATGTACTTTGTTTCTAACTATTTTTCCATGCTCATCTAGTTTGTTCTTAAATAGCCATTTAGTTCCAATGATTAACTTGTTTTTAGGTTTTGGAACCAAATTCCAAACTTGATTTCTCTGAAATTAACTTAGTTCCTCTTGCATGGCCAAAATCCAGTTATTATTGTTCCAGGCTTCTTTTACTGAATGTGGTTCACTTTCAGAAATGAGAACAAATTGATTCTCAAAATTCTGTAAACTTGATCTTGTTCTTATTCTAGATCTAACATTACCAATTATAAGCTCAAGAGGATGATCGGTTTTAAATTTTAAAGTTAATGGAGGAGTATGAAAGAATTTAGAACCTTCTGACTTACCTTCTGAAGGTTTTTCAACAAACCTGGTATTACCTTCTAAAGTACCTTCTGATATAGATTTTGTTTCGATTCCATGAAACATTTTAGAAGCTTCTAACATACCTTATGAAGGAGGTTCTATTTTTCCTTCTTTTGAATAAGGATGAACTGTCTTCTTTTTGCTTAAAGAAACCGGTATTTCATCGTTCGATTCTTTATGGATTGTTTCTTAGATAAATTTAACATTTATTAACTCCTCCATGACTATTGTTTCTTTGTTGTATACTCGGTATGCTTTTGAGTTCAGAGAGTAGCCCAGAAATATGGCTTCATCAGCTCTCTCTTCAAATTTTTCCAAGACTTTTCCTGTTTTCTTAACAAAACACTTATAACCAAATGTGTGAAAATATGAAACCGTAGGTTTCCTTCTTTTGTAAATCTCGTAAGCAGTTTTATTTGTAAAGGGTCTTATATATACATGATTAATGATATAACAAGCTGTTGAAGCTGTTGAAGCTGTTTCAGCTATATTACTTTCATTAAGAAGAGTTCTCGTCATTTCTTGGATAGTCCTATTTTTGCATTCAACTACTTTATTTTGTTGTGGAGTATAGGGTGCAGAAAAGTTATGGATGATGCCTTTGTCTTCACAAAATGAAATGAAATCAAAATTTTCAAATTCCTTGCCATGATCAATTTGTTAGTTGACGATGGAGAGGCCTTTTTCATTTTCAACTCTTTTTGAAAATATTTCAAAACTTTTAAAAGCATCACTTTTATAACACAAAAATAAGATCCAAGTAAATTTAGAGAAATCATCTACTATGACAAAACCATAGTTATTTCTTCCTAAACTTAACGTACGAGTAGGGCCAAAAAGATTTAAATACAATAATTCTAAAGGTCTTTGAGTAGAAATAACCTTCTTACTCTTATGAGATGATGAATTCATTTTATTCTTCAAGCAAGTAGAACAATGAATATTTTCAAGAACATGTACCTTAGATAAACCAGAGGCTAAATTCTTTTTGAATAAATTCTCCAGTTGATGAAAATTCACATGTCCTAGTCTTTTGTGCTAGAGTATAGCATTATCATTTATAGAAATAAAGCAACTTTCAGATGATACTTCAGATGGTTTAATTTGATAAACATTCTTTTTCTTGAAACCTTCAAAAAACTTTAAACCATCTTGATTAAACCCAACACATTTATCATGTTCAAAAACTATTATGTATCCTTTATCACACAACTGACTTATACTTAATAAGTTATGTTTTAATCCTTTAACCAGCAATACATTTTTTTATTGAATGAGATACTAAACCAATTGAGCCTATGGCAATTATTTTACCTTTACCATTATCACTAAACTTTACATAACCATATTTTTTCCATTTTAGATTTGTGAACAATGAAGCATCACCGGTCACGTGTCTTGAACATCCACCGTCAAGATACCATGTTCCTTTTATCTTTGCTTCGAAGTCCTACATACATTAAAGCATAATCAAATCTGTGTACAAACCCAGTGAAGCTTAGGTCCATAGGAATTTAAGGTCGTGTTTTGAATTGAACTTTGGTTATTACCGAGCTTGTAATTTTTGAAAAAATAGTATTTCTCTATATGGCCTATTTTATTACAAAGAAAACAAGCATAAGATTTCTATTCAATATACCTTTTACTTACCACTTTCTTTTAGTTTGGATTCTTTCTGAAATGCTCTCTGTTCAACCTTTTATTGTACCCTCTAAAAGGATACTTGTTGTTGTTTTGAGAAAACCTTCTATTGTTCTTTTTGATAGGTTTGAACACGTTGTTGTTTTCCTTAGTTTTAATCATTTCTTGCTTTTCATCTTTTGATTTAATAAAAACTATTTCTTTTTTTGTCTTAGATGTTTCTCCAAATTCAAAACCTAGTCCAGATTTTAAATTATCTATCCTTTGGCTAGAAATCAACATTGTAGTTTCTTATTACTTTCATCAAACTTGCGAAAAGTGTTCTTAATTAACTTAGATAGATCTTCCACATGGTTTTTCAAATTCTTAATTTCTTCTTTTAAAATTATATTTTTGTTAACTAAAGCTTTACAGGCAATATGTAAACCTTCGAAGTCATTTTTCAAAAAATCATTTTCATCTATTAGCAACTTATTTGCTTGACTAAGTGCATGCTTCTCGATTTTTAATGTTTTAACCTCGGATTCAAGCTTAGATATTTTATTGCTTGACTTGGAAAGAGCTTTGAGGAGTTTATTAATTTCAGCACATATATTGTTAGGTACATCTAAATTAGAATCAGAATCAGTTTCAGAATCTACCTCAGAAAGTGCCATAAGACATAAATTAGCTTCCTCGCATCCTTCTGAACCTTCTGATTCAGTTTCTGAATCCTCCAGATGACTTCATGTCACCATTAGACATTTACGTTTTGTCATGACCCGAGGGGGCTAGTCGTGGCAATCACCGTATACTGTACAAAAGACTGTAAATTGAATTCCCTTACAATCGATAACCCTTTATACGATATACATAGTTACAACTACAACTAACAACCAAGAGTTGTGCAAGCATAAGTAATATCATTTCATGATAACAATAATAAGATATAAAAACATAACAAATACTCTATTTATATAAGAATTTACAGATATAAGGTCTTTAGAACTTTTAACTCAAACTAATATCAGTTTATCACATATTCAGATCTATAATCTAAATAAATAGTCATGTGAACACTCCGAACACAACCTGCTCCCACATCGACCCCCTGATGAACCACTAACCTCGGGCATACGACGGCCCGACTCCACAAATAACTCAGCCTACGAAAGAAGACTATAAGGGTATAAGCTAACTAGCTTAGTGAGATAATCCCTTCAACTATACAACAATTAAGTTATACAACATTCAATCAAATGAATGCATGTCAATCAGTATGTCAAACAAATATATATAGGTGACCAGGTACTGCATGCACCTCAGATTTAATACCCTCCGAAGTTAGGGTTAGAGATACATTGGTACAGTTAGATCCAGGTATCATACTAGAACTTATCTCATAACGAAACTCCGTGTTTCGTATTTAAAATGTAATGATATATCCATTATTAATTTTATAAAAAATGAGTTCTACATATGATTGTGAGTAGGTTCATACAGCCCTCACTCATCCCTAAATGGAGGCTTCTAGACTCGACTCTTAGCTAGGTAGTTGGCGCCTCCAACGCTTAGTAATCTCGTGGGCCAGGGTAAGGTCATATTGTATGTATGCACCGTACGAAATCTATAACAATCAAATAATCAACCCACATATGGCCTCTCGCTACCTCCGTGTAATGTGACTGCCGGAATTAGTTATGTAGTGTATGATTATTCGTGTTTCAAGTTAACTTTTTCTAATTGAGTAAAATTAAGACTTATTATTCAGTAATCAATCAAAGTCACAAACAATCAATTCCTAGTAAATCTACTATGCAGCAATTAATACATTCTTGTAATTTAAAGTAAATTCACCGTTAACAACCAATTATCATACACAAGCATAACCCAATCCCATACAACATTCAATTATTGATCATAATTTATATTAACTAATTACAAATACAAACAAGTATAAAATCATTAGGAAAACTCAGTCAGCTATAGTCGACTCAAGGGTCGTAATAATCTGGTGGCAGCTCAGGGTCAATGTCAAGATCACTTGAGAATAATAAAAATTTATAAGTTTGGGAATTTAAAGCTAAACTAGTATCGTAATTTGTAAGGTTTACTTCACTTAATTATGTGAAATTGTCGATTCAAACTTTTTATCGAATCACATATAACTTTTTCATTTTAGCTCAGATCATTATAAACTTATAATCTATTTTGATCGTTTCCGAGCGTATTTTCTCGTAGCGAGGTTCGTTTTAGACGTTATGACTTGCAGTTTGAATCGTGATATAAAAATATCACAAAATTTATTATTTTAATTTAAAAAGTTATAAAATATTAATTTTATCTTTTTCTTAATATATTTATGATTTAATAATTATTTAAATCATATAATTGATAATTTTATTATTTTAAGCATATTTTACCTTAGTTACTCATTTTTACTTATTTTTGAGATTTTAGACTTATTACAATTATTATTATTATTATTACTGTTGTTTTTATTATTTATTATTTTCTCATTATTCATTTGTATTTTACGATACACACACACACACATATATATATATATATATATGTACTTATTACTATATTGGATTAATTTTTATAATTTACTTAATTAGTAATTCCTAATTTACGATAATATATATATATATACCTACTATTTACATATTTATGAATTTATTTTGTTTAGCAAATATTATTGTGTCATATATACTACTTAATATACGATATACTTTATATACTATACATTATACATATACTATATGTTATACATATATTTACGCCATATATATATATATATATATATGAATATATAAATACAAAATACATGTATATAATATACGAATACATATTCTTATATATATATATACTTATGAAAATAAAGTTTGTATACATATATACATACATAATCATTTTCATGTGTACACATATATGTATATATCTATATTTATTTTGTGAAAATAGTAAATTCTTACTTGACATATCCTTATGTACACATACATATATTCATGTGTTCTTATTTATACACATATGTATACTTATATATCATATATTTTACCTAATAGTATATATATATATATATATACATGTCTACATACATATCTTTATACATACATATATATATATATCTTAAGTTATCTACTCATGTATATGTATATGTAATGAATTATTTAGTAAAATACCACAAAAATACTTAATATATACATGTACATACCATATAATATACATATATAGAACTAAAATAATTATACTTACCTAAATATATTTAATTTTCTTCTTCTTTTCCTCCTCCTCCTTTTTCTTCTTCCTATTTTTCTCCTTGTTCTTCTCGGTTTTCTTTTGGCTTTGTTTTGTTTTTGCTTTTCCTTCTTCTTTTTTATGTGTTTGGTTTCTCTTTATTTTTTTTATCTATTTGTTTTTCCAGATTTTCTTGGACGTGAAGAGTGCAGATTTGATCAAATAAAATAAAAAAAATAGGAAACTTATCTTTTTAATTTAGGCATTAATTAGGATAAGATGTTTACTTTATTACTTTATCCTTTCCCCCTTAAATTTGTGACATTTGGACATTAATTTATGTACAAGGGCTGCTGCAATTGCAGCTGCAATTCCACGTGTGAGATAAGGAAAATAGAAGAGAAGAAGAAAAGAAAGGAAAGAGAAAAAAAGAAAGAAAGAAAAAGGAAGAAAATAGAAATTAAAAATAATTATATGTAATTTTTATAAACTTAAAAATCATAAAAATAATCATCATAAATTAATTTTGGAATTTTATGAAAATTTATCAATTTAATTGGTACTCATTACAATTATAATTTTTACAAGTTATTTTAATGCTTTTGTTAAAAATTTTACGCGATTATGCAATTTAGTTGATAATTGCAACGACTACAATTATATCACTATTGAGTGATATTTAACTATTTTATAGGTTAAAGTTATAGTTTTAGGGTTTCAATTAAATTTGGTTTCAATTCCGATTAATTGTGCATAAATCAGATTTAGAGTTTCAGTACATGATTTAGGGTTTCGATCAATTTTTAGGGTTTTTATTATCAGTGTTATATTCGATTTATTAAGTTTCATAATCTTTTATTATTACTAGCTTTATCGACTCATTACACAGTTTAGGATACTTGGACTTAAATTAGGATTCAGACTACTAATTTTCTAAGGTTTATATGTTTCTTCTTGAATTTCTTCATTTTCTTGATCAATAAAGGATATTCGAATTTGATATGCCCAGGTTTTTTGCATTCATAGCAAATAATCTCCTTTTTGACCTTCTTCTCTTCTTTTTCTTTGATTGTGATGGGAATCAACCTCCAACTATATCCAAGCCGAGGCTTATCAATACTTGCCGAGGTCAAGTTGCAGCCAAAAGGATGAAGGGAAGGAAAATAAACACTCAGCATTAACTCTGTCGTCAGTTGGGGTACCGAGAAAACACAAGGCTGAGTACCCAAGACCAAAGAACCACTCGGCACGACCCCAAGAGACTAATGCCAAATAATTCTAGAACTTGACAATTATGGGCCAACCTCTCTAGTGTCTCAACTAAGCAACATGAGGCGTCAAGGACCCTTTCTCGAACTCATACATCCAACTATCGACCCCATCTAGTTCGAGTACTACTCCTCTCATGACATGCCGAGTGACTGCATGCCAAGTTTTATAAAATGTACAGTTTTGTATTCTTATACATGTTTTCCCTTTATTTCATTTATGGGCTCGATTTTTTGGGGTTTAAGGCTTGCACTTTATTTACAATTTTACCACTAGGGTTTAAGACTTGCTATAAATAGCAACATTTATACTAATATAGAGAGATAAATACAGATAGATAGATATATAGAGATATATACAAAATGAAACTTTCCTCTTTCGAGCAAGGCTATACTTGAAACCTTTATTGGAAAAAAGTCACACTCTTTTAATTATCCACGCGTTCTTATCAATCTTGTTATCAGATTGTGGTGAACCCCTTCATTTGAACCGGTTAGTGAGTTGCATCTAACCTTCATTTGAAACCCCGAGCAACATTTAGTGTTCTTAAGTCATATCGAACTCTATTTCGAGCTCAAACCCCTGATTGTGTTTGTGTCTTGGTGAGTTATATCCATCTACATTCACTATCAAAACCCTTCCTGTTCTTCGTACCCATTTTCCTAGAATACCCATTCTTGTTTGTTTCTAGATTCGTTGCCGTTCCGTTTCTCTTTCTTTGATCATTATCATATTGGTATCAAAGCTTTAGGGAGACATGCGTGCTAGTGTTATTCAAAGTAGATTTGTGGTTCTAACATTTCTGTTCATCATTATTCTGTAGTGTAGTATGTTGTTCATGGTAACTGTTTGTTAGTAATGGTAGTTGCAAAAGTCAAGTAGTGGTTATTTCTAGGTTGCTGTTATTTATTTGTTCAATCCTCTAGTCAATTACTGTACGAACAAGAATGTTAAAGGATAGTGTCAACAATATTGGAGACAGTCCTCATGAAAGCTTGAGGAGGCATGTTGATAACCTGGAATACCAAATTCAGAATCTCACCGACTCTATTCTGGAGCTTATTGGGTTAATTAGAGGCCATAAACATGATGGTCGAGAAGAAAAGAGGGAATGAACACCCACTAGTAGGAGTGGTTCCAATGAGCTTTGTAATGATATGAGACAGTCGAGAAGAGCTGCCGAGTCGAAGAGAAGAGAAAACCATTTAGTGCCGAGAAGGATGAATAAAAGAAGTGTTGACTCCGAAACAAATCAAGAAGCTTGAAGAAGAGAGCCGAGGCCGAAAGGGAACATGGTCGAGTAGAGCTTTAACAGAAGTGGTTGAACCGAGGAGAATCGACCAGTTTAGAATGCAAGGGATGAACCTTGAGCACTTGGTTGAGGACTTGACAATGTTAAGCTGAAATTGCCGACCTTTTATAGAAGTAGCTGACTTGAAGAGTTCCTTAATTAGGTTCCTTGGGTCAAGAAGTTATTCGAGTGCTACGAGTGTGATGATCGAGCAAAGATTAAGCTAGCTTCCTTATCCTTTGTTGAATATGTAAGTCTTTAGCAGGATAAGCTAGTTTCCAAGCGAGATGTTGAAGGAGAAGAGCCGATCATAACTTAGAGGCCCATGAAAAGATTGATTAACCAATGCTTTGTGTCGACTTATTTCAAGTAGGAGATGCTCCATGCCTTATAGCACTCGAGATAAGGTCGAAATATTGTTGAAGAGTATTTAGAAGAGTTTGAGACCTTGGTGATGAGATGTGAATTGCTAAGCCACAAGATCACACTATTGCTAGATTCCTAAGTGGACTCCGAGACAACATTGCGGATATAGTTGAATTACAGTCATTCAACTCTCTGGATAAGCTAATTAATTTGGCATTAAGAGTAGAGAGGCAAAGGAGAAGAAGGCATCAGAGGCTGAGTAGCTAACCTCAATAAGGCAGCCCTAAGCCCAAGAGGCATGCTGAGAGAAGGCTAGAAAGAAGATAGAGAAAGGAGAGCCTAGCCAACCAGTCCATGTTGAGAAACAGATTGCCGAGAAAGAAAAGGCACTCGATAACAAGGCCCAAGAAGTAAAGTGCTTCAAATGCTTAGGTTACAAACACATTGCAGCCCAATGCCTAAATAAAAGGGTCATGGTCTTAAAGGGCGAAGGGGCTGAGGCTTAAATTGGGAGTCAAAGTGATAAGAGCTTGGAAGAAGGTGTCTATGCTGAAAATCTAGGTAAACTCTTATCCTTGGCGAGTCAACGAGCTGACCTAAAGGCAAATCCTAAACAATGAGAAAATTTATTTCACATGCAGTGCCTAGTATATGGGAAGACTTATTCCTTGGTTATTGACAGATGTAGTTGCACCAACATCATTTCTATTGAGTTGATAGAAAAGATGAAGTTACTGACTTACCTACATCCTCGACCTTATGGATTAAAATGGTTTAATGACAAGGGTATGGTACATGTGCATAAAAGAGCACGGATAACATTTAAGGTTGGACAATACGAGGATGATATTGATTTTGATGTCATGCCTATGAATGCCGCAAATCTACTTCTTGGCCGACCTTGGGAGTATGACCGGAAAGTGATCCATGACAGCTTCCTCAACACTTACACCGTTCGGAAGGATGGGAAAAGCTATCGCTTGACCACCATGAGCGTTGAGGAAATCCAGAGACACTCGGTACCCATGGTGAAGAGAAAAGGGAAGAGAAATTTATTTGGCATCCCAACCCATGCTTAACACTTAATGTTGAGGATGACTTCCTTTCAAACCAGCGATAATGATAGAAATTAGCCTTCGACCATATCCAAGCCGAGGCCTATCAATGCTTGCCGAAGCCGAGCTATAGCCAGAAGGACGAGGGAAAGGAAAATAAACACTCGACATTAACTCTGTCATCAGCTGAGGTGCTGAGAAAACACAAGGTCGAGTACCTGAGACTAAAGAACCACTCAGCATGATCCCGAGAGACTAACACTGACTAATTCCAGAACTTGGCAATTATGGGCCGACCTCTCTAGTGTCTCAACCAAGCTACGTGAGGTGTCAGGGACCCTTTCCTATACCTATACATCTAATTGTCAACGCCATCTGGTTTAGATACTACTCATGCTAGTATATGTCAAGTAACTGCATGCCGAGTTTTATAAAACGCACAATTTTGTATTTTTGCACATGCTTTCCCTTTATTTCATTTATGGGCCCGATTTTTTAGGGTTTAAAGCCTTGTATTTCATTTACAGTTTTGCTACTAAGGTTTAGGACTTGCTATAAATAGCAACATTTGTACTAATATAGAGAAATAGATACAGATAGATAGATATATAGAGATATATACAGAGTGAAACTTTTCTCTTTTGAGTAAGGCTATACTTGAGTGAGTTAGCACTTGCTGGATTATTAAGTGTTGATTAGACTCTTTAATTGTCCTTACGTTCTTTTCAATCTTGTTCTCAGATTATGGTGAACTCCTTCATTTAAACCGGTTAGTAAGTTTCATCTAATCTTCATTTGAAACCCTGAGCAACATTTAGTGTTCTTAAGTCATATTGAACTCTATTTTGAACTCAAACCCCTGATTGTGTTTGTGGCTTAGTGAGTTATATCCATCCACATTTACAATCAAAACCCTTTCTGTTCTTTGTACCCATTTTCCTAGAATACCCGTTCTTGTATGTTTCCAAATCCACTATCGTTCCGTTTCTCTTCCTTTGATCCTTATCAGATTGACTTCCCTACATTAACAGACCAATTCTTATTAGTGGTAAACTTTTTAGTAAACGTTCTCTTACCGTTTTTCTTAAGCCATTTATTGAACTTTTTGGTTAGTAGTGTTACGTCCTCATCATCTTCTTCTGATGAATCTTCTCCTTTTGAATCAATATCTGTTTCTTTGGCTTTGAAAGCTATGGTCCTCTTCCTTGTATCTTTTGAAGTGCCTTTTGATTGGAGAAAATCAGTTTCATATGCCATGAGCTTGCTACGCAATTGACTCAGTGTTAATATCTTCAAGTCATAAGCTTCTTCTATGGCTGTTTTCTTTGCATTCCAAATTTTGGGAAGAATCTTTAGCATTTTGTGAACCAATCACCATCACTAATAATTTTACCAAGAGAAGACAATTCATCAGTTATAGTAGTAAATCTATTGAAGGAGTCTTTGATTTCTTCACCAGGGAGAATTCGAAATGTTTCATATTATTGAATTAGCGAGTTGATTCTTGTGTCTTTGATGGTTTCCGTACCTTCATAAGTTTGCACCAAAGTGTCCTAAATGTCTTTAACTATTTCACAAGAAGCAATTAGATAAAATTCAAACGTGCAATAGTACTTAACAAAAGATTCTTAGCCTTTGAATTTAGTTCAGCTTTGGTGATTTCATCTCTTAAAGTGATGATGGTTGGAACTTTGAGGTCTCCTATAGAAATAATTTACTAAGCCTAATAATTTGATGCCTTCACATAAGTCTTTATCTTGAATTTCCAATAAGGAAAATTAGTTCCATAAAAAATGGTGCCTTATAAGGCTGAACTGTTAAACTACCACTTTATTCACTTATGATCTTGAACTTTAGAAATTATTAGAGCGAGTTTCTGATACCAATTATTGGTCCTGTATAAGATATCAAGAGGGGAGGGGGGGGGGGGGGTGTGAATTGATATCTTTAAATTTTTGAAAACTTTTTCATTAAAAATGAAGTTACCCCTCTTAACAACTTATAGTGGTCAACAGTGATAATTTAATGATTCAATACATAATAGATAAAAAACAAAATTAAAAGAGTGTAAGGAAAGAGAAAATTAAGTAGAGATTTTATAGAGCTTTGGTCTTTTGCGTACTGCTCCTTTCTAGCTCCACTGTTGGGGACCCAGTCTACTTCACCAATGCTGTTTCACTTGATCCACTAAATCAAATTACAAGCATTCATCATAATAGCTTCACAACACTTTGCTTTGCCTATCTAGCCTCTCAACAATCTAGGGTAATACAGATCTATAGAGTATAACTGACTTCTCTCTACAATAAAGTCTAAAGATTACAAGTGAGAGCAAAGAATATAATTCTCAAACAATTTTTCAATTGAAAGAAATAACACTTGTTGTAAAACTTTGATTTGGTGCAACTCTTTGAAGATGTATCTAAAGAACTTCCTGAAACATTTCAGAATGTAAAAACTTATCAAGATTTTTTTGTGCAATGATAATAATTCTTCAGGGTTATATCACGTAACGTTTTGAATTCTTCTTCGTTTTATATTGAGTTTTTCCAACGACTAAAAATCTGAAAATTATCTTTTATCCAACCGTTAGTTATTTAAGATAATTCCTTGGATATTTTTGGAGAGGATCTCGATCTTTTGAATTTTAAAAACAACTCTCCTTATCTTTTTATATCAAATATGCTTCAATCCATAACCACCAAATAAGCTTCTGTTTTTAGTATGAAAAGATTAGCTTTCGTTAGCTATTTCTGGATAAATCTTGTGTTCAAGATTTGAAATCCCACAAAATCCGAATAAACCTTATCCTTATCCATTCTTATGCATATCTTAATTTATCCAAATATATTTTTTCTTAAAATAAATCCCCATGGATCATGATTCCATCTTGAGTGAAACGGGATTAAATGTATTTTTTAAAGACACTTGATCTAGTAGAGCTAGGGCTTGAATATCCGAATCCGATTAAAATAAATATTCTACATAATTTTTCCAGACCTACCTTCTGAATAACCTTCCGAAGAGTATCAACCTTCTTTTCTTAGAAGTCTCTAAATAAGCTTCTAAAGAGCTGTATCAATTTTTTTTATAAGAGCTTCTGTAATACTTTTTGAAAACTTTCTAGAATAATCTATTTTCAAACAGTTTGAATCTTCTAAATAAGCTTCTAAATGTGAATTAAATATGCGAAAATATAGTTTCTAAAAAACCTTCTGTAAGCCTGCACTCTTAAAGAATCACTAGCTTTTAACTCTTTTTGTTATCACTAAATTGTATGAAAGATATCCACAATGTCTTGGATGTCTCCTCTCAACCTAATAATAAATCTTGAGACTGTTCGGGCTGGTGGTTCCTCCACTTTGCATCTTATCATAAGCATGAATTCTTGAACATATTCATCAATAGTTTAGCCTCCTTATCTTAGCTCCTGAAGTCGAGTGAAAGTATCTTAGAGATATGTTTCCAACATGAATTTGTTTCTGAGCATTCTCTTTATCTTAGGCTAAGTGTTAATCTCTTGGTACCCCTCTTTTCTTCTCATGGCCTAAAAATTCTTCTACCATATGGCAGCATATCCGGAGAATTCAATAACAGCAGTTCTCACTTTCTCATAATCCTCGTATTGATAGTAATCAAATACATGCTCCACATTCTCTTCCTAATCCAGATACTCATTAGTATTACCAGATTCATTAAAACTCAGAATCCGAAGCTTCACATGGTCAGATGCTCTGGGTACTCGTATACGCTCCTCTTAAAAATACTCTTCTTCCTCCCCATCTAGCTCTCTAAGGTCTATTCTTTGCCTTACTCATCCACTAACTCCTCTACTTTGAACTGGTTGAGCTGAGTTTTGACCTCTAATAGGTTGAGTAGCTTGTGGAGTATTTTGCGCAGCTTCAATGGGTTAGCAAGACAAAGCATGAACAACTTGGGTCAGATCTACCAAGAGGTTAGCTACCTCATTAAGTCTTTCGTCAGTGCTTCTGGGAGTTTCTTAAGATTGTCGTCCATGGTGGACAGCTCCACTGTCATCACCAGCATTAAAATTCATACTTGGGTTTGTCATATTCTCTCATATTCAAGATTTAAATAAACACTTCAAAAATTGAACAGCTAATAACACAGTAGACAAATGAACACAGTAACTGACTCTGTTTCACATACGCAAAATAGAGCATAACAAAATTCAAAAAGAACTAACTATAGCTCAAACAAAACCTCTATTCTGATACCAAGATTATCTGAACCGTGACCAAGAATAGACAAGGTCAGTTATTGGATGGGTCTAAACTTACAGAAAGTTTGAAATGGGTTAATGGGGGAAAGGTATGAAAGGGGTAATGAAATAGTTAGCAAAAACCTACAAACAGCTCTAGAGGACATGACGCACTAAAGGAACTTCCGAGGACTTACGGCATAATTTGATATGATGTATGAATTGGTCCAATGAGGTTACTCGCCACCTAACCTTGCTTAAGAGAAAGGATAAGAGTGATACTAAGAGTAAACAGGCAGTGTTTACGCAAAGAAGAAAGTACTCAAGTGTATTGATGGTAATATGTTCTTCTATAGTTACAAGTATAACAATATTTAAACCTATAAGTTAGGGTAACTTACCCAAAAGGAAAAAGAAAAAAATGACATTTCCTAAAGAAGTAATATACATAATACAAAAGGGTAAAAATGAATATACAAGGAAAATAATCATTGATGCTACAGATTCTACACATGATACTATATATGTGGCAATGCTGCATTAGCAAGGTTGTTAGGAGATGCAGACAAAAAGTACAGATAGATGGGTTTGTCTAATTAGGGATAGCCTAGTCAGTCTGGTCTTTCTATCTTAGCTTCTCGACAAGGAAGATGCCGAGTAATTAGTCGACTCAACAATAGAGAGTAATCGTCAACTCGGCATACCACAGAATAATGGGCGGCCATACAGCATGTCATTAGAGGTGACTTGGTAAGGAGGTACTTAGCCTTGACAGGGGTTAGTTGGAACATAAAGATTCGTTGTATTACCCTCTAATCTTCGAGCTAGGCTGCTGGTCAGGGGCCTCGTAGCTTGATTCCCATCATATGTATATGTCTTGCCATCAAATGTGTATATCTTCTATCATGTATATATATGTGACCCTATTGTGTATTGTAACTCTTAGTACTCTTTGTTGTTGCTCTATTGAGTCGTGTGGCTATTGTTTACAATGATTTATGAGAGTGGTGTTTGAGTTCTAAGTTAAGAGCGGTTAGTTAAGGTAGTAAGTGCCATTCGTGTATTAATATCTCTCTAACACTTATCAACTTTGTCTTTCACTCTCAATCACGTGTGTAACATTTGTTCAGTGATATGTTGTTGCTACATAAATGGCTATTACGTACAGATGTAAGTTGTTATGCTATTTTAGTTTAGGCTTGTCATGACCTAAGGGCAGCTTAGTCGTAGCAGACACCGTATATCCTTCATACGATATATAAGGCTACTACAACCACTGGCTTCCTAAAAGTAATCAGATAGAAATGATATCATAACATACATATATTTACATAATAACATTTAGTTTAAGTTATACTAAACAAAAGACACAGTACTCTAAGTTAAAAGTAAAGTAACTACACAAAGTCATAACAAAATGACACATAAAGTCTACTTATATTCTCTCAATGCTCAAATTGGTTCACTCTTGCCCAAAATCCCATATAAACTTTTAGCATTCGATGGTCAGTGTCTATAAAAAGATAGTCCTGCAATAAAAGTCTACAAGGGTATAACCTAAACAGCTTACAGAGTTAATTCCTTAATCATACTGATAAGCAAGTTATAAATATATTAATTTTAAGTATATGAATGCATGAACAAGCATAATGCCAATCGGATACATACAGCTAACCAGGTTTTTGTACGCAACTTAGATTTAACACCTTCTAAAGTTAGGGTTGGAGTATACTTAGCACCAGTTAAATCTAAGTATTATACTAGAACTTGCTTTACTACGAAACTCCACGTTTCATATTAAAATAAACTAATCTATTTTTTTTAATCAAAAATCAAGTTCTAGATATAATTGTGACTGGGTCCTTATAGTCCACACTCACCTCTAAACGGAGGCCTTTAGACTTGATCTTTAGCTAGGCGATTGGCGCCTCCAACGCCTTGTGTTCTCATAGGCTAAGGTAAAGTTATATTGTACGTGTGCACCATACTAAACTATTATATTCATAAAATTTACAACCTTCGTATGGCCTCTTTCTACCTCCGTGTGATGTGATAGTTGAGATTAATCTATGCGATGTATGTTCCAATTTACTTAATAAGTCAAATATAATTAAGTCCAATTATTGCATGACAAGACAATATCACAAACAATACAGTTCCTATCTAGTCTAATATACAACAATAATTCATTATCAGCATTTAAAGTAATTTTACAATCCAACAAGTAATACATTCACATGCAATTCCCAACCCCACACAACATCCAATTAACAACATTATTTAAATTCACTAACTACAAACACAAACAAGCATGGAATCATAGAGATTACTTACTTAGCTACGACCTCTCTCACGTATTGTAGTAATCCTCAGGAAGATAAGAACTCGTGTCAGGATCACATGATTATTATAAAAATAGAAACGATAATAAGTAACTAAGTGAATGAGTTATCCTAGGTTATTACTTATCTAAATCCACTTAGGTTTTCTACTAGTTTTCCCCTGATTAAATTCTTTTATTAATCATATACAACATTTTCATCTTATTTTCTAATATTCATAAGTTTATAGTCGATTTTTATTGTTTTCAATGTATGTTTACACAGTGAGGTCCGTTTTAGATATTAAAACTCACGTTTTATGATATAAGCTTAAAGTATTATAGATTTCATTATTTTGGCTTAAATGTTATTATTTATAAATTTTGTGTTTCCTTTTTGTTGATTCATGATCTCATTAATTTCTAAATTCTTATATTCTTATAATCTTGAACTATTATTATTATTACATGTATTTATATAATATTAATATAAGTTGATATATTCATTATAGGCTTAACTTTATTTTTATAGGTTTTGGCCCACATATACATATATACATGTATGTAATTAGTTTACTATATTATACTAAATACTTATATTATATAACACTTATGTACTTATTTTATGCTTACATATTAAGTATCTTATATATATGTCCATATGTATATTCTTTTAGTGTATTAGTATATGTACTTGTACATATACTTATATGTATAATATTATTATATGTATATTCATACATGTATTTATGTACTGTTATATACATAAATTTATATGTATTTTCGTATTTCCATAGTATAATTTTAAGGAATTTTCCTATAATTTATGTATACATATGTTTATGGTTTCGATTGGAATACTTTTATATATATACTTAATATTCTTATTATACTTAACTATGTACATAAAAAGGGTACTCATGTATAGGATTTCGGTTAGTATATGTATATGGGTATTTATACCATATTTTCTATTAGGATTCATATATGTACATACTCCATATATGTAAGTATACTATATGTATGCATGTATTCCTACACTTACACACATATATGGATATTCCTATATGTATTAATAGATATGTACATAATACATAAGTTTTGGAAAAACTAAGATTATGCATGTAACTCCACTTCATATACACAAGACTTGTAGAGTCATTTTCAAAACATGAACTAGATATCCCTTAATACACTAAGTATAGTAATTCACTAAATCAGATGAAAAGGAAACATACACATACTTTATAAGAAATACTAATATTAATATAATAGATATACCTCTTTTTCCTTCTAAATAGAGATGAGAAGTTGTGTTATTTGGGTAATAAAATATAGAGTGATTGTTGAGAGAAAAAGGATGTAAAAATGGAAACTAAAAAAGAGAAAAGAGGAAGAGGAGAGTTACAGTTAGGGGAAGGGGTGAAAAAGGGGAATTTTGTTTATGGTTTAAATGTGTTCTTGAAGAAAATTAAAGTAGGGTCTAGTATATTCATAAATGGATGGCAAGGGAAGAAGAAAAGTGGGAAAAGAAAAGGGAAATAAGAAA
>JAMXBB010000005.1:59804237-59892146 GCA_024138015.1 Lumnitzera littorea | reverse complement strand
CCCCCCCCCCCCCCCCCCTTCATTATTTTGATAATTTATTATTTATTTTTTTAAGAATAAGGAAAAAAGGTCCTAATATTAGAAAAATACAAAAAAATTTAAAAAAATACAAAAAAATAGATAAGTATAAAAAATAGAATAATTAGAAAAATGAAAAAATGTAGAAAAATAGAGAAGGGAAATTAGAATTTATCTTTGCTTAAAACTAAGTTTAATGCTTTAGTTATTTTTATTTTTATTTTCATTTATTTATTTATTTTTATTATTTAAAAAAAGGGGCCAAAATTGTTGCTAGGCTCGATGTAATAATATTGCACAAGAGAGCCTAGCAGATAGGGCCAAAGGATCAGAGGGTGTGCTTTGAACTGTATACATAACACGTAACCATGCGACTACGCACCATGATGTGATTCGTAGCCAAGAACAGACAAGGTCGGTTGTTGAATGGGTCCGAGCTTATAGAAAACTTGAAAAGAGTTAATGGGGAAATGTACAAAAGGATGAAAGTAAAGGACGAAAACAGTAAGCAAAACCCTCGAATAACTCCAGAGGATATGACGCACCAATAAAACTTCCGAGGACTCATGATACAATTCAATGTGATATACGAATTAGTCCAATGAGGTTACTCGCTACCTAACCTTGCTTATGGGAAAGGATAAGAGTGATGTCAAGAGTAAACAACATTGTTTACGTAGGGAAGAAGGTACTCAAAAGTATATTGAAGATTATCTGATATCTTATAACTACAAGTACAGGGGTATTTATAATCGCAAACTAGGACAACTTACCCAAAAAGGAAAAGACAAAAAGGACATTTCTTAAGCAGGGCAATATACATGTTATAAAGGGGTAACAATGAATATACAAGGAAAATAATCATTGGTGCTATAGATTCTACATGTGATATTGTACATATGGCAATGTGGCATTGGTGAGGTCGTTAGGAGATGTAGACAAAAAGTACAAACGCATGGGTTTGTCTAAGCAGGGATGGCCTAATTAATCCGACTTTCTCTCTCGACTTCTCGGCAAGGAAGAGGCTGAGTAATTGGTCGACTTGGCAACATAGAGTAATCGTTAACTTGACATACTACACAATAATAGGCGGTCATATGGTACAGCACTAGAGGTGACTTGACAAAGAGGTACTCAACTTCAGCCTTGGCAAGGGTTGGTTGGAATATAAGGATTCGTTGTGCTAGCCCCTTTAGTCCTTGAGCTCGGCTACGGGTCAGGGGTTCCGTAGCTTGATTCTAATCATTCCCTCTAGGTTGTTTTGGATTTGGGATCAAATCTAGATGGTGTTTGCTCGATTCTCCATCAAGGTGATATGGACTGAGGTCAGTGATGTTGAAGGCATTAGAAACCCCATAGTCCTCAAGCAATTCCAACTTGTAGGCATTGTTGCTGACTTTCTAGAGGATTCTAAAAGGTCCTTTCACTCTTGCAAATAATTTGTTTCTCCTTTTGTTTGGGAACCGTTCCTTGTTGAGGTATAGCTATACCAAGTCTCTCTACTGAAATTGTTTTGCCAACTAACCCTTGGTCTTTTTACGCATTTTCTAGCAACCTGATGGATGTGTCGAGTGACTTTATCATAGATGTGCTGAAGGGATCGTGCTTGGCCAAGGCATCGGGGTCCTCTTGCACAGGTACGAATATAGGGGCATGGTCGAGGGGCAACTTAAGATTAAATCCATAGACCACTTCAAAGGGGGTCTACTTAGTGGTGTCATGTATGGTTCGGTTGTAAACAAACTCAACTATTGGCAGGCAGACATCCCAATCGACCAAGTTCTTGCTGACTACAACTCAGAGTAATGAACCCAAAGTACGATTAACTAACTGAATCAATCTACAACAACCATCACAGAATCTTTTCCTCGGGTAGTTTTCGACAGTTCGAGAACAAAGTCTACGCTTAGTTCAGTCCATGGCCTCGTCGAAACAGGTAAGGGCATCGCCTTCCCTTGTTCAGCTCGGTACTTGGCCTTTTTACACATAGCACAGCCTTCGACCAATCAATGCACATCTCTTCGCATTTTCAGCTAAAGGAATCGGCCATTCACTAGTTCACAGGTCCTTCTCTCTTTAAAATGTTCGGAGAGTCCTCTATTGTGGGCTTCTGTGATTAATAATTCTCATAGGAAACAAGTTGGTATGCACAGTTTCCCGCCTTGGAACAAATAGCCATCCTCCACATAATACTCATCTGCTATCTTCCCATCCATGCATTGCAAAATTATTGGTTTAAAGTATGGATCCTCGAACTGCTCTTATTTGATATTTGCAAAACTAGACAGTTTGGTCTGTAGTTCAGACAAGAGTGCATGCCTCCTTGAAACAACTTCTGTAACTACGTTGGTCTTTCCTTACTTGTATTTGATCACAAAACTGAATCATTCAAGGAATTCAACTCATCTTGCTTACTGCTTGGACAGTTTGGTCTGACTTTGGAGGTACCGCAGTGACTTGTGATCAATATATATGACAAATTCTCTTGGTAGTAGTTAGTATCACGCCCCGAAGCAGCAGATTCGTAACAGCCCCGCCGTGTAAACCATCTTAAGATAGAAGTTGGCCTTACAACCGCTATTTTAGACCTGATCTACACAAGGTGTCTACAACTAACCTGCTTTGAAGTAAAGAGTTTGTAATTTAAATAAATTATTTACCTATAAAAGTGAGGAATTATATATATATATACTATAATTCAGTTATTACAATTAAAGTTTACAATATTTCTCTGTAATATATTTCCTAGTTATTACATCATTCGGAAATGAAAAATAATTCTAAAATAAAAACTTAGACCTTAAAAATATGTGTTTATTCTTCAATATTTTTCCTCACTCCCCAAGATCCAGCAGTTGCTAGCTTTAGAGTAGTTGTTTGCCGCTTCTTAGCCAGCACTTGCACGACGTCTATAGGGATGCGAGCAATCACAGCTTAGTAAGTTAGGATGGAGGACTTAACACTATACCATAAACATAACAAGGTTTTAAATCAACTTATTAGGTGCAATGCATGTGCAAGCAAATGCCATCGCACGACGTTGTCAGACCCGTCGTGAGATTAGAGAAATTGCGCTCGTTCTAATCCGGGTTGAGGAGTTGCCATTAATGCAACAGCTCATGACCAAACCCAGGCTTGTGCAATGGAGACCTCGCTCCTCCCGCAACTACCTTCGAACCACTGACTTCACCCTCGCCGCGACCTCCTCTCCTGTCACTTAGTTCGGCTAAGGATGAAAAAGGGACCATTATGCAATCTTGCGCTATCCCTTTCGAAGGGGTCGGTATTTGGCTAAAGAGTCCTAAGTTCTCCTAACTGGTTGCCATGCATGTCCGATTATGATTACTGGTCGTATATTTGATTAAGTCCAGTTTAGGGTGATCAATCATTTCATACAAATCATACAATACATGCTAGAGTAACAAACAGAATCATAGCATCACTCATAGTCAAGCACATGCACACATTTAACTGTCTAACAAGCACAACCAAGCATAATCTTAAGCCTCCAAAATACAGCATCGTATTAATCCCAACTTACCTCAACTCCTCGCTCACTCACTCGAAGTCCGACTTGCTCAGGCTATCGCAAATCATCCCTATAACACAAATGTGGTTTCAGTTTTTCATATAATTATTATAGGTTCATTTTATCCTATAACACTTATTATTACGTTTTGTTTAGGGTTTAATATGCCTAATTATCTAGATTTTAAGTCTTTTACAATTATTCTAGGTTTGGGGTTAGGTTTGGGTTCGGTTTCCTCATTGATTTCTAAATTTAGTTCTAGTTCTAATTCGATTTCTAAGTAGTGTTTTATACTCTAATCTTAGAAATTCGTTTCAACTCATAATGTGAAATTAATCACATTACTTCTTGATCTCCTAAATATCATCATTATCCCTAGTGAATATTTTATTTCACCTGGTACACTTAAATCCATATTAGTGTACCGAATTCACTTCTGATGTGAGAAATTTTTTACATTTTTCATATAATTACATAAATTCTAGTCTTCTATCGATTTTATTATATATCCTTATTATTTATATAATATCAATTTTTATCCTAATGTTTCTATTTATTATATTTCCAATAATTATGTATTATTACCTATTATGTATATAATACACTTCTACTATTTCTATCACTTTAATTACTATCCCTAAACATCAATTATCATTTCAAAATGTCTAAATTCATCCTAAATCAGATTTTACTCCTAATTTCCCTAATTTACAAAATTAACTATTTTTCCATATTACTTATTTACTACATAATTAACCTAATAATTACATCTAACACCCTAAATACTACAAGTATCATACTCCATCAGATTTCAACATCCTAAAACATATACTTATTCACTAAATCGGTAATTAACTATTTAATTACTTAATTAACCATAAATTACCCATTTTATGCCTCATTTTAGGACCTAAAAATTATCTAAAATTTTCGAAATTTGATTTTTTAAAACGGGCTTCATAGCACTGTTATATATCATCTAAGTAATCTACACAAAAATTTTTGACTCGAAACTACGCTCCTAAGGTCATTTATTTTTAAACTGAAATATGCTCGGTTTTGCACGATTTCTTAAGGACTATATATTACGAAACATATTTTCATCAAAATAATATTTTTTATAAAAACTAAATACAAAAATATTCTAAAATAATAAAATTCATAATTTTCTAAGAATATTTACTATTTTTAACAAAATTACATAAAATTAGGCTAGAAATCGGACTCACCGATCTGGGTGGCTTTGGCCACCGCCGGCCGCCGTGGCCTTATCGGCCGGTCTGGGCGCTGCCATCACCGTGTGGTGGTGGTGGCTGTCCACTGCCAACTGCTCGTCTGGTGTGGGTTCCCTTTAAAGGCCCTAATTGTACAGTTTTTCTTATTTTTTTTCTAACTCAAAATTTCCTCTCAATTTTTGCCTCTCCCTAATTTTCTTTGATTTCTAACTGTCCAAGTGAGCTTCTGGATTTTTCTTGCTATTTATAGAGCTTTAGGATAATAATTGTGCATTAAATTGGACAAGACAATTGCCTTATCCTTTAATTTTTAGCTTTTGTGTTGTCTTAATTTAATTGACTGATTTTTTTTTCTTATTTTTCCTAGCTGCCACGACCCAATTCTAGATCATTCCTTATTTTTCCTGATTTTTCTTGATTTTCCTCAATTAATTATGAATTTTCTTTAAGTATTTAGTATTATTTTAGCACATTTCGCGTATTTTAAGTAATTACATATATTTATACCTACATGTAAATTCATATATAGTACAAATAAATATTCTTAAATATTATTAAATATTATTTAGGTCATTCTATTATTTTTAGTATACATACAATTTATTTCTAGCGATTCGTTAATTATCGGAATGCATTTTACGCATTTTCGATAAATAACGAGTTATATATTTAAAATTTGAAATTTTTATAGTCTTTTATTTTATTTCTTATTTTCTTAAATTCAAACTTACGGGATCATTTTTACTAATATTTTTAACTTTACTTACAATTTAGGTTTGATTTGATCTTTCAGCAGATCAAAACCTTGAGTGACTGGTTGTGGGGCTTACAGTTACTGCTACCACATATGTAGTGCTTAGATTAATGCCAAAAGTTCTTTGTTATACACGGAGTAATTTATCTACGGTCTTTGGAGCTTCTCACTGTGGAAGGCAACTGGTTGTCCTTCCTATATCAAGACAGTGCCTATTCCAATACCCGACGCATTCACTCTAGTTAAAAAATTTTGTCAAAATCGGGGAGTACTAATAGTGGGGCGGAGGTCAACTTCTCCTTTACCCCGATGAAGCTCCTCTCCTCCCTTTCTCCCCATCGGAAGTGGTGCTTTTTTTTTTGTTAATTCAGTAAGTGGTGCAGCGAGGGTATTGAAGTTCTTAATGAACCTTCGGTAAAATGAAGCCAATCCATGGAAACTTCTCACGTCAGCACAAGTAACAGGGGTTGGCTATTCAACAATTGTTTTGATCTTCTCATCATCGACTTGCAAGCTTTCTCCACTAACTGCATAGCCTAAGAATACCACTTAATGCTAGCAAAAACAACATTTTTTAGGTTGCCGAATAATCTCTCGGCACAAAGAATATCTAAGATTGCTCTGATGTGTTCATAGTGACTTGGTATGTCGATACTATAGATCAGGATGTCGTGAAAGTATACTACGACACACTTCTTGATGAGACATCTTAGCACATGGTTCATAAGCCTCATGAAGGTGCTCGGGGCATTCGACAAGCCGAAGGGCATGACCATCCACTCACATAGTCAATGTCGAGGCTTGAACGCAGTCTCCCGCTCATCTCCTGACTTTATGTGGATTTGATGGTAGCTAGATTTGAGATTAATTTTGCTAAAAATTTTGGCTCCACTTAGTTCATCCAACATATCTTTTGGTCTTGGGATTGGATACCTGTATTTGATCGTGATTTTGTTCACGGCTTGATTGTTAATACACATCCGCCAAGTTCCATCCTTCTTTGGCACTAAAAGTGCAGGCACAGCATAAGGGTTGAGACTCTTTTGCATTTCCTCTTTCCAGGAACTCATTTGAATCTTAGAAGCCTATTCGGGATTCATACGATGAGCTAGCTTATTCGGCACTACAGTGTCAAGTACTAAGTTAATTTAGTACTCTATGCCTCGAGTCAGGGGCAATCCTGTTAGCAACTGTTCTGGGAATAGGTCAGCATATTCATCCAATAGTTCCCTCACCTCTTGGGGTAAATCAGTCTGCTCCTTCATTTCCAGTAGTCGCCTGACCAACAAGAGAGTCGGCTTATTGGCGTTAATGGCTTCTCGGAGCTCGGCTCTACTCATCATCAAAGCCTTCTTTGATCCACAAGCAAGTTTTGTCTGTAACTTATGACCTTCTCTCGATAGCATTGGATTTAGCATGATCTTTCAATCATCCTTCTCGAACATGTATGTATTCCTATAATCATCATGGATGACTCTCCTATCAAACAGCTATGGTCTTCCTAGCAACATATGGGAAGTGCACATGGGTAGTATGTCGCAGAGAATCTAGTCGAAGTAATTACCGATAGTGATCGGCAGTAGTACTTGCCAAGTGACGTGTAATGTTCCCTTGTCACTTAACCATTGCAACTTGTATGGTTTCGGATGCTCAACAATTAGCAACCTCAGTTTTGAGACGAGGTCAGCTGATGCTACATTAGTGTAATTCCCACTATCCACGATGAGGGCGTACGTCTGTTCATTCACCTTGCAGGTGATATGAAACAAGTTCTCTCTCTACTCCTCCTTTCGTAAGGCTTTACGCTCATAATGTGTCGGACAACCATGAGTAGTTGGTCTATGTTCTCAACATACACGTCTTCCTCAATCAACCCTTTCTCGGCATTCTTATTCTCAGTAAGAACCTCCTCCTCTTCAAGTTCCTCATCCGTACTCTTTACGTCTAACTTTGGGGTATCTCCCTTAATGACCATTTCCCTTCGATTTGGGCATTGAGCAACTATGTATCCGAACCCTTAGCACTTGAAGCATTTGATCTGGCTAGTCTTCTTGCCAGACCCTTGCCCTTTCTCATACGTTCGGGTTGGCACTAGATCTTCGGATTGACTTTTCTGTTTGGCTTTGACATCTATCTTACTTCTTGGCTCGATACTTGGTAGTATCCAGTTACTTGCTTGTCCTGGTTGGCTAGTCGGCACTCTGGTCGCTACTCGACTTTTTCTTTGCCTCTCTACCCGTTAGGCAATCTTAACAGCTTCATCTATTATGTCAAATCGTTGGAGTTCCACAATGTCTCAAATGTCTACTCTCAACCCAGTGACAAACCTTGAAACTATTCGAGTAGGTGGTTCCTCCACTTTACATCTTATCATAACCATTTGGAATTCTTGAACATATTCATTAATAGTTCAGCCTACTTATCTTAGCTCCTAAAATCGTATGAAAGTATCTTGGAGACATGTTTCTGGCATGAATCTGTATCAAAGCACCCTTTTCATCTCGGGCCAAGTATTAATCTCTTGGTACCCCTTTTTTCTTCTCATAGCCTGAAAATTCTTCTACCACATAGCTGCTTATTCAGAAAATTCAACAACAATAATTCTCATTTTCTCATAATCCTCATACTGGTAATAATTAAACACACGCTCTACCTTTTGTTCCTAATCCAGGTACTCATCGACATTCCTAAACCTATTAAAGCTCGGAATCTAAAGCTTCACATGGTTGGATGCTCTAGGGACTCATAGACACTCCTCTTGAGAATACTTTTCTTCCTCCTCATCAAACTCTCTCAGGTTTATCCTTCGCCTTACTCCTCCGCCTCAAAATGGTCGAGTTGGGTTCTAACCTCTAACAGGTTGAGTAGCTTGTGGAGTGTTTTGCGCAACCTTAGTAAGTCGGCAAGACAGTGCATGAACAGCTCGGGTCAGATCTATCAGGAGGTTAGTTGCCTCATCGAGTCTCTCGTTAGTGCTTCTAAGAGTTCCTTGAGACTGATGCTCATGGTAAACAACTCCACTATCATCACCAGTACCAACATTCATATTTGGGTTTGTCATTTTTCCTCACAAATTCAAAATGTAAACAAACTCTTCAGAAAGTGAACAACTAATAATACTGCAGTTAAATGAACTTAATAACTGACTCTATTTTAAATAGACAAAAATATAGCATAACATAAATCCAAGAAGAGTTAACTATAGTTCACATAAAACCTCCGCTCTGATACCAAGATAATATGAACCCTGACCAAGAACAGACAAGACCGGTCACGAAATGGGTCCGAACTTGCAGAAAGCTCGAAAAGAGTCAATGAGGAAAGGTACGAAAGGGTGAAAACAAAAGATGAAAGCAGCAAGCAAAACCCACGAACAGCTTTAGAAGATATGACGCACCAATAAAACTTCCAAGGACTCACGGCACAATTTGATGTGATGCACAAATTGGTCCATTAAGGTTACTCGCTACCTAACCTTGCTTAAGGAAAAAGATAAGAGTGATGACGAGAGTAAACAACAGTGTTTACGTATGAAAGGATGTACTCAAAAGTGTATTAAAGATTATCTGATATCTTATAACTACAAGTATAAAAGTATTTATATCCACAAACTAGGGCAACTTGCCTAAAAGGAAAAGGACAAAAAGGACATTTCCTAAGGAGGGCAATGTACATGTTATAAAGGGGAAAAAAATGAATATACAAGGAAAATAATCATTGGTGTTATAAATTCTATATGTGATACTGTACACGTGGCGATGCGGCATTAGCGAGGTCGTTAGGAGATGCGGATAAAAAGTACGGACGCATGGATTTGTCCGAGAAGGGATGGCTTAGTTAGTTCGGCTTTCTCTTTTGACTTCTTGGCAAGGAAGAGACAGAGTAATTGGTTGACTCAGCAATAGAGAGTAATCGTTAACTCAACATACCATACAACAATGAGCAATTATATGGCACGGCACTAGAGGTTAAGCCATATCCAACCGTCCGATTACAACTTAGTAATCTCATGCCATTGTTAATGTATTTGACAAATCGATTACTACTCGATCAAGCCATATCGATTACTAAGGTCAAGCAATACAACTTGTGCTTGAGATTCATGCTTGACCTTAGTTACTACAAAGGAGAAATTTATCCAATAGTAACAAATGGTGCCTCCAAAGGTTGACATCCGATCCAACCTAATAGTAAGCAATCTACTAAAAGCAACCAAAATATTCCTTGTTGAATGGGGTGAAAACTTAAACTACACTCATACATACTTTTAAAAAAAGGTAAAGCCAACAGACATAAAAACTGGTGCTATTGCAGCTACACCTCTCGATTTGTTAGATATACTACGAAGAATGGCATGGATCAATAGGAAATACCATTTCGGCACAATATGAGGCAAGGTGGACTTTGGATTAGCAGGTACATAATTGTTGGGATGCCCCAAAACATTAGGAGCATAAAAAATCCAAATTAAAAAAAAGATAGCAAAAGCTACCCAACCTACTAGATCCTTTACATAAAAATACAGGTAAAAAGCTATTTTATCCATCTCTAAATATACACCCAATGGATTATTTGATCCATATTATGCAATGTGGCCAAATGAAGAAGACTGGCACTTACTTAAATAATGGGGAGTAAATGATGAAGACTAGAAAAATGATTTAAGGTAGCATTGTCCACGAAGAAACCACCCTAAAGCCAAGTTACTATGATATCTCCTATTATAGGTATGGTGCTAGCTAAGCTTGTAATTACTGCAGCTCCTTAAAAACTCATCTAACCCTATGGTAGTATGTATCTTGTAAAAGTTGTCACAATCATTAATAGGAAGATTACAATTCCAAGACACTGAATAAATTCCTTAGGGCTACTATAACTTGTATGATATAGACTATGAAAAATATGAAGGTGAACCACAATGAGAAACACACTTGCCCCATTAGCATGCATATAATAGAGCAACCAGCCCACTTCAACATCTCTCATAATGTGTTCTATACTATTGAAAGCAAGATCCACATGAGGTGTGTAATGCATAGCTAAAAAAACACCAATCACTATTTGAATGACTAAACAAATACTAGCTAACGAACCGAATCCCCACCAATAACTAAGATAGCTCGGGGTTGGATAATCTATCAAATGCTGATTAAGTGTAGGGGCTATAGGTTGTCTAAGAATGGAGAATCGTTGGTTCCTTATAGTCATTTCTCGTTACTAACATGACAACTCTTCTTCTTCCACCTTTTTAGTGTTCTAGGGTCCTATTGCTTGGGCATTCATCCCTTGACAGACCTTTCACATTATTTCTCTATAAGCTAATTCCCTAAATTGGTAGAAAAGGAATCTTAATACTAATTCGAGTGGTCTTCTAACTATCGGGTTTCGTTATCGAGCCCATGCCCAGGAGGAGTGCCTAAAAGATCAGTCACTGACTTATTGGTCAAAGTGGATCCTTTCTTCTTCTTAGGGGGAAAGTACTTCACATTCATTCCTCGAAGCAATTGATCGACTACCTATAGGTAGGTTGCCTTTCATGACAAAGAATTCACCTGGCGTAGATCTAACCAAAGCCTCTCACTTCCAAGGAAGCTTACCTTTCCTTCCATCCCATGAGCTAAGCTTCATAAAGCTATTAGATACTCGATCACCTAACTAAGGGGATCTCATCACTTTCTGAATACCAATTTTAGCTTTTAGCAGAACATATTACTTACCATAGGCTTCTCTTTCCTTGTAAGTCTAGCCCATGCTTAGGCATCCAAGTTAGCCTCTTTTACTCACTTAGATGCTCTGCTTTATCCTTCAATCGATTGAGCTTGTCCGAATTTTGGATTCTCCTTTAGGCCTAGAAACCAATCTCGTTGTTTTCGTTAATGGAAGATCTACTTCTCTTTCAAAGCTTAGGTTCTTATCTTGGAGCCTACTTTGGGGGAGTCAGAATAGAGCTTTACATCCTTGTATTGGTAGAGTATTCTCTTCTCCTTCCTTTGCTTTCATCCTCCTCTCTTAGTCACTATATCCTTTATCTTCTTCATCCTTTATCTTCTTCCTGCCAGTTGGCTTAGAAACCTAGAAAAGATGTACTCTAGATTCTTAGCCGCTATCTTTCACCTTTGAAAACATGTAATCATGTTCCTCCATTAGACCTATCGTATTTCTCCTACAAATTTCCTCAAAATGATTAGGGACATCTTTTTAGCTTGTCCCTAGATTGAAGTAAGAAGTCATCATAGGCACTGCATCATCCCTATCAAGCCCTTGGACACTTAAAATCTTTGGCTTTTCTATTCTATGGAAGACTAACATCCAATCTTGAACAAAGGTCTCCCTTAAAGCTATTTTGTATGATCTATCTAGTCCATTAAGGACACTTGAAAAGAAAAGAGAGTGTACGAGCATATAAGTGAAATGAAAAGCTATAATCAAGAAAATGCTTGCTTAGGATAAAAAGGCAAAACTCAACAATAGGTGTCTGCGTAATACATACCTCTCGAAAATGGTTTAATCTCTCATTGTCAACAATAGGATCAAGAAGCCTACAGCCTAAGAGTAGACTAGGTCTTTGGATGGTCTAGCCACTTAGAAAAGTATAAGATCTTCCAAAGACAAAGTAAGCAACTAGCCAATGTATATCACAAGTATGAGGCACCCTGACCATGTCAGGAATCTTTCTAAGGCTATCATTGGAGAGAAGATGTTTGGAATGTTTGCTTATGAGCGAAAGCAGTGTCTTATCATCTATGTGGGGGACCTTCACTTTGGATGCCTTTGAATGTTCCTTTCCCCATTTTTTTGAAAAGTTGCCTCCAAACAAGCGAGCACATATTCAACATAAGGTATGACGGTTAGGGAAGGATCTATCAGTGACATCCTGGCTCCAAAGGTAACCTTGTTGATGGGAAGAGGGAAGAAAGCTAGACATCTCAAAGGGATGTGCCTAGAGAAGACAAGATATGAGCGAGTATAGGGGAATCCTGTTAAGGAAACAAACATACCCTCTAACTACGGTAGGATCTTTAGGATGAAAGAGGAGTGATTTAGGTTACCAAGGATAGTGACTTGGACGAGAATCCCTTAGATGATTGGATCAGTTTTCTATGCCATCCATTAAGCTTAATCGGACAACATCAAGATTTCTAGGATGAGCAAGTCAATAAGAAAGTGAGGAGTAGAAATTCATATTAAAGAGTCTTATATTATACTTTTTCTTGTCCATCCATTCATCATTCATGGCCAATTTAGTTCCTTCCATGACTTCTCTAAAACCTGGCCAAGAATGTTTGACTATTCTATAGTTAGTTAACACATAATGGACCTCCTTCTCCAACTAGTAGGGAGTTTCATAGGGCTAGGCTATCCTTATATTCCTCTTGATTCTGAGTGAAAAGATATCGTGAAATACCCTTATTTACTTTATCACTTAGATTATGGGTTCTAGATTAACTAAAGTTAAATTATTGATAGGGTTGTTTGCAAAGAATGAGAATGAAAGATCGACGCCTTGAACTTAAGGAAACTGCTATAGTTGCCTTGGATAGTAATCAAGATAAACAAACCAGTTAGTTCATCTCTTGTGTCTATAAGGTCAAAGGTAAATAAGAAAGCAAGGTTTTTTTTAAAAGAATATTTTTCCCAATTTTTTTTTTTTTTTCATTTTAGTAGGGAAGCTCTATTTTATTTACCAAAGCAAGCTAGTAAGTAACGTTGGTTTGAAAGCCCCTACTCTTTAAGTTTCTTAGACAAGTAAAGTAGAGGTAGTTAGAGGCCAATTGTAATTTTTTCCGTTAATAAGTCCTTTATTCAATTAAGTTTTGAAGGTCTTCATATCCTCTATTTCTAGGCGGTTTGAGATTCATGTGTCTTTGGGTCTAAGCCTCTCTCTTCTCTCCCGTAGGAGTTCAAGCCAGTCTATAAATTTTAAGCGCTTCTAGTCTAATTTCTAAAAATAAGTAAAAATTCTTCTTTTCTTACAACCATTGGTTGTCTTCTTTCTAGAAGATGGGAGTGCCCTCACCATCCGTACTAGTTCCCTTAGATGGAGTTATATATTCCTTCAGTGTTTAAACAAATAAAAAAAAAAAAAGAGAGAGAGAGATATATCTGTAGTGGAAGCTAAAAAAGCAATTTGAGTTCTAGTTGGTAGCCAAGGAGAACTACGAAAGATGGCCTTCACATACTTGCATTTTAGGCCTATTTACTTCAGTCTCATCAACATGGTAGACTACAAGTGGGCAAGAACCCTCCACTCGACTTAGAAAATACCCTTTTCTTTTATGCTTGGAGAAAGAATCTAGCTTTTTCATTTGATTAATAATCCTATTCATGCTTGGTACTTACTATTGATAAGACTACTAAAAGGAATTGATGTACAAAAACCTTTCAAACTCACTTGCTTGAACTTGCTTGAAAGCAACAGGCATGATTGGGAGATTAGCCCTCCCAATTTAATACCTATCTTATGGACTTATGGGGAATACGTATATATTGCTTAAAAGGAGACAGTTGGAAAGGAAAGGTTAGAATGAAGTGAATGGTTTGATAAAGCTAAGAATTTCTATTATACATGAGATGAGGCCTAAGCACAGCTATTGATTCTAGAATAGCTTACCCACTTGACTTGCTTGCTCATTCGCTTAACCCTTCACTTTAACTGGTAGGGTAAAGAAAGTAAAGTAAATAGCTAGAAATCCTATGCCTTCTTATTAGATTTTTATCAATCCTATTTGGGCTAGCCCACTTTCTAACAGTTCAAGTAGGACAAAGAAAATAGATAAGCTCTTCTGGACTGGGTTTAGGAAGGCATTACTAAGATAACTTTCTTTTAACTATCTCGGCTTGCATGGACCAACATCGCAAGGTAGGCTTTGAATCAATTCTTCAACTGGATGTGCATACCTTACCACTAGATATCAAATTGTTGGTCGAGAAGGAGAAGAGATTCACAATGGCTGTAACAATAAATAACAAAAAGGATACTTCCATTGCCTATAAGATAATTTCCAAGAGGAGGAATTTTTTTGCATCTAAGGAAACAAAACTCCCAAGAGCTAGACTTTTAGGGCTTGCATTGATTGGATAGAATGAAATTGGATATATCCCAATAGCTTATGAAATGGGACTATTAGCAATCTTTTTAGCAACTCCTAAAGGTAAATATTTGGAAATGCCACTACAGGGGCAACTACAAAGAAGGCTATCCCACTAAGACTGGTGGCTCCTTAGGTGAAGCACTAGAATTAAAGGAGCGCTTCCTTATACTCTCAATAAATGCATGTTCTTAGCTTACCCATTATACTAGATACCTCTAAATTAGCAATGGCACTCCAACTAGCTAAGAAGTAAGGCTTTCCAACCCAACTGGCATTGGGACGATAGGAAGTGTTACAAAAAGGGCCCTAGGATCGTTTGAAGAAGGGGAATGGGAGACCTTACCTTGGGTAGGCAGAGACTGCAACTAAATAGCTTGAAACTGGCCAAGACCAATAGTATAGCAAAGTAAAGAAACTCCATTTGTGAAAAAAACTTCAACTCGCTTTTTGATAGCAATGGAAGTTAGCACTCAAACTGGATGGTTTAAACCTACCATCTTAGATATAAGGCAACTTGATGGGATTAGCACTGAAGAGAAGTAAACTGCTTACAAGGAAAATCCTACTGATTGGGGAAGATACGACATTAGATTAGCACTAACAAGAAGGGAGTAGTTACTTTCCATAAATAAGGTTCTAGTTTCACATTCTTTTAATGAAAAGTATTCCCTTAACCCTAACCTTTAGTCTCACACTCTGTGAAGTGCCTCTTTAGTATTAGGAGAACTTCAGGCCCCTCAGCTTACTTGGATTGGGGGGTAAGTGGAGTGAAGTCAATAGATTGAATCGTCTATTAGAGAATTGTTTCTTGCAAGAGATGTAGAATATAGTGCTTCGCGATGGGTTTCTCTCTTTTGTTTGTGGATTGCGTGTAGCTTGACTTCTTTCTTCCACATGTGCTAGCTTCCTTACTTGCCTTTAACCTATGATGGGATTCTTTGGGCTAGGATGCTAAAGATATGGCTATGATATTCCTTTGGCTCAAAATAAGTTTTCCTTACATTATTAATCTCTTCTTTCACTACCAAAACTTTGAAGTTCTATTCCTTCTTGTTTCTTTTTCAATAGAAAGTAAATTTGCTTTCAAATGTGTAGCGCACTCTTTTAAGATACCATGAATGGCAAAATAGAAATAGTCGATTTAGTAGCCTGCATTCTTTCTCCTTAGGTATGAACTCCTCCCTTGAAGAAGGCCCATTTTGTGGCAATTCCACCCATAGCGTATAGGTATAGTTACTATAACCAATAAGAAGCATAGTACAGTTAGTGTAGAAGAATATAATTTATTATTAGCTTATGAAGGAAGGAAGCAAGTGTAGCTTTGAAAGTAGCAAGGAGCCATTAGGGAAACCTAGATTCAAGGTCGAAATAATCGGAAACAGACTTGAAAATGGAACCCTTTCTCTATCAGCCTTTTGGCTTTTGTTTTTAAAGTCAGTCCACGCTAGTAGCAGCTCTTGGCTTTTGGATAACTAAAGCACCAATAGATAGAGCAAAAGAGCCCATAAGGAGAGGAGCTTGGCATTATTAGAGATTCAGAAACAGGGAAAGAAGAAAAGTGACCTAACAAAGAACTCCTTGAGCTATGCAAAAGTTGTTGTTTTATTCCTTAATCTCATAGCTTTAGGAAGGATGAAAAAGCTTGTGTTTGTTAAAACCAAGGTAATTAGTTTATGTTTGAACAAACCAAGGAAGGTTTACTATTAGGTACTAGTAAACAACTTTCTTATTGTCTTTTAGCTAAGTGAGACGACACAGACACAGAAGGTTTAAGCTCAGTCTCAAAGGCAACCTCTCTATCCAACTCTGTTGCTTCAGTCTCTTTCTCTTTATCTTCATTCCCACGGATTAACAAGCCTTTATACACTCTTCTAGCAAAGTCATCTAAATCTACTAAATAGGAAAATTCATCCTATATGCTTCACTTTTTTTTATTAAACCTCACCTAAGGAAAATCTCACCAAATCAAGTATTTTCACTCAAGAGTTCAAGTTAGATCCATTCACGCCCAAAGGTAGAGCAAAGAAAGCCTTAAATATTTGCTTGATAGTGGAGTTAGAGTAGCTCTTTTTGAACAAAGAAGAAACTGGCTAAGATTCAATTGACCTAACAATATGGTAACGAAAAGTTTAACTAAAGGAAGTCACTTATGATCTTCAGGAAACTTAGGACTCTAAGGGTGAGAAGAAGCTTTTCCCACATTCCTATTGATGCAGAGATTAGACAAGAAGGTCCATCTCTTTATTAGAATATGATATGTTAGAAGGAGTTTCTTTAGCTTAAGTCGATCCTTAATAGACTAGCCAAACGAATTATCCATAGAGCTCATCCCTGGTTAAATATTTGATGATTTCTTGATGGTTGACTGCTATATCTTAATTAGATAACCAATTAGGAATAAAGACTTTAAGCTCTTCTTCATTTGCAACTAAAATTTTGGTTACCCACCTATCAAGGAAGATTGAAAGTAGGTACCTATTACACAATCTCCAATTTATCTCACAATCAGCTATTTATCTCAAGCAACCAACTTTCAAGTAGGATGGCGCTTAGTTGAACTCCTCTCTTTCGGGTGGGTGGTGGGAATACCTCTTCTAGCATTAGCATGGATTGACTAGAGACTAAGAGTAGTCATCATCTTTGTCCATAGTATTCATACAACTAGTAAGGGAAAGACCACCTAACGTAATGGAATGGGAAAGAGAGTATCGAGCATAGCTTTACTGTCACTAATAACCCTTTTTTTTTTCGTTTATTGGGATATTGAAGAAGGCTTTGTCAAGTAGGCATGCTTAGTTAATCGATAGTTAAGAAATCCTATCTCTAGGGCCCTTTCTTTAGGGCTATCTTTCACCATTTACAGACATGGTTCAACATAACAGGTACGCTTCCTTAAACAATAGATGACCTAAGGTTGTTATTTTCGATCTAGTATGGGTAAGGAGGACAGAGCTTTCAATTCAACATTTGTATAGGTTAACCTCATAAGAGGACTGATTTGAAGATTCAAAAGGAAATAACTTATTCAGAAGAGAGGTTTTTATCATCATATTAAAAATAAGAGTTGCTTCTCTAATTCAACTAGACTTGAAAGCAAAAGCAATTGATCTACGACCAACCCTAAGAATTTAAGAGGAAGGCTTAAGCCCCTGAAGGTATAGTGAGAAAGCAGGCTGGATTGTAGGATTAATAAATAAACCAAGATTGTATAGGTTGGTAGATAAGGTATGGCTAGAAGTTTATGGAAAAGCGTGGAGCTTGCTGCCTAGTTACCTAGTTAAAGTTAATATAGCAAGGAATTTTCATTTTGATTTGATTTTTGTGAAGACATTCCTTTTTTGGTCACCATCACCACTTCAATTATGCTTCAGAAAACTCATTCTCTATACTTCCTGGGGGGGACCTCATGTGGCAATTTGTGTGACTTACTAAAGGGAACAATCAGGAAGGATTAGACTAGAAGATAGGTTAGTATTCCTATTTCTTTTTGTGGTATGTCGCTCTGTAAATAGAGCAAATGAAGAGAAATCTAGCCTAATATCATGCATTTAAAAAGGAGGCTGAGGAGAAAAACAAGCCTTCCCTGGTCACAAATTGTACTTTCAATGAAGTAAAGGAACATGAAGCGAAAATCCAACATAGAAAAGTTGTGAAAATAAAAGACATGATCACTCTAATGACCATTAGCAGAGGAAAGAAGGGAAGTACGTTCTCCACCATTTTCTTTCTAATGAAAAAAGATTCATTCCATGGCCATCTTTTGATTTGAAAACAACTCTTCAGTCATGCCTATAATCTCACCAATGAACGGTGGGAGGGGTGGCAAACCTAAATTCAACCAATTGGTTGAATCCCCCCTTATGATCCACTATTGACAAAGTAGCGTAGCTATAGATTCGAGTCTAATCGTAAGATGTCAGTGATTTTTAGCTAGTCATGGCCATAAGATGCTCTTTTCTTGATAGAAGAAGTTTGAAAGCGAGTCAATAACGGGCTTGTGTCCTTTAATCCAAAATTGTTGCTTAGTCTTCAATGAGCAAAGTCACTTCCTCAAGAGAGTTCTTTGAGCCAAGGCAAGCAAGTTGGCAATAGGGAAATGGAAGGGGCTAATCAAGTTAATTAGCAAGGGCTCTGGTAGCAGAAGTAGCAAAGGTTAGATGTAACAAAAAGGGATTAGGCAAAGTCTATTTCCAGAATCTTACTCAATCATGAATGAAGAAGGTAAGGCCCTAGCGAAAGGCTTTCATAAGTCTATTCCCTTGAGGCTTGAGGAATTGGAAATGATTGGATTGGATTTGGTATGACGACTAGGGTCTTGTTCAAGCTTGGTCTTTGGCCAACCAAGTTGTTAACTTGATAGGTTGGAAGAGAGAAAGGATGCTAATGGACTTGATGAAAAGGAATTGGACAAAGTGGGGGATTTGACCTTTCTAGTTTATGACTAAAAGTAGTTGTCTTATCTTACTCACCTCTGATGAATCATTCCTTAATACGGATCGAGCCTTTAACTAAGACTAACCAATTGCTAGATTCAAAGGGAATCAGGGTCCAGACTAAAGAATAAGCCTCTTCATCCTCTCATAGTCCATTCTTGATCCTTAGAGAAAGATTTTCAATAAAAGAAGGTTGTAACTTATGTTTGCTAAAACCAAGGAGGAATCCTTTTTCAAAATTCACTCTACTTACACCCTTAAAAAACCAAATTCTCAAGACAAGACTCCTAATTTACGTCAATAGATGGGGCTTTTCGAGAAAGTTAAGCTTTCTAACAAGACTAGCTCTAAGTTGTGGAAATACTTTAAGGTTTTCTATTGAGAAACTAGCGAAAAAGGCCTTGGTAGGAGGATTCTTACTTTTGTTTTGTGATCAAATCAGCCAATTAATAGCATCCCATTTCTCCGCTCTCAAAAGAGACTTCTCTTATATACTTTTCTACTATCTTAAACTTAGACACCCTCTAGTAATAATTAGTGATTTAGCACCTATGGTGAAGCACATTTTCAAATTGGTTTATTCGTGAAGCAGCAGTTTGGAATGAGAACATTGGGGGTAAGTCCTCTCATATAACGAAGACTTAAGAGAACTTCTATATGAAGAATTCACCTAGGGAGAATAAGATTAATCAAAAGACAATAGCTCAGTTTGGTAGGAAGGCCAAGAAATCTCAGCGGTCCGCAGTCTTTAATTATGTGATCCCAACTACCCCAGTCTAATAGTAAGGGAAAAAAAAAGGGCTAAATCCATAGAGTCTGAATTGTCATTTTTCCCTTTGAGTGTTTTGCTTCATTCGATAGTATGCAATCCATCAATTCAATGAGTCAACTTTATAAATTGGAAGGGGTTTAAAACCCTTCACATTAAAGAACAGTCTCCCTTCATTCAATACTTATACCAATATAAGTAAAATACCTGCTTATTCCATTACTTATTTTATTAAAGAAGTGTCTCCCTCCATAGCTTCTAGAACTAGAGGAAGGGCTAATAGTCCTTGAAAGCTCTATCCTCCTTCCCCATACATGAAAAAAAAGGAATGTTTCCCCCCTAACCCCCTTGGGGGGAATGGTACTTGCTTTGTTAAGAATCTTTAGTATTATAATTCTAGCCTAAGGGATGTAATTATTGTATAGTGATGACCGAACACACATGCTTTGATTCCATTAAGTAACCTAGATCCTTGAAACCTCTAAGCTTCATGAAAAAGACGTGGAGTACTTACTCTATGTTTTGACCACAGCCGTCCGAGTGAGGCTTAATCCAATAACCAGCCTAACGAGATTGGGGAATTAGGGAAGGCTTATAGAGACAATACGGTAGAACACTCTCAAAATTGAGAGGAGCCCTTTCATTACAAACCATTTACGAAAAGCCATTGAAACGGAGGAATACCTCATTCATTACAAACCGGCATCAAAAGAAAGAAGCCCTCAAGCATGCATATAAGACGATAATCATTAATCTAGTAAATCGAACGAACGGCTTCTAAAACAGCTGAGGTCACTTGGCTAGTCCCACTAGTGGCTCCTATACGGGAAAGGAAAAAGGGTTTTACGAAGAGAGAAGCATGGAAGCATTTACAATATCCTTACTTAAGTAAGAAGGACAAGGAGGAGGTTTTTAGGTAGGTGTCTTGCTTCCCCATTCGCTCTTCGTCTTAGCTTGAAGGTTAAGGATCGAAATGCTACCAATCTAGTCTCTAAGAGTGCTAAAGAATGCTTTCTTCTCTTCTTATAACCTTTCTTAGTGGTGGATCAAAGTAGAGTCTAATCCCCGAAAAAGGCAAAGCATTGAGGTGTTGTGAGAAAGAGAAGAAGGGGACACAACGCATTTTAGATTCCAACTAAGAAGATGAGGAAGTTCCTCGAGACGACTTCACGTACTTAGATGTGGTCCAAAAACTAAGCCAAAGGGTAAGCTTTAGTGAGATCCTTTCTTGGGATGATCTCTTTCAAGTGCTAGAGCAATTGCAGAACCTTGGAAGTAAATTATATATGATATGCAAACCTTTGAGATCTTAATGAAAACAATGTCATAAGTCATAGAAAGATCTTTCACAGTTTATGTCAAGATTGACACGAATCTCCTTTCTATTCCCAAGTCATGAAAGAAAAGGTAGATGCTTTCCATGGTTTATGTGAACAGCACCATAAGTCCCAACTTGTACTAGAAGAAGAATGGAATGAGATATTGCAATTAAAACGTAGAATTACGAAATTGGAAAAGCCAAGCGCCTCTCTAAAGAGAGAATTTTTCATAAGGGATGGAGGCAAGATGGATGAGATGGGTCGAGTGATCTTAATTGAAGATGATGTTACGCCAGAACCAGCCTTGAAGTGAATGAATTAGAAAGAACGAAGAAGTAAGGAAATGAGACAACTTTTTCTTGAACTATATCATAAACAGATCTTCCCCTCTACACCAATCATGAGTTTTTCTCCATTCCTCTCATATATTGTCATAACGCCCTTAATGCTAGGTTTTGAAAGAGACTTTTCATGTCAATCCCATTTAGGTCCAATTTGGATCCCTCTGTTGTTTCCTTTTCCTCTAGCACCCTTTCCTTGAAATGAGAAAGAAGATGGTACACTTGAATTCATTTATTTAAGTGCTTTATTGCTTGCGAAAGATTCTGCTTATACAATTGGTAGGCTACTGAGTTATTCAAATAAGTTATGTTTTCTGTAGTTTTCCTATGTTACAACTTCAATACTAATTTGGTCAATTTGGAATGTATTGGTTAAACATTTTATTACGGAGCCCGATCTTAACTCTTCTATATGGTATTTCATTCTCGTTCGGCTCTTGGAATTACATCTAGCAGTGCTTGGAACAGTTCGATAAATCCAACCACTTCACCTACTTCATTGCCTCCAACACTTTCTCATACCTCTATTGAAATATAATTGTAAACCCCGTGAATTTAGCTTTCTAAGTATAGAAACAAACGTCCAAACTGTAGATGATTTTCTAAACTCAAAAGAGCCAATGAGATTTAAAACCAATAAAATCTCAATCCAAAACCTAAAGTGGATACGAAAAACCTTAAATCATCAATTGAACCCCTAACTGCATACGAAGACCCTAAAACCTCGAACCTCATCAAAACCCTAAGATGACAATCGAAGATTTAATCGCGTAAGAATATATGAAACCTTAAATGTGTAAAAACATTAAAGATTGTGCCCTAAAGTAATAAAAATCCTAAAACTATAACTTTAAGGATATAAAAGCACTAATTCACCATAATTTACCCTAAAACCCTAAATGATTATATATCCTCCACATTTTGCTATTTCATTGGTAAACGACTAAAGATAACCCTCAATCATGCATAAACATTTAGAATACTTAAGTGATCCCTTAGAAACTAAGATAATGAGTCATAGATTATATTTATCCCTTAAGTATGTGATTAAGATAGTATTACATAGAGTTAAGGGTATAGTTGAAGATTAGGTTAAATGTAGTAAACCTCAATACCCTAAATGCTATTTTTCATCTCAATTATACTAAGTAGCTTACCAAATGATGTATATAGGATATAAATACCTAATGGAAGACCTCATTACCTATTTTTACTAATCAATTCACTAAATTTCTTATTTCCCTTCGTTTCCTTAATCTTTCTCCAAATTTTTCCTAATTAGTTCATTATGTACACAAAAGGGTCTTTATTTTTTTGAAAGTTGACCAAGTCAACACATGTTGACTAAAGTCAACCATTTGAAAAGTCAACAAAAAACATTAAGAGATAACGAAAAACATCTACATTTCTAATGATGGCTTTTCTTTCCTTTTCTTTTGGTTTTTCTTTTTCCCTTCCCTTCTTTAGTTGCCGTCCACTTATTCTTCATTGTGGCCCCACCATTTGCCTTCTTCCATAATCAACACAAGACAAAAGAAACAAAACAAAAACAACTCCCTCTTGCCGTGAGCATCTTCTTCTTCTTTTACTTTCACAATTTCATTTTTGTCTCCATAACTCCAACACAATTAAAGGTATGTATCTAAGTTACTTTATCTTGTTTTATCTCCTTCATTAGTTAGTTAATTAGATAGATTAGATAAGTAATTATGTGTTTAGTTTTGTCTTGAAGAAGAGGGAGCAAAGTTTCCATCTTTAAGTGTAGAAATTAGAAATTATGAAGAAGAAGAAAGGAAGACATGAGTATATGCTTATAAGTATGTGCACATAAGGGAATACTAAAAGAATACATGTATGTGAACCTTTGTACATGAGTATTTATCATGTACATAACTTGAATTAAGACCATATCTAGCTATATATGTGTATACTACACTAAATACATAATAAAAATACAAAAGAATGCAATTAGGAAGCTTTTCTTAAGGAAAAGATTAGGCATACGAATTTTTGTATAAAAATACGTATCCAACCGTATAGGTATATGAGTAGGTATACATGTATAAATACGGTATAAGTATAAGTACATGTATAAGTACATGTTTAAGTATACTAGTATACATATAAGTATAGTTAAGGTATATGTACATAGTAGTTTAATTAAAGTATACATAAGACATTAAGACATGACATAAGCATGAGGTGAAGCTTAGGTAATTAAATGATGAGGTGAGTGATGAAGTAAACACATGATGACATAAGCCATGACATAAGCAAAAGATGACATAAGTATTGACATAAGCAAATGATGATGTAAGCATGACATAAGCATAGATTATAAAATAAGAAAAGAAGAAGAGTGTATCATAATTAGGATCCTAAATTAGTAAACCCTAATACACTTTCTAAATTGAATCATACTTAATTAAGTACATAAATTAATAATAGCAAAGTAAAAGCTCCTAAGTATAAGACTAAATGGCTAATTAAATCAGTAACAGCTAAAATGGAACATAAAACTAGCCAATAGGAGTAATTAAACTTCAATAAAATAAAATTTGAATAAATTTAGCCCATATCATAAAACACGGGTCTTAACGTCCAAAACGGACATTACCGTGTGAACGTGCGTCCGAAAACGATGAAAAACGATTATAAGTTCGCAAATATCTGAATCAGAACAAAAAAATTACAAAATACATAAAGGAAGCCTCATACCTTACTAATATAAAAAAAAAATGGTTATTATTAATCTCATGGAGTATGGTAACCCTATACATACTATACTCGGGTTATATTGGAGGAAACTAGATAAACTACAATAGACTTTTAGTTGACTAAGGAGTTTGAATTCTTAGAACACTTATAAGGTTTACCATTTTGATTTAGGCGTTTGATGTTGAGTCCTGGAAACCCTAAAGGCTTGGAGAATGAGCAATAATCCAGGTGAGGGAGTTCTAATGACCTGCTACTTGCTTGTGCGTGTTCCTTGTATGATGTTTTGCTGTCTGCTATTGCTTGTATGTTTGAATGACTGTTCTGTTTGTATGCTATCATCCGTATGATCACCTTTTTAAATTGATAAATATAAATATCTACCTAAACAATCGGTTCTACTCATCGCATGTCTATGACTTGGTAAAGGTATGAATGGAGAGTGCTAGCCTTGCAAAAATCTTAAGAAAAGTATTTTTGGCAAAAGCTTTTCTAACCTTAAACAAATTTTTGCATGATCGCTGTAAGGGCTTGTGGAGCCATAAATAGTATTTTTAACGTTAAGGCAAAGCTAGCATGGGTTCTTCAATTAATAGCGAGAGGACTCGCTTTATTGTGCCTGAAAGGCCTTGGTTACTTTTGGTTACGAAAGGACTCGCATGTTTGTGCCCGAGGGGCTTTGGAAGGTGGATAGTCCTAGTTCGGACTCCTCCTATTTAGATTGAAACTCTTTTCTCGGCTAGGGTAATAGTTGAGTTTTGCCTAGTGGGGTGGTGCCCCTAGGTAGCCTCTACGGGTAAGCTGAGGTGCCCTGTGCGGATAAGTACAGGGGATAATCGAAGTGTGGACGATGTAATTCTACACCTTCCATAGTTCCGGACTCCTATGGATGTGTTGTTTGCATTCATCACGCCTGCATTCATTATGTATGTAGATAGCTTGCTTGCATGTTTGATAATAATGTGTGAAAACATGCTTGACCGGTAGTGGTGAGGAACAAACTCACTGAGCTGTTTTATGCTCATCCCCTCTTAGTTTTCTTTGCAGGTTTACATACGATGGGATTGGGATATGTCTTGAGTGCTGAGAGCGAGATGAAGATATGCATATTAGTATTAGAAGTAGCTGAGTACTTTTTAGATGATACATAGACATCCTTTGTAGAAAATATTTATTTATTAAATCTTACTATAATGCGAGTATATCCTGTCTTATTATTTGGTAGGGGATACCGATTCTCTGCGGTTCTGAGGAACTGTGGGATAACAGATACCCATAGTTATTTATATTTGTATTCTACAGTAAATTGATTACTTATTCTACAGTAAATTGATTACTTAAAAATCAGTAACCTTAGTGATTTATTATTTAGAGTCTTGCAATCTCTGACTTGTAAGACGGTTTTCATATCATGGGTGCACACATGTTATGGAAATTTTAGGTAATCCTACTAGGCCCCCTTTAGGGTCTTGACAATAATGGTTTCATGTTCCTTCATTGATTGGTTATCCCTCTCCATTCACATCTCTTTTTCCAATTTCGCTCTTGATTAGTTCATAAGATTGAATGGCAAATTATTTGCTTAATGCCCTCGATTCGATTCTATTCCAAGAATGTTGACCGGGTATGTAAGTCATGTATTTAGGAGGAACTTAAATAAAAGAAAAGAAGGGTTTTTGGTTTTTGCACCCTGTTTTGGTCTTGTAGCTATTTATATAAAAAATTATTTTTTATTAAAAAAATAAAGAGATTATTATTTTTTTTTAGAAGGAAGATTATATATATGTCTAATCTTTAGTGGTGCTAGAACCAACCAAGATGTATGTCATCCGACCAAACCCTCAGACTCTTTCTTCCCAATCTATTTAACTCTCTAGTCACAATTATTTAGGTGGTATCCCTAGATTGAAGAGATCAAATTCCTCCCGGGAACATACGAAACAAAGATTCGTAAATATAAATGGAAAAGAGATGTTTCCAATTCATCCAAATCAAAAGCTTTTTCTATATGCACATGATCTACAAAAGTGGATCGATATTGCCCATATAATGAAAGAAAATCTTGGTCCATGGAGTCCCAAGAAGTCAAAGTGTTAACTAAAGTTAACATGTGTCATTTTCATTCTAGAACTCTTTTCCATTTTTTAGTGATTTCTTTTCTTTTCCTTTGATTTTTTTTCCCTTTTTCTCTCCCCTTTGTTGCTGTCCACTTACCCCATCTAGAACCCTCTTCCCTTTATTTTTCTTACACATTTAGGAGACAATAAAACACACTGTTGTCCCCCTTTCTAAACCGTGACCCCTCTAGCCCTTTGTTTAACTTTCCTATTTCACTACCATATTATCAACAACTTATCCACAAACTACTACACTATATACTTGCACTCCTTTTATATATTACAAAAGAGAAAGAGGTATATTTTTATGTGATCTTCTATTTTAATAAGTGATTAGTTGTCTATATTATATTAGCTTTAGAATCTTTATGTAATATGTATATATATGCTAGTAAAAATAGGAACCCTTATATACATACATATAAGAGTAGAAATACTTGTGTACATGAGTAGAAATACATATGTACATATAACATGTGGATACATGTGAAGTATTCATAGATGGATTTTAGTAAAATACATAGTATAGATATATGCATCTATAGATAAAGGTGGGAAGAACACCTATACACATGTATGGATATTCCTATACACGAGTATCCTTGATGTACATAACCGAAAAATAATAGAAGTATTAAGTATATACATATAGCATACTAATTAAACCTATAACATGCAAATATGTGAATTATATGAAGATTTCTTAAAGGTATACTAGGAACATACGAAAACACTTATAAATATACATATACAACTGTATATATATATATATGGGTATGTGTACACGTATATGTACAAGTATGCTAGAAGTATACATACACATAATATACGTATAGGATGTATAAGTACATAAGTATAAAGTTAGTACATATGTAAATTATAACATAACTATTTAATATACTATAATATAGTATAATAAAGTAATTATATATAATGTATATATATATATATATGTGTGTGTGTGTATGTATGGGTCGAAACCACAGTGGACCCATAATACATATGTTAACTTATATTAAACTTAAATAAGTACACATAATAATAATAATAACAATGCCAAAATTATAAAAATATAAGAATTTAATGATTAATTAGATCATAAAGTAATAAAATAAGATATAAAAATAGCAAATAAGAATATTTGAGTCACAATAATAAATTATAATAATTATTATTTAAACCTATATCATAAAACATAGGCCTGAGTATCCAAAATGGACCATAACACATTCAAAAACAATGAAAAACAACTATAAGTTCATAAATATCGGAAATAAAACGAAAGGTTACATAGGGTTAATGATAAGGTTTAACTTAATAAAAGCTAACAGGAACCTAAGTAGAATTAGGTAAATAAACACTTAGATTAATTAGTTAACTCAATTACTTATCATCATTTTATCCTACAATAATCAGGTAATCTCGATGAGGGTTTGGATCTCGTGATAGACTATTACAAATAGGATAAGGCATCATGGTCGAGTGAGTAATTTCCCTATGATTTTATGCTTACGTGTGCTTGTAGCTAGTGAATTTAAATAACATTGTTAATTGAATGTTGTGTAGGGTCGAGAAATGCTTGTGAATGTTATTGCTTGTTGAATTGTGAAATTACCTTAAATACTAATAATGAAATATTTACTACATAGTAGATTAGATAATAATTGTACTATTTATGTTATTGTTTGGTCATATGATAATCGGATTTAACCATACTTAACTGATAAAAAGAAATTAGAACATACATTGACATGTATTGTATATAGTAATTCTGGCCATCACATTACATGGAGATAAGGAGAGACCATACGGGGATAGTTTATTTATAAGTATAATGGTTTAGTACAATGCACATGTATAATATGACCTTACTTTGGCCTACAGGAATACTAAGCGTTGGAGGTGCCAATAGCTTGGTTAAGGGTCGAGTCTAGAGACCTCTGTTTAGGAGTGAGTATGGACTACGGAGGCTCACTTACAATTATACTTAGAACTTGATTTTGATGAAAATAAAAGAATTGATTTATTCAAATACGAAACGTGGAGTTTCATAGAAAGTAGGTTCTAATATAATACTCGGATTTGATTGGTGCCATGTATTCTCTAATCCTTATTTTGAAGAGTGTTAAACCTAAGTTGCATACAATGACTAGTTAACCATATGTATTGGTTTGGCATGTTGTTTTCTCATTCATTCATATGCTTGAATTTAATGTATTTATAACTTGTTTGTTGGTATGGTTAAGGGTTTACTCACTAAGCTATAGCTTACACCCTCTTAGGCTTTTGATGCAAGATGATCTTTTTGTCGACGCTGGCCGTAGAATGCTAAGGGTTCATATGGGATTCTAGGCAAGAGTAAGCCACTTAGAGCATCGAGAGGCTATTATATTTATTTTTCATCTTAACTATGTTGTACACACTGATATGCTCGATCTTTGCTTCATATAATCTTTATAGTTTAAATGTTATCTATAAATATGGGTATGTGATGATATCATCTTGATCTGATTGTTCTTAGGAAGCTAATAGTTGTAGAAGCCTTGTATATTGTATAAAGGGTCTATGATTAGAAGGGTAACCAATCTATGGTTCTTTATGCGATATACGGTGTCTGCCGCGACTAGATCGCCCCTAGGTAGTGATAAAGGTTGGTTCGAAAGAGGTGTTTATGGTTGCTTTATGACACTAAAAAAACTTTCTTCGATCAGAATATAAATAAGATAAGAAAGGCCATCATTAAGGCAAACAATGCAATTGCTTGATATGATATGTGGTGGCCTACGAACAAAGAAAAGAAGGTACTGCTCATTAAAAAGAAATAATATCGTTTCTAATTATTTCAAACCATGTATTAATAAAATATATTTAAAAGCCCACTCCAAATAGACACTATGAAATCTACACTCTAAAATGTTTTAGTATATATCAGCTAGATAAGAGGGGTCTTGAACCACCTCTTCCCCAATCACCATCCGAGTAAATTCCTCGGGAGATTAGTTTGTCACATCCTAGCTTAGTACGGAGTGTACTATCACATAGGAATACCTATTGAAAACTTAACCCAACCTGCTCATTTATTAAAAGACAACATTGTTTACATGATAAAGGGATTTCTACATCGGAGTTTTGCTAGATATGCAATTACAACTTATGTGTACAGCATAATATTTAGATCAAAACATGAACCGGCTTTTCCCTTTGTCATCTTCATAATAATAAGATTCTTAACTTAGTACAGGTTCCATACAAAAGTTGTTGAATTCGACTCATGTTCTCAATGTATTATATATCTCCCCTTAATGTTAAGCCCTTCACAATGTAGTTAACTTGAGGATAAAATATTTTATCTTCTTAGCTACTAAAGCTGAGTGAGAGTGGATAACAAACAATACAATATAGATAAAATGATGGACAATATTGCATATCACAACTAAAACATTTCAATCATAAGCTGCAAGTTCAACTTCTCATATACATTCGCCTAATGAGACATTTATTGCTAGCAATGCAGCATACTATGCTTATGCTCATGCACATGGCATGCATTGGTACCGATATCTTATGCCCTTCCAATTTTCTTCCAGTTAGTTGATATAGTTGGGCATTTGGATATAATATCTAGGAACCTATGGGCAACATGGAGTTACCTGGGAGTAGGACCCTCAACTTTGTTTTATAAAATTAGACTATACACTGTAGTTCACCAAATCAAAGTGGCAACACTACTAATGAGACCACATAGTAGTCTACCAAATTTGACTATCAAAATAATCACAATGTTTGGGCAATGCAATCCATATGCTTTCAAAAACTGAGTTCATAAAGCCATGCTTTTTCCATGATCACTTAGAAGCCTTATTCTAAAAATTCTGACTTGTAGGCCCCTTTTTATGCTATACCATGCCATGATATACAATAACAACTCAACTATATCACTCAATACAATAAGTCTTTCAATTTTATTCAACCTAGTGATCTAATTCTAATTTTTGAACTCTCCTTAGCAGAATTTTGATATCTCACTTAGGGTTCACTTAGGTGAACATCCAAAAGATTGAGATAACAATCACTCAACTTCCCTGATTAGCATAATCATTCATAAATACAATTCATCACCTAATGTAGCAATATAACAATTTAACCAAGACACAGTTACTGTCATTCAAAATCACCACATTAGCATCCACTATAGTAGCATATCAGTTCACTTAAGATATACTTATATTCAATCAACATAGCATCGAATAGTATGCAATGTTATGAGTAGCAATATATCTATTCCAAGCATAGGTTAGATCCACTTACCTAAACTTAATAATAACGCAATATCCTATACTTCGTGACATGATCCTTCCTTACTTATTATACCTAAGAAAATATAATATAGTCTTAAAATCAAGTATAGGTTGAACTCGAATTGTTATAAGCTTTCATTTTCACGTTTTTAAACTTTATGTAACTATATCTTACTCATTCCCTATCCGATTTCAACAAACTTTATATCGTTATGATCATTATTTTAAGCACTAGTGATATATCTTAAGAAACAAAATTGATCAATATTTTCAAAAACCCAAAAATACGCTTTTGTATTACCAATTCAATTTAGCGTTATCGTAACTCCATAATTAACCCTATTAAGCTTTAATACTAAGCTAAAACCCTAAAAATTATACTTTCCAAACTTGTCTAGCAATTCTTAATATACCTTGAAGTATTCATTTGACATAGATTTGATAAATATTTTAATAGTACTAATTACTATATTACATATTAAGGTAATATATAGTTCTATACTAGGAACATACATAATAAATAGTATACGAGCCTGATTAATTTCATGAAAAATCCTATAGACTTAGAAAAATATGTAGTTTAATTATCGATCATCAATTATACTAAACTATCTATTATTAATTTCTATAAAAATAACGATTTTAGCTCGAAATTACGAAAAATTAGGGAAAATAAAGAAATTTACGTGTGAGATAAAAATTAATATTCCAAATATCATTATAAAGATCTAGAAGTCTAAACATATAAGGCTCATTCATTAATTTCATAAAAAACTAATTATTTCAACAATTCAATAAAATTGGCAATTTTATTCAAAATAATTATTAAAATAGTAAACATGCTTAATTCCAAAAATTATTATTACCAAAATTAAATATATATATATATTAGGTGTATTGTATACAAAAATTGAGCTTAAAACAACATCATTTAATATTTATAAAAATTTATTCAATTTCCACCCAAACAGGGCATTTTCTTAAGGAACCCATATTTTCACTAGTATTTAATTAAAATAAAATTACTGAATTAATCTACACCTAAAATAATACTAGAAAACTATATTTCACAATTAATCGATAACATTTGATATTTTTAGCAAATTAAACAAGTTACAATTGAAAGATTGGTTCACCTAAACTGGCTACCACTTGGTTGTACCTTATCGAAACACCTCCTTCAACCACCTTCTATTGGACCTCCAAGTCACTCCAAGTCAAGTTGTGGTTTGGTACATGAACTGCCCTAGACCCATTCTGACCCTATTTTTTGTTCTATTTTTATTTTAATTTTTCCTAAAATTTTCTAATTTTATAAAATTATGTTCTTGTATTTTTAGGTTTCTAAAATATTGTAAATAAGGTTTGAAGTCTTATTTATAGGCTTTGGGATTTTTGCATGAAAAAAAGTGAAATTATACGTCATTTTTCCCTTTTCCCTAGGTGCTATGTATCATTCTCTAAATAATTAAGTGTTAACTCATCATTTCTAATTAATCTTAGGTTGACATATCATTTGGTAACTCATCCATTCAATTTTTTTATAAATTTTCGATCATTTTACATTATCTTACCTAATTTTGATAATTTATTATTATTATTATTATATGGATACATTTAATAAATAAAATGTATGTCACTTGTAAATACATGTATATTATGTATAATTCAACTTCATTTATTATTTTTAAAAGTTAATTAACTTATCTCTAACATATCGTTTTATCTAAAAACTTTAATTTTATGATTATTGGCCTTATAGATAAATTGACGTTTTTCTGAAATTAATATTTTTATATATCTTATTTTGACAAATTAACTCTACTTAAATTACTTTCGTCTAACTTTTTTAACGTTATTGTCAGGACCCTATAAGGGGCCCAGTAGAATTGCCTAAATTTCCATATCACATGTACACCCATAATATGGAAATCATCTTGCAAGTCAGAGATTGCAAGACTCTAAGTGATTAATCACTAAGGTTACTGATTTTTAAGTAATTAATTTACTGTAGAATACAAATATAAATAATTATGGGTGTTCGATATCCCACAGTTCCTCAAAATCGCAGAGAATCGATATCCCCTATTAAATAATAAGACAGGATATACTAACATAATATATATATATATATATATATGCAAAAAAAAATTAAATTATAGTAAGTTCTAACATATAAATATTTTCTATAAAGGATGTTAATATATCATCTAAAGAGTACTTAGTTACTTCTAATATTGGTATACATGTCCTCATCTTGCACTTAGTACTTGAGACTTATTCCAATCCTAATGTAAGTAAACCTGCAAGAGAAACTATGAGGGAGTGAGCATATAACAGCTCAGTGAGTTCGTTCCTCACCACTACTGGTCAAGCAAGTTTTCATATATTATTATCACATATGCAGGCAAGTTATCTACATACAACATGAATGCAAGCAATACATCCATAGGAGTCCGGAACTATGGAAGGTGTAGAATTACATCGTCTACACTTCGATTATCCTTTATACTTACTCGTACAGGGCACCTCAGCTTACCTGCATGAGGCTACCTAGGGGCATCACCCCTCTATGCAAAACTCGACTATTAACCTAGTCAAGAAAAGAGTTTTAATCTAAATAGGAGGATTTCAAACTAGGATTCTCTACCCTCCAAGGCCCTTCGGGCACAAACTTGCAAGTCCTTTCGCAACCAAAATTAACCAAGGCCTTACAGGCACAATAAAGTGAGTCCTCTCGCTATCAAGTAGAGAACCCATGCTAGCTTTGCCTTAACGATAAAATATCATTTCTGGCACTACGGCCCTTATCAAAATTGTACAAAATACGTTTAAGATTAGGAAAACCTTTTTCCAAAAATAACCTTTTCAACATTTTGCAAAGCTAGCACTCTCCATCCATACATTTACTGGGTCATAGACATGCGACAAATAGAACCGGTTATTTGGGTCAGATATTTATATTTATCAATTTTAAAAAAAATGATCACACAGATGATGGCATACAAGCAGAACAGTCATTCAAGCATACAAGCAACAGCAAGTAGCAAAACATTATACAAGTAACATGCACAAGCACGTAGCAGGTCATTAGAACTCTCTCACCTGGATTATTGCTCGTTCTTCAAGCTTTGGGTTTTCTAGAACTCGATATTGAATACCTAAAATATAGTAACACTTATAAGTATTCTGAACTAAAAGTCTATTGTAGTTTATCTAGTTTCCCCCAATATAACCCAAGTATAATGTGTATAGGGTTTATCATATTCAATGGGGTTAATAGTAACTATTTTCTTATATTTGTAAGTTACAAGACTTCCTTTATGTCTTTTTTAACTTTTTCATTCTAATTCCAATATTTGAGAACTTATAGTCGTTTTTCATCGTTTTCGGACGTACATTCATACGGTGATGTCCGTTTTGGATGTTAAGACCCGTGTTTTACGATATGGGCTAAATTTATAAAAATTTTAACTATTGAAGCTTAATTAGTCTTATTACTTATATTTATACCCTATGTTTGTACTTAATGGTTTAATTATCCATTAGATTCTTACACTTATGGAATTTTACATTGATATTACTAATTCACGTACTTAATGAAGTTTCATTTAATTTAGGAAGTGTCTTAGGGTTTAAGAAATTTTCAGCTTCTAAGTACATGTATATACCTATGTTATATGCCTATGTAATCTTATTATTTCTTTTTTTATAAACCTATGCTTATATCATCACTTATGTAATCACTTGATGATATCATGGCTTATGTAATCCTTTGATGACATCATTGCTTACATCATTAGTCCATTATTATCCTTATATATTTACACACTTTATACATATGTGATATACATACCTATACTTCTAATATACTAATATGTATACTTGTGTACTTATAAGTACTTATACATGTGTACTTATATAAATACTAATACACATACCCATATACGCATACGGTGATATACATATTTTTATATGTATTTTCGTATGCCTTATCTACCCCCTTAAGAAAGCTTCTGAAATTTCATCTCTTTGTATTTTAAGTGTATATTTAACATGGTATATGTATGTATAGTTAGTAGATGTCTTAATTTAGGTTATGTACATAATGAATACTTATGTACAAAGGTATTTATACATGTATATCTCTAGCATGCCCTTATGTACACATGTTTAAAGACATGTAAACATACATCTTCTTCCATTGCCTAAAGAATTCTACACTTTCATATGTAAAGATTGAAACTTTAAGCCTAAATCAACATATATATACACAACACATAACTACTTAACCTAACCTAACTCTTCTTCTAATTAGTAAAGAAGATAAAGCAAGACATAGTATCATAAGCACATAACTTAATTTTGCTCTTGAAAATGGATGAAAAGTTGAAAAGGAAAGAAGAGTGAAAGGGGAAAGGAAGATACGGTTGGAAAGGGGACGAAGAAAGGGGCTTTGCTTTGTTTTAGTTTGTGTTTGAAAAAGTGAAGAAAAGTGGGGTTTAAAAGAAGGAAGAAGTGGACGGCACAAAAAGAAAAAGAAGGAAAAAACCAAAAGAAAAGAAAAGAAATCATGAGAAGGAAGATATTTTTTTCAAATGAAAAGAACATTTGTGTTTACTTTTCCACATGTTGACTTAGTCAACCTTTTGACTTTGGTCAACATATGTTGACTTGGTTAACTTTCTATACATAATGTAATAATTAAAGAAAATTAGAAGAAAAATTAAGAAAATGAAAAAAAAATGAGGCGTTTGGTGAATTGATTAATAAAAATAGACGATGAGATCTTACTTTAGGTATTTATATCCTATATACATCATTTGATAAGCTACTTAGTATAACTAGTATGAAAAGTGTCAATTAGGGTGTTAATGTTCACTACATTTAACCTAAGCTTCAACTATATCCCTAACTCTATGTAATACTATCTTAATCATATACTTAGAAGATGAATGTGATCTAGGATGCAATATCTTAGTTTCTAAGGGATCACTTAAGTATTCTAACTATTTATGCATGATTAAAAGTTGTCTTTAGTCATTTGCTAATAATGAAATAGCAAAATATGAAGAATATATTATCACTTAGGGTTTTAGGGTAAATTATGGGGGATTAATGCTTTTATATCCTTAAAGTAATAGTTTTAGGGTTTTTATTACTTCTGAGTACAATCTCTAGTGTTTTTACACATTTAGGGTTTAATATATTCATACGCGATTAAGTCTTCGATTATTATCTTAGGGTTTTGATGAGGTTCGAGGTTAACTTTTGTAGTTACATATACTTGAGGTTTTAGGGTCTTCGTATGTAGTTAGAGTTTCAATTGATAATTTAAGGTTTGTCATATTCACTTTAATCAGTTTTAAATTGAGACTTTAATCGGTTTTAAATCTCATTGGTTCTATTGATTTTAGGAAATCACCTACAGTTTGGGCATTTGATTCTATACTTAGATAGCTAAATTCGCGGGGTTTACAGTTACTATGAAGTTTGAAACAAAATGGATAACTTAGTCCAATGCCCTAAATTTAGAGGATTGAATCCTAAGGTTATTGAACTGGCTCGAAATCCCAAGGTATTACAAAGAAATGAGAAATATCATCAAAGTTTTCATCAAGTGGAGAAGAAGAAGAAGCCAACTCATTTTGGACCTTAGTAGATGCCTCAGAAGTTGAACTATTGGAATGAGCACGGCTACTAGAATGATTAGTTTCTAATTCAATTTTTGATATTGAATTAGAAACATCGATTTCCATAAAAAAAAAAAAACCTATTGTTCATGAGTCAAGGTTCAACCCATATTCATTAATATATAACCTACGAGTGTATTGCATCATCATTTGGTTCCCTCTAAAATTCACTCCAGATAGCTTAACTTCATTAAGCCTATAGGAGTAGTGAGTGAAAAAATATAGAGAACTTTTGTTGATTAATGGAAAAGCATGGGAGAAAGATAGATGCATAAAGAAAGAAGTCAAGCTTGACAACAATAAGAGAAAGGCTAGTCACAAAACAAAAAATGTATTTTGCATGTCTTGCAAGAGACGATTCGATTCACAATTCAACAAACGGTATACCTACCACTTTATCTATCTTTAGATACAAAACTTCCCAAGCTTACCTATTTATTTAATGAGGAATGGGGAACTAAGGAGGTGTCACGCCATTAGTGAGCTTGAACACCACTCTAAGCAATTTATTTTAATAAGGAAAAAATGAATGGGATTACTAATTTCGAATATATATATATATATATCTTCCATTCCTTCTTCTTGATTTGATTGCACTTCTTTTAAAAGAGAGCACTTAGGAGAGCTATTTTATTACTATTGAGGGCTTTCTTTCCTGTTGTAAGTTAGCTGGCCATACCACTTACATGCTATTGTAATTAGCAAGCCTCCTACCTATGCCAATTCTATAAGTGTTCCATAAGTTATCACCCAACCATTCTTCTCTTGTACTCCCCCTAACAATTTGTATTTCGGAAAAAACATCTTAATGGGGAATCACACCTTCCTTTATCTTCGGCCACTTTGATCTCTTGTAAACTTTCTTATATTATATATATATATATTATGTGGCAGTTTGCCTCTACCGTCTAAAACCCCTTAGCACTAACTAACCTCTAATTTAATTCTACCGAAGAACCTATGCATTCAATTAGAAAAAGCTTTATTTTTTGGTACTCCAATCACTTCTCACTTTCAAAAGGAAACAAGGAGTATGTTTATTTTAAAAATTTGAACCTTGCAAAAAGGAATTCACAACAAAGAGAACGAATGAAGGAGTTAACTTCCCGAGCTCACACCACTAGCATTGAAGTAGTGCTTTCTTCTTTGTTAAAAAGAATGTCAAACCTGCAAATAGAAGGCATATTAAAGCTTGATTTGAATGGGTTACTCTTTATTCTTTCAATTCTGGGCATAATCTACTAGGGAAATTGGCTTAACTTCATTCATTCTAGCCATGAGCTATCCTTACAAGCATCGTCTTCTATTGAATTGAATGTCTATGGCTTTTGTGCTAACCTTCTTTTGAGCTGAGTCTAAATCAAATAACTTAGGGTCGAAAGAAAGACTTTTAGTAAGAAGTAAGGGATTACTTAATTGAAAGCTTAGTAAGGAAGTTGCCTATAACAACATTAAAGGTTTTATTCCTCATGGAAATGTTAACTACAAATGGCCAAATAGAGTTGAGTGAGGCTTGAATAAGCTAATAACATCCATGGTCTCGTTACAACTTTAATCTCTTTCAACATTTCTGCTTACCCTCTTTCTACTTCCTTCGTTATGAAAGAAGATTAGGGTCTTGGACTTAGAAGAGTTAGGAATCCCCTAACACATGTTACCAGTGCTTCCTTGATTGGAGGTAAGACTTTAGCAAAAGGGAAAGCCATAGAACTTATTTGCGATTCAATGCATCATATACCAAAATAGCATTTTACAATTCCACTAAACCAAGCCCTTCTCTAGTTTTTCTATAAACAATTACCTTTCCTAGATGTCTATCTTGGCTTTCTATCTTGATTATATGCCATTCCTTTATACCTTAGTGACTGTAAGCCGAAGTGATGTTTTGTTGGTTTAAAAAATGCCTTTTAGTTCAACTCTTACTACTTTAATGACTGTCTCGGTCTTGATACCTTAACCATTGATTGTATTGGTCTGATTCTTTTCTTGTTTAATGAATATCTCCCCTTTCTTCCTTTTTTAGAGGAAGTCTTCCCCTTTGTCCTAGAGCTAGAGCAAAGTTAAAATAATAGGGATTCGGGGATGGTCTTGGGTAATAGGTTTAATTTGGATTGGACAAATAAGAGTTGCTCTTAGACAACTAGAGATTGACTGTATTAGTCCCTTTTGGCTCTTAATTAAAAAGAATATGTTGTTCTCTTTCCTCTTGCTATTGAATTGGCAGCTAAGGTAGCATAAATACAAGCCATACAGATATATCATGCTATTGGTCTAGCCTTGAGCTATTAAGGAACGGAAATAGATTTTTCGACACTCAAGCAACATCATAACTGGCACAATTAGCCCTAAGATTCCTTAGGCAAGGAGTAGGAGCCAGTAAAGTGAAGCGAGCTTTTACAAGCTAGAAGGGATATGTGATTGAATCAAGGCTTGTGTAGCATAGTATAAGTCTGCTGCATCGAATGCTATTGTTATGGAATAGGCTACACATTTAGAGGGTGTTAGGAGAAATACACTCTTTGAAAGAATAGGCTTTGGGACTATTGACTTTCTTTCCCCTTGCTTTAGGGCTTCAGTGCCAAATCCCCAAAGCATTGAAATAATAACTATGTTGTTACCAATTCCTATCCACTAACAAGCCTACAGATAGAGTGAGGTACCCCTTTGATAGGTAGTCAGCGTAAAGGAAATGCCACTTCTTTCCTTTTGGGACAAAGACCTTTCTTTCCTCATTGCTAGATCGAAAGATTAGAGTCTTGTTGTGACATGTACTACCTATTCTAGTACGCCTAGGGATGTGGTGCTACCTGAAGCTCTTAACTCCTTGCTTGAAAGGATAGAGCAAGACTTCCATTCACTTGGTTAATGACTTTAAATTTAAAGAAGGTTGCTCTTCTTTTGCCTTGCTTTTTGGCTCAGCCACTCTATTTTCTTACTTAAGCTTTCCCCCCTCTCTAACTAGAAAGCACTTTAGCTTCGCTTCAGGGAGTTCTTTAGTTATTGTTCTTAGTTTGTGACCTAACTCATAGCCAATTCAAACTAAGATAAGAAGGATAGGGCCTTGGCTTCAAAGCTAAACATTCATAAACTATTATATACATTAACACCTTCTTAAACTGCACTGATTCAACAAAAGTAAGAAGAGCTTATTTCTTATTAGAACTCCTTTAATTGAATCCTAGGAGGAGAAGAGAAAGGCCTTTAACCAGTAAAGATGCCTATCTTGATATTTTGACTTACCTAAAAACTTTACCTCTATTTTAACTTTCCATTTCATTCACCAAGTCCTTCCCTCATCTCTTTCACTCTTTGCTTCTGAAAAAAGTTCTTGTGAACAACCAAACAAGAGCTACCCATTAATCTCAATCAAATTGGCTTAGCTTATATTCATAATGCTAAAGTCCATTGAACATAAACCTATAGACTCTTTATGCTGTTAGACTTCACTCATAGCATTGGGGTTGATTTTCTCTCTTTTTGCTAGCAACATAGTTGTGTAAGTTAAGACTTCCGCTTGTTCTTATCGTGAACTTTAAAGCACATTTTTCTTCTAATCTAATGGGTTTTCTATGTGCAAAAGCCACTACCACTGGAGCTTTATCCATGTAGTAAGACTATGAACGAAAGCTAATGTAGTAGCTACATTCGAGTGCAATAGCATCCATATTATTGCATTAATGAGGATTCTCAATTTGAGAAGCCTTCACTTGTGAAAGAACTAAGCAATAATAGCGAAGCTAACTGTTTACATAACATAGAGTGAGTCAACTTACTCTATGTAGGCTTGTTCCTCTTGGTAACCTTCTTCGAGCTAGCTTCTTTCTTGTACATTGATGTCATGGTTCTACCTCTAATCTAATTCAGCAAGCAATAGGAGGGCTATGACTTTCTAGGAGTAGATTCTTTCTCATAGGAACCCTGAAATCCCATCTATGAAGGTCAATGGCTACGTCTTGCCGATAAGCAATTTCTACATGCCTATCCTTCCTCAACATCCTCTATTACTAAATGGTCTTGAAATGGAAAATCAATGTTTATGAATATGTGCATCACAATGTACATCTTTAATTAACTTTGTCTTTAATAAGACAAAATTGAGTATGAGGGTGAAGTAGCAATGATGCTACTAAGCAAGTCTTATCAACCTATTATAAAGATTCCATCTATGTAGGTGAAGAAGGGGCCCATATTGGATTAGCATTTATAGTGGCAAAGCACCACTCATTGATTCCTTTGTTGTAAGAAAGACTGAAAGCTAGAGAAGTAGGAGGGGAGGGGGAGCCTTAGTTTCTCCTCCAGACCTTCCACAATGGGTAATGGAAGAAGAGTGTTAGGGAAGACAATAGATAGTTATTGGCCCACACTTACCATGAAAACTCGATCTCGTTCTGACGAAATCAACTCTTTGCTCGATAGGTCTTCGATATGATTTTGCTTATCGATCCACCTCAAGCTAATCAAATCACTTGAAATGTTAACAATAAAAATTTATTTTTTATGAATATAAAAGTTATCCCAATAGTAAAAACTAGTTCTCAAAGATCATATTCATCTTAACAGTGTTTTCTATTTTGAAACAGCCTATTCTTGCAATAGTCAATTTGCTATGCCCTAATGTTATAGAAAGGAATTACTATGGTAAAATAGTCTTTGACTTCCTTGGTATAGGTGCTTTTATTCTGCTTTACCCCTTGAAAATATACTTTTAGCCATTTGTTAGCGTAATGATTGCTTTCAATGGCAATCCTTGATTGATTTTGGAAGGGGTGCTTGATGAAAGAGTTCAACACTATGCTCATTTTGTATATCTATGATTTTTGGGTAAAGGATTTATGCTTATCTACTTAGCAAATCTCCTTGCTTTTATATTAACTTTTAACATTCTTTTTGTTTTTCCCTTTACTTTGAATAGCTATCTAGATAGTAAAGTTCAATCATTTGCGAAAGCTCTTTCTTCACATTCTTTTTAATCTTAGTTCTTTTTGTCCTCGGGCTAACATATTTAAAGATTTATTATTATTGATGAAGAACTAGTATTGCTAGCTAGAGGATGAATCTCTATCGATTCCTTTTTCATAACTTCGCTACACTCCTAAAAGCCTTTTCAACCATCTCAAATGGGGTTGGTCTAAAAGTCGGTAGCGGCTTTAAACACCTTTTAAGATCGAATAGAAAGCAAAAAGAAAGAAGATAATATCACAAAAGCCCTTGAATAGCCCTTAGTGGTCTTTCATTAAATGAAAGAAAACCTTGAGAGGGCTAAGATAAGGGCATCCCTCAACTCTACCCCTTGCAATGCATTTGTGGAATAGCTGGATGGAGCCTTAAATCCACATCAGCACAGTCTATCTTTGTTTTAAAAAAATAAAATAAAATAAGGTGGGCAAACACAATGTTATAAATACAAAACTTCAAAAAGGTATGATGTGTGTTGTAACCCATCAAGAAACCATTGGAAGAACTCTGAGTTAGAACCCTATAGGATTAGCAAGATTAGCCTTAGTGCAATGAAAGTTTGATTTTGAGGGCTAGCTCACTCTCTAGGTTTCGCAATTCAGTTATTAGATTCAAATAAGCTTGAGCTCTTATATTATAGTCGACAAAGCCTCTATTAACAAGAAGTCTTTGTGCTAGGTCCAGCTAGGTATGTGGTTCAGGAAGGCTCATCTCATAATAATCAAAATACAATTCAAGATTTAAAGAGCTTAGCCATTGTAATCTTTCTGGCTTATCCATAGGATTAGCATTAAGAATAGTCTCCCATTTATTCCTAATATTCTACTCACTATATTAGGCTCTATTGAGTGCACCATTGGTGACTTCTAATGAAAGTAAGATATCCTCAAAAAAAGGTTAGATTTTGAACTCCAACAATAAAGATAGGGTTTTTCAGGGATTAGGCCACTAACACTTGATGAGCTTAGAGTGATGAAAAAGCATTTTCGGGAGAAGGCTAATAAAGGAATTTGAGACTAGGAAAAAAGGCATTTTATTGTATTATTTGAGGGTTACTAATTACATTTTAATGAGAGGGCTTAAGCTGGACTTATTGTTGAAGAGAAAAGAGCGTTAAGACCATTAACCTATGGAGATCTAACTTCTTACTTAACCTAAAGAGATATTGCCATCAAGATACAATGCTAAATTTTGATGAACATAGACCAGGCAGGCTTGGAAGGAAGGCTAACCTAAGTAGGAAAAGATTTCATGATAGAGGGGACTGATGAGGGACTAGGAAGAAAAGAAAAGGAATGGTATAGTACTATAGGGAATATAGAAACATATAGGAATTAGAAAGCATATGGGAATGCCATAACAGAGATCAACTATACCTTATGCCAAGGATGACTTTCCCAACACTAAAAGGAAGTCCTACTCATGCTTGTGAAAAAGAGGAAAATCACTAATTAAAGGCCATCTATGAGAAGAAAAATGAAATAGGTGTCTAGCTTATTAGGAAGCATATATATATATGACATACTAAGAAGAAGTGCGTAGACTCAAAAGAAGGGAGAGGGGTAGTGTATGTAATAGAGAAAGATGGTGTGGGATAAGTTAGATGTACTTTGACAATCCCTACAGTTCATATTTTGTCAAGGTTTTGCAAACTTTCCAATTGCTTGAAAAGAGATTAAGAATCTTATTAAAAGGAGTCTTTTTTAAACAAAGTTTTTGTGTTGGTTGCTGAATGGATGGTCTTCAAGGTGTACTAGTGAGCATACAAAAAAGAATAACTGAAGGCAAAACATACTCTTTGTGCTACTGGTGGTTCTACGCTGTTGTATTCAATTCATTACTTCCACTATGTTCTTTTAGAAGTCAGAATGGCTTATTATAATAGATTGATCCCTCTCCCTCTTTTTGGCATCAGAAACCTAATCAGATTCCGCTTACGCATTGTTGACTGGGTCTATGGTTCCTCTTCCTATGACTCTTTTAGTGAGCCAAAGCACTCTAACTTAGGGTTCTCTAGTTGCTGCTCTTTCTTTCCACCTTTCTTTACACTCAAATTTGGCTTCACTTGACTTTATGCCCCTAGAGGTCGCCCTTTTGTCCTCCATTGCCTGCACTTTCAAGTTTCTCTGGACAAGATCATCTTTTAACCTCTACTCATGCTACACACAAGGCATAAAGATGTAAAGCATTCTTTAACCTTTACCGTCCCATGTCACTCCTATAAAGATACCCGGCATGAGATACTTTTTGCAAGTTGATCTCTACATAAAGACTTGCATAAGACATATTGTTTCTAACTATATGCTCATCCAATTTCCACTCGCTTTATTTGACTAAGAGTCCATAAAAGATATTCTCCAAGCTTGAGCCTTAATGCACGATTGTTGCCGATGGTATCCACCTTTTTAAGAACCAGATATTTAGGTTTCTTTTCTAAGGTATTAAGCTTTGGGCTTTAGACCTTCATCCATCATATCTTCCTCCTAGTGAAATGAAATAATGAAGTAAGTATGGCCCAAGTCCACAAGTGCCACATTCCCTTTCGCTTGCCACAAGCTCCTTAGTGCTCCTCCACATGCTCCAACATAGGCTAAAGCCCCATGAATTTCCCCATAAGGCTACATCTCTACGATTTCCTTGTGCTAACTAAACTGGGCTATGGTAAGATGACCCTATCCTTTAGTGGCACTCATTGAGGACATATTCCTAATTAATTTTAATTGTTCAAATACTCACCTTGGACTAATTCAACCGGGAGTGAGATTGAATCTTGTAACCTTTCTACACTGCCTCTCCTCTATTTGCATCCAAACCATTGCAACTTCGTTCAATTGCCACTTTTTTGTCTGCCTGGCAAGTTTTTCATAGTTCACACCCCCAGGTCGTAATAGGTAGGCAATTGAATATAGTCTTCTTGGTTCAGTGCTTATTTCTAAGTCTAGCTGGTAAGCTCACCATTGGGCAAAATAGGTTCCTTTCTATTTCATCTCATAATTGGAGAAGCATTGGAGGTTGACTTTCTATAGGTTGAAGGAAAATTTCAAGAAAGCAAGATAAGTGCAGAAAGCTAACTAAAGGTAAAGGAGAAGAGAGAAGGATGAAGGGGGAATTTCATTCATTGGCTAAGGTGTAAAGCGACAAACTCAGCCATGGACAATAGTCTTCAATAGCAAGTAGGTCTTTTAGAATCTTTATCTTTTCTCTTTGACTTTTTTAGCAAGTTGACTAATGAAAGTCTACAAAATCTAGCCCCTAAGGGAGTAGAAGGTAGAATTTTTCTAGTTTGTGAAGCTCTAACATGATTTTGATAGAAAATGTTTTGTCCACTAAACAAAAACAGGAAGAAAAGAAGAGAAAGGCGTTGCTCTCTAAAAGAGGGATGATGTCAAAGGAATCAAACTTAAAGGTAAAACAAAAAGAAGAAAGAAGCCCTAAGCCCTAGAGGTAGAGATTAGAGTGTTTTCATCCTTTCTTTTAAGATGTAATGCTTGAGAAAGTCACTCAAGCACCTCCTTAACAAAGCGTTGACCTTCCAATTGAGCTACTGCCAGGAGTGAAGCTGTTAGCAAAAAGGGGCCCTCTCAGATGGTGCCTTGATAATTAAAAGAACTTGGGAAGGACTTGGATGAGCTATTTAAGTTTGAAAGTTGGGCTTCATCAAGACCTCTAAAGCTAAAGAACCCTTTGGATCATCGGTCCTCTTCCAAAAGAAGGAAGATGGGAGCTTGCCCTTATGTATAGACTAGTGACCTCTTAAGAAGGTGACCCTTCGCAAGAAGTATCCCATCCTACTAATTGCCTACCTCTTTGATCAATAAGCTAGAATAAAGACTAAACCAAGCTTGACTTGAGCTACTATCAAGTTCGAATAACGGAAGGGGATGACTGCCTCACTCACTAGGGGCTTTTGACTTCTTATGCCCTTCCTTCAGTCTTACCAATGCTTACCTTTTAGACCTTGATGAATAAGATATCCACGAATCTCTTGACAAGTTCATTGTAGTCTACCTAATGACATTTAAGTGTCTACCTAATAGGAAGACATGAAGCATTTTTTACTAGTCTTTGGGAAGTTGTGAGAGAATGAGCTATATGTGATGGAATTTTTGCTCAGGTGAAACAGTTTTTAACCTTGGCCACATCATAATGGACTTTTAGAAGGTGAGTTCCATAGAGTAAGAGGAGTGGAGTAATGGCATCATAGTGGTAATTGAGAGCGAGAATTCCATTTGGAGAACCTTTTGCATAGCCTAGAGATGGGGATCTGGGTGTAAAAGTCTTTTCGTATGTAGTTTTCCGCTAGCTTGGAACTTGAGTGATTCTCACTCCTAAAGTTGTAGCTATAAGAGTTCAGATCCATTTTGTAGCATGGGAAGCTTCTTGGTTTTTAACACTGATGGATAATAATAGCCACCCTCATTAGTGAGACTTCTTCGCTACCATAGTACACACATAGTCGGAGGTACTCAAAACAAAAGTTTGTCTTGTACCTTAGGGGGACTAACCTTTCTCCACTTAGCATGAGAGAAGGTTCTTTCAAGGTTCTTGTGAAGAGTATCGAGACTCATTTTAGTAACATCATTACCCCCAATCTGACCTTGCATCAGATTAACAATATTGGTACACTTGCCATAACTGCTTTAACACCTACCAAAACCTTGTAGAATCATTTTTGTAGTCATTACATGTCTAGCATTTCACACACAACCTAATCGAGGGCATAGCTCTTACTTGCTACTCCTTCCATACCTTTTGACCTCTAGGACAACTCGTACCTTTCCAATGTCTAATACATGTAGGAACCGACTAAGGTAGTTGATAGGTATGAGACAGCGCCAATACCAATGCATGATCATCAGAGATCACGATTACAAGAGAAGGGGTATTAAATATTCCCAAGTGTCTCCACAAGTATGGCAAGAGCACATCGAGATCTGGTGTATAGAGACTAGCTACCTGCTCTACATTTGAGGGAGTGGAGATGCAACAAACCATCTTAAGTCGCTCAAGGCACCATACGGTCACACAGAGTTCTAAAGAAGCATGGAGGAAGGGTAGCCAGTTCGTCCACATCGAGAGCCCAAGTGACGACCTGCAAAGAGAGCCTGTTAAGCCCATAGTGGGCTTAGTTGCAATTGCTTGCAACGGTATATTACATCAAGACAAGAGGAGTTTTAGTCTTGGTAATCTTTCATGTCTCCATCGGCTAAGAGAGGGAAGGGTATATTACATCGAGACAAGAGGAGTTTTAGTCTTGGTAATCTTTCATGTCTCCATCGGCTAAGAGAGGGAAGGGTGCCCATTGCAATAGGGTGGACAAGCAAAACTATGCAACAGCCACCTTAATATTAGAAGGATTTTCATAGCTTAAAAGATAAGCAACACTATACTTCTTCCCTAAACTTGAACCACCAATCTTAGTGCCTCTTAAATGTTCTAAGCTAAATCCATTATATGGATCAATACCAAACTCTAAGAATCCATCTCTAACAGATGCTGCCAATTCTTTAGTTTAGGCCAAAATAAAATAAAATAAAATAAAGTAAAGATGATAACCCTCTCAACCTACTTATCAACCTATTTATAGGACTGATTAACTACTCTAAAGTCCTAATTGATTGCTGATCTTGCATAGAAATTTTGATGGCTTTACTATAAAAACCAACATTCATTACACTATTGAACTTTGCATAGTCAACCTCTATGAGGGTGGTAAGATAAAAGCCTTCTTGGATCACTAGATTAGGTTTTATGTACAAAACGCCGCTCCTTTCAAGCACTATAACCTTAATAAAACTTAGTATTGTTACCAACGGTTAGCCAGTGCCTTATATATAAATATATAACCAGGTTTGCATGAAAAATATAGAAAAAGAATATATCGAAGAACTATGATTCATCAACCTACATGGGAAAATCTAAATCTAAAAAAATTGATGGACGACGACAAATACAAAGTCCTAAGGCCATACCATGGCTCTAAATAAAAAACATTCTAACCAGTCCTGTCATGTACAGTAAAAATTTAGATAAAGAGGCCATGTTTGTCACTGAGGAAATAGATTGCTATTTAGCCAAAAGGCACTTCGAGGTTAAAACAGATGCATTATTTTCTCATATTTTCATTCATGGGAAAGAATATGTAAACTGGACGATAGAAGTTGGCAATGCAACTTAATTTTTTTGGACTAAATGGGTCACAGCCAACAGATACTTTTCTTTCTTTCTTTTTTTTTTTTTCGCTTTCTTTCAGAATGGAATGAATTGAAAGCAAGAAAGGACTAGAATCTTGATAGCTTTTTGATGTTAATTGAGTCAACTCTTGTAGTAATATACACTACTTCTATTGTTGTGTTTAAGTCCTTTTCAATGAGGCAAAGAATTGGATCCATTTTAAGCTTGATTAGAAGTAAGATTGAGGTCATGGTGTAATTAATTGAACAATGGAGGCCGGCCCATAGAGCTAGGGTACTTTTTTTCCTATTGAGTATTGACTGCTTAATGTCCTCTTTATTGAAGTGTATGGAGTGCCTTACTCCAGGTCTGAGTTCTAATTCTCTTGGCCTTTCCCTTTATTACCAATTCTGTACCTTAACAAAAAAAAAAAAAATTTAAGGGTGCGCTATATGTATAAATTCTACGAGCAGTGATTGAAATAAACAAAAAAAAGTGCATCCAGAAGGAATCGAACCTACGAATTTGCCCCTTTATTAGGTTGGGCACTTTAACCATTTAGCCATGGATGAGTTCGATCCATTAGGTTCTTCGATTTGTTTGGAAAAGAAACAAGAGACAAGAAAACATCTTTGATTATGATTAAAAGAAACAATCTCAAATAAACCAAGATCAAATTTTGGGTCATTTCTTGGTGAACATGATCTGCCATAATCTCTTTGATCCCTTTATTTATTTGCCAGAATAGAAAGAGATTAGATAGGAAAGTGGAAGAGACCTTTTTGTATATGATGATCAATGGGAGTGGGAAAGCTGCAATAATTCTTTGGAAAAGCCCAGTTCTCTTTGTCTTTGAGCTTTCATTCCTCAATCCACTGATTGGTTCCTTCATATACCTCCCGACCAATTGATAGATACAAATGGGAACAATCAAACCATGTCTACAAAATGCTAGTACCATACAGCTGCTTCAAAGCCCACGTGATGCTCCTTGTTTAGATGACTAAGATATTGGCGAATACCATATATGATCAAGAAAAGAGTACTTATAATCACATGAAAACCATGAAAGCCAATTGCTAAGGAAAAGGTAGAACCATAAATACTATTCAAAATAGTGAAGGGTGCTTGATAATATTCCATTCCTTGAAAGCCAGTGAATACAAGAGCAGTGAAACAGTAGCTACTAAAGCGTAAACTACTAGTTTTTCCTTCCCTACAAGTATAGCATGATGAGCTTAAGTTGCGGCAACTTCTAATGAAAGGAGAATAAGGGTATTAAGAAAAGAGATTTCCCAAGGATCTAAAACCCTAATCCCTTTTGGGGGCCATATACCTCCAATCTCTACCATAGGTGCCAAAGAAGAATGAAAAAAAGCCCTTACACCCAACCCTCCCCCCCCCAAAAAAAAAAAAGTAAAAAGGAAGATAACCTTCAATATAATGAATAGAATGAAACCATATCAAGACCCTAATTGTACGACTTTGGTATGATGTCCTTCAAACATGGATTCACATAGAACATTGGGCTACTATACGAACATCTTATATAAAATAAATATGAGGCCTAAACTGAGAAGTGTTGCACCCCCTTGAAATGGGTGCATGTACATCACACCTCTTACAGTGGTTGCCAAAGCTCCAAGTGAACCCGAAATAGGCTATGAACTTAGATCTACCAAATGATAAGAATGCCTCTAAGATTCAATCATAAACCACTTTGTCTCGGTTGTATGTAAACCCCCCCTTACCCCCACACCTTAGAATAAGGGCTCTTTTAGATCTAACTTTCTATCTGATAGGACAAACAAATGGGAAGGGATGGTTCTTTCTTTGTATTGATAGAAGGCTAAAGACCTCTCTATTTCTTTGAGAAGAGAATTGTTGGTTTTAATGATGAACTACATGGGAAAATGGATCTATCTTATGAAAAAGCTAATACTATGAGGAGTTCCAATACCCACTTCTACTAAGGCTAAGCTTAATAGGAGCAAAAGACTTAGTGGGGACAACTAGAATGAAATATTATTTTGATTGTGGAAATGCCATGTTAGGTGCACCTAAGATTTTCCTTTAACTTCCTCTTTAGAGTGCTATTGCAGGTGAAGCTGCTGTGCATATAAAGTTTAAGACATCATGGAACATATTACTGCTACAACCATAAATAGTGATGTCTTTTAAGACATCAACTAAGTAGCTTAAATTTGCATGATTTCCAATTATTTTGTCAACTACTTGTTCATGGGTCCAATTCAAGGGCAAGGGAAAATTATGTTGATTACGTAGTAATCTTATATGTTCAGTAATTAAGGATTGGAGTATTATATTAGTGTGATCATACAAAGTGAGTGGCTTCAGGTTAGCTAGGTTATCCACAAGAGGAAGTAAAGGATTGATCGATTGATCAATTGATCACTTTCATAAATGCATTGTTGTTACGAGATTCGATGAGACAACCTCTTCAACGTAGTGAAAAGAATGAGTTTGTTTTTCATTAGTGAATATTCTAACGTTTTTTTAAAGATATACCGTCAACTCTTGTATTCTGAAGATATTTTGAAAGCAAGCAACCAGTGCACTTCTTAATTATTTGAAAAGAGTAGTTGAGAGAGATCTTCCCTACAAAAAACTTGGGATAAATAAATTTTCATTTAGCACAATTTCAAATAGCAGATATATAAAGGATAAAGTGCTAGTCACATTACAGCTATTGTGTTGATTATTATTATAACTTGATATTTTCATTGATCGTACAGCTCATTTTGATTTCATTGTCATAACAACTGATAATCAAGCAACTTGTATTTGTATAGAGTGCGGTGTTTTACTTTTGATGATTTTTACAAATCATTAGATGTATTATGCTTTTCTTTGATACCAAAGTTCAAGCCATCCCTCTATAGATGAGATTAAACCTCATGTTTGCACTCATTGTATGATGAAGAGCTAAGTTAATATTGGATTATTCAATCCAAGACATGTTACTATGAGGTTCTCATCACAAGAAGATTTCATTCAAGCTTGTACTAGGGAATCTCTCGTCATTAAGGCTTATTATTTCAACTTTCTTTAGTCTCCTCGGTTTGATATGTGGTTTTAATCTTCCATTGCATTGCTTTTAATCTCCCTCCTAAACCTTCACCTTAATTTCTTCAAACTAAACTACCTTTAATTTATTGCAAGAGTGATTGGTAAGGAGATTTGATGACCCAACGATAAACTTGGCTCGGTGTGGCTAGACTACTTTGCAAACAAAGATAAGGCTTGTGTCTGTATAGAGATAGATTTCTTAAAGCCTAAGCTAAATCGAATCTGGTTAGGAATGGGTGTAGTAAAAAAAAAATGGCATAAAAATCATCTACGAGAGAGTTCCTAAGTTTTGTTCCTACTGCATGATTCAATGCTACAATAATTAAAGTTGTAGGCATCTTCTTAACCTATTGAAAAAAGAGATATAAACCTAAGGTTCAGAGAGCCTTTCACAAAGACCCTTACATAAGAGAACAAGCCTTAAATGAGTAAGGCCAAAGTTAAGGCCTCAGATTCTCACCAAAGCCATTAAGAATCATCAGAACAACCAGATCCTTATTCAGCCCTTAGATAAAGAGACATCTACCTTGATCCCTACCCAATGAAAATCAATGAAATTAAATAAGCACTACCAACAGCAAGAAAGAAAGCAACTCCCCCAAGAGCTACCGAACATTTTTTTTTCTTTTTTGATATTTATAGTTTTGTTCTATCTATTGTTTTTAGAATATGCTTTGGTATAGTACAATAATAGGCTTTGTGTCCAAGATATATACTATAAGTGCTTTCCATCCTTCTTTGTAAGAGGACCCAGTGATCTAATTTCATTCTCTATAGTTTTTTAGCAATTTCCAGTTAGCAGTTCACGCAAAGATAGGGAATAGGATTCTGCTAAGACAATAAGGTTCCAACCAATTTTCTTGTTTATGCCTTTCTTGGGAAGTAAAAAGGGTATCAACATTCCTTTCAGTCATTTGCCACCCATTGATTCAATTGACATGGAAGTCCCCTTTTTTGGTAATCCATCATATGATGCAAGAGAATAGTTTCTATTGATAAGAGCTCAGACTAATAGAAATGGTTGAAGGGTCCTTTCTTCAAGCCAATTCAGTTCAGTTCCCTATAGTTTAGTATAGCAAGCAAGGTTTTTACATCGAGTTCTAGTAATTTATTCTTAAGTATGCGAATAGATTTTAGCTAAGTTCCCTTAATACCTCCCTTCTTCCTTTTTTTTTTTAATTAATTAATTAATTTTTCTTTCGATGAAGTTGTAGTATTTGCTATAAGTCCAATAGCAAATTTTTGTAGTTCCAAAGGTCAATCCATTATCAAATAGGAATTCTTATTTCAACTAGGGTAAGCTAATAAGCTCTTTGGAAAGCTGGTAAGGGGTTCCCATGGACATATAGAGAAAGGCTTATTTATGAGAATTTTTCAAGCAATGGGCCACTATTGAAGTGAAGAGCCCATAGTGTAGTGTAATGCAGATAAATGTCAATGATGATATGCATTTTATTTTCTTCATCGTTAAATGATCTAGAGTACCAGGTAAGGTTCAAATTTTTAGGGCTTGAATAAAAAGCAAGCATTTTCATCAATACCTTCCTTTCCCACTATAATTAAGAAAGTTCCCTACCTACACATAGATTAAGTTAGAGAAAAAAGGTAAACCTATCCAATAGCCCTATAGAAGGCCTAAGGATTTTAGGCTAGCTATCATTCTAGTAAGTAAGCTTAGGTATTATGAAAGTAGGTATCCTAGGAGAGTTAGGCTTATATGCAGTTCCATCCACTCCTTTTATTTGTGATCTGTGAACCTATTAGAGTTGGATTCCTTCCCCTTTCATTCCTTTCATTCTTTTTTGCTAAGCCAATTGCCACAGTTATCGGACTTGAAATATTGTAAGAGAAATCAACAGATAGCTTCCATTTCTTGGAAAGTTTACCTTAAGTTAAGTAAGTAGGCAACTATTAAATCATACATATTGCCTAATCTAATAAAGTAACCTTAAAGAATGATTTTGATTATTGGTAGCCATAGATAGCAACCAAACTAGCTAGTCAAGGAAGTTAGGTAAAGAAGAGATGTATCTAAGAATCCCTTGGTAGTTGTGTTGGTAAAATACAATAAGAGATTGGCTTGAAAGGCTTTCCAACTAGCCATTGTACCTGAGATAGTTGTCCTTCTTATTCTTTTAGAGTAAATCTTGAATCCCTTACAACCAAAGCAATATTAGGTGTTTTTTGTTTAAGCTATACAAGATGAAATTCTCAAATACAACTCTTGAGGGGGGAGTATTGTTGGTTTACTAATGTCAATAAAGTCTATGATTGGTTTAAAGAATGTCTCAAGATTCAGGCGATGACGATATAACTAATAAATATATTTTGGTTACTTGTTTTTTAGTATCAGTAGCTATGGGCTTTGCTATGACTTTCTATTATTATCCAACTATTACTTAGGCTATTGCGTTTGTTCAATACATAATGATTGAATCTAACTTTGGTTGGTTAGTCTGATCGGTTTATCGATGGTCAGCAAGTATGACAGTCCTAATGATGATCCTGCATGTATTTCTTTTGTATCTTATGGTGGTTTAAAAAAACCTCACGAATTTACTTATGTTATTGGTGTGGTTTTGGCTGTATTGATTGCATCTTTTTGTGTAACAGGTTATTCTTTCCCATGGGACCAAATTGGTTATTGGGTAGTCAAAATTGCAACAGGTGTACCGAAAGTGCAAGATAAATTGATAGTGAAATGGCATCGCTAAATCGCATAGCAAGTAAGAAAGCCATAAGAGTTCAGAGGCGGTAAAGGTAAATGTCTTGTACTCTGCTTCAAGACTAGACCTAAAAAGAATTGGTTACTTTTTGTTAAAAACCTAAGTCAATATTTTTTCATTTTTTTTTATGAGAAAGATGCAGAAGCTAGTAGCGAACCATTTGCTATTGAGACAACTTGTCACGAACTGAAGACAGTCTAGTCGTAGTATACACCATATGAGAATTGCAAGTTTACTTGGAGCAGGCTTCCCCAAAGCTGTACAGTAAAGGTAGGTAATCTTCTTCTTCTAATTAGCCTCAAGGGTAGATCAGACGTACCCTTCCCATTCATCTTTCCCTTAAGATGATATAATTATGCTTTTTCTAATAGGAAAGTTTAAAAGAGGTTGACTTTCTTTCAAAGAGTTAGCAAGGTAAGGGCTTAGAATCAAAGACAATTTGTAAGAAAGAAGAAGTAAGTGAGTCTAATGGCCTACCTTCTAATATGCCAACATAAGTAAACAAGCAGGGATGCATTAAGGAATGCCTTCTTAGAAAGAACAAGAAAAGGTTGCGACGAACTACTTACACTCAGTGAACTAACTGCCTTTTTGTCCGAGTTAGGGGAGGAAGGAAATGAATATTGTTTAGATATCCCCGTCAAAGCAATGAGTCGTTAACTAGATGTTTGACTCTTTGAGATAGTGAACTTTTCTTTTTCTAGTCTTTGAGGGGAAGCAATGCTGTCAGAATGTCTTGGCAAGAATAGGTTTTGAAAGAAAGGCTTGTTCTTAGAGATATTACATAAGCGCTGTTAAGGGGTTAAGACAAAAAGGACTAATGCATGATTTTATATTATAATAAGATAAGACATTCATACCCCTTTAGAAGCTTTAAATGTAAGCTAAGCTATTCGAAAGGGAATGATTGGACAAATAGACTTCAAGCTTATAAGGTCGGTTTAAGCAGATGCCTAAAAAATAGAGGTTTGATAGTACTTAAGTGAGAGTGGGCATAAAGAAAGGCTATGAAAGGATGGTCTCTTTGACATTGTCTACATAAGAGAATAGAATCGTCTATGAAAAAATCGGATGTTAAAGAATGCATTACTAGTCTTAGCAGGTTTGGGACTTAAGGAATTGAATAGGTAGCTCGACTCATCTCTACCAGGTTGGCCGTACGAAGATGGTAAACTCGACCTCTTCAAGAATTTGATATCGTTCTTTTCAATGGATGAACTACAGGGGAGTGCCAATCTTGCAATTCTTCCTGAGGACATTGCACCCTCGTTGTCTTATGGAAATCTTGCGTTGTGGCGTGATAAGGATTATGTGCTCATTTGTTCAGATAGGGACACCAACATAAACTTTTTCTACCTTGGGGACTTGACCTCTCTACTTCATCTAGGTTTCTTACTCCTAGGTAATTACTTTTTCCCCACTGTAGACCTCATTCCACCCTTCCAGTAGGATTGGATTGTCAATATAAACCTAATTTGTACTAATTGAAGAAGAAAAAATATCTTTTTTCTGCAACACTGCCTATGTTTGAGACACCCTATGTGTTTCCTATTGATCTTATTTAGACCCCAAGCGATTCCTTATTCAATTTGTCGATTTTTTTCTTTAATATTCGAAAATGGTAGCTTACTAGATAGCCCAAAAGGTTTATTCTTTCCATATATGCTCGATTCATTTCCTATTTGCACTTCCCTTTCATCCGACTACACTGAATTCCTCCTAACATAGTGCTAAGGGGCCACCCACCTTGATGCCCCTAAGCTCTATCACCGCCTAAGGAATGAAAGACCAAATCTAACTCTTTCTAAAAGACTTTCATACAAATGAAATCCACAATGTCATCATTCTAATCTCATTTTATGCTGGTGCCCTCTGACCAGGTTTAAAAAGCAGGTATATGATTTCCCTATAAGGATGTTTTCTACGTTTTCACACTTGAGTGAAAGTAATTCCTTTACTATAATTTCCACTTCTTCTTTGGTTTAGATTAATTCTAACTTCAAAACTTGGGACTATTCCTCATTTGTTTTCTTACTGATCAAACCAGAAATTAGTCTACTAGCCTCCCATTCTTCGAACTATCCCATTGTAATGCGAATCAAACTTTGTTTCATTGCCTCATGTTCTTCACATCCAGGTTTGATATAAGTTAGAGAGTCTCGCTTTGCATTCTGTCTATTGTTAGGAGAATTATTAATACCGGGAGTAGAGGTGAAAGAAGACGACATAGATGAGATGGATTGCTACAGAGTAAAGAAGAGTTCCTTGTTGGAAGCATGTACAATTAGAGAGTCCGATTGAGATTTTTGTATTGAAGAGGGGCCAGCATCACCCTACGTGGCCCTTGGTTAATTGTATCCTTTCCTCCCATCATATTCATTATGGTTCTATCAAAATTTTGAAATATGATTCAAGTTGTAAATAGTCTATCACTACTCATCTTGAGAAGATGCAAGAAGGGAACCTATTGAATCAAAGCAATCCCCTCGATAGCAAAAATGAGATATTTAATGATTTGCATGCAACTAGATCTGTGTCCAAAAGTGAGAGGCATAAACCTTGACTAGACTAGAAAGGAGCTTTGAGTGGTGGGTAGGGAACCTTGTTGTGGTCTCCATCATCCTTTCACATGATCATCAAGTGGGCTTGCAAGCACTAGTTGGTACTGTCGATTGATGTACTCCAACCACTATCTATTAACTCTCTTCCATAAGTCTTCTTCCACAACCAAGGGTTTGCTATGCTTGTTCGTTCCTCACTTCAGTACTCGCTTTTCTACTGTTAGTCTACTTTTGGCTTTAGCTTATAATAGAATAAAGTCCTAATGTAAAAGTAGAGAATGAAAGTGAAAAAAAAAAAGGGCTATAGAATAAGGAAAAGGAAATAGACCAAGTTAGGTTAAAGTAGTAGTCAAATTGTTAGATTAAGATGAAAAGGGAGGTTTTTGATCCAAAGCTCGAGTACAGTCTATGAGGTACTCTTTCAAGAGGTCAGTGATTCTATCGGGACGCGGTATGGCTTAGCTCGACTACAGCAATAGCAAAATCAACAACGTTGGATAGATTGTCCCTTTCTTCTACTTAATGGGCTGACTATTAGAGGATAAAAACAATTTGATTAGGGAAACTAGCTTAGAACTTGGAAAAGGAAGTATCCCAATGGTTAGAAGGCTTATAACTACGGGTCTAGCAAGACTAAAAGTACAACTTAAACTGTTACTCCTAGTACTTGGTTGGTTTGTAATCTTTCCTATTGGCTTAAGATTGCCACTCTTATTTTTTTGTTTGTATAATATAATAAAAAGTTCTAACAAAGGATGAGGAAAGCGAAAAACTAGATCAATTATTTGGAGAAGAAAAGCAATTAGATAATCCTTTTTTTTCTTTAATTGACCCATCTGGCTCAAGAGGAAAAAGGAATAGAAGGATAAGTCTAACTCTTTTTTAGGGGAAAGACTTCTTTTCTTACTGCCAATTTTTTCAATAATACTTAACCTAGGATATAAATGTATTACTCATTGCCTAAGTGACTATTGGAGAGCATAAACTTTAAAATTAACTCTTTTTTTTTTTTTTTTTTTACCTAGGTCTTCAACCTAACTTGCTCTATGCATAGGTAAGGAGGGAAGAACTATGTAGGAAGCTTGCCAAAAAAAGGGATGAAATCACTCATCTTAATCATCAAATAAGGGTAGATTTGCCATACCATATTGATAATGATCATTGGCTGGCCTATTCTAAGAAATTGAAAAAGGAGGGCCCCTTTAGATCCGCGATATTGTCTTGTAAGATCTTTGTAATGTACATGTTAGAGATCGGAGTTCTTCATATGACAAATTGAATGATTGCACTTCTCCAAGCCTTATAGCTTAACATAAGAGCAGACTGCTAATGTGTTCCAATTATTGAACAGGATTCTATGGTCAATTCGCAATCCTTGAATGCTGAAGGTGTCCTTAGGGTGATCTCATAGTTCCTACGGGGTGGATACAATGGGGTTGGTCTATGGATTTTCCTTCCTTTTGTCGCATTTCACTCAAGGGTTGAATGGAGATAGTGCATCAAGCTATTTACAAGGGCTAACTTGATCCTCTTCCCTAAGGATCCTAGATGAGGGAGCCTTAGGAGAGCCACTGTAGTGTGAACCGTGATTAAGAATAAATAAGGCCAGTCACTAGATGGGTCCAAGCTTGTAGAAAGCTTAAAAGAGTTAATGGGAGAAAGTGTGAAAGGAATGAATGATGAATGAATGGTAAGCAAACCTACGAACAACTCCAAAGGATATGACATACCAATGGAACTTTCGAGGACTTACGGCAGAATCCGATATAACGCATGAATTGGTCTAATAAGGTTACTTACTACCTAACCTTGCCCAAAAGTTAGGATAAGAGTGATGCTAAGAGTAAACAAAGTGTTTATACAAGGAAGGAAAAATACACAAGTTTATTAATGATAATTTCTGTATATATCCCTATTTGCAGCTATAATTACAAGGGTATTTATACCCATAAGTTAGGGTAACTTGCTCAAAAAGGGAAAAGACAAAAAAGGCACTTCCTAAGATAGTAATGTACAAAATACAAAGGGGGTAAAAATGAATATAGAAAGAAAACAATCATTGGTGGAATGGATTCTACACATGATACTGTATACGTGGTGATATTGTTGGAGGATGTAGACAAAAAGTATGAATAGCTTGCTTGTTCGAACAGGTTGCTTGTTCGAACAGGGGTGGCTTGGGTAGTCCGAACTCTCTCTCTCTCTCTCTCTCGACATCTCAAATGGGGGTGAGGCCAAGTAATTGACCAGGTATGTGTGAGAATGAAGATGGGTCATTATCTTTACCATCATTTTCTCGATACTCAACACATGAAAAACAGGTAGTCACTTGGCTTGACAGGCAGTATGGGTCAATAAGGAGATACTTGACCTCCACATAAGTTAGGTGGAACAGGAGGATTCGTCTTGCTAGTCCCTCTAGTCCTCGAGCTTGGCTGTAGGTTAGAGGTCCGGTAGCTTGATTCCCATTATTCCCTTCGGATTGTTTTAGATTTAGGGTCAAATCTGAATCATCTTTGATAAGCTTTCTGTTAGGGTAATTTGAATTGAGGTCGGTAACATTGAAGGCATCAAAAACCCCTAGTCCTCGGGGCAACTCCAATTTGTTAGCATTGTCATTGATCTTTTGGAGGATTCTAAAAGGTCCTTCAACGTGCAGATAATTTGTTCCTCCTCATATTTAGGAACCGTTCCTTACTGAGGTGCAACCATACTAAGTCTCCAGGTTGGAATTGTTTAGTCATCGTACCTTTGGTCTTCTCTCACATTCTTCTAGCAACTTAATCAATGTGCTGAGTGGCCTTATCATAGATTTGTTGGAGGGATTGTGCTCTAGCCGAGGCGTTAGGTTCCTCTTGAGCAAGTGCAAGTACAAGGGTCTGGCCAAAGGGCAACTCGAGACAGAAACCATAGACCACCTCGAAGGGAGTCTGCATAGTGGTGTTATACACTGTTCAGTTGTAAATGAATTCAACCATCGGTAAGCAGACATCCCAATAGCCAAGTTCTTGCCTAGTGTAACTCAGAGCAATGATCCTAAAGTGCAATTGACCACCTTTGTTAGGCCGTTAGTTTAGGGGTGATAGGAATTACTGAATAGTAGTTTGGTCTCCATCCGACACCACAAGGTCCTCTAGAAATGGCTCAAAAACTTTAGGTCTCTATTGGAAACTACACTTCTTGACATACCGTGTATCCATACGATTTCCTACAAGAAAAGAGAAGCAATAGCCGAAGCATTGTTGGTTTTGGAGCAAGGCACGAAGCGTGCCATTTTGCTGAATTGATTTACAACGACTATTATAGAATCTTTGCCTCGAGTAATACGTAGTAGTCCGAGAATAAAATACATGCTCAATTTAATCCATGGCTTCATCGGGATAGGCAAAGGCATTACTTTCCCTTGCTTGGCTCAGCACTTAGCCCTCTTACACATGGCATAGCTCTCGACAACTTGGTGTACATCTTTTCTCATTCTCGACTAAAAGAATTGATTATTTAGTAGCTCATAGGTTCCTTTTTCTCTAAAATTTCTGGAGAGTCCTCCATTGTGGACTTCCTTGATCAACAATTCCCGCAGTGAATAGGTCAGCATGCATAATTTTCCACCTCGGAACAAGTAACCATCCTCCACATGATACTCATCTACTATTCTTCCATCAACTCATTGCATGATTATGGGTCCAAAGTGTGGATCCTCATAATATTGTTCTTTAATACTTACAAATCCAAATAGTCTGGTTTGCAATTGAAATAAAAGTGCATGTCTTTTTGAAAGAGCATCTACAGCGACATTGCTCTTTCCTTACTAATATTTTATTACAAAATTGAATCCATTGAGGAATTCAACCCATCTTACATGCCACTTTGATAACTTGGTCTAATTTCGAAAGTCCTCAATGACTCATGGTCAGCATATATAACAAATTCTCTTGGCAATAAATAGTGGTGTCGTATTTGCAATGCTTGGATCAATGCCAAGAGTTCTTTGTCATATATAGAATAAGTCAATTGTGGTCCTTTGAGCTTCTCGCTATGGAAGGCAATTGATCAACCTTCTTGCATCAAGAGAGTGCCTATTCCAACGCCTAATGTGTCACACTCCAGCTCAAATACTTTCTCAAAGTCAAGTAGAATTAACACCAGGGCGAAGGTCAATCTCTCTTTTATCTCGACAAAGCTCTTCTCCTCCCTTTCTCCCCATCAAAAGTTGATGTTCTTTTTCGTGAGCTCAGTAAGAGGCACAGCGAGGGTGCTAAAATTCCTAATGAATCGCCTATTGATTAAAGCCAGTCCATGGAAACTTCTTACATTGGCACAACTAATAGGAGTCGGCCACTTAACAATTGCTCAAATCTTCTCATCATCCACTCACAAGCCTCCTTCACTGATTATATAGCCCAAGAATACCACTTCCTCCTAGAAAAAGCAACATTTCTTTAGATTGTCGAACAGTCTCTCAGCATAGAGGATATCCAGAACTGTACGTAAGTGTTTACAATGACTCGGTATGTTGGCATTGTAGACCAAGATGTTGTCAAAGTACACCACGACACACTTCCCTACGAGATGTCTCAATACATAGTTCATTAGTCTCATGAAAGTGCTCAGGGCATTCAATAAACCAAAGGGCATGAGCTTCCATTTGTATAACCCATGTCGATTCTTAGACATCGTTTTCTACTCATTACCTGGCCTCATGTGGATTTGATGGTAGCCAGATTTCAGATTAATTTTGCTGTAAACCTTAGCTTTACTCAGTTCATTTAACATGTCTTTTAGCTTCGGGATCAGATACTTGTATTTAATCATGATCTTGTTCGTGGCTTGGCTATGTATACACATCCACCAAGTTCTATCCTTTTTCAGCATTAGAAGCGTTGGCACAGCATAAGGGTTGAGACTTTATCTGACATAGCCTCTTTCCAGCAACTCATTGACTTGTTGTTGGAGCTTAGAAGCCTGTTCGGGGTTCATCTGATAAGTTGGCTTATTTAGTAGCATGGCATTGGGTACTAAGTCAATGTAGTGCTCTATGCCTCCAGTTTAGGGGTAACCCCTTAGGTAATTGTTCTAGGAACAGGTCAGTATACTCGTCTATCAACTTCATGATTTCCTATGGTGGTTTACCCTACTCCTTCATTTCTAATAGTCGCTTGACCAACAAGAGGGTCAACTTGTTATCATTGATGGCTTCTCGGAGCTCATCTCTACTCATCACCAAAGCCTTCTTCGATCTGCGAGCGAGTTTTGTTTGCAATTTATTAACCTCTCTTAGCGGCATCAGGTTCAGTGTCATCTTTCGATCATCCTTTTTAAACATGTACGTATTCCTGTAGTCATCATGGATAACTCTCCTATCAAGCAACTACGGTCTACCCAGCAACATATGGGAAGTGCACATAAGCAGTATGCCTAGAGAATCCGGTTAGAGTAATTCCTTATAGTGATCGGTAGTAATATTTGCCAAGTGACATGTAGTGCTCCTTTCTCACTTAACCAATGCAACTTATACATCTTTAGATGTGCAACAGTTGGTAGCTTCAACTTTGAGATAAGATCGGCCGATGCCACATTTGGTGCAACTTCCACTATCCATAATGAGGGCACACACTTGATCATTCACCTTACAGGTGGTATGAAAAAAATTCTCTCTACGCTCCTCTAGTGAGGGTTCTTCGTTTATAGTACGTTGGACAACCATAAGTAACTGGTCTAAGTTCTCAACAAACATGTCCTCGTCAATCAGTTCTTTCTCAGCATTTTCTTTCTTAGCAGAGACTTCCTCTTTTTCAGGTTCCTCATCAGTGCTGTCTACTTCTAGCTTCGATATGTCTCCCTTGATAACCATCGTCCATCGGTTAGGGCATTGAGCAGCCATGTGTCTGAACCCTTAGCACTTGAAGTGCTTGATCTAGCTCATCTTCCTACCAAATCCTTACCCCCTCTCATAAGTTCGGGTTGATACTTCAGTGTCAAGTCGACCCTTCAGTTTTGCTTAGACATCCATCTTTCAATTTGGCTCAATACTCGACCAAGCTCAGTGACTTGCCAGTCCTAGCTAGTTAGTCTACATCCTCATTGGTATTCGACTCCTCTATTGCCTTTTTACTCGCTAAGCTATTTTGATGGCTTCATCTATTGTGGTAAAGTGTTGGAGTTCTACAATGTTTCGAATATCACCTCTTAACCTAGTGATGAATCTTGAGACTATTCGAGCCGATGGTTTCTCCACTTCACAATGGATTGTAAGTATTTGAAATTCTTAAACATACTCGTCAACAGTCTAGCCTCCTTATCTCAGCTCTTGAAGCCGAGTGAAAGTATCTTGAAGATAAGTTACCGGCACGAATCTGTTCCTAAGTATTCTCTTCATCTTAAGCTAGGTGTTAATCTCTCAGTAGCTCTCTCATCTCCTCATCATCTAAAAATTCTTCTACCACATGGCGGCATATTAAGAGAACTCAACAGCAGTAATTCTCACTTTCTTGTAATCCTCGTACTGATAATAATCAAACACACCTTCTACCTTCTCTTCTCACTCTAGATATTCATCAACATTTCTAGATCTATTGAAACTTAGAATCCGAAGCTTCACATGGTCAGATGCTTTAGGGACTCATATGTGCTCTTCTTCAAAATACTCTTCCTCGTCCTCTTCATTAAGCTCTGTCAGGTCTATTCTTTGCTTTACTCATTTACCTACTCCTCCACCTCGAACTGGCTAAGCTGGGTTCTGACCTTTAACAGGTTGAGCAACTTATGGAGTATTTTGTGCGGCTTCAATAGGTTGGCAAGCTAGCACATGAACAACTTGGGTTAGATTTACTAAGAGGTTAGCCATCTCGTCAAGTCTCTCGTCAATATTTCTTGGTGTCTCCTATGACTGTCGTCCATGGTGGACAACTCCTCTGTTGTCACCTCCAGCACCAATGTTCACAGTTGGATCCATCATTTTCTTTGCTGATTCAAAGTTCAAATAAACATCGAAAACTCAGCAGCTAGCAAACTTAGCAATTAAGATGAACATAGTAGCTTGCTCTATTACACACACACAAAACAGAGTATGAACAGAACTTTAGAAGAACCAACTCAAACTAAACCTCTGTTTTGATACCAAAATGGTGCAAACTGTGACCAAGAACAAATAAGGCCGGTCGTTAGATGGGTCCAAACTTGTAGAAAGCTCGAAAGAGTTAATGGGGGAAACAAAAGGAATGAACGATGAATGAATAGTAAGTAAACCCAAGAATAGCTCCAGAAGATATGACACACCAATGGAACTTTCGAGGACAGCACAATCCGATATGATGCACAAATTAATCCGATGAGATTACTTACCACCTAGCCTTGCCTAAGAGTTAGGATAAGAGTGATGCTGAGAGTAAATAGAGTGTTTATGCAAAGAAGGAAAAACACACAAGTGCGTTAATGATAATTTCTATATACCTTTGTTTGCAGCTACAATTACAAGGGTTTTTATACCCATAAGTTAGAGCAACTTGCCCAAAAAGGGAAAAGACAAAAAGGGCACTTCCTAAGGTAGTAATTTATAAGATACAAAGAGGTAAAAATGAATATACAAAGAAAGCAATCATTGGTGGAATGATTCTACACATGATATTGTATATGTGGTGATGCTGTTGGAGGATGTGGACAAAAAATACGGATAGCTTGCTTGTTCGAGCAGGGTTGGCTTGGGCAGTATGAACTCTCTCTCTCGGCATCTCGGTAGGGGTGAGGTTAAGTAATTGGCCAAGCATGTACGAGAATGAAGATGGGTCATTATCTCGACCATCAGTTTCTCGGCACTCACACACGAAAAACAGGTATTTACTCGGCTCGGCAGGCAATATAAGTCAGCAAGGAGATACTTAGCCTCCGCATGAGTTAGCCGAAATAGGAGAAATCATCTTGCCTGTCCCTCTAGTCCTCGGGCCCAACTGTGAGTCAAAGATCCAGTAGCCTAACTCCCATCACACTAGCTCTGATTGGTCTATGTAAGATCTATATTAGATCTGACTAGCTGCCCATCCTACCTCCTCTACCTTCTCGCCAACCCATCTTTGTCTTAGTAGTGTCTTTTAGTGGCATGTTTCGGTCCTCTGAAAAAGTAAGCCATCGATTTAGGTACAAGATACTATCAATACTGCTTGGACAATTAGACATCTAACCTATAATTGCAATGACCCAATTGAAAGAGCTGAGCTCTACCAACTAAGCTATATCCCCCTGAGCCAAGTGGAGCAAGCATGAAGGAGTCAAATGCTTCTTTTATTCTATTCTTTCCTCAACACAGCCGGACCATGTTGGAGGATTAGTTCAATATTCTCATTAGGCGCCTAATGAGAATATCTTAGAAGGCAAAGTTCTTTTATTCATGTCCTTCCTTTCAAGAAGGGAGGATTAGGAAAATCCTATTGATTATCCACATCGCTTGGTCAGGCGTTGATGAGCATATTGAACTATCCATGAGGCTGAGAGGCCTCATAGCCCAAGCACATGCTTTACTACTGAGCTAATAGCCAGTCGTACAAGCTTTTCGTTGAGGCCCGTTGTGTTAAAAGTGAGAGAAAGCCCATCCCCCTCTTTCCTTTTTTCGCTCCCATGTCACTACATAGGAAGGGCATGGGGATGTCAAAAGGGGGATCCTATCAACTTGTTTCGACCTAAGATAATAAGCTCATGAGCTTGGTCTTACTTCACCGTCAACAAATGAAAGAAGACTTCCATCTCCAAGTTTAACTTAGATGTAGCTCGCCTCTTTTTAGGTGTAAAGCAATGTCAAACTAAAATACTCAACAAACATTAGCTCTCCTTGAAAAGGAGGTGATCTAGCTACATCTTCCAGTACGGCTACCTTGTTATGACTTCACTCCAATCACTAGCCCTACCTTCGGCACCCCCCTCCTTGTGTTTAAGGTAATGACTTTGGGCATGGCCAACTCTTATAATGTGACAGGTGGTGTGTACAAGGCTCGAGAACGAATCCATTGTCGTATGGCTGACCGATGACTACTATAGATTCCGGCTTCATGCAAGTAACTTGCAGCCTGCAATCTGAACTGAGAACTAGTTTATGGAGTTAACTCACCCTTGTGGGATCACAACCCTTTGTCCTGGCCATTGTAACACGTGTATCACTTAGGGCATAAGGGACATGATGACTTGAGATCATCCTCACTTTCCTCCAGCTTATCACTAGCAAACTGTTCAAGGTTCCAAACTCAACAGTAGCAATTAAACATGAGGGTTGTGCTTGTTGCGAGACTTAACCCAACACCTTATGGCACAAGCTGACGATAGCCATGCACTATCTATGTTTGTGTTCCCAAAGGCATACCTCTCTTTCAAGAGGATTCGTATCACGTCAAGCCCTAGAAAGGTTCTTCGCTTTGTATCGAATTAAACCACATGCTCTACCTCTTATGTAGGCTTTCGTCAATTCCTTTGAGTTTCATTCTTGCTAATGTACTCACCAGGTGGGATACTTAATGCATTAGCTACAGTAGTACATGGGTCGATACATTCAGCACCTAGTATCCATCATTTATGGCTAGGACTACTGGGGTATCAAATCCCATTCGCTTCCTTAGGTTTCGTCTCTTAATGTTAGTGTCAACCCAACAGAGTGCTTTTGCCATTGGTGTTCTTTCCGATCCAATCTTTGCACATTTCACCACTCCATTGAAAATTCCCTTTGCTGTTACTATACTTTAGCTTGGTAGTTTCCACCTCCTGTCGGTTAAGCCTTGAGATTTGATGGTAGACTTAAAAAGCTACCTATATACACTTTACACCTAATCATTCTGGATAACACTTCCATCCTCTATATTACCGCGGTTGCTAGTACAGAGTTAGTTGATGCTTAATCCCTAGATATCGTCGTTTTCTTCTTCAAGAAAAGAAGTTCATGACCCCTAAGGCTTCTACCTCTATTCAGCATTGCTCTGTCAAGCTTTCACACATTCTTACTAATAAGAAGATTCCTAAAGGAACTTCATTTCTCTATGAGAACCTTGTGCATTGAAAGGTGCTATTCCCTTCCCCCTCTAGGGGGAGACTGACTTTAGGGAAAAGTCTGATCGCATTAGATAAGAGTAGTAAGATTCAAAGATAGATAAGAAAAAGAGAGTTCACCTTGCTAATCTCTAAAGAAAGCTAAGAGAAAGAAGACTTAGTGACCATCATGATAAAAAAAAAAAAAAGAAAGAGAATAAGAAAAGATAAGAAGAGAGAGGGGTTTCATCAATCTCTAAAGAAATGAAGCTCAAGCGAAAGAAGCCCTCTTTCCCACTTATGTTTTGCATTATACGGTTTCACAAGATGGACAGATCGATTGTGAACCTGAATAGCATCTGAAGGATGAAGAGGGAACTCCCATGAAGATGAGAGAGGTCATAGGCCCTTGTAAATTGAATTTGCTTTCCATTAAATCAATATATATTTGATAGAGAAGGCTTGACATGTAGGCTTAAGAGAAGAGGGACCCTTTTTGGCATAATAGTCAGGACGACTGCTTTAAAGCACCCAAAGCCATCAAGGAGATAATGTGTGAATTTCCATATTTCTTGAATGAATTTCTTAGGGCGACATGTCACCACCTACACTATAATAGGAATGGAATTTTGGAATGTAGGCCACCTATTGAATGCTCAATTGAGTGGGCCAAATTGGAGACATTTAGGCTTTGGTTTGGGCTAGCGGAATGGGTATCATTAGTTTAGGATCAACTAATCTCTCTTTTGGTAAGTTAAAGACTCTACATCAAAGATTTTCTACCCTTACATCAATGTCAATCAAAACTTAAGCTAAGGCAAGGAACTAACCAAACCAAATCAAAACTAGCTTCCTTCTCGAGCCTTTTTAGATGAAGGAAAGGAAAATGAAAGATCAATAAGAAAAGAATAGACATCAAATCCACTAATTAGTTAGGCTCTGGGGGAATGCCCCAAAGCCCTTATTATTACTCCTGTCGAACTTCTAGCAGTTGAGCTTTCCTTACTAGAAATAGTTGAAACTAAAGTGGTAACTACTGACATAGTTAATGTCCAAGGTTTACATTAGCCTTAATCTAAGAGCACAAGAGATGCAAGAAGGGTTGTTAAGTGCTAGTAAATAGCTACACTAGGGCTTGAACATACAAAGCACAATCGACGATTTGATGCCAGAGGGGCACCCAGCTAACTATCAATTTCATGAAAGAGGAGAGATGGGATCATAGGATGGATTTAGTCCCTCCCAGTTCATAAGTGTAGTTGCTTACTCTTTTATTCATTGAGATTGGGTTATTGTGTGTAGACTATCCTTGGAAGTGTCTATTCTACCAAACCATAGGATGTAGCCAGCCATAGATCGAGCTCTGGAAGTCCTCTCCTCATGGCTCCTTATGTTGATATTCAAAGAAGTAGCTCTTGACACGAGGGATATAATAGAAACACTTGCTCTAGATCCCTAAATCTCCATGGGCATTCTTTTTAACATCTCTTTCTATTCTTCTAATGTAATGCTCTCAGTCACCTCATACTACCCTCCATTGCACATTTTGTGTAACATTAAGGAAAGGGAAGGCTCATACTACTGCAGCAGGAGGTTGTCTTCCAACAAATTTTCCTTATAGTTGATTTACCACAGATTGAGGCATATCTTTTGGAGATGGTCACATTAGCAGTGGCAAGTAGATCATTTATGCAAGGACTTAACTTAAAAAGAATGATTCACTTTTGTTGCCGACCTTCTTCCCTTAACTATGTTTCAGGTCTTCTTATCTAGCATGATACTTTCATCTTGCTTTAGAGGCCCGAATGTTTATAATTCTTGCCTAACAAAACTTAACAAGGGATGAGGAACCAGATTATCCTACTTTCCTTGAACCTATTTGAGCTCCAAGTGTAAGTAGTATGTTGAAATTAGGACTATACATTGGTTTTCTCCTCTCATGTTTGAGAGACTACATACCTCATTGCTAGCCAATTTCTAAAAGGGAGAAGAGAAGGTCTTATGGTAATATCAGGCATACTAGTAATTGATTATTTGGTCATTTACGATCAAGCACAACCTAGGAACAGTTGTACGCCTATATATCCCACCTCCTAGATAAAGGGAAGAAGGCCTCAGATTACTGTAGTTCAAGACCCCTTTTGTTAAACTAGTTCTTGTAATCTTTTTGAATGAATTCTAGGAGGTATAAAGTAATCAGGTGGAAGGGCCCACCTAACCTCTCCCTTCCCCCTTATCATGGAGGTAAAGAAAACTCACCATGACAAGGGCTTGCTTTTCACTGCGTGAAAGAAGTCCTGCTCTTTCACTGCCTTACTTTTGCCTCTCTCTAGCCAAAACAACAATGCCATTGATAACTTGACACAAAATCTTTTAAATAAGCACAATTTCCTACTACTCCCTAATTGTAACATACAAGAATTAAAAAACACACGTTCTAGAAGAAGAGAATAAAAACCTCAATTTTTTTTATAGATATAGTGCAAGATCTTGCTAATTATGGGGGGGAGGGGACTAGCTTATTCTTCATTAACACCATCCGCCTTTTCTTTTAGAACAATAAAGTGGGGCTTGGTTTTAGAAAGTTTGTTGGTTAGTTAAATATCAATTGTAGTTTAAGTCTTATCAAGGTGGGGCCCTATTAACTCATATAGAAAGCGATATTCCTATCTTAACTTCCTCTAGTTATCTAGTTCAACCCCATACATAGGTAAGACTCAAGTCAAAGGTTTCTAGACATAAAGCAACTACAGGAAAGAGTCGACACCAAAGATTTCAGGCATCACTTTATGAAAATTCAACCTAGACCCTTTAGTGGATCTTGAATTGAGTTTGAGTTAAAGGAGATGCCTACCTTGTTTCTAAGTTCTTGAATTAGAAGAGAGATAGGAGATGAGAGCGGATTCATATGAGTTATTCTTGTTTAAGTTGCTTGACTGGACAAGGGGGATTTGTAGTGAGCCCTTGACGATTGAGAGGATAGCCTTCTTAGATTTTGAGTACCTTCATCTACCCATAGGGACTAGTAATCTACCCGAAGTAGAAGACAAGTCTATTCAAGCCTATCTTTTCTATCTCGTATTCTGCCATTGTTGCTTATACCAACATTTCCTTATCTCTTCTTGGATAATCTTTTCTCCAAGGTCCAATAGCGTTGGTAAGTATTGTATGTGTCTCTCGAGGCATTCACTATTCTTATTTTTAAGGTTTTATCTCTCCCTAAGTGTTTTGTGCGTTCTTTTAGCTATTCCTATCCAATTAAAGGCTGTCTTGGATGTGTACTCCTCCTAGCATTTCTTTGTTAAGGGAAAGTCCCTTTCTTTTTATCATACAGAATAAAGAGATTTTAGTTGCCTTTACGCGGTTTTCTGAGTTTTGAGATGTGAGCATAGGCAATCAGTCTAGTCAAAAGAAGAAGTGAAGAGAAAGAAAAAGATAAAAAGAAGAAGATTCGCTAGCTCGCATGCTTACTTACTCCGAAAGGGCTTTCCTATCTGCATATTCCTCTCCTGGTCAATTGCTTGAGGTGGTTTAATCTCTTAGCCCGTCTATTCCTACCCTACCTATTGAAATCCTTATTGAAAGTAGGTTATTATGTAAGCCGTATAAGTTTTCCAATTTTGTATTAAGTTAGAATTGTTGTAAGTTAAGTTGAATGCTTTTTAATTGAAACTGTATACCTCAATAAATGATGTTTTCGTGGGGTAGTTCATGTGTATCCACTTGTGTCTACAGATTCTCCTATCCCCTAAAAATGTAAGGGTAGAAGTGAAGGTCTAACACAATTCTTCAATATCACTCCTATTCCTCTAGCTTTCTTAATCTTGGTAGTCGTAGCAAGGTTAACTCCCATCTAATTCTTTCACATCAAGTGTGAAAGTTTTATTTCTTCCTGAGGAGTTCAGTGATTGACGATGTTGGAAGTCGTGTATGGGTGTTGTACTGTGTAACTAGTGAAGAACCATAGGTGAGAAGGGCCATTAACTTAACTGAATTGAAATCGTAGGTCTCATATTCTATTCTATATGTTAGTGTATGAAAATCTGTATTTTGGCTATTCTCTCTCATAGTCGATTTAGTATGTGTAGTATGTACCTTAGTCCCTAAAGATTGTGCATTGAATTCTCTTCTTTTAAGTTGCAGAGTAGAGAGTATAAAGAGGGCCTCTCCATTTTGCTTCAAAATGTCTAGTAATTCCTCAACCACAGCAAGGCAATCATGGATTCTTTTTTCGCTATGTTTACCTATTAGTGTAGGAGATCTAAGGTATCTTGTTGGAGAAGTTGAAATCTCTAGGATATTAGTTCTATTAGTAAAGTATAATTCTAATGCTTGCAGGAAAGCCCTAAACTCTCTCTATAGCTATTCTTCTCAATGCTTCCCTTCCTAACCAGCCAACAAGTTAGAGATGTAATGATGATTGGTTCCTTACTAAGAATCAATCCCATTATACTAAAATCTCTCCTTACAAGACTTAAGGTAATCCCTTTTTGTGAAAAAGTAAGATTGATTTATATAATTAATTATGTATCCTCTTAGAAGCTTAGATATTCACCTTACTAGTGAGATTTCTTACTAAGAAAAGACCTTTATATACAAGCAATCTATGTGAGCTCCCCTTTAACACCATTTGGAGTTCTCTAAAAGGTTTCAAATTCTAGATAGGTTTCTTCCCATTTTCTTTATTTTTTGAGCTATCGCTAATCCCTTCTCCTTTATGTCGATATTTTAACAAGCAGTTTTTATTCATTAATTCAATTTCCACTCCCCTTTATCATTTGACTAACTAGAGTTGTGTAGTAATTACCATGTCTTACTCTTTTGCTTTTCCAAGATAAAGGTTCCTTTTCAAAAGAAGAGCTTACCTTGTGCAAGAATCCAATTCTTGACCTAATTCCTTTTGCTTTGGACATTATTTTAGGAAGAAATGCCACATCATCAACTAGAAAGTGGATGTAGAATTACCGGTATTAGTCTTCACTCCTTCCTCCTCAGATGAATAGGTTGTCTCTATTCTAAACTCAACTAGTCTCAATGGGAATTTATATATTAATATTCATACGAAAGATATGCCCTAATCAAAAGAAAGACAAGTGGCGGCTTATTCATTTGTACTAAGAGCGCTTATTCCTCTAGCTGTTCCTTCTTTTAAAATGGACATAAAAGCATAAGTCCCACATCTCTTAGGAGCTAAGAGAAGAGTCTCAGATGTCTATTATTCAAAACCAATAATACCCTAGCATCGAGAATTATGTACTTGAGAATGGTCTCTTTGCTCTTCGCCCCTTGAAAAGAGAGTCCATTTCACACTTACTTACCAAGCCTTGTCTACCCATGCCCCTGTTCCTTCTAAAAAGGAAGTTTGTAGACTGATGTCTTAGCCCTCAGACCCTTTTCTATTTGTAGATGAGGGGAATTGCTTAAACTATCTTTGAAAGGAAAGATTTGACTCTCTCTTATATATGCTATTTGCAATTCCTTGCTTCAGAAAAGAGAAGAGCACCAACGGCAACAGCTAATTAATCAAAATCAATGCAATGTGCATGGGATCCTTCCTAAAAGATAGAATTGACTAACCTTCTTTGCTTTGATATATTTTAGGACTTTGCTTCTCTAAAGAGATTTCCCGATGTTCTCTCTTCCCTTCTAGTCTAATATAGTTAGTAGCCCATCCTCCACCATGAGTTCAAAGTTGACAAGAGGAGCTATGACCACTTATTAAGAGAGAAACGAAACAAAGGCAACTTAAATAGCAAAAAGCAATGACCTTTAGGTTAATTCACTTGCCTATGACTAAAATAAGAAATCCCATCGGGGAAGTCCTCTTTTCTCCATCCTCTATTATTGTATAGTAGGAATTGGATATTCATAGATTGGAATTGGTTCTCATACAATGGCAGGGCCATTTCCTTGGACTAAGAATTCCAAAAGCATCGGCTATGTTGCCTCTTGGTCATTTTGTGATGAATTCAATTCCTATTCATCCCGAGAGAGATCCTTTTGAGCTGGGTAATCGTAATGAGAGTTGAAAGATAAAGAGAAAAAGTAGTTCTTTTGACATGCCGACAGTGTCATGAGCTTCTCCTCTTCTTTTCTTCTTCAATCGTAGTTCAACAAAGAAAGCCCTTTCTAAACTCAGGACTAGAAACTGCCTATAGGGGATTCACAAGCAAAGGTTGGAGGAGTGGATTTATTATGCCTTTTGCCCTAAGCCCGATCTCTTTCTCGCCTTAGGCCTAGAAGTGAATGAAAAGAGAAAGATTCTATTTCAAAGAGAGAGATGCGAGAAAGCCCTATCACATGCACTCAAGCAACTCCTTACTTCTTCTTTTTCTAGTCTTACGCCCCTAAGATGAGTGAAAAGCGAAAGGAATAGAAGAGAGTTTGAATTTATTATCTTTTCCCCCGTTGGGAACTTACCGTTTCTTTTGGAGTCTTCTAGGAAAGGGAATTACAACTAAAATCGTGAAAGCTTTCTTCACTTGTCTAAACTCCATTTCCCTTCGGACCCTTTCAATCAAAAAGAGTTCTCTCCCCTCGACCCTTTTTAACTTTTAATAATAAATAGACTTCAAATCGACCAACTTCCACTAAAGAGCTTCTTTTTGGTAGAGAGACTATCTATTCTAGATACCTTACCACTTCAACTGGGGTAACTAAACTACATTAAGTTAAGATAAGAGAGGAAGAACCTTTATCGCCCATAAGTTGAATAGACTAAATTAGCGGTCTAGCTTGGTTAAAATTGGAATGGTCTCCTTGCCTAATTTTATATCATATATATATAATAGAATTTGGTTTAGTTTGAGGGAAGCCTAGCCCTTCATCTTTGGGAATCTTAGCACTAAACAAGCTTAGCCTTGTTTAGCACTTCTCAACAACAACTTCTCTTCGCAATTGAAGCATTGAAAAAGAAAAAGCCACTCTTTTCAAAATAAAACCCCTTAGGTTAGGTAAGGTACCTCTCTCAATCGGAACAACCCCATTACTAGATCTACTATCATCGTCACTATAACAAAAAAATTGCTAAAAAAGCGTGAGCCATTAGAACCAAAAACCTTCTCCAAAAAAGGCAACCCCCTTCTAAAAAAAGTAAGTATTCTTGATGTAATAGTAACAGCCTTAGCATTCCTTAATTTAGCACCTTTTAACATCTTGATATACCTAATTCTAGATCAGTTAATGCAAGAACTATAACCCATTGTGTTTATGCCAATTTTTTGTAAAAAAAAAAAAAAATCAATAGCCTTTATTCAATTGTGTGGTATTCTCATTCTTTCAATTTCAACTATTCTTTCTCTCCTTGAGAGCTATTAGGAGATCATCAAAAGCCCCTGTTACGAACTGAGGATGGCCTAGTCGTAGCAGACGCTGTATACTGTATAAAGAACCCTTGATTGGTTACCCTTCCAATCAAGAACTCTTTACACAATATACAAGGCTCTACAACCACTAGTTTCCAAAGAACATCCAGACTCACATGATATCATTACACAAACATATTTATAAAAAATTTAAGTTATAAAGCTTACAATACACAGCGTTTAAGTATGTCTAGGTTTATAATAATAAGATAAACAAAAGTACATGAGTAATAGTCCACTTAAACTATTCTCTCTCTGTACACAGGACAGTTCGCTCTTGCCCAAGTCCCCAGGCTAACCTATGGCATCCCTCGTCCTGCCTTTACGAACAGGCTATCCTGCAACAAAAGTCTAAAGGAGTGTAAGCCTAAGCTTAATGAGCAAAACCCTCAGCCACATCACAAGCAAGTTATAAGTACAGTATATTCAAGCATATAAATGAATGATCAACCAGAATGCCAAACAATACGTATAATTAACTAGTTCATATACGTAACTCAGATTTAATGCCCTCTGAAGTCAGGGTTGGAGTTTACACGACACCAATCAGATCCGGGTATTATACTAGAACTTACTTTACTATGGAATTACACATTCCGTACTTATATCAAATAATTCTTTTATTTTCAGAAAACCCAAGTTCTAGTATAATTGTGAGTGGGCCCCCGCAATCTACACTCACCCCTAAACGGAGGCCTCTAGACTCGACCCTTAGCCAGGTGGTTGGTGCCTCCAACGCTTAGTGTTCCCACAGGCCAGGGTAAGGTCATTTTGTATGAGTGCACCGTATAGAACCAAATAAATAAATAATTTCAACCCCTGAATGGCCTCTCTTTACCTCCGTATGATGTGACGGCCGGAATAGTATCTGTGCTATGCATGTTAATGCATGTCCCAATTTCTTTTTATAGGCCGAGTACAATTAAGTTCAAATTATGCTATGACCATCCAATTGTATACACATTCATTTTCTATACTACCATGCAACAAACATAGCATTATCAATAGTTAAGATAAGTTCACAACTCAAGACATACTAGCATACACAAGCGTTTCCCAAGACCCTACACAATCATCAATTGACAATAGTATTCAAGTCCACTATCTACAATCACAAAACAAGCATGGAGTCATTGGGTAAATACTCACTCGGCCATGGTGATTCGTCCTAATTGTAGTAGTCGATCGGGAGGTCCTCACGCTCCTCAGGGTCACCTGATCATTACGATTTGATAAGGCTAGTAAGTACTTAAATTAACTAATAATTCTAAACATTTAATTATTTAATTCTACTTAGACTACTATCAACTTTTACCCGGTTAGACTTTATTATTAATCGTATATAACTTCTTCGTTTTATTTCTGATATTTATGAATTTATAGTCGTTTTTCATCGTTTTCGGACGTATATTCATACGGTAATGTCTGTTTTGGATGTTAAGACCCCTATTTTACATTATGAACTAAATTTATAGAAATTTTTAACTATAACACTTAAGTATTTCTATTACTTATATTTATAGCCTTTATTCCTTAAATTCTTATAATTAAGGGATTTACTTTGTTATTACTAATTCATGTACTGAATTAGGTATAATCTAATTTACAAGGTGTATTAGGATTTACTAATTTTAGTACCTAATTACCTACATTTTTCTTATTTTTCTCATTTTCTAAACCTATGCTTATGTCATCGCTTACATCATCTTTTTTTTTATGTCATTGCTTATGTCATCACTTGCTTATGTCATGGCTTATGTCATCATGTGCTTATGTCATTACTCACCTCATCATTTAATTACATAAGCATCACCTCATGCTTATGTCATATGTACATGTCTTATGTACATTTGTTCCTTACTTTATACTTATGTACATATACCTTATACATACATATACTTATACATCTACATATATTTATACCGTATTTATACATGTATTCCTACTTATATACCTATACGGTTGGATACGTATTTTTATACTAAAAATTCGTATGTCAAATTTTCTCTTAAGAAAATCCTCTCAATTTCATCCTTTTGTATTTCTATGTATGTATTTAGTATAGTATACACATATATAGTTAGATATGGTCTTAAGTTAGGTTATGTACATGATAATTACTTATGTATAAAGGTTCACATACTTGTATTCCTTTTGTATTTCTTTATGTACACATACCTAAGAGTACATACACATGTATTTCTTCCATTTCCTTCATGATCCTTCACTTTCTACACTTAAAGATGGAAACTTTGTTTCCTCTTTTTCAAGACATCACTAAACACCTAACTACTTATCTAATCTACCTAATTAACTAACTAATGAATAACATAAAGTAACATAAAACAACTTAAAGACATACCTTCAATTGTGTTGAAGTTATGGAGACAAAAGCAAAGGAATGAAAGTGAAAGAGGAAAGGGAAGTTCACGGCATGGAAAGGGAGGTTTTGATTTGTTTCTTTTGTCTTGTTTTTAATTATGGAAGACAACAAATGGTGGGGTCTAGAAGGACCAAATGTGGACGGTAACAATTGTGAGGAAAGGGAAAAGAAAAATCAAAAGGAAAAGAAAAGAAAGCCATCATTAAGGAAGAGATATTTTCTTTATCTCTTTAGTGTAATTTGTTGACTTTTCAAATGTTGACTTTAGTCAACATATGTTGACTTGGTCAACCCTTTGACTTTGGTCAACATGCATTATCTTAGTCAACATTCCTTAAGTATGTGCAATTTTGTGCACATAATGTAGTAATTAAGGGAAATTAGGAAAAAAATGAAGGAAATGAGATATTTGATGAATTGATTAGTAAACATAGTTGATGAAGTCTTACTTTAGGTCTTTATAGCTTATATATCTCATTTGATAAACTACTTTGGATAACAAATGCAAAAAGTACTAATTTGAGTATTAAAATTCACTACATATAACCTAATCTTCAACTATTACCCTAACTCTAAGTGAGACTATCTTAATTACTTACTTAAGAAGTAAATATAATCTATGACTCATTATCTTAGTTTCTAATGGATTACTTAAGGATTCGAATCTTATAAGCATGAATGAGGGTCATCTCTAACCCTTTACTAATAGTTTAGCAAAATATGAGCATTATATTATCAATTAGGGTTTTAGGGTATATCATGTTGGATTAGTGCACATATGTCTTTAAGATAATCATTTTTAGGGTTTCTATCACTTTTGAATAAAATCTTTAGCATTTAGAAACATTTAGGGTAGAAAAGTTTCTTACGCGATTGAGTAATTCTTTTAGGGTTTTCACATTCATTAGCCTTGTCGACTCCTAAATTTTCTAACATAGTCGAGTCTATTACAAAAGCTAGGTTGATAATTTTAGGGGTTTACAGCCCCTTCTAGGCCAAGGCGATTTAATAATCATTGGAACTTTGCCTCTTAGAGAGCAGTTGGTTCTAACTTCTGCAAAGAAGCTCAAGCTCTACCTTCACTTGATGGTAGTTAAAGTTAGAGGGTTGCCCTACTTCCGCTAGCCCCGGTACAACTTATGAAGTACTGGAATTAGAATGGGGTGTCTTAGGAATCTCAAAGACTTTAACCCTTACACTCGAACTAGGTGCCTTGAAAATGGTCATCTCCATAGTCTAGTGGTGCTTAGTTGATTCACCCCTGCACCTCTGAGCTTGATGTACCGAAAGCCCTTGAAGTAGGCATCATTTATTGTAATCCACGTTCTTTAGATCAAGGAGAGCTAATATTACTGTTAGAAAGATCCCTCCAACAAACCATCCTAGCCGACAAAATAAGAAGTGTAAAGATTTGCCCATTAGCCTCCTTTGTTTTACACTATAAAAAAAGGATATTCCAATCAAAATCGAGTACTGAAAGCCCAAAATAGCATAAGGTGAGTAAAGATACAACCAATAACACAACTGTTGATATTCTGACAAAAAAATGACACATTCTATGCCCTTGGAGAGTGCTTTGTCGTACTAAGTCACTGATATATCCTTTGTCTTTATTTGACTCTAAGAATGGATTGGATCGATTCATTTGAGAATCTTAGAAGATTCTCTACCAATTGGGAGTATAGAGTCGATGTAACACATCAAAAAAGGCTTTCATTATTACAGCTATTAATGCTTCAAACTTTCCCACTCATAGGACTAAATTAAGTATGGACAATGATAGTGAGTACACATACTTCTATTAGAACCTACCCAGTCTCTTATTAGGGAAGGGCTTTAATAACACCCATGCTGTAATCTGCGAAAATTCCTTATTAACATGGAACTCGACAGTCTAAGACCTAAGTCTCACCTAGTTGAGTGTCTTTATGAGACATGCAAAGGGTGGCACCTTTGGTGATGAGTCAGAGGACCCATGCTGTCATTCACCTTATGACAGGATGAGGTGAGGTTTAAACTCCAAATCAATCCTATCCCGACCTTTGATCAACTTCAAGTCAATCGAAACAAGACCAATCGAGGTTTCACCTCGAGAAATCCCTAATAGTCATACAAGTTTCTTCAATAATGATCAGGGTTCGGTAGATATCATCTATCCACCAACTACACACATACTTGCAATAGACATCTAGTGTGCGCTTTTTTTTTTTTTTTTCGCTTGTCTTAATAGGCCTGCTAGGCTATGTACATCAAGTCATCACATTAAGGTGATAAGATTCGAACCTATGGCCCTCTATACCTAAAATAGATGTGCTAACCATGTTATGACTCGAGGGCAGCCTAGTCGTGGCAAATACCGTATATTACATAAAAGACTACAAATTAATCTCCCTTCCAATCATGGATCCTTCATACGACATACAAGGTGACTACAATCATTGGCTTCCTAAGAGCAGTAAGACAAAAAGATATCATAACATAATAATATTCATATGATATTTAGTTCATAACATTTATACTAAAGAAAAGATACAGTGGTTGAAGTTATAAGTATAGTAACTACAATAAGGTCAAAACAGAGATATACATAAAGGCTTACATATGTCCTCTCAATACCCACACTAGCTTGCACTTGCTCGAAATCATATACCAACCTCTAGCATCCTGTGGCCAACGTTTATAAAAAGATAGTTCTGCATCAAAAGTTTATATATAAGCTAACAGTTTAGTGAGTAAATCCCTTAACCATATTAACAAGCAAGTTATAAATACATTAATTCAAGCATATAAATGCATGAACAAGAAGAATGGCAATCAGATACATATAGCTAACTAGGTATTGTACGCAACTCAAATTTAATGCCCTCCGAAGTCAGGGTTGGAGTATACACCACCAGTCAAATCCGGATATTATATTAAAACTTACTTTACTATGAAACTTCGCATTTCGTATTCAAATAAATCAGTTTATTTGTTTTAATAAAAAAACCAAGTTCTAGGTATAATTCTGAGTGGGCCCCTACAATCCACACTTACCCCTAAATGGAGACTTTTGGACTCAACCTTTAGCTGGGCAATTGGCGCCTCCAACACCTAGTGTTCCTATGGGCCAGGTAAAGGTTATTTATACATAGTCATTATGTAAGGAGATTCACAAAAGAATTGGTAGAAGCTAGCCAATTCACCTCTTATCAACTATACTTCTATGGATTGTCGTAAAGCTAAAAGTGACTGGCCTAATATGAAAGTGTGAACATCTTTTCCTCTATTAGAAGGGGATGAAGTGTGTCAGTCAAAGAAGACCTTGCCTGGGTTTTGACCAACTCTACTCTTCCTTATGAACCCGTAAGGCATAGAGGGAAAGGCATCCTATGGAGCGTATGGAGTCAAAAAGTAACCCTCACTGAGTTAATGTAATGGCTTTTCTACTAGATGAGTTTCCGTGCACATTTCAAAATGCATAAGTGTACGTGATAGGGTAACCCTATCATGACTAGATTGAATCTCATCCTTAGGATCAAGTTAAGGTTGCTTTAGAACTGAGCTAGACAAAATCCAAAAGGGAAGGAAAGGTATGCTTACAAGGTGGTCAGAGGGCTATTCTTCTATCGATTTGGCGAATGAAAGAGCTAGTTTTGCAATTAAGTTTACTCGACTTATAATTTGATTGCTTTTTCTTTTTTATCCCCTGCCAGGCTCCTTCCCCTGTCCATTCTACTTTCGGTATTTCGAGAGACCCTAAGGGATGGAACTTTCAATTCAATAGTTAGCACTGCTTCCATCTCGAAGTATGGAGTAGCACCAATAAAAGTCTGAATGGAGGTCCAATACCCCCACAGGGCCAGTAGCAAATTTTCAAACCAATCTCCATATGTGTTTGATACCGAATGCACAACTACTCAACTTCTTTTTTGAAGTGAGATCCTAGATTTGAAATTAGCCCATGTGGTACTCAATATCCATAGATTCTATTTTCTTTAATGAACTTAGCTACTTTTGCTGTGTTAGTGTTCAATAAGATGCTGCTTCCACCCAACCAATGGATAAAATAAGAAATTGACCACTAAGATGTATTCATGTCCATTTGATGCTTTAGGTGTTACCTTTCTATTGATGTCAATTCCCTATGTTCAAAATGGCCATGGAGAGGTAAGATTGTGAAGTAAGGTCAAAGGCACATGAATCAAGTTTGCATGAATTTGACACTTGTGGCATTTTTTAACACACTTGGCAATTGTTCTCCATTGTTATCCAATAAAAGCCTAGTTTCATGATCTTTTGGCTAACATTCTCCCATTCGTGTGGGGACTACAAACCCCATCATAGACATCTTCCAAAATATTTTCTACTTTTTCCTTTGTTACACTAAAAATAAAAAAGTTGCTTAAGACTGAGTCCCATTCTTTATAATTGTTTTTCTTGTGCTATGTAAACGAACTTCAAGCCAACATTGTGTACTCAACAAGAAGCATACAGCCAAGGTTTTGGCCACCTCTGATGTCAATTTGCAGTAATAGTTTTTCGTGGTAGGTTTGTTTTATTTTAATCTAAAGCGATTTGCCTGCTTCTTTCTAGGCTATGGTTTACCTGTATCATGCAATTGTTGAACACTTAGGCGCTTTCTAAGATCATCCTATATTAAACCTAAAGAGGGCCTTATCATAGTATCAATTGTAGAAATGTTACTTTAAGAAAGAGAGATAGGAATGGTCTGCTAGTATACGTTATCATCCGTGTTGAGCTTCTTTCATTTGTAAGTATGGGTAGGTACAGTCCTTTTCTTGTGCACTTGGCATTACTATAATATACAAATAAATAATAGCACCAATCTTCTTTTTTAGTACACATGAATGGAAATCCAAACAGAGACTAGCCATATGGTGATCAAAACTTTGCCTTCTTTTCCTTGCTCCCCCTTTTCCTTCTAGCCAAAGAAAGCAAGAAAGCACAATTGACACTTACTTCTTGGGCTCCTTCCTTCTATTTGAAACCTAGAGCTCTTAGCTCTAGGGCTAATTGAATGATTCTTGTTCATTGCTAAGCGAATCGTTCTATCCTACTTGACTCTATTAGGATACCTCACCCTAACTAGCTTAAGCTATACCCTTACTTAATTCCCAAGATCGGATACACAGCTAAGAATAGAAAGAGCTTATCCCTCGGCCTCGAGTCAACTACCTTTTTAGCTTTAGAGAATCTAGTGAAAGTAGAACTTGTGCCTTAAGGAAGAGTAGGATAAATTGGTAAGTAGATTACTGTTCCCTTGAGCTCAGTATTCATTCTTTAAAGCCTTGAACCGAGTATAGGCTCAATCCTATCTTTGGTATCCCTTCCTTTAGTTAATGACTTGGTTCCCTAGACTTCTTCCTTCTAGGTAAGGATTCTAAACCTTAGGTTTGGCAGTAGTTCAAAGACTAAAAACTTTCAACTAAAATGGCTGGTACAGGATTAACTCTGTGCATGACTTGGTGAGAGACATATATCATTCTGCCATCAATGTACCCCAAAGCCTTATTTATGGAAAATTATCAGTCCATATGTCACGACTTGAGGGGGCTAGTCGTGGTAGTCACCGTATACCATGCAAAGGACTATAGATTGAATTCCCCTACAATCGACAACCTTTTATGCTATACACAAGGCTACGGTTACAACTAATAACTAAGAGTGGCGTAAGTGTAAGTAATATCATTACATGATAATAATAACAGGTTATGGAAATATAAAACACAATCTATTTATATAAGAATTTACAGATAAGAAGTTTAAAGCATTTCTTAACTCAAACTAGTATCATTTTATTACACAATTAAATCTATAATCTAGATACACTATCATGAGTACACTCTAATTACGTCTTGCTCCCACATCGACCCCTTGATGAACAACTAACCTTAGGCATATAGCGGCCCAACTCCACGAACAACTTAGCCTACTAAAGAAGACTACAAGGGTATAAGCTAATTAACTTAGTAAGATAATCCCCTCAACCATACTACAATCAAGTTATACATTAATTAAATTCAATCAAATGAATGCATATCAATCAGTATGCCAAACATATACATGCAAGTGACCAAGTATTACATGTAACTTAGATTTAGCACCCTCCGAAGTCAAGGTTGGAGATACATCGACACAGTCAGATCCAAGTATCATACTAAAACATATCTCATAATGAAACTCTGCGTTTCATATTTAAAAATATAATGGTATATCCATTCTCACTTTTATCAAAAACGAGTTCTACATATGATTGTGAGTAAGTTCACACAGTCCTTACTTACCCCTAAATGGAGGCCTCTGGACTCGACCCTTAGCTAGGTGGTTAGCGTCTCCAACACCTAGTAATCCCGCGGGCCAGGGTAAGGTCATATCGCACGTGTGCACTGCATAAAATCTATAACAATCAAATAATCAACCTATGTATGGCCTCTCGCTATCTTCATGTAATGTGACGGTCGGAATTAGTTATGTGATGTATGATTATGTGTGTCTTAAGTTAATTTTTCTAGTCGAGTAAAATTAAGTCTTATTATTCAGTGATCAACAAGGTTACAAACAATTAGTTCCTAGTGAATCTACTATGCAACAATCAATTCATTATCATACTTTAAAGTAAATTCACCATTAACAAACAATTATCATATATAAGCATAGCCCATCTTCATCAACATTCAATTATTAAGCATCATTTATATTCACTAATTACAAACACAAGCAAGTATGGGATTATAAGGAAAAACTCACTTGGCCATAATCGACTCAAGGGTCGTAATAATCTGATGACAGCTGAGGATCAAGGTTGAGATCACCTGAGAGTAAGGAATATAGAAAATTGTATGTTAAAGCTAAACTAATATCGTAATTTGTAATATTTACTTCACTTAGTTACGCGAAATTGTTGATTCCAGCTTTTTTATCGAATCATGTATAACTTTTTTGTTTTAGCTCGGATCGTTATGAACTTATAATCCATTTTGATAGTTTTCGAGCGTATTTTCTTATAGCGAGATCCGTTTTGGACGTTGTGGTTGGCAGTTTGAATTGTGATATAAAAATATCACAAAATTTATAATTTTAATTTTAAAAAAGTTATAAAATATTAATTTGAGCTTTTTCTTAGTATATTTATGATTTAATAATTATTTAAATCATATAATTGATAATTTTATTATTTTAAGCTTATTTTACCTTAGTTACTTCTTTTTACCTATTTTTGAGATTTTAGACTTATTAATTTGTTTTTTTTTCTAATTTATTATTTTCAATATTCTACAATATACATTTATATATAAATACTTGTATAACTATGTATACAAAAATTCTTGTAATATGAAAATACTAGATATAAATTTACATACATATACCTATTATTATACTTGTACACATATACATATATAAAATACTATGTTTCAATATGTATAATCACGCCACTTATATATATATATATAATATATAACTTACACGTGTATAAAAATACGGAACACATGTATATATATATGATATACATATACTTATACTTATATATATCATATATGAAAATAAAGATTATATATACATATATACATAAATATACATATTCACGTGTACACACACACACACACACACATATATATATATATATATATATCAATGCCTAATTTGTTAAAATACTAAATACGTACTATATGTATTCTTATTTATACATACACATATATACATATGTCGTATGTTTTACATAATAATGTATTTATACATGTTTACATACATATATTTATATCCAAATGAAAGAGATACACATATATATATTTATCTACTTATGCATACCTACATGTATATGTAATATAATAATTAGTATATACAAGCACATATTATATAATATACATATGTATAAGTAAATAAAATATACTTACCTAAATTTGTTGGTAGTATTCCAAATTTTCTTCTTCTTTTCCTCCTCCTTCTTCTTAATTTTCTTCTTGTTCCTCTCAATTTTGTGTGTAAATTTTAGTTTTGTGTTCTTTTCTTTTTCTGTTTTGTTTTTTTCTCTCTTCTAGACGTGAATTCAAGTGAGGTTGATTAAAAAAAAAAATCAATATAAATAAAGAAAAATTGCTAAGATAAGTGATGCATTAAATATGATGGGACAACGTAATCAAGTTTCTTATCTTTTTCTCTTTATTAGATCAACACTTGGAAGTTAATTCATTGCGTGGGTTGCTGTTTCTTGATTTTTTTTCTTTTTCCAAAACGTGGCAGCAAGGGGATTAGGACAAAAAGAAAGAAAAGAAGAAAAATAAAAGAAGAAAAAGAAAAATATAAATAATTATATGTAATTTTTCTAAACATAAAAATAATAATTATAAATTAATTTTAGAATTTTATGAAAATTTATTAATTTAATTGGTACCCATTACAATTATAATTTTTACAAGTTATTTTAACGATTTCGTTAAAAGTTTTACGTGATTACGCAATTTAATCAATAATTGCAATCAACTATAATTATATTACTATTGAGTGATATTTAATTATTTTATAGGCTTAAAGTTATAGTTTTAAGGTTTCGATCAAGTTCGGGTTCGATTCCGAGTAATTGTGCGTAAATCGAATTTAGGGTTTTGGTACGCAACTTAGGGTTTCGATCAATTTCTAGGGTTTTTTTATTATTAGTGTTATATTCGATTTATTACATTTCATAAACTTTTATTGTTACTAACCTTATTGACTCATGACACAGTTTAGGACACTCGGATTTAAATTAAGGTTCAAACTACTAATTTTCTAAGGTTTACACCATAAACTACTACTGTAGTGTTAATTAATCCCAAATCATCCTCCAACTCTTGCATAATAAAGGCATGCAAGAAGTCCAATAATAGAACTCTTCATCTTGAGATTTCCTTGAATGGTCTGCGAATGGTTTTTCTGTTGGTTAAATCTTTAGGAATGGCAAGTAAACCCAAAATGAAGAAGACATCAATTTGAGGAGAAGCAAGATGAATGAATTTCTAACTTATAATCAAGGAAGGAAAGGTAATGCCAAGTCCTTACGACTAGTTTGAGAGTTAGCAAGGTAGGTCCTTAGAAAGAAGAGAGGAAATTTGAAAGATAGACATTTATAGTACTGATAACTGGAAAGATAAATCTTCTATACCGAATGCTTACTCTTCCATCAGAAAAGCTATATGCTTAACAAATGCATTTCAAGACCATGGGAGTGGACTACATTGAAGTGAATGTTTGTGGTCATTGGGTACCATCATGACTCCAAGGCACCATAAGATAAATGGAACTTGAAGTAGAAGAAGAATGTAGTGCAAGAGGAACTTGTATAGAAGACAACATAGAATCATCCATTGCTAGAGTAGAAAGATCAAAAAGAAGAGGAATGGATGGCACATGCAAGCTATGCATTCACATTGGGCTAAGCTCTTGGGCATCAAAGAAGCAAGATTGTTTATGTTCGGGTGTTGGGGAAGGAAACCTTCAATGAAGAAATCGAAAGCTTAACCACTAGAAGGATAAGTTATAGCTTGGACAACTAAATTGGAAAGCTTGTTAGGGTTAGGAGAGCATAGAGAGCTAGAAGACTTGGAAGACTCAAAGACTAGGCTGAAAGGATGATTCAATTACTCATTTGATTATTGATATGATTATTTGAAGGCAAGGAAATCGCTTAGCTTTGACTGATGGGCTGCTTAGCAATTACGCAATGACTACTAGAAAAAGGACTCAATACCATGGACCGGTAAGCTTGACTACTTGGATTTACGTAGAATAAAGATTCGCTAAGAGAAAGGATTTTGGATTGGAATTGAAATGGACACTTAACAAGGTGTTGGATCAACTGGCAAGACTTCCTATGATGAGAGCAACACTGCTTGGGCCAAACCTTGTCCTTGTTGAATAACAAAGCCTTTAGTAAGGTAAAAAGAAGAGCGATCTCAAGTTGCCACTTTGTGCATCATAGGCTTTTCTTTCTTGATGGGAATCATAACCTAGTCAAGATGTACCCTTGCTCTTGGGATTCTACTTTCCTTCAAGCCTAGTTAATATCTAACCAAGAAAACGAGAGTTGTCCTATCGAAGAAGGATTCTATTGCTATTATTTTCTTTCTTCTCGGTGGGATGTGGCGCCCATATACATACACCAGTAGTTAGATTAGTGATCTTAAGTTAGCAATCATATTTTGTCTCATTCTTGTTCTCTTACTTGCTCCTTCCTTTCTTACGGCAATAGATTTGGCATCTAAAACAACTCTTCTAAAAAGCACCAAGCATGCTCCTCATCATAAGTCATTTAATGCTTAGATTCCTTCATTTAATACTTTATAAGATGCAAGTTCTAGGTGAACCATCTTCAACTAGCTAATAAAAGAGAATTCGTTCTAACACCCGATATTACATAAAATAGGATAGCAAAAGAACTTGCCTTAGGAGCACAACTTCATGCTTTACTTTAGACTTTCCTTTCCCATAACAGATCATTGCATTGGCTCCTATCTTTTCACTAAGACTAAGATTGGTAAACTACTGATTACTTTAGACTTTTGAATTTCCCATCTTGGATCACTTCTATTCCTAAGGCAGTTCATTTGGGCAAGTCCCAAGATAGAGATTTCTTTATGCCAAAGCTGACTCTAATTCCCTACTTGGATGAATAGCTTAGGAAGTACAAATTGACTTTACTGAATTCCGCATTAACTTTATGCCTCTTTAGTCGGCTAAATAAGGATTGTTGTATTGTGATCTACTTATTTGTTTAGTAGGTCATTCGTATGACAAGAAATGGGGAATTACGTTGCTCTTTGATATGCAGAATAAGGCCTATAAACTCTCTATTTTAGTTTTATGGTAGAGATCTCTCCACACTAAGGAACAAGATCATAATGGATCAAAGCCCTCCTTTTTCTTCCAAATAGTGAAGCAGGAGTTAGGTCTTGTATGATGAATAACAAGTGCTATAGGGTAATTTGTGTTTAGTAACAAGCTCTATGGAAGTTATCATTAATAGCATGAGCACTCATCTCATTAATCTCTTTCTTTCTAAGGTTAGCTAAACCAATTCCTGAGTTCATGACTTTAGAAGTGAAGCGAGGAACTAAAAGTGAAAGCGGTTTAATCGCTCTAAGCTAGTTTTTGAAGTGAGTTAAGGTCTTTCCAAGTTCAATCTTCTTGATTTCAAGAGTTTAGGAGTGAATGAGGTAAGCCAGATCGATATTCCTAACTCTTAAGTCTTACTTTCTTTCTAATTTTCTTATGAGTAAGGAAGCAAGCAAGCATTGATCTATTTAAGGAAGGGATTCACCCTATCTACTAGCGTTAACTACTATACGAGAATATAGTTAGCCTAAGAGGGAAGGAGTGAAACCAAACTTCTCACAGCAGGGGAGAAAAAGAGTTTGATATTATCTTAAATAAAGCATAAAGGAAATCGGTATGTTTCACACTAAATGCACAAGCAAAGAAGTTGGAAGCAAGCCAATCGCCTACAGTGGCTTTGAGAGTCATTCCATTCAAGCAAGTTAGCCATAGTAGGCAAGAAAGGAAAACCTAAAGTAAGGGAATGAAGGCTAGGAAGTTTTTTAGACTGGGATAGAAAGCAGTGAATTTCCTACTCTGGCGTTGTAACAGGATCTGAATGAGATTAGGTTGGAATTGGAAGGCTACATTAACCCCCATTCTTTATTATTCCTTTTACCTGCCTCCCTACTCAATCTTTGGTTACCTTTCTACCCACTCCTTTCTTTAGTATCCAAGGTAAGCTCTTTAAAGAGCTCCTTCGGCAGTGTCATATGTGACTTCTTATCCATATTTCTTTCTTCTTTATGTGGGTTAACAAAAATCAAGGACCCGTTCCTTTTGCACTAATGAAAAGATCAATCCATTGAGAAAGACCTGAAAGCAAGGTATACACATGCCATCTTTGCCATGTCCATTATGTCAACATTAGATTTCCCCTTCATGCAAATAAAAAATCCCAACCTTCGAGGTTTGTCTTAAATACGTTGGTCTTTTCAAAGCCTAGTTATTGGACCACTAAGCTTTGTATCATCATGATTGGTGCTCCAATCGGTTCTAACTGAGACTGATCATAAGAACCATTAGGGTAGTAAGGTCGAGCTAGGTCTTAGTCCCTCGACATACTAGAGATGGGTAGGAAGGGATGGGGAAGTTCTATAAACCTTGCCTTACTTAGAAATTCACTTCCTTTTTATTTTTTAAAACATAGGAGATGAAGTGGACATAGCTTTTTTTCTCGGATACTATCCGTGATGCAAAACCTCTTCCTTTTGTTCCCAAAAAGCTTAGCTTCTTTCTTTGCCGAATGTATATCATATAATGAAGTCAATTAGTA
>JAMXBB010000005.1:59665296-59784918 GCA_024138015.1 Lumnitzera littorea | reverse complement strand
TCCTTTCTTATGGCAATAGATTTGGCATCTAAAACAACTCTTCTAGAAAGCGCCAAGCATGCTTCTTGTCATAAGTCATTTAATGCTTAGATTCCTTCATTTAATACTTTATAAGATGCAAATTCCAGGTGAACCATCTCCAACTAGCTAATAAAAGAGAATTCGTTCTAACACTCGATATTATGTAAAATAGGATAGCAAAAGAACTTGCCTTAGGGGCACAACTTCATGCTTTACTTTAGACTTTCCTTTCCCATAACAGATCACTACACTGGCTCCTATCTTTTGACTAAGACTAGGATTGGCAATCTACTGATTACTTCGGACTTTTGAATTTCCCATCTTAGATCACTTCCATTCCTAAGGTAGTTCATTTGGGTAAGTCCCAAAACAGAGATTCCTTTATGCCAAAGCTGACTCTAATTCCTTACTTGAATGAATAGCTTAGGAAGTACATATTGACTTTACTGAATTCCGCATTAACTTTATGCCTCTTCAGTCGGCTAAATAAGGATTATTGTATTGTGATCTACTTATTTGTTTAGTAGGTCATTTGTATGAGGAGAAATGGGGAATTATGTTGCTCTTTGATATGCTGAATAAGGCCTATAAGTTCTTTGTTTTAGTTTCATGGTAGAGATCTCTCCACACTAAGGAGCAAGATCATAATGGATCAAAGCCCTCCTTTTTCTTCCAAATAGTGAAGCAGGAGTTGGGTCTTGTATGATGAATAACACGTGCTATAAGGTAATTTGTGTTTAGTAACAAGCTCTATGAAAGTTATCATTAATAGAGTGGGTACTCATCTCATTAATCTCTTTCTTTCTAAGTTTAGCTAAACCAGTTCCCAAGTTCATGACGTTAGAAGTGAAGTGAGGAACTAAAAGTGAAAGCGGTTTAATCGCTCTAAGCCAATCTTTAGAAGTTAAATCTTCTTGATTTCAAGAGTTTAGGAGTGAATGAGATAAGCTAGATTGATATTCCTAACTCTCAAGTCTTGCTTTCTTTCTAATTTTCTTATGAGTAAGGAAGCAAACAAGCATTGATATATTTAAGGAAGGGATTCGCCCTATCCACCAGCGTTAACTACTACATGAGACTATAGTTAACCTAAGAGGGGAGTGAAACCAAACTTCTCATAGTAGGGAGAAAAAGAGTTTGATATTACCTTAAATAAAGCATAAAGGAAATCGGTATGTGTCATACTAAATGCGCAAGCAAAGAAGTTGGAAGCAAGCCAATCGCCTACAGTAGCTTTGAGAGTCATTTCATTCAAGCAAGTTAGCCATAGTATGCAAGAAAGGAAAACCTAAAGTAAGGGAACGAAGGCTAGGAAGTTTTTTAGACTGGGATAGAAAGCAGTGAATTTCTTACTCTGGCGTTGTGACAGGATCCGAATGAGATTAGGTTGGAAGGCTACATTGACCCCCATTCTTTATTATTCCTTTTACCTGCCTACTTACTCAATCTTTGGTTACCTTTCTAGCCACTCCTTTCTTTAGTATCCAAGATAGGCTCTTTAAAGAGCTCCTTTGGCAGTGTTGTACGTGACTTCTTATCCTTATTTCTTTCTTCTTTATGTGGGTCAACGAAAATCAAGGACCCGTTCCTTTTGCACTAATGAAAAGATCAATCCATTGAGAAAGACCTGAAAGCAAGGTATACACATGCCATCTTTGCCATATCCATTATGTCAACATTAGATTTCCCCTTCATGCAAATAAAAAATCCCAACCTTCGAGGTTTGTCTTGAATACATAGGTCTTTTCAGAGCCTAGTTATTGGACTGCTAAGCTTTGTATCATTATGATTGGTGCTCCAATCAGTTCTAACTAAGACTAATCATAAGAACCATTGGGGTAGCAAGGTCGAGCTAGAGTCTTAGTCCCTTGACACGCCAGAGATGTGTAGGAAGGGATGGGGAAGTTCTATAAACCTTGCCTTATCACTTCCTTTTTTTTTAAACATAGGAGATGAAGTGGACATAGCTTTTATTCGTGGATACTATCCGTGATGTGAAACCTCTTCCTTTTGTTCCCATAAAGCTTAGCTTCTTTCTTTGCAGAACGTATATCATATAATGAAGTCAATTAGTAACTATGAGCATAGCAAGAAGGAAAGGAGGGAAGCTGATAGCACTAATCTCGTGTCGGGCACCAGAATAAAATGCATGTGGAAAGAGATGCCATAGAAGGAACTGCTATACTTTATGACATGGAGAACTTGGAATCAAACAAAGAATCAAAATTCTAGGAGGTGGCATCTGTTGCTATAAAGCAAAAGATTTTCACCACAAGAATAGTCATTGAAGCGAAGACCGGTATCGGATCTTGAGGTTGAGGGAAGTTCTTAAAAAGTCATACCAAAAAGCAATATAATAAGAAATCTATTTTATGATCTAATGAACGTAAAACAAATAAGATAAAGAGTACGGTAGCAAAAAAAGAATATAATATTATGTAAGCAAGGACATTGAAAGATTGCTTTGAAACCACATTGAGAAAAGGGAAGTAGGTAAGAGTAGGCATTCAAGCGACATAAGTAGCGAGGAAGCAAGTCTTAAGGATGAGAGGCTCGGTATTTGTAGATCATTCCTCCTTTGCTTTGACTACTGATGGCATTCTCTTAGAAATGGAATTGTGCAAACCCAATTTATCCAAGCCCTATTCGTGTGTGGCCCCTATTCGCTTTTTCTCTAGCCTTGTGTCTACTAGTACATGTACTTGGTTAATAACTTCAGGCTCGTTTATGATTTTTATAAGCCATTAGGAGACCCTAGATGGAAACATTGGTTTATGTCCTTTTCAGGTAATTAAGGCCCTAGCTGTGAAGTCTCGACTACTAGATTCTCGACTCTAAAATTGGGCTTAACAACTCCTCCTCTAGTAACATACGGAACCTCCTTGCACTTAATGAGTTCTTCCAAAGTGATTAGCCTTTATTCTCTCAATCTCTCTCTTCAAGTGTGATAGGCTCAGTGAGTGTTGGCAATGCGACTTCAAACTCATCATACGATTGTACTACCTCTTCAAGTGTGATAGGCTTGGTAAGTGTTGGCAATGTGGCTTCAAACTCATCGTATGATTGTACTACCTCTTCAAGAGTCACCTTGGTGGGCTAACACTTAAGCACTTGATCTAACATCAGGGTGTAGTGATTACCTTCCTTCACTCCTTAAAAAACCAAAGCTTTAAACTTGAACTTAATCTCGTGCAGTCCTTTATTATGGTTGCAAAGCATAGTGAAAGAACAAGAAGGTTGATCATGACAGTTGTATCTCATCATAGGGAGAGGCCCTAATAGATTTCTAAGAGAAAGTGTTCTCACTTTTTTGAATCAAAGTCTTTCTCAATGCTTTTCATAGCATAGTCAAAGTAAAGTATCCAAGTGCGAGATGAGCCTTTAGTTTAGGGATTTTTAAGATGTGAGACTTCCTTTTGATGCAAGGTGATGCCAAGCAATAATTTGCTTTTCCCATTCACGAGTCCGATCTGTTGATGTTTTCAAGAACCTAAGCCTACTGACATCCACTTCCTAGTAAGAACAAGGAATTGCAATTGTTGGGTTAGCTTCTGAGCCTTTAGTTTAGGGATTTTTAAGATGCGAGACTTCCTTTTAATGCAAGGTGATGCCAAGCAATAATTTGCTTTTCTCATTCATGAGTCCGATCTGTAGATGTTTTTAAGAACCTTGGCTTACTGACATCCACTTCCCAGTAAGAATAGGGAATTGCAATTGCTAGGTTAGCTTCCCTTACTTCCTGAGCTTTCATAAAAGCTGGTAACTATTGGTAGAGTGACACCCCTTCCTCACTAAGATCAACTAAGGGGCTAGAAAGTGATTCGAAAGTTCTTCGATACCTGTTACCCGAGTCTTGCTTAACAGCAATAATTAATATCTTATTCAACCAAGTGATGATTAAAAGAAGACAATAAGCATCTCCTTTTGGTTCTAGGTTCTAATTAAGGTTCCTATCCTAGAAATAGTTCCAATGCTTAGCTTACTATCAACTTTAGGAAGCACTAGAAACTGAGTGGGATAAGATATCTATTTGAGGAAGTTCTCTTGTGCGGGAAGAGGACCTTATATTTTTAAACATTTCTTAGGAACTCGACTCTTAAGTCACCTCTCCTTCTCATCAGGGATATGGGCAACTAAACTGCTTTTCAAAGGTCTAAAGAATGACCTCTTCTCATTCAAAGGAGCAAGAATGGAATCATCGACTGATGTTACAATGACTGGAACAAATTCTACTAGAATTAAGGGGATTGTAAGACTGAAAGAAAGAGGAAGCCTACTTACCTCTTAGAATAAGCAAATATAAACTAAACTAAAGCATCTGTCTTACACTATAATTGAATCTGTAAATTCTCATTCATAAGATACTTTCCCACATAAATGAGTCCTCCCTTGAAGTCCTTTCTACAATTGCTGTCTAGCCTTTGGGAATGAAAGTCAATGCCTTTAGTTTGGTTATTTATAAGGAGTTGTGCTTCCTAACCACTTTCTAACATCATCATTCTCACTTTCCAAAGTAAAGGTAAATAACTAACAAAGCAAAGCACTAGGTACTGTTAGCCTTAGACAAGATAATCATTCACACCTTACTTTTAATTAACTTTTTATATAGCTAGTCTTAAGTAAGGGAAGGGGTCAATGGGCTCTCTATCTCAATCCAAAGAACTGAACTAAAGCTTAGGAGGAAGTTAGCCCTAAATTTGCTTATGAGAACTTCACTTCACGATTGGATGGCTAAGCTAAGCACCAACTTCCGCAAGGATTGCCTTGAAGGATAGGACTTTTTTCTCTTACCAAGAGAGAATAAAGTAAGAGATTTAGATTGTAAACCTTTGCCGTTTTGCTATTTGAGCTGTTGGGCTTAAATTCAAAGGGCCAGAAGAAAAAGAAAGAATTTCAAAGCCCTTATTGAGGGAGCTGAACAATGCAATGGGACTTGAAAAGATAGAAGGGTTTTCCCAACTAACTGAGAGTCTTTACGCCGATAGTCTTTCACTTTTCTAGGGCTATATGGATCGCAGAAGTACCTTTGGCTGAGGATGTGGACATATTTTTTGCAACCAAAACAAAATTAGGGGTTGACCTTAGTGGCCTTGTTGATACGAATACATCGGGTTACATAATGCCTCCATATAATCTCAAATGGGAGTCCTTATGAATGAAAGGAGTGCCATCTCTCAGACTTAATTTACTTACCAATTGAAGCCTTAAAGTATAGTATTGATTGTAGACTTTTAAGGTACTTATGGATATGCTGATGGTGAATCCTTAGGGTGAGCCTTTGTTGTAGTGAAGGAAAATTTGGCTTATTAGAGGTCTGGTAGAGTCTCTTGCTCATCTCTCTCTATGAAAGAGGCTATATAAGGAAAAAAGTCCTTAAATGCACATTATGAAAAATGGAAGAGAAGGGGGCAAGTAGTACATACCGTATTCACATATGATGGTCAGTGTCTATTCATTGTGAAAGACTAGTGATGGATTTCTACAACTAAGAAAGAAGCTTACAGCTAAGAAAAAGCAACCTCCATCCTGAGCAATGGATGAGCCTTACTTAAGCTTAAGGGATGAAATCACTCGATGCCTTCATTGAAGTACTTTCTTAGGAGAGGATGGCCTATTGCCTATTGGAGGAAGCAAGAAAAGGTATTTAGCAAGAAGTGGAAGAGATCCTGTTATTAACAAGGAAATTCATTGGTGAGAACATCACACCTTTTACAGTAGACGAACTGGAAAATTGATGATGAGTGAACCTTCTCCCAACTCTCTTTGTAAACCTATTATTTTGATAAGGCCCTCCTTAGTACAAAGATAAAACCTCATAAAAAGTAAATTGCTAAGTAACCTTAAGTACAGAATCGTCTACTAGTGCTATTGTATGTAAGATCACGGCTACATTTAGGAGTTAAGTTTTTCTCACATCTCCACTCTTAATCTTTCTTGTCATCTCTATCATATTTGCTTGACCAAAAGAGTAGCGTAAGTAATAGAGAAACGGAATAGTCGTTTTATGGACTCCATGGTGTTGTGCTCCTCAAAGTGCATGTTGCGTTGCTTTTTATTCGTAACTCAAAATATCATAAGATAAGATAAGTTGACTATCATATCAATATCATAGAAAACCACTTCTACACCCAAAATTCCCACCTCTTTCTTTCTCCCATGCTTTTCGTTGGTTAACGGCCAACAAAAGTTCTCTATGTTTCCTCACTCACTACTCCTATAAGCTTGATGGTGTTAAGCTGTCTGGAGGGAATTTGATTTTGTTAATCAATCATGCCTCAACTAGATAAATTCACTTATTTGACACAATTCTTCTGGTTATGCCTTTTCTTCTTTACTTTCTATATTTTCATATGCAATGATGAAGATGGATTTCTTAGGATCAGCAGAATTCTAAAACTAAGTAACCAATTAGTTTCACACTAGGTGAAGAACATTAGGAGTAAGGACCAAAAGAGTTTGGAAGATATATATAGAGAGGGTTTTAGCACCAGTGTATCCTATATGTTCTTTAGTTTATTCGAAGTATCCTAATGGTGTAAGGTCATCAACTTATTGGGAAAAAGAAGGAAAATCACGCTGATCTCTTGTTTTGGAGAAATAAGTGGCTTGCCGTAGAAAGAAACATATTCTATTTGATTTTGAAGTCCTCATATAGCACTTCTTCCAATCCTAAATGGGGGATGACTTGTAGGAATGACATAATGCTAATCCATGTTCCACATGGCCAAGCAATCTTATCTTTGACCAAAAAGAATAAGAAAATGATCAAAATGCAATTATCCATAAAATATTACATTCCTCTTCTTTTGTGCAATCCAATTATCTTCCATTTTTTCTATGAAATCTCATGTTTGAAAAAAAATTCACCTTTCGAGCATAGATCCTTTTCTTTTATCTTCTTCACTTTATTTCAAGATTGATTATGGAAAAAGATCTTATTCTCTCTGGTGTATCTATTTATGGACAAGCTTCAATAGGCTATGGCTTAATTTTATCCCTCTATGTTGCGAGGGTGGTTTAATCAACCACCTACCCCTTCTGGGGATGGGGATTCTTTCCTCTAAAAAGTACAAACGATCACTAGGAACCGCTAGGTACTTCAGAGGGACATGATAGGGTTTGCTCTTTTTTTAATAGAATGGAAGAGTTAAGACATGAATGGGAGCACGATGGCTCCATAAGCATAAACAAAAGTTATGAGAATGCTTGTAAAAAGCAAGAAGAAGTTATACAAGTTACTTGAGCAATTTTAGAAGAACAACATATGTAGATAGAGTACCAAGATGATAGATTTCGACAGCATGGAAATGGAACACTACTATGATAGATAAAACCCGACAATGTGTTTATGAAGGCTTTAGGTAGTGCGAGATAGGCTAAACACCAAACTGATCTGGAATGGGTTAATTGCTAGAGACAAGAACAAGTGAATAAAGTTTTGAGTGCGTGCCTTACTTTAACAAGGGCCTAGACTTTCTAAGCGAAGGCTAGCGTAACTATCTATTTCATATCCTCCTTATTAGCAAGGTAAGTCCGCTATAAAGCCTACCGGCCAAAAAGTCCTCTAGAACAAGAAAGTCAACCAAAAGACTATTCCATAACCGACTCTTCTTACCAAATTGAGGGGGCTTGGCTTCTTGGCACACGAGGAACTGGCTTAACATCTTTTCAATTGAAATCTTAATAAAAAACAAGTTCTACTAAGGCTAGGATCTGAAAGAGAAGATTCACTTTCTAGAATTACAAAGCTAAAGTAGAATGATCGAAGTCTCCTTCAGGTTCAATTGAAACAAAGTCATCAATTCAATCATTTGCATGGTCTCCTCTAAGATTGACTAACCTCTTTTCCAAATGAACCGAACCTCTATAATCTCTCTAGGTTGCATAAACCCTCACCCCCTACCCCCTTAAATTGTTTTATTTGTGCTTGAAAAAGGACCCCATCGATTCGCTCCTTTTACCTTTTAATTTAATGGACATTCTTAGCCATCCTTCGAGGGTTAACACCCCGTAGATTAGATTGTGAACTCTTTCAGACCCTTAGTTTCACTTGGTTAGGGCAAAATTTTAGCCTGACTTCCACCAAATATAAAAAACCTTAAAGTTACCTAAGGTGCTGACATCTCGGCGAAGAGAATCGTTATTGGTGTCACATCTTCAAATTCAAGAGAAGGCTTTCCTGTTCTCTCTCAAATTATAGGCATTAAAGCTAAAGCGAATGGAAGTAAAAAACCTTAGCTCATTCACTGAGGTTTTTATTCCTAGATTTAAAAAAATAAATAAATTATGGGACTATCAATCAATAGATTCTGTCAACAGGTTCGGGTACTTAGTCAAAGTCTGGTTCATTTAGACTTTTCTGGTCCCATTTCAAAGTCTTTTGCTCAATGAACTAATTTTGCGATAAGAGAGTTCCTATTGAATTGGTGATAAGGCTGGAGATGCCTTAAGCGAGCCTTCAACTAGTGGGCTTGTTTCTAAGGTCTTTTATCTCTAGCTCCCCACGGTAGTTTACGCGGCAATTAGGTGGTCAAGTTAATGTCTTTTTTAAAAGTAGAATCGATTGATTGTCGCCCTAGGATTGAGCAAAGCATTACTTTCGTTTACACCTATTTTTGTAATAGCTTGGTCATTTTGTGCAATAGTTTAGTTCGAGAGGAGTGAACTACCAAATAGTAAAAGACAACCTCATCCTCGCACTTGACCCTATCATTTAAACCGAACTCTTATGCTTGAACAATCAACCTTGAGTAAGGAATTAGGAGAGATAAATTCAAGAATGAGGATTGGGGGAAGAAAGCAAATAGTAGGTAGCAAGTACTTTGCTATAGGTCTCAATCCTAGCATTGGCAAATTTTTCAACCTAGATGCCTAGGATTCTAAGCCCAATAAAAGAGGACAAAAAGTGCCTCTTGCTTGACTTGCATCTCGACTTTCAATAACATGTGTTAAACATGTAGCTAAATGGTACGTTGAAAGCCAAACTAAACTTAGTTCTCCTAGTAAAGAGTGAGTAGAGAGATTGGTTTTGAGTTTTAGTAGTTAGCCAGCATTTTTTATTATTTCTAGTACATCTTTTATTATTTATAGTAGTAGTAATTCCAAAGCCAATCATCAAAAAGCTAGTAGTTCAAACCAAGTCAGCGACAAGAAGCAAAGGATAAATATCTTTGTTATTAGAGAGCCCCACGATTATAATTATCTTATCTGTTAGTGGAAGCAAGCATTAGAAGCCAACCAATGATTTCGGTTTTGCTCTTTCTGTTGAAAGCAAGCCATTAGCGGGCTGTATCTATTTAAAAATTGTCGCTGAACCCTTTGATTCTTCCTCCAATGAAGCAATCAAGAAGTCAATGGAAATTTGAATTAAATTGATTCTGATGTTTGACAATCCCTAACTCCATTATTATACATATTCCTTTACTAGACTATGTCTTCTTTTCAAATGATTGCACTCGATACGAAATTCATGGATTTTTCCTCTTCTCTTCGATCTCAATCTGAACTGAAGTTTACTTTCTTTGTCAAATTTAAAACATATGGTAACTGATGTCTTTGATGAAAAAATTTAGTTCTTTCACTTTAGGGATGACTTTTAAATAACCAATTCTCCTCCTTCTGAAAGATCAAGACATTATCCATTGCTTCTCCTGTCTTAAGACTAAAAGCAAAAAGGGAAGAAGGGGTGTTGTTGAGAAAAAAACCTTCATTTCATCTTTCATATTTCATAGATATGACATGATACGTATGTTCTTCTTTCATTTTAGGTTGGCATGTTCGCCAATTTTGTTCTTGAGGCTTTCTTTTTTTTTTTTTTTTTAGTGTCAATGACATGGAAACAACCTCACTTAAAAGGAGGAAAGATAAACAAGTCTACCAACAACATAAGATTCATCTATGAAGGAGAATGATAAAAAAAGGAAGGACTATATCCTGAGGAGCTCTCCATTTAGCTATCTACACAATTCTGAACCCACCTCCCTATCCAATCACAGATTACCAATCACGAATTACACCCCCTACCTTAGATTTCCTTAGGTTCCCAAAGGAGTTGCCATCTGTATTCATCTTTTTTCATGATGAAGGAGGTAAACTCCATTGCACTAGACGTTGGGTCTTCAATAGACTCTCATCTTTAGATAAAGCAACATGAAAGTCCTTTCTTACACAATGGAGCATGCTTATGTAAAAAAGAATTGGAACATTGAATAACCTTAGTGTTTTGAGCCCTCAAAATGATCCAGCAAATGTTAAATAAATTAAGATACCACCAAGAACAGAACCACTTTGGAACTTTTCCTTACTCCGAACATTAGTCAATATCCAGTCATGAAGTGGTAGCGAAAATAAATATTTTGATGGAGACTAAGAAAAGACCACATTAAAAATGACTCGTGCCCTTGGAGCAATCCCATTAGACATGGAGTCCTCACTATGTAGACCATACCGCTCATAAATTGTTGAAGGACACATCCTACGCTGGAACCTTAAAGCCTTAGTCAACAACCGTTACCATGATCTTAGCTAAACAAAATGCTTAAATGTTGTTTAGGGATCCTTTAGACTACCCTCAATAGGCCCTATCTCTCTCTTGAGCAGCCAATCATAAGTAGATTTATGGGAAACCCTTTGTTGAAACAAGCAACACCTAACGATCCTCACCATACACATATCTCACAAGCGGAACTAAGAGGTTCCTTAATGTCCTTAGGAATCAAAGTACGTAAGGTTTACAAATTGCACTCTCTTTCCTCAGAAAGAATCTCACTAATTCATCAACATGAATAGTAGGCACAACGCTAAGAGAGTGCAATATCCCATCCACTTGACTTGTCATGCCAAAGAGAGGTTGAAATTCCTATCCCCACTGATATGCTAGAACCCACCTTATTTGAGTTAGAACCACTCTTCTCTTCACTAAAAGCCTTCCATGAAGGAGAGGCATTGGCTAGAGTGGAGTTGAGTGGTTCAAAATAGATTCATGCTTCAAGTACTTAGCTTGAAAAATTGCAAAAAAAAAAAAATAATAATAAATAAATATAAAAGAAAGAAAGAAAAAGAGAAACGTTTATTAAAACCATTGAACATCTCCTAACTTAGTTTACCATGTAAGGGTACATTCTTAGGCCTGGTGCTCCTAAACCCCCAACCACCCACTACTTTTTGCGTAGTAACTTTAGCCCATCCTAGAAGAGGAAACCCCATTGCATCATGTTTAGAACTCAAAATCAAATCAAATTTCGAGCTAACTTATCAACTTCATCAAACACTCTTGATGGAAGCCATGTTGATTGCATGGAAAAAACCATCAAAGCCATTAAGGTGGATTGAAGTTACCAACCAACTAGATTCAAGAGTTTTTCTTTCCATGCTGAAAGTTTGGAAACAATCTTATCAAGTAGTTGCTTGTGTCCCGCTTTGTTCTTCCCAATACCACCTAGCATCATAGAAAATACCTAAGACTTCCCAAGGTCTGAAGTTACTTAAATCTCCTTCAAAAATCTGACTTATTCCTTTGACAATTGAGGGATAAAAGGAGCAAGAGTCACCTTCTATTTCCATAGGTTAACTTTCATACCTGAACATCATTCATGCAACATTGAGGAAACCACCCATGCTTAACCACGACTAGCTTTGGTAAAAAAAAACAAAAAAAAAAAAAGAGACATTATTTGTGAAAAGAAGATGGGATATGGTAGGTGCTTGAGGAGGAAGATGGAGGCGCTTCCCTTACTTGCAACTAACTTTGTTTTAGATAAGGAGAGAGATAGTCTTCCTCCCATAAAGAAAATCCAGAAAGAGGGAGAGACTCTCGTTGAAGGCCATGTTTAGGATTAAAAAAAAGGGAGCTTCTTCCCATTCCACATAATTTAGAGCTAATTTTGAGTTGAACTTTGGAGACACAATTCATAATCAAATGCACTTTCTATTAGGGCAAGCAAAAACAAAAAAGAAGTATGATGTAGAAAATTCTAGTCAACTCGATCGTAAGCTTTTAAAAAAAAAAAAGTTGAAAAACCATAGCACTTTTGTTTTTCTTCTTGAGATAGTGGAGACTTTCTTTGTCCACTAGTAGATTATCCTATCCTACATTTCCCTACCTGGAATTGAACTCATTTAATTTAGGAATGGCCTTCAAAGCACAAAGAAGCTTAAAAACCACGTTTGAAAATGAAAGCCTTCATTGAGTAATGATTTTGGAATGAGAATAAGCGAAGTTTCTGCTAGCTCTTCCAATAAATCCCTTGTAACAATAGCTTCCAAAACCAAGTGATGCACCGTATCCTCCATTTGGTCCCGGGGCCTTATAAGAATACATAGTTTAGAGTAGACAAGACCCCCTCCTATGTAACTAGTTTACATAGCATATCTGCACCCTCTATTGATAAGGATAGGTGATAGTCTAAAGGAAGGATATGACTCTATTGCGCTTTCGTAGTACAAAACCCCTTTTTGAAGTAATCTCGAACCCTCCATTTAAGTTCATTAGGGTTAGAAATCCCAACACTACTATCTCTCAACCTCTTAATCCTCTTCCTTTTCCTACGGTAGTAGCATGGGAAAAATTTTGTTCCCAACTACAACCATTGTACTTTATTTAATCTGAATTTAGACTAAGACTCACCAGAATGATCACCCGCTGCACCTTTCTTTGACCATCATTCCCCTCTTGCAACCAAAGTGATAGCAGTTGTAGCATCCACTAATAATTTATGGAGGAGGGAAAGCTTTCTATGTAGATAGGATGTATGAACACCTTTTGCTTTAAAGGAAATATCTAATAAGAATATTGTGTTAGTGCTAAGCACTAGGATTTCCTACGATCAAAAACGAAATGTGTTAGGGGTTGATCATTGAAGTTAGGGTAATAAAGATGAAGGAATTTGTGTGTTGATCTAGCCAATAGCCCCCTTCATAGTCGATTCATTAGGGTCGTCACCTTCCACCCAAAAATGTATCCATTGTTTTCTTTGTCTCTTAAGCCTCATAGCTATGGGAATTCCTAAATAAAACTACAATTGTAGTTTATCAACCATAAGACTACCCAAATCTTCAACTTAGCTCTCAATGGTAATCCACCTAGCCCTTTCCCAACCTATACAAGGAGAGCGGAAGATAATAAAAGGGAGACAAGGTCCTAACTAAATCATAAGACAAGCTACCTATTCCATCTATCATATCAGTCAAGTCAATTTGACTTGTTCTTATCTATAAATAAGGTAAGAGAGAACTTATGACCTCGTTGATGGAGAGGGATTTGAACCCCCAGTATTCCAATCAATACTTCAATTTTCAAGATCAATTCTTTTAACCACTTAGACATCCATCCCCTTCATGTTTTGCTTACCTTATCTATCCGTACGTTGGCAAATAGGGGCTTATCTATGTGATTCACTACACTTTGCCTCTTTCTATATGATAATATGCACATTGGTTGCTACATTCCTTGCAAGTAATAGCAAGAGAGTGAAGAACAAATGCTCCTCCAAACAAAAGCAAAAAGAGTGATTGAGTTCAACTTGAGTGAGTGAGTGAAAGGCATGGCAAGAGAGCAAGTTCGACTTGCAAATAATCAACAACTAAAGGAATTCCCTCTTCTAAACCTGAATAAGAAAGAGCTCATAACCATTACTTGTGAACAGCTCTCCTCAATAGAAGGCGAACCTATTCTTACTAGAAGTCTAGTCTCTCAAGTCCAGTTTCAATCTTGAAATTAACTTCTTAATAGGCTAAAAGAGAGATATTCAAAAAACCCGATTTCCGCTCATATGAGCCCTGACTCAAAAGAGAAAAGAAGACCAGACTAAAAGATATACCACTTTCGATGATTGAACTTTACTTTTATATCCATATTGGAATTGTGCTTAAATGTCTTTTGATCCTACTTAGGGTTATCTTTCACTCTACTTTAACTTTCATATTAGGAACATCAACTTACACTTGCAATATTGAATTTAACTTTCCGAAACCCTTGCTCTTAGCACATATTCACATATGCTGCTCATAAGAATAAGACATTCAACTCCTTAAAACACGTGTAATTGAGAGACTTAGAATATCAATGCCTTGGGTAAATGCCCACCTTCAAGAGAAGATTACCGAATTAGTTTCAAACCTATCATGCTTGCTTCCTATGATATATAGGGAAAAGGGCCTTATTGGCCACCACTTCCTGATGACAAAATGCATCGTCAATTAAAGGGGCTTCGCCTTAGACTTAGTTGGAAGGGTAGGTCTTTGGCATGTCCATTGCTTACAAACTTCTTTAGTAAGGCGGTTTAGAGGTCCCATTCCTTACATTTACCATTGTCCCCATACTTTACTCTTTCAACACTTGTATACTTTCAAAAGACTAAGGCATGTCCCTACCTCTAAGTGTATGATCTACTGATTCATTGAGAGATTTTTTCTTATCGCTAAAGTCCCTATCTTTTAAAGCCCTATCAGACTTCTGATCCATCCCTTGTTTGTTAATTGAAGAAAGTGAAGACTCCACAAATTTAGTCTTCTAAACATGGTGTCAAACTTGAGTATCGTAGATATTTCCCTAAGTTGACAAAACCACATAAAAGGAAAACCGACTAAAATTTTGAACCCGAAACTTAAAACGAACTTAAAAGACTCTATTATACGATTTGGAAACCCTAATCATGTAAGAAACCCTAACCCTACAAACACGTACTTTTAAAAAAAATGTAAATATAAACTCAATATAAACCGTAAATGTCAAATTGTAAAAATTTTTATAACTCTATAAAATTATCTTAGTGTTTGAAAAGCCATAAATTAATAAAATTATCATTAATTTTTTTTTGCAGAATCATATGAAACTGATAACAAACGAATCAAGAATTATTTCAAGTAATAATAAACAACAAAACTAAGCTAGTTAAAGGAATAAATTAATAAATTTACAAAATTTTACTTGTGTAAATAAGTAGCCCCACAATATGTATATATATATATATATATATATAAATATATTACTAAGCAATTTCTTTCTTTTTTCTTAATCTATCGTATGTGTATATATATATATGTTGCGTTGCGTAATAAAGTGATGATCCTAAATAATTAAGTCAATTGAACCTTAAGCTCCTAAGTGTAAGTCAATTACTCCCGAATTGGTGAAAAACCCTAAAACATAATTAAACTCACACGAACCCTAAACACTAGGATAATCAAGGACTTATGACCCTAAATAAATAATTAAAAATATAATTTCAATAAATTTTATTCAACTCTAAAATGTTTTAAAATATCATAAGAAGCAAATTACAACCTATAAATTAATTTGAGAACCAAACCCTAAAAGAATTACACACAAGATAATTCCCTTATCTTCACTTATAAGCTACGGGCTTGTGAATCAATAAAGAGTACTTTCCGAACGTTTTCAAGGATTAACTAAATTAAGAATTTAAGTTTACATTTAAAAATGAATTTAATTTTCCAATTCAAGATCCTATTATCGATAAAACTTGAATACGAGAATCACAGACTCTAAGTTACCTAAAACCTAGAACCTTAAAACAATTAAGGACTTGTAACCCTAAGCGGCTAATTAAGAATTTAATTTGAATAATTTTATTCAACTTTAGAAATTTTCATAATTTTATAAGAATTAAACATAACTTACAAATCAATTTAAGAAACAAACTCCAAAAGAATTTTATATAAGATAATCTCTTTATCTTCATGAATAAGACTTGTGCATATGAATAAGTAAACCAACCAATCACCCTAAATAAGTTATCAATTGAGAGTTGAAATCATTTATCAATTGATAACTTATCAAAAACTAATGATAAGACATTTTCCTTATCACACCACAACTTATACTACATATGGACAAGTTATCATATTATTTTATTTATTCAACTTTTAATTAAGTGACAAGACAACACCATGCCGTAATTACTCCCTACATCGCCAGTCAGAAAAGAAGGAAAAGAAGGGCCATGCCTTATCCTTTGTCCATCACTCAACTATCTTATACATCTACTATTCACCCTTTAATACTTACATCATCTAGTCTTCTCAAAAAGTTGGCATTTGTGCATACTAAAAGACAATCAATTAAAGCTTCTTGAGCATACTTCCCCTCCCATTCAAAAAAATCTGCCACTCTCTCCCTCTTTCACTCTCATTTTCACTTCCTTTCCTCTTACTTTAAACACAAATCAAAAGAAAAAACCCAACGCCATAAAATCCTATAATGCCGCTACCTTTTTGCTTCATAACTGACGGTACAAAAGCTTGATTTTGTTGCCTCCTTTTTGTCAACTTCAAAAGCCACTTTAGGAACTTTAAAATATCCTCAAAACCCCACTTTAAAGATCAATACACTAGTTTCTAAAGGAGCTTGCAAGAAGGAGGAAAAACAAGGAACATAAGAGGATACTTAGTTGCACAACCACCATTTTTACGCTTTTGGGATGGGTAAGTTGTTTTCTTGTTAAAGTGACCTAATATGCCATGTGAGGAGACCATATTTTCATGAAGATATTAGCATGATCATAAGATAATAAAATAGCTAGACCACCTTAAGTAGTAAGCTTATGAACCCTTTTACATGAAAGTTGAAATATGAGCATACTAAGTTGGTGTTATGTAAAGATATATATTTAACACTTAGAATGGAAGATTTTAAGTTGAGAAAATCATGAAATGTGTACATGAACGAGGAGACATCATGTTGGATGTGGAGTGTATGTGAGTCATTTAGATGTTATTTCCATTTCTATTAAGTTAAAGATGCTAAAACTTAGCCTTAGGTAAAGGAAATCCCATTACATGAAGCTTTTATGAAGAAACCAACTTTATGAGATATGAACTATGGCATGGAAGTTATGATAAGTATGAGATCTATTAATTTCATCTAGAGTATAAGCTAAATAACCACCATATGGAAGATAAGTTAGGTTAAAGTGGAATATAAATAGCGTAGGTTTATGATCTAACTCTTAAACTTAAGAAAATGATAAAACAAGTTGAGAAACCAAGTGAGTGCCCCTTGGATTCATCACGACCAGATCTGGAACCATAATAAAAGTCACTTATAAATATGATAAAACCAAGTAAATAAAGTGAAAAGACCAACCAAGGTAAGTACGATAAGTGTGTAAATCATAAAACTCAAAACCGAGCCTAAAACTCTCAAAATAAGCTTAGAACTCTAAGTTGGGCTTTCATTAAAATTCTGACTAGTACTTTTAAATATTAAGAAAGGTTGTTTTGAAGCTCACAAGAAGTCAATCTAAGACTCCATAAACCTAACAAAGTCATTAACTTTAGTTTGAACAAAAAATAAGCTCATTTGACAACTTAAGCCCACAAAAAACCCAAGGAGTTGTTAGCACTAAGAATGTAAACCAAAGTTAGAAATCTGACCTTAAGGAGTATTTTAAGTTTAAAATAAAGTCTTAAGCCCAAGCCCAAAGAAATTCCCAAATTACCAAAAAACTCATTAACCAAACAAAGCCTAAAAGTACTCTAAATCATGAAGATCACTACTATTTTGACTTATGATTAGTTTTTCATGCCTCATCACGAAAATATAAGCTCACTACGTTAAAGGAAGCTCGAAAACAATGAAGATTGACTATAAGATCATAAGAATCGAATTTAAAACAAGGAAGTTATACGCGATTAAACTTTAAGTAAAAATTGGGAAAAATATGAAACCAAGTCAAAAGTACAACTAAAAAGATTTTAGTTTAGTTTTCCAAATCCTATTTCAAATCCTTACAGTATTATATTTGAGATGTCGAAGGGACCCAACTTTTGGGAGACGACTTATCCTGGATTATTTTGATTGATTCGCATGGCTGAGTGAGTGAATTTCCGATGACTCTTTACTTGATTTTGCTTGTAGAATAGATATACCTAAACTTATATATATAAATTTGGATGCTTATGGGATATGGGAAACGCAAGTGTATGAATTTGTGAACTAAATACTATGGCTTGTTAATTATATAATAATGGGAATTTTTTGTGATAATTTATATGTATGATTGTATGGAATGAAATTGTCTGATCTTCTTGAAAATCAGATTAACCACTTATATGATTAAGAAATTAAATGGATCATGCATTCCCCATAATTGCATTTGAATAACACCGACTGCCGCTTTACATAGAAGATGGAAAGAGACTCACAAGAGGAAGGCCTCCTACAAGATTGGGCACTAGCTATGTTATCATTTTATTGCTTACTAGGTGCCGGGAGATGCCTACTGTTGGTAAGGAGCCATGTCTCGTAGCTTTTGCATAAGGCATGTGTTTGTGGATTGCGAAGGCCACTACACTACTAAACTTGGGATTTTGAAAATATGATTTGTTGTTCAAGAAAGAAAGTATATATATATATATATGGTTTTGTTTTGACTTAAGCACAATAGTGCAAATGAAATAAAACCCAAGGTTTAAAACCCAGATTTTGGTTTGGGTTAGTTAATTATCTCTAAACCTCGACTACAAGGGGCGTAATTTTGAGTTGCATGCAGTTCCTAGGCCACTGCATGTATTGTTTGGCATACTGATTGATTATGTATTCATATGTTTATGCATTAAATAAACTTTTGTCATGCGGTATTAACAAGGGGATTTATCTCACTAAGCGTAAGCTTACACCTCAACGGTTCTTTTCCTTGCACGTTGATTAATAGTTGGGATAGGGATAGGAACTGACTCAAAATTTTGAGGAAGAATGCAACCATTAAATGGGATAGAGAGTGTGAGAAAGCATTTGCTGAAATCATAGAATATCTCATGAATCCTCCTGTACTAGTCACTCCTGCATCAAGGTGGCCCTTGATCCTTTACTTTACAATCCTTCTAGAGTCGATGGGATGAGTGTTGGGATAGAAAGATGAAATGGGGAGAAAAGAGCATCCTATATATTATTTAAGTAAGAAGTTAACAAGAGGCGAGCAAAACTACTCATAAGTAGAAAGGATGTGTTATGCCTTAGTATGGGTGATGCATAGGCTTAGGTAGTAACTCTTTATTATTCAATAGAGTTGTTGACAAAACATGACCCGTTAAGGTATTTAGCGGAAAAGACGATGTTGATTGGGAGAATATCGAAGTGGCAAACGCTACTCTCTGAGTTTGATATCAAGTACGTGAATCAAAGTTCAATTAAAGGGCAGGTAGTCTGAAGACGAGGGTTTAGAAGCACAATTTCTTGATGAATATGTGATGGTGGCAAATGAATTGAGTGGTAAGAAGTTGGGATGGAAAAGGTATTTTGACAGAGTAGCTAACGTGTTTGGATGTGGGATAGAAGTATTATTAGTATCTCCTGAAGGTAATCATTTCCTTGTGGTAGCAAGATTAACATTCCCATATACGAACAACATAGCAAAATATGAAGCCTGCATTTTGAGGCACAAAATGGCACTAGATATGGGAATACAAGAATTGGAAGTATACGAATTTTTGGGGAATATAAGATGAAGAATGAGAAATTGATATCTTACCACGAACATTCAAGCCAACTAATTGAAAAATTCCAAGAGATTTCATTCACTTGCATTCTAAGGATCTATAATCAGTTTGCCGACATACTGGCTACATTAGCGTTAATGGTGAAAGTCACAAATGGAATAGAAATTTAGCCCTCGAAGATTGAAGTGGAAGAAAAACCGGCCTTTTGCCTTACAGTTGAAGGGAAGGGAACAAAGGAACATTGGTATCATGATATCAAGAAGTTACTTCAAATAGGGGAATTTCCTGAAGATGCTGATTGAAAAGATAGAAAAACTTTAAGAAGGTTGGTTACTCGTTTCTTATTAAGTGGAGCTACATTGTACAAAAGATCATCAGATGCAACACTTCTAAGGTGTGTGGATGAAGAAGAAACTAAGAAATTGATGAAAGAAGTACATAAAGGAGTTTATGGTCCTCACATGAATGGATATATGCTAGCTAGAATGATCATGAGGATGGGGTATTTTTGGATGATGATGGAATTGGATTGTATCGAGCACGTGAGGCATTGTCACTTGTGCTAGGTATATGTTAATAAAATCAATGCTCCTCCCTAAGAATGACATGTGTTATCAGCTCCTTGGCCTTTCTCGATGTAGGGAATTAACATGATCGGTCCAATTTTGCCAACAGCTTTAAACGGGCATAAATTCATTTTAGTCGCGATCAACTATTTTACCAAGTGGGTAGAAGCAGCATTGTATGCTATGGTGACCAAAAGAGTAGTGGTCAAATTCTTGAAAAGAGATATTATTGCAAGATACGGTGCACCCGAGTCTATTATTATAGACAATAGGACGAATTTGGATAACAAGTTGATGGATGAATTGTGCAGCCAATTTAAGATCAATCATAGAAATTCAACTCCAAATCGACCTCAAATGAATGGGGCAGTTGAAGTCACAAATAAGAACAACAAAAGAATCATTAAGAAGATGGCAATCACTTATAAAGATTGGCATAAGATGCTTCCCTTTTGCCCTCATGGCTTACAGAACCTCTATTGGTGCGATACCGTATTTGTTAATGTATGGAACTGAAGTGGTACTACCAGTGGAAGTAGAAATACCTTCGTTCGGAGTATTGGCAAAAACTCAGCTCAATGAAGTATAGTGGGTGAAGAAGAGAATGGAGCATTTGAATCTCTTAGATGAGCGAAGACTTGTAGTGAAATGTCATGGACAATGCTACCAATAATGAATGATCCAGGCTTTTAACAAGAAAGTACGCTCGAGCTACTTGAATGAGGGAAACTTGGTGTTGAAGAAAGTGTTACCGAATGCAAAAGACCTTAGGGGCAAGTTTGATCTGAATTATGAAGGCCCTTATGTGGTGAAAAAGGTATTATCAGGAGGTGCATTAATGTTGACAAAGATGGATGGCCTGGAATTAAGGGGATTGGTGAATTTAGATGCAGTCAAGTTGTATTATCCATGAAAACTGAGTTCAATAAAAATTTTAATTTTTCTTGAATAAGTTTGTAATTAGTCTTTCATCGTTTACAAGTAAAGTTGATATTTATGAATATTTTTGAATTCGGATGGTCATTGATCAACAAATACTTCACCAGTAAACCCTTGAGTACCATGTTTTTCTAGCTTCATACACTCAAATACCAAACCCCCACCAATGAATTGCCAGAAAAAAAAAGAACAAAATAAATGAAATTGAATGTTTTTAATAATTTAATCTTGTTTCTTTCAAAAAGAGATTTATTCTTTAGAAGTCATGAAGAGTGGAAACTGAAATTTGGTGTCAAACAAAGAAAATTCAAGGCATAAGTATGGTCCAGTTACAAGACTAAAAAATTGAGAAGGTTTCTACTGATTGAATGAGTGAATATCGGGATGTCAATGTAGGCATGCCAATCAGTTGCTATCTAAGAAATTCTTCAGTCTTGAAAAAAAAAAATTTTTGAAATCTTGAAGAGATCATCCACCAAACCAAAATAAGTTTTTTTTTTTTTTTTTAAATCTCGGAGAGATCTATCCTCTTTGAATTATCCACCAAGCTAAAACAAATTAATTTTACCTCCAATGGTTCTTACCCTATCCTTTCAAGATAAATCTCCTTAAAATTTTTACCCTATTCTTCCAAGATAGGCCCCCTTGAAATTTTTGCTCTATTCTTCTAAGATAAATACTATTAAGCCATATCTTTCCAAGATAGCCCCCTTTGAAATTTTTGCTCTATCCTTCTAAGATAAACACCATTAAGCCCTATCATTTCAAGATAGACCCCTTAACCTTTTTGCTTTGTTCTTTCAAGATAGGCATTCATTTACCCCATCCTTTCAAGATGGGTAGTTTATTCTTTATATCGACCTTTCAAGTTAATATCTTTTATCAAAATAAAACATAGCTTATTTAATTAGTTTAAAGTAGGGTTTGACAAAAATGGGTATCTCTTTTGTCTTTGTAGTAAAGTTCTAATCAAACTTCACTATAAAAAGGGATAGCTGTAGACAAAAAATAAAATAAAAACAAATAATGAAAAATAAAAAAAAACTAAAATTAAAAGAAAATAAATAAATAAAAAGAAGGAGAAAATTAAGTTGAGTTACGAGTCAAGTCGTGTTAAGTTGGAATAAGTTAAGTTGTTGGATCAAGTAGCGAGATGGGTTCAATTAATTAATTTGGCTAATTTAAGGACTTAAATCAGATTAGGAAATTATTGGGCTAAATTAGATCGGGTGTCGAACAGTCTCTCAGCACGGAGGATATCCAGAATTGTACGTAAATGTTTACAGTGACTTGGTATGTCGGCACTATAGACCAAGATGTCGTTAAAGTATACCACGGCACACTTCCTTACGAGATGTCTCAGTACATGGTTCATTAGTTTCATGAAAGTGCTTGGGGCATTCGACAAACCAAAGGGCATGAGCATCCATTCGTATAACTTATGTCGATTCTTAGACGTTGTTTTCTACTCATCACCTGGCTTCATGCGGATTTAATGGTAGCCATATTTCAGATTAATTTTATTGTAAACCTTGGCTCCACTCAGTTCATCTAATATGCCTTCTAGCCTCGGGATCAGATACCTATATTTGATCGTGATCTTGTTCGTGGCTCAGCTATCTATACACATCCGCCAAGTTCTATCCCTTTTCAACATTAGAAGCATTGGCACAGCGCAAGGGCTGAGACTTTATCTGACATAGTCTCTTTCCAGCAACTCATTGACTTGTCGTTGGAGCTTAGAAGCCTGCTCGGGGTTCATTTGATAAGTTGGCTTATTTAGTAGCATGGCGTTGGGTACTAAGTTAATACAATGCTCTATGCCTCTAGTTTAAGGCAACCTCTTAGGTAATTATTCTAGGAATAGGTTGGTATACTCATCTATTAACTTCTTGATTTCCTAAGGTAGTTCACCCTACTCTTTCATTTCTAATAGTCGCCTGACCAATAAGAGGGTCGGCTCATCAACATTGATGGCTTCTCGAAGCTCAGCTATACTCATCACCAAAGCCTTCTTCGATCTGTGAGCGAGTTTTGTCTACAATTTATTAACCTCTCTCAGTGGCATCAGGTTCAATATTATCTTTCAATCATCCTTTTTGAACATGTACATTTTCCTATTGCCATCATGGATAACCCTCTTATCAAATAGCCACGGTCTACCCAACAACATATGGGAAGCGTACATAAGCAATATGTTTAGAGAACCTAGTTAAAGTAATTCCTTATAGTGATCGGCAGTAATATTTGCCGAGTGACATGTAGTGCTCCTTTCTCACTTAACTAGTGCAACTTATACAGCTTCAGATGTGCAACAGTTGGTAACTTCAACTTTGAGATAAGATTAGCCGATGCCACATTTGGTGCAACTTTTACTATCCACAATGAGGGCATACACTTGATCGTTCACCTTACAGGTGGTATGAAAAAAATTCTCTCTTTACTCCTCTAGTGAAGGATCTATGTTCATAGGATGTTGGATAACCATGAGTAACTGGTCCAAGTTCTTAGCAAACATGTTTTCCTTAATCAGTTCTTTCTTGGCAGAGACCTCCTCTTTTTCAAGTTCCTCATCAATGCTGTCTACTTCTAGCTTCACTATGTCTCCCTTGATAACCATCATCCATCGGTTAGGGCATTAAGCAGCCATGTGTCCGAACCTTTGGCACTTGAAACGCTTGATCTAGCTCATCTTCCTACCAGACTCTTACCTCCTTTCATAAGTTCGGGTCGGCACTTCAGTGTCAAGTCGACCCTTTAGTTTTGCTTGGACAACCATCTTTCAATTTGGCTTAATACTCGATTAAGCTCAATGACTTGTCGATCCAAGCAAGTTAGTTTACATCCTCATCGGTACTTGGCTCCTCCATTGCCTTTATACTCGTTGGGTTATTTTGACGGCCTCATCCATTGTGGTAAAGTGTTGGATTTCCACAATGTTTCGAATATCACCTCTTAACCCAATGATGAATCTTGAGACTGTTCAAGCCGATTATTTCTCCACTTCACAACGGATCATAAGTATTTAAAATTCTTAAACATACTGGTCAACAGTTTAGCCTCCTTATCTTAACTCTTGAAGTCGAGTGAAGGTATCTTGAAGATAAGTTACCGATACGAATCTGTTCCTGAGTATTGTCTTCATGTTAGGTTAGGTGTTAATCTCTTAGTAGCTCTCTCGTCTCCTCATCATCTGAAAATTCTTTCGCCACATGGCGGCATATTAAGAGAACTCAACAACAATAGTTCTCACTTTCTCGTAATCCTTGTATTGATAATAATCAAACACACCTTCCACCTTCTCTTCTCATTGTAGATATTTATCAACATTTCTAGATCCATTGAAACTTAGAATCCAAAGCTTCATATGGTTAGATGCTTTAGGGACTTATAGGCACTCTTCTTCAAAATACTCTTCCTTGTCCTCTTCATTAAGCTCTTTCAGGTCTATTCTTCACTTTACTCATTCACCTGCTCCTCCACCTCGAACTAGTCGAGCTTTAACAGGTTGACCAACTTGTGGAGTATTTTGCGCGGCCTCAATGGGTCGGCAAGCTAGCGCATGAATAGCTCGGGTTAGATCTACTAAGAGGTTAGCCACCTCATCAAGTTTTTAGTCAATACTTCTTAGTATCTTCTATGACTGTCATCCATGGTGGACAACTCCCCTGTTGTCATCTCCAACACCAACATTCACACTTGGATCCATCATTTTCTTTACTGATTCAAATTTCAAATAAACACCGAAAAATCAGTAGTTAGCAAACTTAGCAATTAAGATGAACACAGTAGCTTGCTCTATTACACACACACAAAACAGAGTATGAACATAACTCTAGAAGAACCAACTCAAACTAAACCTCTGTTTTGATACAAAGATGGTGTGAATCGTGACTAAGAACAAATAAGGTTGGTCGTTGGATGGGTTCGAGCTTGTAGAAAGCTCAAAAGAGTTAATGGGGGAAAGTGCGAAAGAAATGAATGATGAATGAATAGTAAGTAAACCCACGAATAGCTCCAAAAGATATGACACACCAATGGAACTTTTGAGGACAGCACAATCTGATATGACGCATAAATTGATCCGATGAGGTTACTTACCACCTAGCCTTGCTTAAGAGTTAGGATAAGAGTGATGTCGAGAGTAAACTGATTGTTTATGCAAAGAAGGAAAAACACACAAGTGTGTTAATGATAATTTCTGTATATTCCTTCATTTGCAGTTACAGTTACAATTACAAGCGTATTTATACCCATAAGTTAGGGCAACTTACCCATAAGTTAAGGCAACTTACCTAAAAAGGGAAAAGATAAAAAGGGCACTTCCTAAGGTAGTAATTTACAAGATACAAAGGGGTAAAGTAAATATACAAAGAAAGCAATCATTAGTGGAACAGATTCTACACATATTGTATACGTGGTGGTGCTATTAGAGGATGTGGACAAAAAGTACGGATAGCTTGCTTGTTCGAGCAGGGGTGGCTTAGGTAGTCTAAGCTCTCTCTCTCGAAATCTTGATAGGGGTGAGGCCAAGTAATTGGCCAAGCATGTGCAAGAATGAAGATGGGTCATTATCTTAGCCATCAATTTCTCGGCACTCAATATACGAGAAACAGGTATTCACTTGGCTTGGCAAGCAATATGGGTTAGCAAGGAGATACTTGGCCTCCCATGAGCCAGCTGGAACAAGAGAAATCATCTTGCTAGTCCCTTTAGTCCTCGAGCCCAGCTGCAGATTAGAGATCCGATAGCCCGTCTCCCATCACATTAGCTCCAATTGGTCTATGTACGATCCATACTAGATTTGACTAACTGCCCATCCTACCTCCTCTACCTTCTTACCAACCCATCTTTGTCTTAGTAGACTCTTTCAGTGGCATGTTTTGGTCCTCTGAAAAAGTGAGCCATCGATTCAAGTACAAGATACTATCAATACTACCTAGACAATTAGACATCCAACCCGTAATTGCAATGACCCAATTGAAAGAGCTGAGCTCTACCAACTAAGCTATATTTGTAAACCCCGCGAATTTAGCCATCTAAGTATAGAATTAAATGCCCAAATTGTAGATGATTTCCTAAAGTCAATAGAGCCAGTGAGATTTAAAACCGATTAAAGTCTCAATTCAAAACCTAAAGTGAATATGACAAACCTTAAATTATCAATTGAACCTCTAATCGCATATGAAGACCCTAAAACCTCAAGTATATATAACTGCCAAAGTTAACCTCAAACCTCATCAAAACCTTAAGATAAAAATCGAAGACTTAATCGTGTATAAATATATTAAACCCTAAATGTGTAAAAACACTAGAGATTGTACTCGGAAGTAATAAAAACCTTAAAACTATTACTTTAAGGATATAAAAGCATTAATCTACTATAATTTATCCTAAAACCCTAAGTGATAATATATCCTTCATATTTTGCCATTTCATTAGTAAACGACTAAAGATAACTCCCAATCATGCATAAATATTTAGAATACTTAAGTGATCCCTTAGAAACTAAGATATTGCATTCTAGATCACATTCATCTTCTAAGTATATAACTAGGTTAATATTACAAAGAGTTAGGGGGTATAGTTGAAGCTTAGGTTAAATATAGTGAACCTTAACACCTTAATTGGTACTTTTTATACTAGTTATACTAAGTAGCTTACCAAATGATGTATATAAGATATAAATACCTAAAATAAGATCTCGTCATCTATTTTTACTAATCAATTCACCAAATGCCTCATTTCTTTTCATTTCCTTAATTTTTCCCTTAATTTTCCTTAATTACTACATTATGTATGGAAAGTTGACCAAGTCAACACATGTTGACTAAAGTCAAAAGGTTGACTAAGTCAACACATATTGACTAAAGTCAACATTTAGAAAAGTCAACAAAAATGTCTCTTTCATTTGAAAAAAATATCTTCCTTCTCATGATTTCTTTTCTTTTAGCTTTTCCTTCTTCTTTTTTCCCTTAATTGCTGTCCACTACTTCCTCCTCCTAGACCCCACTTCTTTTCCTTTTCAAAAACAAAATCCCTTTGTTCTTCTCCTTCCCAACCGTATCTTCCCCTTCCCTTTTCACTCTTCTTTTCTTTTCAACTTTTCATCCATTTTCAAGAGCAAAATTAAGGTATGTACTTATGATACTATGTCTTGCTTCATCTTCTTTACTAGTTAGAAGAAGAGTTAGCTTAGGTTAAGTAGTTATGTGTTGTGCATATATGTTGATGTTGATTTTGGGCTTAAAGTTTCAATCTTTACATATGAAAGTGTAGAATTCTTTAGGCAATGGAAAAAGATGTATGTATACATGTCTTTAAGTATGTGTACATAAGGGTATGCTAGAGATATACATGTATAAATACCTTTGTACAGAAGTATTCATTATGTACATAACTTAAATTAAGACATCTACTAACTATACATATATATACCATGTTAAATATACCCTTAAAATATAAAAAAATGAAATTTGAGAAGCTTTCTTAAGGGGGTGGATAAGGCATACGAAAATACATATAAAAATACGTATGTCACCATATGCATATATGGGTATGTGTATTAGTATATGTATAGGTACACATGTATAAGTACTTATAAGTACATAAGTATATATATATTAGTATATTAGAAGTATAGGTATGTATATCACATATGTATAAAGTGTATAAACATATAAGGATAATAATGGACTAATGATGTAAGCAATGATGTCATCAAAGGATTACATAAGCCATGACATCATCAAGTGATTACATAAGTGATGATATAAGCATAGGCTTATAAAAGAAGAAATAATAAGATTACATAAGCACATAACATAGGTATATAGATGTACTTAGAAGCCGAAAATCCCTTAAACCCTAAGACACTTCCTAAATTGAATTAAACTTAATCAAGTATGTGAATTAGTAACACTAATGTAAAATTCCCTAAGTGTAAGAATCTAATGTCTAATTAAATCATTAAATACTAGAATAGGATATAAACATAAGCAATAAGAACAATTAAACTTCAATAAGATAGAGTTTCAATAAATTTAGTCCATATCATAAAACACGGGTCTTAATGTCCAAAACGTACATTACTGTGTGAATGTACGTCTAAAAATGATGAAAAATGACTATAAGTTCTCAAATATTGGAATTAGAATAAAAAAGTTACAAAATACATAAAGGAAGTCTCATAACTTACAAATATAAGAAACTAGTTATTATTAATCCCATTGAGTACGGTAAACCTTATACATATAAGGCTTGGGTATATTGGGGAACTAGATAAACTACAATAGACTTTTAGTTAACTAAGAAGTCTAACTTTTTAGAATACTTATAAGTTTTACTATTTTGATTTAGGCATTCAATATTGAGTTTTGGAAACCCCAATGCTTGGAGAATGAGCAATAATCCAAGTGAGGGAGTTTTAATGACCTGCTATTTGCTTATGCATGTTATTTGTATGATGTTTTGCTGCTTGCTGTTGCTTGTATGTTTGAATGACTGTTTTGCTTGTATGCCATCATCTGTGTGATTACTTTTTTTAAAATTGATAAATATAAATATTTGACCCAAATAACTAGTTCTATTTGTCACATGTCTATGACCCAGTAAATGTATGGATGAATAGTGCTAGCTTTGGAAAATGTTGAAAAGAGTATTTTTGGAAAAAGGTTTTTCTAATCTTAAATGTATTTTGTACGATTTTGATAAGGGCCGCAGCGCTAGAAATGATATTTTATCGTTAAGGCAAAGCTAGCATGGGTTCTCTACTTGATAGCGAGAGGACTCACTTTATTGTGTCTATAAGGCCTTTGTTAATTTTGATTGCGAGAGGACTCGCTTTATTGTGTCTGTAAGGCCTTGGTTAATTTTGGTTGCGAGAGGACTTGCAAGTTTATGCCCAAGGGGCCTTGGAGGGTGGATAGTCCTAGTTTGGAATCCCCTTATTTGGATTGAAACTCTTTTCTCAACTAGGGTAATAGTCGAGTTTTGCCTAGAGGGGTGGTGCCCCTAGGTAGCCTCATGCGGGTAAGCTGAGGTGCCCTGTACGGGTAAGTATAGGGGATAATCTAAGTGTAGACAACGTAATTCTACACCTTCCATAGTTCCAGACTCCTATAAATGTATTGCTTGCATTCATCGCGCATGCATTCATGTTGTATATAGATAACTTGCCTACATATGTGATAATAATGTGTGAAAACTTGCTTGACCGGTGGTGGTGAGGAACAAACTCATTGAGCTGTTATATGTTCACTCCTTCATAGTTTCTCTTGCAGGTTTACTTGCATTGGGATTAGGATAAGTCTCAAGTGCTGAGTGCAAGATGAGGACATGTATACTAGTATTAGAAATAGCTGAGTACTCTTTAGATGATATATAAACATCCTTTGTAGAAAATATTTATATGTTAAAACTTACTATAATTTAATTTTTCTTGCATATATATATATATATATATTTTATGTTAGTATATCCTGTCTTATTATTTGGTAGGGGATATCGATTCTCTGCGGTTCTGAGAAACTGTGGGATATCGAACACCCATAGTTATTTATATTTATATTCTACAGTAAATTAATTACTTAAAAATCAATAACCTTAGTGATTAATCACTTAAAGTCTTGTAATCTCTGACTTGCAAGGCGATTTCCATATCATGGGTGTACACGTGCTATGGAAATTTTAGATAATCCTACTAGGCCCCCTTTAGGGTCCTGACGATATCCCCCTAAGCCAAGTGGAGTAAGCATGAAGGAGTCAAATGCTTCTTCTATTCTTTTCTTTCCTTAACACAGCCAGACCATGCTGGACTTGAACCAAAAACCTTGCTCGTGAAGTAAATCATTGTACCTATTGTCCAAACAATTGGGAGAGAATCAATAAATTCTTTTTTAAGAGCGATTCATCTTTCTTGAACACAGCATACAACTTTCCATTGTCTTGAGCTCTCTAAGTGTGCTTCTTCCCCCTTCTACTTGTCACATTATAACAAGTCTTTATGAAATAAGTACGATGAGAAGAAAAAAGAAGGCGTTAGGAGACCCTCTTAGTCTAACCCTAGACACTCTAAGATCCTATTTTAAACTTTCTCCCATTTTTAATCAAGAGATAGATGAATAGACACATTTCATTGCACTAATCGGGGGCATTCATAGTGATTGAAGGGGTCAAAGACTAATAAGTGAGTTATTTATCAGCCAAGCATTCTTATTACTGCTATCCACATCATTGGGTTAGGCATTGATGAGCATATTAAACTATCCATGAGGCTAAGAGCCCTCACAGCCCAAGCACAATGACACGATTATCAGGGGTGTGCTTTACCACTGAGCTAATAGCCCGTCGTGTAAGCTTCCCGTCGAGGCCCATTGTGTCAAAAGTGAGAGAAAGCCTACCCCCCCTCTTTCCTTTTTTTGCCCCTATGTCACCACATAGGAAAGGCATGGGGATGTCAAAAGGGGGATCCTATCGACTTGTTCCGACCTAAGATAATAAGCTCGTGAGCTTGGTCTTACTTCACCGTCATGAAACAAAAGAAGACTTCCATCTCCAAGTTTAACTTAGATGTAGCTCGCCTCTTTTTAGGTGTAAAGCAATGTCAAACCAAAATACCTAATAAACATTAGCTCTCCTTGAAAAGGAGGTGATCTAGCCACATCTTCTAGTACGGCCACCTTGTTATGACTTCACTCCAACCACTAGCCCTACCTTCAACACCCCCTTCCTTGCAGTTAAGGTAATGACTTTGGGCTTGGCTAACTCTTATAATGTAACAGGTAGTGTGTACAAGGCCCGAGAACGAATCCATCGTCGTATGGTTGACTGGTGACTACTATAGATTCCAACTTCATGCAAGCAACTTGTAGCCTGCAATCTGAACTGAGAACTAGTTTATGGAGTTAACTCACCCTCGTAGGATTGCGACCCTTTGTCTTAGCCATTGCAGCACATGTATCACCTAGGGCATAAGGGACATGATGACTTGACATCATCCTCACTTTCCTCCAGCTTATCACTAGCCAACTGTTCAAGGTTCCAAACTCAATAGTGGCAACTAAACATGAGCGTTGTGCTTGTTGCGGGACTTAACCCAACACCTTACAGCATGAGTTGACGATAGCCATGTACTATCTATGTTCGAGTTCCCAAAGGTAAACCTCTCTTTCAAGAGGATTCGTAGTATGTCAAGCCCTAGAAAGGTTCTTCGCTTTGCATCAAATTAAACCACATGCTCTACCACTTGTGCAGGCTCCCATCAATTCCTTTGAGTTTCATTCTTACTAAGGTACTCACTAGGTGGGATACTTAACGCATTAGCTACAGTAGTGCACGGATCAATATGCACAACACCTAGCATCCATCATTTACGGCTAGGACTACTAGGGTATCTAATCCCATTCACTCCCTTAGCTTTCGTCTCTCAATGTCAGTGTCAACCCAACAGAGTGCTTTTGCCGTCGGTGTTCTTTTCGATCCAATCTTTGCACATTTTACCACTCTACTGAAAATTCCCTTTGCCGTTACTGTACTTTAGCTTGGTAGTTTCCACCTCCTGTCTAGGGTTAAGCATTGAGATTTGACGGCAAACTTAAAAAGATACCTACATACACTTTACACCTAATCATTTTGGATAACGCTTCCATCCTCTATATTACCGCGGTTGCTAGCATGGAGTTAGTCGATGCTTATTCACTAGATATCATCGTTTTATTCTTCAGGAAAAGAAGTTCATGACCCGTGAGGCTTCTACCTCTATTCGGCATTGCTTTGTTAAGCTTTTACACATTCTTACTAATAAGAAGATGCCTAAAGGAACTTCATTTCTCTATGAGAACCTTGTGTACTGAAAGGTGCTATTCCCTTCCCCTTCTAGGAGGACACTAACTTTAGTGAAAAGTCTGATCACATTAGATAGGAGTAGTAAGATTCAAAGATAGATAAGAAAAAGAGAGTTTACCTTACTAATCTCTAAAGAAAGCTAAGAGAAAGAAGACTTAGTGACCATCACGATAAAAAAAGAAAGAGAATAAGAAAAGATAAGAAGAGAGAGGGGTTTCATCAATCTCTAAAGAAATGAAGCTTAAGCAAAAGAAGCTCTCTTTCCTACTTACTTTTGACTATGCAACATACCCATTAGGTCTATTTATAAGGTTATGTTTTGCATTATACGGTTTCACAAGATGGACAAATCGATTGTAAACCTAAATGGCATCCAAAGGATGAAGAGGGAACTCCCATGAAGATGAGATAGGTCATAGGCCCCTGTAAATTGAATTTTCTTTCCATTAAATCAATATATATTTGATAGAGAAGGCCTGGCGTGTAGGCTTAAGAGAAGAGGGACCCTTCTTGGCATAATAGTTAGGACAACTACTTTAAAGCACCCAAAGCCATCGAGGAGATAATGTGTGAATTTCCATATTTCTTAAATGAATTTCTTAGGTTGACATGTCTCCACCTACATTATAATAGAAATGGAATCTTGGAATGTAGGCTACCCATTGAATGCTTAGTTGAGTAGGCCAAATTGGAGACATTTAGGCTTTGGTTTGGGCCAGCGAAATGGGTATCACTAGTTTAGGATCAACTAATCTCTCTTTCGGTAAGTCAAAGGCTCTACATCAAAGATTTTCTGCCCTTACATCAATGTCAATCAAAACTTAAGCCAAGGCAAGGAACTAGCCAAACCAAATCAAAACTAGCTTCCTTCTCGAGCCTTTTTAGATGAAGGAAAGGAATATGAAAGATCAATAAGAAAAGAATAGACATCGAATCCACTAATTAGTTAGGCTCTGGGGGAATGCCCTAAAGCCCTTATTACTACTCCTGTCGAACTTCTAGCAGTTAAGCTTTCCTTACTAGAAATAGTTGAAACTTGAGAAGTAGCTACTGACATAGTTAATGTCTAAGGTTTACGTTAGCCTTAATCTAAGAGCACGAGAGATGTAAGAAGGGTTGTTAAGTGCCAGTAAATAGCTACATTAAGGCTAGAACATACAAAGCACAATCGACAATTTGATGCTAAAGGGGCGCCCAACTAACTATTAATTTCATAAAAGAGGAGAGATGGGATCATAGGATGGATTTAGTCCCTCCCAGTTCATAAGTGTAGTTGCTTACTCTTTTATTCATTGAGATTAGGTTATTGTGTGTGGACTATCCTTGGAAGTGTCTATTATACCAAACCATGGGATGTAGCCAGCTGTAGATCGAGCTCTGGAAGTCCTCTCCTCGTGGCTTCCTATGTTGATATTCAAAGAAGTAGCTCTTGACATGAGGGATATAATAGAAACACTTGCTCTAGATCCCCAAATCTCCATGGGTATTCTTTTTAACATCTCTTTCTATTCTTCTAATGTAATGCTCTCAGTCACCTCATCTTACCCTCCATTGTGCATTTTGTGTAACATTAAGGAATGGGAAGGCTCATACTACCGTGGCAGGAGGTTGTCTTCCAACAAATTTTCCCTATAGTTGAGCTACCACAGATTGAGGCATATCTTTTGGAGATGGTCACGTTAGCAGTGGCAAGTGGATCATTCATGCAAAGACTTAACTTAAAAAGAATGATTCCCTTTTGTTGACGACCTTGTTCCCTTGACTGATGTTTTAGGTCTTCTTATCTAGCATGATACTTTCATCTTACTTTAGAGGCTTAAATGCTTATAATTCTTGCCTTACAAAACTTAATGAGGGATGAGGAACCAGATTATCTTGCTTTCCTTAAACCTATTTGAGCTCTAAGTGTAGGTGGCATGTTGAAATTAGGACTATACATTGGTTTTCTCCTCTTACGTTTAAGAGACTACGTACCTCATTGCTAGCCAGTTTCTAAAAGGGAGAAGAGAAGGTCTTATGGCAATATCAGGCATACTAGTAATGGATTATTTGGTCATTTACGATCAAGCACAACCTAGGAATAGTTGTACGCCTACATATCCCACCTCCCAAACAAAGGGAAGAAGGCCTCAGATCACTATAGTTTAAGACCCCTTTTGTTAAACCAGTTCCTATACTCTTTGAATGAATTCTAGGAGGTATAAAGTAATTTGGTGGAAGGGCCCACCTAACCTCTCCCTTCCCCCTTATCATGGAGGCAAAGCAAACTCACCATGACAAAGGCTTGCCTTTTACTGCGTGAAAAAAGTCTTGCTCTTTCACTACCTTACTTTTGCCTCTCTTTAGCCAAAACAACAAGGCTATTGATACCTTGACACAAAATCTTTTAAATAAGCACAATTTCCGACTACTCCCTAATTGTAACATACAAGAATTAAAAAACACACGTTCTAGAAGAAGAGAATAAATACCTTAATTTTTTTTTATAGATATAGTGCTAGATCTTACTAATTATGGGGGGACGAGCTTACTCTTCATTAGCACCATCCGCCTTTTCTTTTAAAATAATAAAGTGGGGCTTGGTTTTAGAAAGTTTGTTGGTTAGTTAAATATCGATTGTAGTTTGAGTCTTATCAAGGTAGGGCCTTGCTAATTCATATGGAAAGTGATATTTCTATCTTAACTTCCTTCAGGTATCTAGTTTGACCCCATACATAGGCAAGACTTTAGTCAAAGTTTTCTAGACATAAAGCTACTATAGGAAAGAGTCGACACCAAAGATTTCAGGCATCACTTTATGAAAATTCAACCTAGACCCTTCAGTAGATCTTGAATTGAGTTTGAGTTAAAGGAGATGCCTTCCTTGTTTCTAAGTTCTTGAATTAGAATAGAGACAGGAGACGAGAGCGGATTCATATGAGTTGTTCTTGTTTAAGTTGCTTGACCAGATAAGGGGGATCTATAGCGAGCCTTTGACGATTGAGAGGATAGCCCTCTTAGATTTTAAGTACCTTTCATCCACCCACAGGGACCAATAATCTACCCAAAGTAGAAGACAAGTCTATTCAAGCCTATCTTTTCTATCTCGTATTATGCCATCGTCGCTTATACCAACATTTCCCTATCTCTTTTTGGATAATCTTTTCTCCAAGGTCCAATAGCATTGGTAAGTATCGTATGTGTCTCTCAAGGCATTCACTATTCTTATTTTTAAGATTTAGTCTCTCCCTAAGTGTTTTATGCCTTCTTTTAGCTATTCCTATCCAATTAAAGACTATCTTGGATGTGTACTCCTCCTAGCATTTCTTTGTTAAGGGAAAGTTCCTTTCTTTTTATCATACGGAATAAAGAGATTTTAGTTGCCTTTATGCGGTTTTTTGAGTTTTGAGATGTGAGCATAGGTAATCGGTTTAGTCAAAAGAAGAAGGGAAGAGAAAGAAAAAGATAAAAAGAAGAAGATTCACTAGCTCGCATGCTTACTTACTTCGAAAGGGCTTTCCTATTTATATATTCCTCTCCTGGTCAATTTCTTGAGGTGGTTTAATTTCTTAGCCTGTCTATTCCTACCCTACCTATCGAAATCCTTATTGAAAGTAGGTTATTATGTAAGCCGTATAAGTTTTCCAATTTTGTATTAAGTTAGAATTGTTGTAAGTTAAGTTAAATGCTTTTTAATTGAAACTGTATACCTCAATAAATGATGTTTTCGTGGGGTAGTTCATGTGTATCCACTTGTGTCTCTAGATTCTCCTATCCCCTAAAAATGCAAGGGTAGAAGTGAAGGTCTAGCACAATTCTTCAATATCATTCCTATTCCTCTAGCTTTCTTAGTCTTGGTAGTTATAGCAAGGTTAACTCCCATCTAATTCTTCCGCATCAGGTGCGGAAGTTTTATTTCTTCCTAAGGAGTTCAGTGACTGACGATGTTGGAAGTCATGTATGGGTGTTGTACTGTGTAACTAGTGAAGAACCATAGGTGAGAGGGGCCATTGACTTAACTGAATTGAAATCATAGGTCTTATTTTCTATTCTATATGTTAGTATATGAAGATCCATATTTTGGCTATTCTCTCTCATAGTTGATTTGGTATGTGTAGTATATACCTTAGCCCCCAAAGATTGTACATTGAATTCTCTTCTTTCAAGTTGCAGAGTAGAGAGTATAAAGAGGGCCTCTCCATTTTGCTTCAAAATGTCTACTAATTCCTCAATCGCAGCAAGGCAATCATGGATTCTTTTTTCGCTATGTTCGCCTATCAGTGTAGGAGATCTAAGGTATCTTGTTGGAGAAGTTGAAATCTCTAGGATATTAGTTCTATTAGTAAAGTATAATTCTAATGCTTATGGGAAAAGCCCTAAACTCTCTCTATAGCTATTCTTCTCAATGCTTCCCTTCCTAACCAACTAACGAGTTAGAGATGTAATGACGATTGGTTCCTTACTAAGAACCAATCCCATTGCACTAAAATCTCTCTCCTTACAAGACTTAAGGTAATCCCTTTTTGTGAAAAAGTAAGATTGATTTATATAATTAATTATGTATCCTCTTGGAAGCCTAGATATTCACCTTACTAGTGAGATTTCCTATTGAGAAAAGACCTTTATATACGAGCGGTCTATGTGAGCTCCCCTTTAACACCATTTGGAGTTCTCTGAAAAGTTTCAAATACTTGATAGGTTTCTTCCCATTTTCTTTATTTTTTAAGCTATTGCTAATCCCTTCTCCTTTATGTCAATATTTTAACAAGCAGTTCTTATTCATTAATTCAATTTCCACTCCCCTTTATCATTTGACTAGCTAGAGTTGTGTAGTAATTACCATGTCTTACTCTTTTGCTTTTCCAAGATAAAGGTTCCTTTTCGAAAGAATCCAATTCTTGACCTAATTCCTTTTGCTTTAGACATTATTTTAGGAAGAAATGCCACATCATCGGCTAGAAAGTGGATGTAGAATTACCGATCTTAGTCTTCAATCCTTCCTCCTCAAATGAATAGGTTGTTTCTGTTCTAAACTTAGCTAGTCTTAATGGGAATTTATATATTAATATTCATATCAAAGATATACCCAAATTGAAAGAAAGACAAGTGGCAGCTTATTCATTTATACTAAGAGCACTTATTCCTCCAGCTATTCCTTCTTTCAAAATGGACATAAAAGCATAAGTCCTACATCTCTTTGGCACCAAGAGAAGAGTCTCAAATGTCTATTATTCAAAACCAATAATAGCCTAGCATCGAGAATCATGTACTTGAGAATGGTCTCTTTGCTCTTCACCCCTTGAAAAGAGAGTCCATTTTACGCTTAGTTACCAAGCCTTGTCTACCCATGCCCCTGTTCCTTCTAGAAAGGAAGTTTGTAGACTGATGTCTTAGCCCTCAGACCCCTTTCTATTTGTAGATGGGGGGAATTGCTGAAACTATCTTTGAAAGGAAAGATTTGATTCTCTCTTATATATGCTATTTGCAATTCCTTGCTTCAGAAAAGAGAAGAGCACCAATGACAATGGCTAATTAATCAAAATCAATGATATGTGCATGGGAGCCTTCCTAAAAGATAGAATTGACTAACCTTCTTGCTTTGATATTTTTTAGGACTTTACTTCTCTAAAGAGATTTCCCGATGTTCTCTCCTCCCTTCTAGTCTAATATAGTTAGTGGCCCATCCTCCACTATGAGTTCAAAGTTGACAAGAGGAGCTATGACCGCTTATTAGCAGAGAAACGAAACAAAGGTAACTTAAATAGCAAAAAGCAATGACCTTAGGTTAATTCACTTGCCTATGACTAAAATAAGAAATCCCATCCGGGAAGTCCTCTTTTCTCCAACCTCTATTATTATATAGTAGGAATTGGATATTCATAGATTGGAATTGGTTCTCATACAACGGTAAGGCCATTTCCTTAGACTAAGAATTCCAAAAGCATCAGCTATGTTGCCTCTTGGTCATTTTGTGATGAATTCAATTCCTATTCGTCTCGAGAGAGATCCTTTTTAGCTGGGTAATCGCAATGAGAGTTGAAAGATAAAGAGAAAAAGTAGTTCTTCTGACATGCCGATAGTGTCATGAGCTTCTCCTCTTCTTTTCTTCTTCAATTGTAGTTCAATAAAGAAAGCCCTTTCTAAACTCGGGACTGGAAACTGCCTGTAGGGGATTCACGAGCAAAGGTTGGAAGAGTGGATGTATTATGCCTTTTGCCCTAAGCCCGATCTCTTTCTCGCCTTGGGCCTAGAAGTGAATGAAAAGAGAAAGATTCTATTTCAAAGAGAGAGATGTGGGAAAGCCCTATCACATGCACTCAAGCAGCTCCTTACTTCTTCTTTTTCTAGCCTTACACCCCTAAGATGAGTGAAAAGCGAAGGGAATAGAAAAGAGTTTGAATTTATTATCTTTTCCCTCGTTGGGAACTTACCCTTTCTTTTGGAGTCTTCTAGGAAAGGGAATCACAACTGAAATTGTGAAAGCTTTCTTCACTTGTCTAAACTCCATTTCCCTTTAGACCCTTTCAATCAAAAAGAGTTCTCTCCCCCCGACCCTTTTTAACTTTTAATAATAAATAGACTTCAAATCAACCAACTTCCACTAAAGACCTTCTTTTTAGCAGAGAGAAAATATATTCTAGATACCATACCACTTCAACTGGGGTAACTAAACTACATTAAGTTAAGATAAGAGAGGAAGAACCTTTATCGCCCATTAGTTGAATAGACTGAATTAGCGGTTTAGCTTGGTCAAAATTGGAATGATCTCCTTATCTGTTTTTGTATCATATATATAGAATAGAATTTGTTCTAGTTTAAGGGAAGCTTAGCCCTTCATCTTGAGGGAAGCTTAGAGCTAAACAAGCCTAGCCTTGTTTAGCACTTCTCGACAACGGCTTCTCTTTGCAATTGAAGCACCTAAAAAGAAAAAGCTACTCTTTTCAAAATAAAACCCCTTAGGTTAGGTAGGGTGCCTCTCTCAATCGGAACAACCCCATTACTAGATCCACTATCATTACCGGCATAACAAAAAAATTGCTAAAAAAGCGTAAGCCATTAGAACCAAAAACCTTCTCCAAAAAAGGCAACCCCCTTCTAAAAAATGTAAGTATTCTTGATGCAATAGTTGCAGCCTTGGCATCCCTTAATTTAGCACCTTTTAACATCTTGATATACCTAATTCTACATCAGTTAATGCAAGAACTATAACCCATTGTGTTTATGCCAATTTTTTGTAAAAAAAAAAAAAAATCAGTAGCCTTTATTCAATTGTGTGGTATTCTTGTTCTTTCAATTTCAACTATTCTTTCTCTCTTTGAGAGCTATTAGGAGATCATCAAAAGCCCCTTCCTGGCCAAGGCGATTTAATAATAGTTGGAACTTTGCCTCTTAGAGTGTAGTTGGTTCTAACTTTTGCAAAGAAGCTCAAGCTCTACCTTCGCCCGATGGCAGTTAAAGTTGGAGGGTTGCCCTACTTCCACTAGCCCCGGTACGACCTATGAAGCATTGGAATGGGAATGGGCTATCTCAAGAATCTCAAAGGCTTCAACCCTTGCACTCGAACTAGGTGCCTTGAAAATGGTCATCTCCATAATTTAGTGGTGCTTGGTTGATTTGCCCCAACACCTCTGAGCTTGATTTACCAGAAGCCCTCGAAGTAGGCATCATTTATTATAATCCACGTTCTCTAGATCAAGGAGAGCTAATATTACTATTAGAAAGATCCCTCCAACAAACCATCCTAGCAAACAAAATAAGAAGTGTAAAGATTTTTCCATTAGCTTCCTTTTTTTTACACTATAAAAAAAGGATATTCTAATCAAAACCGAGTACTAAAAGCCCAAAATAGCATAAGGTGAGTAAGGATTCAACCAATAACACAACTGTTGATATTTTGACCAAAAAATGAGACATTCCATGCCCTTGGAGAGTGCTTTGTCGTAATAGGTCACTGATATATCCTTTGTCTTTATTTGACTCCAAGAATGGATTGGTTTGATTCATCTAAGAATCTTAGAAGATTCTCTACCAATTAGGAGTATAGAGTCGATGTAACACATCAAATAAGGCTTTCATTATTACAACTATTAATGCTTCAAACTTTCCCCACTCATAGGATTAAATTATTAAGTATGGACAATGATAGTGAGTATATACACTTCTATTTGAATCTACCGAGTCTCTTACTAAGGAAGGGCTTCAGTAACACGCATGCTGTAATTCGCGAAAATTCCTTATTAACGTGGAACCTGACAGTCTAGCACCTAAGTCTCACCTAGTTAAGTGTCTTTATGAGACATGCAAAGGGAGGCACCTTTGGTGATGAGTCAAAGGACCCATGCTGTCATTCACCTTATGACAGGATGAGGTGAGGTTTAAACTCCAAATCAGTCCTATCTCAACCTTCGATTAACTTCAGGTCAATCAAAACAAGACCAATTGAGGTTTCACCCCGAGAAATCCCTAATAGTCACACAAGTTTATTCTATAATGATCAAGGTTCGGTAGATATCATCTATCCACCAACTATACACATATTTGTAGTAAACATCTAGTGATTTCATACTTAATTAGAAATGTGCACTTTTTTTTTTTCACTTGCCTTAATAAGCCTATTAGGCTACGCACATCAACTCATCACATTAAGGTGATAGGATTCAAACCTATGGCCCTCTATACCCAAAATAGATGTGCTAACTACGTTACTACTCGAGGGCGACCTAGTTATAGCAAATACCGTATATTACATAAAAAACTACAAATTAGTCTCCCTTCCAATCATGGATCCTTCATACGACATACAAGGCGACTACAATCATTGGCTTCCTAAGAGCAGTAAGACAAAAAGATATCATAACATAATAATATTCATATGATATTTAGTTCATAACATTTATACTAAACAAAAGATACAGTGGTTGAAGTCATAAGTATAGTAACTACAATAAGGTCAAAACAGAGATACACATAAAGGCTCACATATGTCCCCTCAATACCCACACTAACTCACACTTGCTCGAAATCTCGTATTAACCTCTAGCATCCTGTGGCCGACGTTTACAAAAAGATAGTCTTACATTAAAAGTTTATATATAAGCTAATAGCTTAGTGAGTAAATCCCTTAACCATATTGATAAGTTATAAATACATTAATTTAAGCATATGAATGCATGAACAAGAAGAATGCCAATCAGATACATATAGCTAACTAGGTACTGTATGCAACTCAAATTTAATGCCCTCCGAAGTCAAGGTTAAAGTATATACAACACTAGTCAGATCCGAATATTATATTACAACTTACTTTACTATGAAACTCTGCATTTCTTATTCAAATAAATCGGTCTATTTTTTTTAATAAAAAACTAAGTTCTAGGTATAATTATGAGTGGGCCCCCACAGTCCACACTTACCCCTAAATGGAGGCTTTTGGACTCGACCTTTAGTCAGGCAATTGACGTCTCCAACACCTAGTGTTTCCACAGGCCAGGTTAAGCTTATTTATACATGTATACCATATTAAACCATTATATTTATAAAATTAACAATCCCCGTATGGCTTCTTCCTACCTCCATGTGATGTGATGTGATGGCTGGAATTAATTTATGCGATACATCTCGATGCATATTCTAATTTACTTAACAAATTAAATATAATTAAGTCCGATTATTGCATAACCAGACAATATCACAAACAGTATAGTTCCTATCCAATCTAATATGTAACAAACAATTCATTATCAGCATTTAAAGTAATTTCATAGTTCAACAAGCAATAGCATCCGCATGCATTTCCCGACCCCATACGACATCCAATTAACAGTATTATTTAAATTCACTAACTATAAACACAAACAAGCATGGAATTATAGAGATTACTCACTCAGCCATGACGTCTCTCACGCGTCGTAGTAATCCCCAGGAAGATCTAAACCTACGTCAAGATCACTTAACTATTATAAATAGAAATTGTAATGACTAACTAAGTAAACTAATTATCCTAGGTAATTGCTTACCTAAATTTACTTAAGTTTTTTATTAGTTTTCCCTCAGTTGAACTCTTTTATTAATCGTATATAACTTTTTTGTTTTATTTTTGATATTTATGAGCTTATAATCGATTTTCATTGTTTTCGGATATATGTTTACATGACGGGGTCCGTTTTGAACGTTATGACCTGTATTTTTCGATATAGGTTTAAATTATTATAAATTTAGTTATTTGGACTTAAATATTCTTATTTATTACTTTTGTATCTCATTTTGTTAATTTATGATCTAATTAGTTACTAAATTCTTATATTCTTATAATTTTAAACTATTATTATTATTACATGTATTTCTATAAAATTAACATAAGTTGATAAATGCATTATGGGCCTACTATAGGTTTCAGCCCATATATACATGTATGTGATTAGTTTACTATTTTGTATTAAATACTTATATTATCATATGCTTATGTACTTATCTTATGCTTACTTATTTAAGTATCTTATATGTATGTCTATATGTATATTCTTTTAGTAAATTAGTATATGTACTTGTACATATAGTTATGTATATAGTATTTTATACGTATATCGATACATGTATTTACGTACTATTATATACATATATTTATATGTATTTTCGTATTTCCATAGTATAATTTTAAGAAATTTTCATATGATTTATGTATACACACTACTATGGTTCGGTTGGTATACTTATATGTATATATACTTAATATTCTTATTATACTGAGTTATGTGCATAAAAGAGTACTCATGTGTAGGAATGTCTAAGTATATGTACATGTGTTTTCCTAATCTTATCTATTTATATGTATATTTATACTATGTATTCTACTAAAATTTATACATACATACTTCATATGTATTCATATGCCATATGTATATATGTATTCTACACTTACATATATATATATGTATATAAGTATTCTTATATGTACTAACATATATGCACATATTACACAAGGATTCTAATGTTATCATAATTTAAACAAACTAATCAATTGTTAAAGTAAAAGATCTAATGAAAATATATCTTTCTCCATGTAAATATGGAAGAGGAGTTTAAGGATATGATGTAGTAGTTTGGAAGTTGATAGTTAGAGAGATAAGGAGGAAAATAAGAAACTAGAAGAAGGAAAAGAGGGAAGGGGAAGGGGAAGGGGAAGTTACGGTTGGGGAGAGATGAAAAAGGGAGATTTTGTTTATGTTTGAATTGTGTTTTTAAAGAAAGTTGAAGTGGGGTCTAGGGTGTTCCAAGAAGGGATGGCAACAGGGGAAAAATGGAAAAAGAAAGGAAAAAGGAAAAAAAAAATCTAAAGAAAAGTGGTGAAGTGTCTAATAAAAGTGATGTGTTAACTTGGTCAACATTTTAACTTAGTCAAATGTTGACTTGGTCAACTTTTATAAAATTACATATATTTATTATATGTATGTTTAGAAATAAACATAATTAAAAGAAAAATTAAAGGAAAGAGGGAAATAAGGAATTAAATGAAATAATTTGTAAAGCAATTATTAGAACTTTCCTTAAAAAGTTATAATCCTATAAATAATATTTAGCATAATAGTTAATATAACTATAAAGAAAATTATAAGTTATAATACTAATAATTGCTATGTATTGTCTAAATACCAACTAAGTACTTAAATCTACATAATACTAGTTTATTCATATGATTATAAGGCTAATATTATTTATAAAATAATATTATAGTTTCTTATAAATTAATTTAGTATATACACATTTATAAGTATTTAGAAGTTATCTTTAATCTATGATTTTATATGATTTAGCATATTGTTAAGTATTTATACTCGATTAGGGTTTTGTTGTGGTTAGAACGAATTAGCACATTTATGTGCTTAAAGTTATAGTTTTAAAGTTTTTATCACTTTTAAGTGTAATCTCTAATATTTACATGCATTTAGGGTTTAAGAGTTTTATACGTAATTAGATATTCGATTGTTATATTAAGGTTTTATCTTATCTAGCCTTATTGACTCTTAAGATTGTCTAACACACCTGAGTCTAATTTAGGTTTTAGATAGAAAATTTTAGTGGTTTACAAACCAAATTGTGCTACACCTTGTCTCATCCCTCCCTAGAGCGTATAGATCCATTCGATTGATGAAGACTCGAACTGAACTCACCCATCCCTTTGGGCAAAGGGATGTGAAAACCAATCCAAGTAACCAATTATTTTTTATAAAATTTGGCTCTAACAAGAGGGTGAGGTTAAAAAGCCATATAGTGCAAGAGCACTCACATTTTTTGGCTTCTTCTTTCATTTGAATTTCCAAATCCAGCTCGCTCTTGGCATTTGGGCCCTTTACTCGCTTAGAATTAGATTCAAACCATTGATACAAGGATTTTTAGTCCTTTTCTCTAACTAGCTAAGCTACCTAAACCACTTTCCTAAAGTTAAAGTTTGTTTTCTTCATTGAATAGCGCCCTTAGACGCCCGGAGGGACTCCACTAGGAGGTTATTTCTCTTACATAATTTCTCTTACTCATTCTACTTCCATACTGAAGGAATTGGAATTTGAACCCATGATACAATTTTCTTATATGTCAAATTAGCAAACCAATGCCTTAAGCCACTTAGCCATACCTCTAAGTTATTGATCGGAATTTTATGTAGCAGGTTTGATTGGTTGCCCAAAGGGCTATCTAATCTAATCAACTTCATAAGCCGTAGCACATTAGCGCACGTACTCTTCCTTTATCTATGAGTGAGACTCCATCAAAATTTGCTATTCATTGGGTGACACCTTCTTTTCTATGAAGACCCTATTGTTGAATGATGAACTTTGCTAGTCTTCACCTCCAACTTAAGCAAGAGAAGACATAGGGTCAAGCCAAGCCTTTACCTACATGAATTGAATTCATATCCCCTTCGTTTGGTTGAGAAGGGAAGGGAAAGGGAAATGGACCGTGACTCCTCTATTACATTACATTATGGAGAAGTCCATTCTCATCATGATCGATTTACGTCCTACTGCAGTGCTTAGAGAACTAGGCTTGCTTAGCAACCAAAGCTAGCTTACTAAGATGAAGGACTTTATCGTTGATTGCACAAGATAGCTAGTCAACCGAACCGTTTTCTTGCTTCAAAGAGTCTCACTCATCATTGGCCCCTACCCTATTTGGTAATCAAAATTTCATCCTTTCAATCAAAAGAAATGTTTGTAAGCCCCATTCATAATAAGCACAAAGAATTATGGTTTGTCTAATGTAGTATGCATAAGTATCCATTAAGGGCGAGTATCACGGTTTCCTTTCTTTTAGCTCTTACATCTTAGGACCTTTTTAGTGAGGAAAAGTCAATCTAATCTTACTCTACATCCTTTTCATTTTCTTCAGTTCCCTAAGCCTCTAATGTTCTACGATAATACTCTCATTTTTGCTTTTGCTAGGGGACCCCTTAATTAGTTATTTTAGCTTTTGCCCCATTTTTTTTGTCCATGCCCTTCCTCTTACCTTCTATTGAGACTAAAATAGAGGACTGGGCAGGTCTTCTATTCTTTCGATCTTAGAAGCATCTAAAGCCTTGTTTTCTTCCATTCCAAGGACTCAAAGTAGGACTTGAAGCCCTATTAAGGCTGTTTGCTTTTGTTGATTAGCTACTTTAGATGTTTCTAGTTCTTGCCTAACAAGGGAGCAGCCTCCCTCTATTCAACCATATCTTAAAACTTCACCAATGATTTCCAGATTCAAGATGGTTCATATGCATATGTGCCAAAACAACTTAGTGTGCTGAGTTTAAAAGTAATCTCTTGAAGTAAAAATCAAGTAGCTGCGAGGAAATAAGGAAATCGGCTTGGTCCTCTTTAACCACATATTTTATAACCTGGTATTAATCCTTGTTTTTTTTTACAACTTTACTACCCTGATTTATGAGATTGAAATTTTTAGTGACATATACAACTCTTAAGAACAAACTAACATTTACGCTCTTGATTGTCGAATGGCGATAGAATGGAAAGACTAAACAACTATTTAAAGGAGGTTTACCTAGCTGTAACCTGCTAATTTCATATGATTGGACTTGTTTATGTTGTTGAATTTTTTAATTTACTGCTAGAAAAGAAAAAAAAAAAGGGGAAGTGCTATTTGTGGACAAATAACCAATGACAGCTAGCTTATTACATACACCATAAAACTTAACCGAAGCTACCATCTGAGCAACCCTTCTCTTTTTGAATATGGAATTCCCTTTGAATGGAGGGGCAAATTTCTTTCTTTATAAAAGAATTTTCTCTTTTTGTTAGCTATTAGCACACAGTAGCCCATCTTATGATATAGATGGAGAGAACCATTTTTTTTTTATGTAACAATTTGTTTCCTTTCACCAAGTATGTGGCATTAATAGCCCCTTGGGATCCTTCCTCATCAAGAGAAAGAAGGGAAGACTAAGTTTTAATATCGAATTCGGAAGATTCCATTCTTTAGTGAGCCAAAAATTGGCTTGGGAAGGGGGATTCTTCTTGAAGGACATTAATCTACTACTAATCAGATTACATATCTACTTCTGCAAGCTCATAGCATCCTTATATTGTTTTTTTAAAAAGAATATTATTCCTTTTGATCCAAATATAGTACATAGTAGCCCCAAAAGCAAGTTTAGGATCATCTTATGCAAACTACTACCCTTCATATTCAGTATTGCCTAACCACAGTTTATTTCCAATTACCTCAAAACCAACAAATCAACCATTTACCTAACATAAATTTCCATATTCTAAAAGTAAAGGGGCATGAGAAGAGAAGGTGGTCATGATCTTCTACATTAACTCAGCAAAATAGACAAGATATTGAAATAATAACTCTAAATTCAAACAACTTATCTTGGGTAGATAGCTTCTCTAATATAGCCAACTAGAGGATGGAAGAATGTTTAGGAATAGCTTTAGAGAACTTATTAATAAGATATGCCTAGCCAACCTCTATCTCTATAGGGGATTTATAATATGCATTCATCTTAAATCAAAGCTCAACCTCTTTTCTTGGCTGTAAAAATAGATCTTGTCTCTTGGGCATCGCAATGTTCATGCATGTCTTGGGAAAAATGAAAACCCAGGTCAGTTATCAAAGTTGTATCAAGAATTGTTAGAGGATGGTTCTCTCTCCTTTCCACTCTTACCATTATCATAAGAGTGTTTATTATCCCAAAAGGATGAATTCTATTTAGTACTATTCTAAAATGGGAGATCTTGACTAGAGGGTAAGTCCAGCTAAAGGATGAGTCTAACAAGAAAGTATCAATGGCTTTTTCCAATACTTGAGTATTGAAGGAAAAATAGATGAATTAGGCTGGCTATGATTATCAAGCATAGGATAAAGAGATCGGTAGAATGGTATGAGGTGAAATATTTCACCAATATATGAATAGGTTTAATTGGTCCAAGTCAACTCTAACAAATCCCTCACCCAATGTAGGCTAAGTGGACTGGATTGAGGGATGGAAGCTATGTATCCAGGTAAAGATGATTTGCTGTCGTAAGAAGACTAAGGGTTGTTGATCAAAACAAAATAGATCCATCCTTCTATTCACCTTATTGTTAAGTTAGTATTAGCAAAAGACCTGCCCCATAGCATGCACTAATAACTAAATAACTAATAACCAACTCATCACTTCACATTATATGGATCTAATAAACCAATTAAGATATGATATCTCGATCATATCATTCTAAGTTTTTTTTAAAGCAAAATAGAGAAGAAAGATGTGAATATAAGAGAAAGAATCAATGATAGAAAATTCCAATGTGGTTAGTTTATTAGTCATATCATAAAAGGCAGTATCAATCAGTCTATTGTTTTGGTTCTAGAAAGTCTAACCTCGTAAAAAGAAGAGAAGAAATCATCTCATCGCTTTGAGCCTGGTTGAGGTATGGGATCTTTCCCATCTAGTAGCCTAGCCCTTCTGATAAGAGCAATTATGCCTTTTCCTAAAGCCCTTACTAAACCACCAGGACTTTTTCTAGCTACCACGAAAAGCATAGTTAGAAGAGCTGAAATAATAGCCATGTCATATTCCTCAGGAATTGCCTTACCTTAAGAAAGGATGAACTAAATGTAGCCTTTATTGAATAAAATAACTTGAAGACGAGCTAACTTGGCTTAATGTAGAAAATGGAATCATAGCAAGAAAGAAGGCTAAGAGAGATAGCATACTTTCCTTTTTTAGGATTTCTACCTATAGATGATTGAATTACCTTTCAAACTGAACTACCACGACTCTCGCTAATTGCATTGGATTCTTTAGATAAAAGAAGACTAGCTAAAAGAGTGGATTCGATTCCGAACCTTGTAGTTCTTCCTTCCCTTTCTCTTGCTTCTTTCCTAGAGCTAATGGCTCACTTCACTCTTTTTAAAGAAGATTGGGAATCACTCACTTCCTTAAGCATAAGAAAGAGATAGGACCTCTTATGTCCAATCTTCCAAATGAAATTTCCCTTCTTCCAAGATATAAATCGAGGGTACTAGGGATCCTTTCCTAAACTAAAGAATTTATTGACCTTCTGCCAATATCATTTATCTTGAGTTAGGATCTCCTATTTACCTTGTGATGAGTATTCCTTATTATAAATATCACCGTTTAAGTGGAAGACTAAGAAGACTTTATCTTGTCCACATCGAGGAATGATCAGATTGGCAACATTAGATAAGATCGCTCTTTCCTTGTTCTTAAGAAAGAAAGCATGAGTGAATGGTCAATTCTCTAAGAGAGGATTTGTTTAGAGGCGAATCTGTGAAAGAGCTTAGGTAAGCATTTAAAGCAAAAGTAGTGTCCTTTCAAGACCACTTTTTAGTAGAGGGCTAAATACTTCTCATTATTCCCCTTCCCAAGGGAAGTTTAAGCAATTGCATTTCTTCTTTATCGCATTGATATGGTCAAAGTACTAAAAAAGTTAATGCGAAAGTTCCATTACTACTGTCTAAACTTAATCCCAAACTTCTACTTCCATTAAGATCACTTTCATTGGACTTTCCTTTGCCCTTTATAGTTGCTAGTAAAGTAGCAACCAGATTGCTTAACTCCTTCCTTTCCTTATGCCATTTAGCTGAAGAAGCAAAGGAAGCCTTCTTTGAAGGTAAAGCGTTAACTTCCTCCTTTACCTTCAATCTCGCGAAAATAATCTTTTTTCTAGCTCTAATCCTTTCTTTCTCTAAGGGTTATTCTCTTTCTTTCTTTGTTTCTTTTTCATATGTCTATCTCGTTGACATCTTTGTCATGGACTTAGGGTAGGAACCTATTTGCATATAGCGATGGATGAAGGATGGTGCCTAAATCTTAGGAGGAGTGAATTTTTTTTTAGATTGGCCCTCTATTTTTTTTCTTAGTTTTGGAATGTGTATAGGCCTGAATCTGACAAAACAAACAAACTTGCTCTTTACTTGCCTCAAGCATTCATACCATCATCCGTTGTTCTCTCCAATCCAAGATGGCTACCTATACGACAGAGATGAAACCACCTTTTTTCAAGGTTAGATCATTCACTCCCCTAATCCTGAAGGGAAACCAAACTTCTCTACAATGGCATAGTCATGGCTGTAAGACAGGAGTCTTGAGGTTTTCTAATGTACTCTAACATCCTATTTTCTAAGTAAACTCTCCAAATCTTACTCGTTCACAGAAGGGCCACCATCTACCACGTATAGTCAGCTTGTATTATTTTTTGCTCCTAAACCTCATCCTACCCCCTTGGAGGTGTAATCTTGTAAGGAAGCAGCTCTTTTGAAAGATTTTCAAGCTAGGGTTAGTGTTAATCTTTCGATTAATTTCTTCTAGCTTTAATAGGTGACTATTGTTGAGGTGCCTTCCCCCCTGATGATGCCCGCAAATTTCTCTTCATCACCATCATTATGATATGCATAAGTATACACGATAGGGCAACCCTATTAAAACTAGATTGAATCTCATCCGAAAGGGAAGGAAAGATATGCTTACAAGGTGGTTAGAAGGCTATTCTTCTATTGATTTAACAAATGAAAGAGCTAGTTTTACAGTTAAGTTTACTCAGCTTATAATCTGATTACTTTTTCTTTTTTATCCCCTGCCAGGCACCTTCCCCTGTCCATTCTACTTTCAGTATTTCGAGAGACCCTAAGGGATGGAACTTCCAATTCAATAGGTACTGCTTCCATCTCGAAGTATGGAGTAGCGCCAATAGAAGTTTGAATGGAGGTCCAATACCCCCACAAGGCCAACAGCAAAATTTTCAAACCAATCTCCATATATGTCTGATATCGAATGCACAACTTCTCAACTTCTTTTTTGAAGTGAGCTCCTAGATTTGAAATTAGCTCATGTGGTACTCCATATTCGCTGATTCTATTTTCTTTAATGAACTTGGCTACTTTTGCTGTGTTAGTGTTCAATAAGATGCTACTTCCACGCAACCAATGGATAAAATAAGAAATTGACCACTAAGATGTATTCATGTCCATTTGATGCTTTGGGTGTTACCTTTCTATTGATGTCAATTCCCTGTGTTCAAAATGGCCATGGAGAGGTAGGATTGTGAAGTAAGGTCAAAGGCACATGAATCAAGTTTACATGAATTTGACACTTATGGCATTTTTTGACACACTTGGCAATCGTTCTCCAATGTTATCCAATAAAAGCTTAGTCTCATGATCTTTTGGCCAACATTCTCCCATTTGTGTGGGGACTACAAACCCCATCGTAGATAGCTTCCAAAATATTTTCTACTTTTTCCTTTGTCACACTAAAAATAAAAAAGTTGTTTAAGACTGAGTCCCATTCTTTATAATTGTTTTTCTCGTGCTGTGTAAACAAACTTCAAGTCAACATTGTGTACTCAACAAGAAGTATACAGCCTAGGTTTTGGCCACCTCTAATGTCAATCTGCAGTAATAGTTTTTCGAGGTAGGTTTGTTTTATTTTAATCTAGAGCTATTTTCCTGCTTCTTTCTAGGCTATGGTTTACCTGTATCATGCAAATGTTGAACACTTAGGCGCTTTCTAAGATCATCCTATATTAAACCTAAAGAGGGCCTTATCATAGTATGCAGAGACTAGTCATATGGTGATAAAAACTTTGCCTTCTTTTCCTCACTCCCCCCTTTCCTTCTAGCTAAAGAAAGCAAGAAAGCACGATCGACACTTACCTCTTGGGCTCCTTCCTTCTATTTTGAAACCTAGAGCTCTTAGCTCTAGGGCCAATTGAATGATTCTTGTTCATTACTAAGTGAATCGTTCTATCTAACTTAACTCTATTAGGATACCTCACCCTAACTAGCTTAAGCTATACCTTTACTTAATTCCCAAGATCGGATACACAGCTAAGAATAGAAAGAGCTTATCCTTCGGCCTCAGGTCAACTACCTTTTTAGCTTTAGAGAATCTAGTGAGAGTAGAACTTGCACCTTAAGGAAGAGTAGGATAAATTGGTAAGTAGATTACCATTCCCTTGAGCTCGGTATTCATTCTTTAAAGCCTTGAACCGAGTGTAGGCTCAATCCCATCTTTGGTATCCCTTCCTTTAGTTAATGACTTAGTTCCCTAGACTTCTTCCTTCTAGGTAAGGATTCTAAACCTTTGGTCTGGCAGTAGTTCAAAGACCAAAGACTTTCAACTAAAATGGTTGGTACAAGATTAACTCCGTACATGACTTGGTGAAAGACGTATATCATTCTGCCATCAATGTACCCCAAAGCCTTATTTACGGAAAATCATCAGTCCATATGTCAGGACTTGAGGGGGCTAGTCGTGGTAGTTGTGCGTATATTGTAGAAATGATTGTAGATTGAATTCCCTTACAATCGATAACCCTTTATACAATACACACGATTACAGTTACAACTAACAACCAAGAGTGGCACAAGTGTAAGCAATATCATTCTATGATAATAATAACAGGTTATGGAAATATAAAACACAATCTATTTATATAAGAATTTATAGATAAGAAGTTTAAAGTATTTCTTAACTCAAACTAGTATCATTTTATTACATAATCAAATCTATAATCTAGATAAACTATCATGAGTACACTCTGATCACGTCTTGCTCCCACATTGACCCCCTGATGAACAACTAACCTCGGGCATGCGACGACCCGATTCCATGAATAACTCAGCCTACGAAAGAAGACTACAAAGGTATGAGCTAACTAGCTTGGTGAGATAATTCTCTCAACCATATCACAATCAAGTTATACATTAATTAAATTCAATCAAATAAATACATGTCGATCAGTATGCTAAACATATACATGTAGGTGACCAAGTACTGCATGTAACTCAGATTTAGTGCCCTCCGAAGGTAGGGTTGGAGATACATTGGCACAATCAGATCCAGGTATCATACTAGAACTTATCTTATAACGAAACTCTGCGTTTCGTATTTAAAAATGTAATGGTATATCCATTCTCACTTTTATCAAAAATGAGTTCTACATATGATTGTGAGTAGGTTCACACAGCCCTCACTCACTCCTAAACGGAGGCCTCTGGAGTCGACCCTTAGCTAGGTAGTTAGCGCCTCCAACGCCTAGTAATCCTATGGGCCAAGGTAAGGTCATATCATACGTGTGCACCGTAAAAAATCTATAACAATCAAATAATCAACCCACGTATGGCCTTTCACTACCTCTGTATAATGTGACGATCGGAATTAGTTATGCGATGTATGATTATGCGTGTCTCAAGTTAATTTTTTCTAGTTGAGTAAAATTAGGTCTTATTATTCAGTGATCAACAAGGTCATAAACAATTAGTTCCTCGTAAATCTACTATGTAACAATTAATTCATTATTGTACTTTAAAGTAAATTCACTATTAACAAACAATTATTACATATAAGCATAACCCATCCCCATACAACATTCAATTATTAAGCATAATTTATATTCGCTAATTACAAACACAAGCAAGTATGGGATTCATAAGGAAAAATTCACTTAGCCATAATCAACTTAAGGGTCATAATAATCTGATAGCAGCTCGGGATCAAGGTCGAGATCACCTGAGAATAAGGAATGTAGAAAATTGTAAGTTTGGGAATTTAAAGCTAAACTAGTATTATAATTTGTAATGTTCACTTCACTTAGTTACATGAAATTATCGATTCGAGCTTTTTTATCGAATCGTATATAACTTTTTTGTTTTAGCTTGAATCGTTATGAATTTATAGTCCATTTTGATTGTTTTCAAGTATATTTTCTTGTAGTGAGGTTCGTTTTGGATGTTGTGACTGGTAGTTTGAACTGTTATATAAAAATATCATAAAATTTATTATTTTAATTTAGAAAAGTTATAAAATATTAATTTGAGCTTTTTCTTAGTATATTTATGATTTAATAATTATTTAAATTATATAATTGATAATTTTATTATTTTAAGCTTATTTTACCTTAGTTACTTCTTTTTACCTATTTTTGAGATTTTAGGCTTATTAATTTTTTTTCTAATTTATTATTTTCAATATTTGACGATATACATACATATATATATATATATATATATATAAATACTTGTATAACTATATATACAAAAATTCTTGTAATATGAAAATACTAGATATAAATTTACATACATATACCTATTATTATACTTGTACACATATACATATATAAAATACTATGTTTCAATATGTATAATCACGCCACTTGTATATATATATATATATATATATTTATATAAATATATAATATAATATATAACTTACATGTATATAAAAATACGGAACACAAGTATATATATATGATATACATATACTTATACTTATATATATATATATATTATATATATACACATAAATATGCATATTCACGTGTACATATATTACATATATATATATATATATATATATATCAATGCCTAATTTGTGAAAATACTAAATACATACTATATGTATTTTTATTTATACATACACATATATACATATACCAAATGTTTTACATCATAATGTATTTATACATGTCTACATACATATATTTATACCCAAATGAAAGAGATACACATATATATTTATCTACTTATGCATACCTACATGTATATGTAATAGAATAATTAGTATATACATGCACATACAATATAATATACATATGTATAAGTAAATAAAATATACTTACCTAAATTTGTTAGTAATATTCCAAATTTTCTTCTTCTTTTCCTCCTCCTTCTTCTTAATTTTCTTCATGTTCTTCTCGCTATTGTGTGTAAATTTTAGTTTTGTGTTCTTTTCTTTTTTCTGTTTTGTTTTTTTCTCTCTTCTAGACGTGAATTCAAGTAGGGTTGATTAAAAAAAAATCAATATAAATAAAGAACAATTGCTAAGATAAATGATGCATTAAATATGATGGGACAAAGTAATCAAGTTTCTTATCTTTTTCTCTTTATTAGATCAACACTTGGAAGTTAATTCATCACATAGGCTACTGTTTCTTGATTTTTTTTTTCTTTTTCTAAAATGTAGCATCAAGGGGATTAGGAGGAAAAGAAAGAAAATAAAAAAAATAAAAGAAGAAAAAGAAAAATAGAAATAATTATATGTAATTTTTCTAAACATAAAAATAATTATAATAAATTAATTTTATAATTTTATGAAAATTTATCAATTTAATTGATACCCATTACAATTATAATTTTTACAAGTTATTTTAACGATTTCGTTAAAAGTTTTACGTGATTATGTGATTTAGTCGATAATTGCAATCGACTACAATTATATCACTATCGATTGATATTTAGTTATTTTATAGGCTAGTTATAGTTTTAAGGTTTCAATTAAGTTCGAGTTCGATTTCAAGTAATTGTGCATAAATCAGATTTAGGGTTTTGGTATGCGACTTAGGGTTTCGATTAATTTCTAGGGTTTTTTTTTTTATTATCGGTGTTATATTCGATTTATTACATTTCATAAACTTTTATTGTTACTAGCCTTATCGACTCATGACACAGTTTAGGACACTTGGACTTAAATTAGGATTCAAATTACTGATTTTCCAGGGTTTACATGATAAATTACTACTGTAGTGTCAATTAATCCCAAATCGTCCTCCAGCTCTTGCATAATAAAGGCATGCAAGAAGTCCAATAATACATACTCTTCATCTTGAGATTTCTTTGAATGGTCTGCGAATGGTTTTTCTATTAGTTAAATCTTTAGGAATGGCAAGCCCAAAATGAAGAAGACATCAATTTGAGGAGAAGCAAGATGAATGAATTTCCAGCTTATAATCAAGGAAAGGTAATGCTATGTCCTTATGACTAGTTTGAGAGTTAGCAAGGTAGGTCCTTAGAAAGAAGAAAGGAAATTTGAAAGAGAGACATTTATAGCATTGACAACTGGAAAGATAAATCTTCTATACCGAATGCTTACTCTTCCATCAAAAAAGCTATATGCTTAACAAATGCATTTCGAGACCATGGGAGTGGACTACATTGAAGTGAATGTTTGTGGTCGTTGGTTACCATCATGACTCCAAGGCACCATAAGATAAATGGAACCTGAAGTAGAAGAAGAATGTAGTGCAAGAGGAACTTGTATAGAAGACAATAGAATCATCCATTGTTGGAGTAGAAAGATCAATAAGAAGAAGAATGGATGGCACATGCAAGCTATGCATTCACATTGGGCTAAGCTCTTGGGCATCAAAGAAGCAAGATTGTTTATGTCCAGGTGTTGGAGAAGGAAACCTTTAATGAAGAAATCGAAACCTTAACCACCAGAAGGATAAGTTATAGCTTGGACAATTAAATTAGAAGGCTTGTTAGAGTTAGGAGAGCATAGAGAGCTAGAAGACTTAGAAGACTCGAAGACTAAGCTGAAAGGATGATTCAATTACTCATTCAATTACTAATATGATTATTTGAAGGCAAGGAAATCGCTTAGCTTTGACTAATGGGTTGCTTAGCGATTACATAATGACTACTAGAAAAAGGACTTAGTACCATGGACTGGCAAGCTTGACTACTTGGATTTACGTAGAATAAAGATCCATTAAGAGAAAAAAGGATCTTGGATTGGAATTGAAATGGACACTTAACAAGGTGTTGGATCAACCGGTGAGACTTCCTATGATGAGAACAACACTGCTTGGGCCAAACCTTGTCCTTACTAAATAACAAAGCCTTTAGTAAGGTAAAAAGAAGAGCGATCTCAAGTTGCCACTTTGTGCATCACAGGCTTTTCTTTCTTGATGGGACTCATAACCTAGTCAAGATGTACCCTTGCTCTTGGGATTCTACTTTCCTTCAAGCTTAGTTGATATCTAACCAAGAAAATGAGAGTTGTCCTATCGAAGAAGGATTCTATTGCTATTATTTTCTTTCTTCTTGGGGGGATGTGGTGCCCATATACATACATCGAGTCCTTAGATTGGTGATCCTAAGTTAGAAATCATATTTTGTCTCATTCTTGTTCTCTTACTTGCTCCTTCCTTTCTTATAGCAATAGATTTGGCATCTAAAACAACTCTTCTAGAAAGCGCCAAGCGTGCTTCTCGTCATAACTCATTTAATGCTTAGATTCCTTCATTTAATACTTTATAAGATGTAAGTTCCAGGTGAACCATCTTCAATGAGATAATAAAAGAGAATTCATTTTAACACCCGATATTACATAAAATAGGATAGCAAAAGAACTTGCCTTAGGGGCACAACTTCATGCTTTACTTTAGATCTTCCTTTCCCATAACGGATCACTGCACTAGCTCCTATCTTTTGACTAAGACTGGGATTGGCAAACTATTGATTACTTCAGACTTTTGAATTTCCCATCTTGGATCACTTCTATTCCTAAGGCAATTCATTTGGGCAAGTCCCAAGATAGAGATTCCTTTATGCTAAAGCTAACTCTAATTCCCTACTTGAATGAATAGCTTAGGAAGTACAAATTGACTTTATTGAATTCCACATTAACTTTATGCCTCTTCAGTTGGTTGAATAAGGATTGTTGTATCGTGATCTACTTATTTGTTTAGTAGGTCATTCGTATGAGGAGAAATGGGGAATTACGTTACTCTTTAATATGCAGAATAAGGCCTATAAGCTCTTTATTTTAGTTTTATAGTAGAGATCTCTCCACACTAAGGAACAAGATCATAATGGATCAAAGCCCTCCTTTTTCTTCCAAATAATGAAGCAGGAGTTGGGTCTTGTATGATGAATAACAAGTGCTATAAGGTAATTTGTGTTTAGTAACAAGCTCTATGAAAGTTATCATTAATAGAGTGAGCACTCATCTCATTAATCTCTTTCTTTCTAAGGTTAGCTAAACCAATTCCTAAGTTCATGACTTTAGAAGTGAAGCGAGGAACTAAAAGTGAAAGCGGTTTAATCGCTCTAAGCCGGTTTTTGAAGTGAGTTAAGGTCTTTCCAAGTTCAATCTTCTTGATTTCAAGAGTTAAGGAGTGAATGAGGTAAGCTAGATCGATATTCCTAACTCTCAAGTCTTGCTTTCTTTCTAATTTTCTTATGAGTAAGGAAGCAAACAAGCATCGATCTATTTAAGGAAGGGATTCGCCCTATTCACCAGCGTTAACTACTACATGAGAATATAGTTAACCTAAGAGGGAAGGAGTGAAACCAAACTTCTCATGACAGGGGAGAAAAAGAGTTTGATATTACCTTAAATAAAGCATAAAGGAAATCAGTATGTGTCACACTAAATGCGCAAGCAAAGAAGTTGGAAGCAAGCTAATCGCCTACAGTGGCTTTGAGAGTCATTCCATTCAAGCAAGTTAGCCATAGTAGGCAAGAAAAGAAAACCTAAAGTAAGGGAATGAAGGCTAGGAAGTTTTTTAGACTGGGATAGAAAGCAGTGAATTTCCTACTCTGGTGTTGTGATAGGATCTGAATGAGATTAGGTTAGAAGGCTACGTTAACCCCCATTCTTTATTATTCCTTTTACCTGCCTACTTACTCAATCTTTGGTTACCTTTATAGCCACTCCTTTCTTTAGTATCCAAGGTAGGCTCTTTAAAGAGCTCCTTCGGCAGTGTCGTACGTAACTTCTTATCCTTATTTCTTTCTTCTTTATGTGGGTCAACGAAAATCAAGGACTTGTTCCTTTTCCACTAATGAAAAGATCAATCCATTGAGAAAGACCTGAAAGCAAGGTATACACACGCCATCTTTGCCATATCTATTATGTCAACATTAGATTTCCCCTTCATGCAAACAAAAAATCCCAACCTTCGAGGTTTGTCTTGAATACATAGGTTTTTTCAGAGCCTAGTTATTGGACCGCCAAGCTTTGTATCATCATGATTGGTGCTCCAGTTGGTTCTAACTGAGACTGATCATAAGAACCATTTGGGGTAGCAAGGTTGAGCTAGTGTCTTAGTCCCTCGACTTGCCAAAGATGGGTAGGAAGGGATGGGGAAGTTCTATAAACCTTGACTTACTTAGAAATTCACTTCCTTTTTTTTTTTTTAAACATAGGAGATGAAGTGGACATAGCTTTTATTCTCGGATACTATACGTGATGTGAAATCTCTTCCTTTTGTTCCCAAAAAGCTTAGCTTCTTTCTTTTCCTAATGTATATCATATAATGAAGTCAATTAGTAACTATGAGCATAGCAAGAAAGAAAGGAGGGAAGCTGATAGTACTAATCTTGTGTCAGGCACCAGAATGAAATGCACGTGGAAAGAGATGCCATAGAAGGAACTACTATACTTAGACATGGAGAACTTGGAATTAAACAAAGAATCAAAATTCTAGGAGGTGGCATCCATTGCTATAAAGCAAAAGATTGTCACCACAAGAATAGTCATTGAAGCGAAGACTGGTATCGGATCTCGAGGTTAAGGGAAGTTCTTAAAAAGTCATACCATAAAGCAATATAATAAGAAATCTATTTTATGATCAGATGAACATAAAACAAATAAAATAAAGAGTACGGTAGCAAAAAAAGAATATAATATTATGTATGCAAGGACATTAAAAGATTGCTTTGAAACCACATTAAGAAAAGGGAAGTGGGTAAGAGCAGGCATTTAAGTGACATAAGTAGCGAGGAAGCAAGTCTTAAGGATGAGAGGTCGGGCATTTGTAGATCATTCCTCCTTTGCTTTGACTACTGATGGCATTCTCTTAGAAATGGAATTGTGTAAACCCAATTTATCCAAGCCCTATTCATGTGTGGCCCCTATTCGCTTATTCTCTAGCCTTGTGTTTGCTAGTACATGCCCTTGGTTAATAACTTCAGGCTCGTTTATGATTTTTATAAGCCATTAGGAGACCCTAGATGGAAACATTGGCTTATGTCCTTTTCAGGTGATTAATCACTTCGTCTTTATAGGGCTTGTCTAACAGGCTTGACGTAGTTAAGACCCTAGCTGTGAAGTCTCGACCATTGGATTCTCAACTCTAAAATTGGGCTTAACAACTCCTCCTCTGGTAACATACGGAACCTCCTTGTACTTGATGAGTTCTTCCAAAGTGATTAGCCTTTATTCTCTCAATCTCTCTCTTCAAGTGTGATAAGCTCAATGAGTGTTGGCAATGCGACTTCAAACTCATCATACAATTGTACTACCTCTTCAAGTGTGACAGGCTTGGTAAGTGTTGGCAATGTGGCTTCAAACTCATCATACGATTGTATTGCCTCTTCAAGAGTCACCTTGGTGGGCTAACACTTAAGCACTTGATCTAACGTTAGGGTGTAGTGATTACCTTCCTTCACTTCTTAAAAAACCAAAGCTTTGAACTTGAACTTAATCTCGTGTAATCCTTTATTATGGTTGCAAAGCATTGTGAAAGAACAAGAAGGTTGATCATGATAGTTGCATCTCATCATAGGGAGAAGCCCTTATAGATTTCTAAAAGAAAGTGTTCTCACTTTTTTGAATCAAAGTCTTTCCATTGCTTTTCGTAGCGTAGTCAAAGTAAAGTATCCAAGCACGAGATGAGCCTTTAGTTTAGGGATTTTTAAGATGCAAGACTTCCTTTTGATGCAAGGTGATGCCAAGCAATAATTTGCTTTTCCTGTTCACAATTCTGATCCGTAGATGTTTTCAAGAACCTAGGCCTACTGACAACCACTTCCCAAAAAGAACAAGGAATTGCAATTACTAGGTTAGCTTCCCTTACTTCCTGAGCTTTCACTAAAGCTGGTAACTATTGGTAGAGTAAGACCCCTTCCTCATTAAGATCAACTAAGGGACCAACAAGTGATTCGAAAGTTCTTCGATACCTTTTACTTGAGTCTTGCTTAACGGTAGTAATTAATATCTTATTCAATCGATTGATGATTGAAAGAAGACAAGAAACATCTCCTTTGGTTCTAGGTGTAAACCCCTAAATTTCTTGACCTAACCTTTGAAGTAGACTTGAGTATGTTAGATAATCTAAGAGTTGATAAGATAAATGAAAGTGAAAACCCTAAAAGAACTAATTAATCGCGTATGAAACTTTTCTACCCTAAATGTATGTAAACACTAAAGATTTCATTCAAAAGTGATAAAAACCCTAAAATAATAACCTTAAAGACATATGAGCATTAATTCATCATATTATACCCTAAAACCCTAATTGATAATATAACCTTCATACTTTACCAAATCATTAGTAAAAGATTAGAGATGACTTTCAATCATGCATATATATTTAGAATTCTTAAGTAATTATTTAGAAACTAAGATAATGAATCATAGATCACATTTATCTTCTAAGTATATGATTAAGATAGTATTACGTAGAGTTAGGGGTATAAATGAAGCTTAAGTTAAATGTAGTGAACTTTAACACCCTAATTGATACTTTTCATACTAGTTATACTAAATAGCTTACCAAATGATGTATATGCCTAAAATAAGATCTCATCATCTATTTTTACTAATCAATTTACCAAATACCTCATTTCCTTAATTTTTCCCTTAATTTTCCTTAATTACTACATTAGGTATGCAAAATGGCATATGCTTATGGAAAGTTGACCATGTCAACACATGTTGACCAAGGTCAAAAGGTTGACTAAGTCAACATTTAGAAAAGTCAACAAAAGACACTAATGCATTAGAAAATATCTAATCCATCTCATGATTTCTTTTCTTTTCGTTTCTTTTAGCTTTTCTTTTCTCACCTCCCCTTTAATTGCTGTCCACACCTTGTCCCCTTTCTAGACCCCACTTTCTTCTTCTTTTCAAACATAAAACAAAACAAAATTCAACCCCTTACCCCACCTCCATTGCTGTGACCTTCCCTTTCCCTTTCACTTTCCAAATTTTTCCAACTTTGTCTCCATATTTCAAGCATAAATTAAGGTATGTGATTATGCTATTATGTATTGCTTTATATTACTTATTAGTTAGGTGATGAGGTAGGTTAGATAAGTAGATATGTGTTATGTGTGATCATGTTGAAGAAGACATAAAGTTTCTACCTTTAAGTATAGAAGGATAGAAATCATGGTGAAGAGGAAGGAGATACATGTGTATATGCCCTTAAGTATATGTACATAAGGATATACTAGAAGAATACAAGTATGGAGATCTTTGTACATAAGTATTTACTATGTACATAACCTAAACTAAGACAAATCCTAACTATACATACCTATACCATACTAAATACACACTTAAAACACAAAAGAATGAAATTAGGGAAGTTTTCTTAAGAGGAAAATTTGGCATACGAAATTTATACAAAAATATGTATATGACTGTATAGGTATATGGGTATATGTATAAGTATAAATACGGTATAAGTATAAGTATATGTATAAGTATACTAGTATACATATAAGTATAGTAAAGGTATAAGTATATAGTAGTTTATATAAAGTGTACATAAGACACTTAGGTATGACATAAGCATAAGGTAAGGCATATGTAATTAAATTATGAGGTAAGCAATGATGTAATTAAAAGATGACATAAGCAATGATATAAGCAAGTGATGACATAGGTGATTGATGATGTAAGCGATAACATAAGCATAGGTTTATAAAATAAGAAATAAGAAGAGTGTATAATAATTAGGTACATAAATTAGTAAACCTTCATACACTTCTTAAATTGGATTACACTTAATTAAGTACATGAATTAGTAATAGCAAGGTAAAATTCTCTAAGTATAAGAATTTAAAGGTTAACTAAATCATTAAGTATAAACAATGGATATAAATATAAACAATAAGAATAGTTAAGTTTCCATAGTTAAAATTTCAATAAATTTAGTCCATATCGTAAAACATGGGTCTTAATGTCCAAAATGGACATCACCGTGTGAACGTACATCCAAAAACAATGAAAAACGACTATAAATTCATAAATATTAGAAATAAAACGAAAAAGTTACATACGATTAATAATAAAGTCTAACTGGATAAAGGTTGATAATAATCTAAGTAGAATTAGGTAAGTAGATATTTAGAATTACTAATTAATTCAATTACTTACTAGCATTATTATATCATAATGATCAGGTGATCCCAAGGAGAGTGAGGATCTCCCAATTGATTACTACGACTAGAGCGAGTTGACATGGTCGAGTGAGTATTTACCCTATGATTCCATACTTGTTTATGATTGTAGATAGTAGACTTTAATATTATTGTTAGTGGACTTGGGGAAATGCTTGTGTATGTTGTTATGTGCTGAGTTGTGAACTTACCCTAAGTACAGATAATGCTTTGTTTGTTGTATAGTAGTATAGAAAATGATTGTGTGTATTATTGGATGGTCACAACGTAATTTGAACTTAATTATACTTGGCTAATAAAAAGAAACTGGAACACGCATTGCATAGGCACAATTCCAACCGTCACATCACACTGAGGTAAAGAGAGGCCATTCGGGGGTTATTATTATTAATCTATTGGTTCTATATGGTGCACTTATACAAAATGACCTTACCCTAGCCCGCGGGAACATTAGGTGTTGGAGGCACTAACCGCCTGGCTAAGGGTTGAGTCTAGAGGCCTCTATTTAAGGGTGAGTGTGGACTGCGAGGGCCTACTCACGGTTATACTAGAACTTGGTTTTTATGAAAATAAAAGACTTATTTAATTTAAGTACAGAACATGGAGTTCCGTAGTAAAGTAAGTTTTAGTATAGTACTCGGATCTAATTGGTGCCATGTATACTCCAACCCTGACTTCGGAGAGCATTAAATCTGAGTTACGTATATGAACTAGTTAACTATACGTATTGTTTGGCATTTTATTTGATCATTCATTCATATGTGTGAATATAATGTATTTATAACTTGCCTGTGATGTGGCTGAGGGTTTTGCTCACTAAGTTTAGGCTTACTACCCCCTTAGACTTTTGCTGTAGGATAACTTGTTTGTAGAGGCTGGCCAGGGGATGCCACAGGTTAGCTTAGGGACTTGGGTAAGAGCAAGTTGTCCTGTATATTGAGAGAAAATAATTTATGTAGACTCTTACTCATGTACTTTTGTTTTACTAGTATTATAGACTTAGATATACTCAATTACTGTGTATTGTAAGCTTTGTAGTTCAAATTTTATATAAATATGTTTGTGTGATGATATCATGTGAATCTGTATGTTCTTGGGAAACTAGTGATTGTAGAGCCTTATATTTTGTGTAAAGAATTCATGATTGGAAGGGCAACTAATTAGGGGTTCTTTCGTACAGTATATGATATCTACCACGATTAGGTCGTCCTCAGTTCGTGACACTAGGTTCTAGTTAAGGTTCCTATCCTAAAAATAGTTCCAACGCTTAGCTTACTATTAACTTTAGGAAGCACTGGCAACTAAGTAGGATAAGATATCTATTCCGAGGAGTTCTCTTATGCAGGAAGAGGACCTCATATTTTCAAACATTTCTTAGGAACTCGACTCTCAAGTCACCTCTCCTTCTCATCAGGGGTATGGGCAACTAAACTACTTTTCAAAGGTCTAAAGAACAACCTCTTCTCATTTAAAGGAGCAAGAATGGAATCACCGATTGATGTTACAATGATTGGAACAACTTCTACTAGAACTAAGGGGATCGTAAGATTGAAAGAAAGAGGAAGCTTACTTACCTCTTAGAACTAGATATAAACTAAACTAAAGCATCTGTCTTATGCTATAATTGAATCTATAAATTCTCATTCATAAGATACTTTCCTACATAAATGAGTCCTCCCTTGAAGTCCTTTCTACAATTGCCGCCTAGCCTTCGAGAATGAAAGTCAATGCCCTTAGTTCGGTTATTTATAAGGAGTTGTGCTTCCTAACTGCTTTCTAACATCATTGTTCTCACTTTCCAAAGCAAAGGTAAATAACTAACAAAGCAAAGCACTAGGTACGGTCAGCCTTAGATAAGATAATCATTCACACCTTGCTTTTGTATTAACTTTTTATATAGCCAGTCCTAAGTAAGGGAAGGGGTCAATAGGCTCTCTATCTTAATCGGAAGAACTGAACTAGAGCTTAGGAGGAAGCTAGCCCTAAATCCGCTTATGAGAACTTTACTTCACGATTGGATGGCTAAGCCAAGCACCAACTTCCGCAAGGATTGCCTTAAAGGATAAGACTTTTTTCTCTTACCAAGAGAGAATAAAGTAAGAGATTTAGAATGTAAACCTTACCATTTTGCTATTTGAACAGTTGGGCCTAAATTGAAAGGGCTAAGAGAAAAAGAAAGAATTCTAAAGCCCTTATTAAGGGAGTTGACTAATGTAATGGGACTTGAAAAGATATAGGGGTTTTCTCGACTAGTTGAGAGTCTTTACGCCAATAGTCTTTCACTTTTCTAGGGCTATATGGATCACAGAAGTACCTTTGGCTGAAGATGAGGACATTTTTTCTTGCAACCAAAACAAAATTAGGGGTGGACCTTAGTGGCCTTATTGATACGAATACACCGGATTACGTAATGCCTCCATATAATCTTAAAAGGGAGTCCTTATGAATGAAAGGAGTACCATCTCTTAGACTTAATTTACTTACCAATTGAAGCCTTAAAGTATAGTATCGATTGTAGACTTTTAAGGTACTTATGGATATGCTGATGGTGAATCTTTGGGGTAAGCCTTTGCTGTAGTGAAGGAAAATTTGGCTTATTAGAGGTCTAGTAGACTCTCTCGCTCATCTCTCTCTATGAAAGAGTCTATATAAGGAAAAAAGTCCTTAAATGCACATTACGAAAAATGGAAGAGAAGGGGGCAAGTAGTACATACCATATTCACATATGATGGTTGGTGTCCATTCATTGTGAAAGACTAGTGATGGATTTCTACAACTAAGAAAGAAGCTTACAGCCAAGAAAAAGCAACCTCCACCTTTTTCTTCCCTTTTTCAAATTGTAACCCCCGCTCTTCTTCTTTCCCCTTTTCTAGTCTTCATTTCTACTTCCTTTTCCCCTTAACAAATACTCTATATTTTACTATCCAAATAACACAACTCCTCACCCTTATCTAAAAGAAGAAAAAGGTATATCTATCATGTAATACTAGTATTTCTTGTAAAGTATGTGTATATTTCCTTTTTATCTAATTTGGTGAACTAATATACTTAGAGTATTAGTGGGTATTTAGCTCATGTTTTAGATGATGATCCTAAAAGTCTTGGGTATATATAGTGGAGGTACATGTCTAATCTTGTTTCTTTCCAAAATTCATACATTGTGTACATATACTAGTACATATAGGAATACATATGTACATATAGTATATGAACATAAATAGAGTATGTATGTATAATTCCTAGTAGAATGTATGATATAAATACCCATATACATACACTTAAATGTCCTTATACATGAGTATCCCTTTATGTACATAATTAAGTATAATATAGATATTAAGTATGTATACATAAAAGTATGTTAACTGAACCATGGTAGTGTATATACATGAATCATATGAAAATTCCTTAAAATTATATTTTAGAAAAACGAAATTACATACAAATATAAGTATATAATAGTATGTAAATACATGTATGAATATACGTATAATAATACTATATAGACAAGTATATATACAAGTACATATGCTAAGATACTAAAAGTATATATATGGATATACACGTAAGATACTTAAACATATAAGTACAAAATGAATACATATGTATATTCTAATACAAGTACTTAATATAATATAATAAAATAATCACATACATGTATATATGTATGTATGGGCCAAAACCCATATTAAGCCTGTAATGCATTTATCAACTTATGTTAATCTTATATAAACATATGTAATAATAATAATAATTTAAAATTATAAGAACATAAGAATTTAGAATTAATTAGATCATGAATCAACATAAGAAAACACAAAATTTATAAACGAAACCATTTAAGCCAAAATAACCAAATTTATAATACTTTTAAGCCTATATCGTAAAATACAGGTCTTAATGTCCAAAACGGACCCTATTGAGTGAACATATGTTTGAAAATGATAAAAATCGACTATAAACTCATAAATATTGAAAATAAAACAAAAACATTATATATGATTAATAAAATAGTTCAATTGAGGGAAAACTAATAGAAAACCTAAATAAATTTAGGTAAGCAATTACCTAAAATAACTAATTTACTTGGTTACTCATTATCGTTTCTATTTTATAATAATCAAGTGATCCTAACGCAGGTTCAGATCTTCCCGAGGATTACTATGATATGTGAGAAACATCATGGCTAAGTAAGTAATCTCTATAATTCCATGTTTATTTGTGTTTATAGTTAGTGAATTTAAATAATGCTATTAATTGGATGTTGTGTGAGATTAAGAAATGCATGTGTATGCTATTGCTTGTAGAATTGTGAAATTACTTTAAATGCTGATAATGAATTGTTTATTGCATATTAGATTGGATAGAAACTGTATTGTTCATGATATTATTTGGTCATACAATAATTGGACTTAATTATACTTGACTTATTAAGTAAATTGGAATATGCATCGACATATGTTGCATAGATTGATTCTGGTCATCATATCACACAGAGGTAAGGAGAAGCCATATGAGGGTTGTTAATTTTATGAATATAATGGTTTAGTACGGTGCACATGTACAATATGACTTTACCTTTACTTGTGGAAACATTAGGCGTTGGAGGCGTTAATCGCCCTGTTAAGGGTCGAGTCTAGAGGCCTCCATTTATGGGTAGGTGTGGACTGTAAGGGCCCACTCATAATTATACCTAGAATTTGGTTTTTTATTAAAACAAATAGATCGATTTATTTGAATACAAAACGTAAAATTTCGTAGCAAGTTATGGTATAATACCTGGATCTGACTAGTGCTATACATACCCCAACCCTAACTTTGGAGGGTATTAAATTTGAGTTGCGTACAATACCTAGTTAACTGTATGTAGTTGCTAAGCATTCTATTTGCACATTCATTTATATGTTTGAATTTAATGTATGTATAACTTGCTTGTCGGTGTGGTTGAAGGATTTACTCATTAAGCTATTTAACTTATACTCTTGTAGACTTTTAATGCAGGAATACCTTTTTGTAGACACTAGCCGCTAAATGCAAGACGATGGTATAGGATTTTGGACAAGAGTGAGTCCATTTGTACATCAAGAGAATATATGTAGACTTTATGTGTAACTTCATTATGATCTTGTGTAACTACTTTACTTTTAACCTAGAACACTGTATCTTTTGTTTAGTATAACTATTTGGACCTAAACGTTATGTAAATATATGTATGTTATGATGTCATTTTATCTGATTACTCTTAGGAAGCTAGTGGATGTAGTATATGGTGTTTGCCATGATTGAAAGAGAAACCAATCTATGGTCTTTCATGTGATATAGGTGTTTGCCACGATTAGGCTGCCCTCGGGTCGTGACAATTGCCCATATAATGAAAGCAGATCTTGGTCCATGGAGTCTTAAGAAGGTAAGAACTCTAACTTGTTCGATGCTTCTTTGGCCAAATACGATATATAAGTAGGACTTGTACTATGAGCAAGCTGTGCTAAAAACCGCATCTTTTTTCCAATTCCGCAACAACTTGGATGAAATGGGGTTCTACTAGGAAACCATGGATTTTTTAGTTTTCGCCATTGGTTACTAGTTAAGCCAATGGAATGGAATGAGATAAAAATCCCTGAAGATCTTTCATCTCCACTTACTTGTAACAAGCTTTCCCTATGTAGAAGACTTCTTCCGAATGGCATAATTGCTCGATTTTTCCTCAATCTTCAAAGAAGATTGACTCTTCCTCCTTCTTTTCTACTCCTTCATCCTCGTTTGTCCTTTGTTTGTAGTGTTCATTGTATAGCAAGAAAGCTCACCTCTTATTCCTCTAATTTCTCACGTCTATCAGATTGAAGCTTTGCTATATGTTCATTGGAAGGGTTAAGACCTTGATGACATTCAATATCATGTACCCATGTTCATATACATATATCGACTATAGTAATGGTATGTAATTTCCTATTAGATCAAGTATCTCCTATCCATAGGAGGCATGGCTTAGAAGTAGCCTATTAACTGCCCCCTTCTACTTGGCCTTTCTTTGCTATGTGAATAAGGTCTTAGTATGTATGGGCATTCTAGGTAGGTCTCAACAAGTTGCTAGTCAAAGGTTTGGACCAATCATAATTCATCACCATCTTGCCCGCTTCTAATTGATGCTAGCTATTATGTAAGTGTTGACCTAAGCCCTTGTGCTGGGGCTCAGCTTCTGAACCGTACGTGAGCTGCCTCATATGTCTCTTCTTAAGAACTTGAAGCCCCCCCTCTTTAAATAGATGGAAAAAAAAATGCATTTCATTTACAAGACAAAAAAGACTTTTTCAAAAAGCCTTCACCCCGGAGGCTTTTATAGAAGCAGCTTTGTTCCTCGACTTCTTTGCTCAATCAAGCTTCCTTGTTCCTTAGTGTAGTTTCGGTCCATAGTTTAAGACTCTGTTCCTTATAGCTTAGTCTATATCCATAGTTGACGTGACTTCGTACTGACACCATTCCCTTAGTAGACAACTAAGTGACTTCGTAACCTTAACCTACTTTCTAACTATTATGTATCATAGGTCGTTGTTGGGCTTTCGTCCCTTCACATATAGGGTGAGCTTTTGGTGGTTAGCTTCTAGCACTAGATAATAGGTATTTTAAGCTGTAAGGAGGCAAGTAATGAAGGGAGGCATTACGAGATGACTATAAGAAAGAAGCAAAGCTTCGTAGAATCGACAAGTTGCTTAAAAAATGATGACCACTAAGTGAAGACTTTCTACTTAATTTAATAAGGGAAGGGAGAGGGAAGCGAAGCTTAGCAAGCTTTATAAGGCCAACCACTATATAAGTCGCTGGTAAAGAAGGCTTAGCAACTCTTCATCCCTTGTTAAGTCAAGGTCCTAAGTCTCTGAGTTAGCCCATGCTTTTTTTTTAAGAATCTTGCACCCATGAGCATACGGCCTAGTAGCCCTTCTCTTTTTGTCAAAGCTTCATGGGCATTACCATATTCCCTAATTAGATGGTTGGATGTGAGCTATACTTCGCGAGGAGTCAAATAGGCGTACGGCTTTGCCTTGCCATTTGACCTCTTTTCTTATGTGACTAAAAATGCTTAGTGACAACCTCTCAATTGTCACTACCTAGCCTCTCTTGTTACTACAGTAGCACCTAATGTGGTCAGCACCAATCATGTTTAAGCAATGAAGCTTACACTCATTTACATTGGTTCATCCTGTTATACCTCAAGCCTTTTGCTCTTCTAACGTACAAGGTGGCTGCCCATTTGTCAAGGGCTAGGAATCCACTAGACATCTTACCAGCGAGATTGAATACCCACATCCGATTGAAGTTCCATTTAAGTATCCCCCCTAACATAAAGGAGAACTCTTTCTAAGTGGGTCGCTTCGCGTAAGACATTGCTTAGGACTAGTGAGTCATACAATAGGTGCACAATTGACTTTGCATGCTCCATCCTCATGCCTTTGCCTATCTACTTGGCAGGTAAGCTACCTTGAGCTGTCTTTAGCTTTGATTTGTTATGCTTAGCAACTCCAACAAGCCCTAAAGTATCTTGCTACCTAAAACTCTACCAAGAAAGTGTTGCTTTATGTTTGATCCTATGTGCCTAGAGAATGCTACGTGTTCTCCACTTTCGGACCTTGCAAAGAGAGAACATGCTTTTTCCTTTGAGTTTTTCCTCATCCTCTCTTATTTGCAGAGTGAAGAAAGTAGGCTTTGCCCTTTCTACTGCTATCTTTGGGAAACTAAAAGAGCTATTGAAGGAAAGGGATGAAGTCTCCCCCTTAGCTTTTGGAGGGGAGACGGTAGAAAGGAAAATGTCCTTCGTGTAAGTTTTTTTGCTTTCACCATTAGTCCAAGAGAGAAGTAAGCTACCTTTATTTGATCACCCTTTCCGAGTAGGGAAAAGAACGAAAATAGGCCGCATATGGTGGTTATGCTAGGTTCGAAGATCTTAGGCAATGGAATGAACTCCTCTATTCTGTTTAATTTCCTCAAGAGGATTCCCTCTTTCCATTGTACTAAAGCGATTTGAGAAGAACGAGGAGGGTCATATTCTATCCTTTCTACAATGCCCGTAGATGAAGTGCTTCATTTCAGATCAATTCTTTGTTGCAATCAATTCAATCTACCCCCTTGATGAAAAACCATAATACGCCCTGAAGAATTCCTACCAACAGACTTCCCTTTACTTAAAGTGAATTGTCTAAGCACTCTCCCCTTTTGGCTTTGTCTCATTATCTATCTCATAATCATTCGATTCCATTAAAGCTAGCTCCTCCTCCTTCTTTTCTACTCCTTCATCCTTATTAGTCCTTTAGACATAACATTCTCGGTCGCCTCCAATTTGATAAGTTGACCGCCCTATAGCCAGTGATGAGCTTAGCTACATCTACACTACCATGTTGAGACTCTCTTTTGAAAGTAATATCACACTGGCTTGTTGAAGAGGGATCACTCCTAAATGCAGCCATGATCTTATATACGATAGCATTGGATGTACCTTAGTACTTCCATTTGCTAATCAATCGACGCTAGCAAAGCGTAGGGAGCCAAAAAAACATGAGTGCCCCTCACCATGCAACCTAGATAACCATAGGAAACTTTACCTCAGATGGTAAAGATTGGGTTCCAAGTCCTATAAAATATATACTTTCATCTTCAAAGATAAAGAGAAGAGAAATGCCCATCTTACTTAAGTAAACTTGAGATGCCCTTGATTAACATTAGAGACTAACAAAGACTATTAACCATATCTCTTTTATTTATCCTTTTGCTGACTGGTCAAAGTTTCCCAATTACATGAGACATAAGAACATCCATGTCCACTTTTTCATTATTGAAATTAGCCTTTCACACCTGACGCATAAGGATGCTGGTTACAAATTCATCCTAGGCCTCTTATACATCTTTGGTGAGAGAGGCTTCACATCCCTTGTAGGGCTTTAAGGTTTGAAACTTAGTTGCGCTCCTTCGCCTCAAGGCATTTAAAAACCCTCGGGTGAGGGGCATGAGTTGGTAGAATCAAACTCAACTTCCCTGGAACAAAATACCTTAGTTGCTGTGCAAACTCTAATGTCACGTAAACAGGATTTCCAATTTACCAAGTCTAAGAGTAAGCAATAATCCAAACAATTGAAAATAGGCTTCAATGCAATACTCTACGAAATATTGCCTAAAAAAACCTTTTTTCCTTTCCCGACTCCACCCCATGCGCTCATAGCGAAACCCATGCATTGCTACTCTCTCTCTTGCCACCACATAGCTTAGCATTGATTCTTTCTTCAATTAACAGTTTACTCTGCTTACAAGAATGCTCCTTCGAGAAAGGAATGAGGTTGAAAGGCCCTATAATGCACTCAGAATATTCAACTCAAAGGTTGGATCAATTCACTTCCACATTAACCAAATCGTAAGCAGAATCATTAACTTTGGATCTAGGATCCTCACCTTCCCTTCAAGCAAGGTCCACTCGATGATGTTTTTTTCCAGTCAATGCTGTGGGTGCCTTCACGCAGCAAAAAAATTATGCATAGAGTGAGTTGCTGATCAACATGCCTATCCTTAGTAAGATTTCCAAGTAATTGGTTCTAGGTTGGGGTGTGAATAGTGGCATAGTTGTTTAGTCACCTTCCTCATACTTAAGTATTACTATATAGGGGCTTTGAAGATAATATCTTTACTTATGTCATTAGTAAGGTGTAAAGTACTCTATTGCTCAATTGTAAAGCTTTGCTCATTCCTTTTCATCCTTAAGTATCTTGCTGCTTTTTTCTGCTTCTAAAACAGCATCTCCATTAGTTAGTGAGCTAGCTACTATTATAGTTTTTAAGGCCTTTGTGTAATTGGCTTGTCGGTTGGCTTAATTACGCTATAAGGGCTTGTAGCTAAAAGTAGTTTGAATAGTTTTTCTCTTCCAGTCTTTTTGACAATAATAAACTTTCAGTAGTAAGGGGTGTAGATGAGCGAGAAGAGGATATGGGAATAATGCTTTGACTGTAAGAGATCTCATGAAAACGATTTTAATTTTGAAAAAATGGAATGAAGGTAAACCCCAAGACAATGCACTTTCTTTCCTTTGAAAGAAGCTAAGCATATAATAACCAAGAAGGCAGAAAAGGGATCCTTTCATGCGATTTAATCTCAAATCAAGGGATTCCATGGTCAATAGATAGGCAATTCAATAAGTTCAACTACAAAAGGGACTCTTCAATCCAAAAAAAGGAGTCTATACTCTACTTGCATAGCAAAGATATTGACAACATCACACGAAGGCATTTATGATTTCTCGTATATTGGCTTCATAGATCCATTATCATAGTTTCACTTGTCAGTCTCATTTCAAATCATTTCTTTAACATAGCTGTACATCTGAATATTGAGTTTAAACTTGTATAACAACTTTCATGCTATAGTCGATGGATCTCGACACTATTTTCTAGATTCGGTAAGAGTGCTGGCAAAATTCGATTTGCTACAAGCATGGTGTTGGGAAAATATTCCAAATAGAAGAGCATCCATGATCAAATCAAGAGGTGCATCCTTTTCAAGGATAGTTAGATGGCATAGAATAAGCTCGATCTCAACAGAAGATATTAACATTAAATTCCATGTATGGAGGCCGGATTTTTAAGATCAAGCAAGTAGAAGGCCCCAAAGTATATGACAAGGCTTTCAAGATTCATAACAATGTCCTTTCGCACTGCATAATACTCAATTTCTTTCTTTTATGTTTCAAAGAAATTTACTTTACTAGCAGCATTATGAACAATTAGGTAAGAAAATTGAAATTGAGTACCTTGAGGTAGATTACAGCACTCATCGTATAAGGCTACAATTTGGATTCGACCAGGGACTACTAAGCAAATATCCACCTACATCACCACTTTTGAAGGAAGCTTGGGAACCAACTAAGGCACCGTAATGTCCCATAAAGGTGTAACTGTTAGGTTTGATCTATCTGACCATTTGAGTCATCCTGTACTCTAAAAAAGCAGAGGTCAGGACCGGAGAGTACAACAAATCTACTTGGCCAAGGTGTCAATGTAAAGTGGTTATATGAAATGTTAAAATACGGCTTGTATTTTTCGGGAAGGTAGATTTAATCGGTCCTTCTCCAATTAGCATCTCACTTGATTGTTTGTTGAGTGAATATTAGAAAGTGCTAGTTCTAATCAGTAATTATTCGATGCACAGGATCTTTACTATGATGAGTAAGAAAAGATTAAGTACTACGGATATCATTGCTTTAGAAAAAGTGATTCAAATCAATGAACTGTAATTGTCTAAGCTGGTGAGTAAGGTGAACCAAACCAGGCAGGTGAATAAATAAGGAAAGTAGAGGATTTAGATTCGGATGGGTGAGTCAAGACGTTTGTATGAAAACTCTATCTATCTAAAATAGAGATGGGGAAGGTGTTCAGTCAGTAAGGCAATTGGAGATTGAGCACATCCCTTAAATTTGTAAATTTCTTCTCGAATAAGGAGAGGAGGCTTGAAGTAACCTTTTAAAAAGAAATCCAAATAAGGGAAATCACATTACTAGAGTTCCTTAAAGCTAAGGTTCTAAAGCTATTAACCAATTTGGGACTCTTTCAAAGTATCAAGACCGAACTTTTAATCTTCTCTCTTTTTCTTTTTCTTTTTTTTTTTTTCAAAAAACTGAATCTCAATTCAAGTACAAGCAACTAGCCATGTTAGACCAATTTCCTTGCTAAACTCCTAGTGGGCTAGAAGGAAAAAGGGATGCAAGAACTCTAGCAAGCATGGTTACTATCAAAGGGTTGAAAGTAGCCAGATGGAAGGAGTAGGCTCTTTCACTAGAATCAATCCTTTGGTACTACTTCCTTTCTGTGTCTTTGATTGATAGCAATTCCTCTCTCTGATAGTTAAGGCAATTAAGCCAAGCGCAAACTAAGTAAACTTATTCAACTTTACTATAAGTCTAAAGAAAGGGAGGGGTAAAATCCACTTGGTATTAGCTCTCTTAAATCCCTTCACTCACTCCATAAGCTGCACTTACCCTAATCAAATCTAGATCTTCTTTCTTTGTGAGCAGAAGTTAGAACAAATGTCGAGATTCCTTTCTTTTATGCCTTATTAGTTACGAAAGCAGTAGGGCAAGTGAAACATTCTATCTTTGTTTAGCTTAAGGTAAAGGCAATGAAAGAAAGTTCTTGTTTCTGGGTAAGAAGAAGAGCAAGTGGTAAGTAACTCAATTCCTTTTGGTAGTAGATGCTGATGAATTAGAGTCAAATCTATCTTTTTGAAAGCAAAGTCATAACTTATACCATTTGAAATGTGATCCAATCCTTACGGATAAATAGATAGAACCATTCTTTCTTTGTGGTTATAGTAAATAAGTCTATTTGTACACAACACTCATTTATAAAAGACGAATAACTGACTTTATTAACAAGTAATGCGCTTTGTCTTTTGGTTTTAAACTTCTAACTTTGTAAATAACTCTTAAGTTGGAACTAAAATTCCTACCTTAAGAAATTCTAGTGCTAGTTGATCAAGGGTGATTAGATTTGGCTTCCTTGGTAAGGGAAAGAAGAGAATTCCCTATTAATATCTTAAAACTTTGAAAACTCTAGAAAATAGTTTGTTCACTGAGCCCCCTTGGAACTCTTGTTTTTAGGCTTGGACGACTTGGTTGAAAGATAGATAAGAGATTCGCTATTATATGTACACTCTTAAAGGAGAAATAACCCACTAGAACGAAACTCTTCGTGCTCCCTTGCATAAGATAGTAATAATAGAACTTCGTTGCAATGTGAAGCCTTGAAGCAATAAATCATCTTTTGCCTCGAAATGGAGGGAAGTCCCCTTGAAAGACACCTCCTACCTCTCTAGTTTATCTGTTTAGCAAGCATCTCGCTTTGAATAAAAAGAGCCTAAGCCTAAGACTGTAGAGGAAATTAAATAGAGTACTTTAGGGAAAGGAATTGATCTCTCTTTTGTTTAAGACTGGTTAGAGCATAAGGGTTAGCAGAATCGTAAACCAAAGAAATTTGCTTGTGATATCAAGAATAGGGAAGGAGAAATGCCTATCTTTCTCTATAGTACGAAGCATTTGTAGCACTTGCTAGGATCAATTCTTGGATGACCAAGAGGCAATCTAACAACTTATTCTCTTTTGAAACAAACCTATTCTTACAATGAAACTATGATTTGTAGTGTAGCTATGAATTGAATAAAGATGCCAAGACAGAGAAATAAGAAGAAGAGAGTGAGAGTAGGCTAAGAATGAATAAAAGAAGATGATGATTCTTGTAGCCTCATCTATGAATATAACACATTGACTATTGGGATAACAAGATTTATATTGTCTAAGTATCTGTCTGTGAACTATTGTCGTAAGGTCTCCAATAAGTAAGAAGCACTTTACTGAGCTTACGTAAGGAAGAGGAGATTCTCGTAGACCACTTGCCCCAATGTGAAGTCATGAGACTGAGAGAGATGGGAAAGTAGGTGAAGCTGTTTAAGTAAGAGTTACCTAATTGATTGAATACCAGTCAATTTCCCACAAGAGTATACTCATTTCTGCAACAAAATTTCATTACCTTTGATGTGGCTCCTTTAACTACTAATTTTATTCCACCCGAAGGCTAGTCATTGGCGCATATGTCACAAAGACTAATATTTGAATCTCTATCTAATGATCATACTGCTATAGCGGCTGAGGTTGTAGTAATATGAAAGAATTCCCTCCTTAATGTAGACGCCTAAGAGAATTGCAAGTTTACCTAGAGCAGGCTTCCCCAAAGTTGTATAGTAAAGGTAGGTAATCTTCTTCTTCTAATTAGCCTCAAGGGTAGATTAGACATACCCTTCCCATTCATCTTTCCCTTAAGATGATATAATTATGCTTTTTCTAATAGGAAAGTTTGAAAGAGGTTGACTTTCTTTTAAAGAGTTTGCAGGGTAAGGGCTTAGAATCAGAGACAATTTGTAAGAAATAAGAAGTAAGTGAGTCTAATAGCCTACCTTCTAATATGCCAACATAAGTAAACAAGCAGGGATGCATCAAGGAATGACCTCTTAGAAAGAACAAGAAAAGGCTGCGACGAACTAACACTTAGTGAACTAACTGCCTTTTTGTCCGAGTTAGGGAGCAAGGAAATGAATATTGTTTAGATATCCCTACAAAGCAATGAGCTGTTAACTAGATGTTTGACTCTTTGAGATAGTGAACTTTTATTTTTCTAGTCTTTAAGGGGAAGCAGTGTTGTTAGAATGTCTTGGCAAGAATAGGTTTTGAAAGAAAGGCTTGTTCTCAAAGATGTTACATAAGCACTGTTAAGGGGTTAAGACAAAAAAGACCAATGCATGATTTTATATTATAATAAGATAAGACATTCATCCCCCTTTAGAAGCTTTGAATGCAAGCCAAGCTATTCGGAAGGGAATGATTGGACAAATAGACTTTAGGCTTATAAGGTTGGTTTAAGTAGATGCCTAAAAAATAGAGGTTTGATAGTAGTTAAGTGAGAGTGGGCATAAAGAAAGGGTATGAAAGAATGGTCTCTTTGACATTGTTTGCATAAGAGAATAGAATCGTCTATGAAAAAATCAGATGTTAAAGAATGCACTACTAGTCTTAGCAGATTTGGGACTTAAGGAATCGAATAGGTAGCTTGACTCATTTCTACCAAGTGGCCATACAAAGATGATAAACTTGACCTCTTCGAGGATTTGATATCGTTCTTTTCAATGGATGAACTACAGGGGAGTGCCGATCTTGCAATTCTTCCTGAGGACATTGCATCCTCATTGTCTTGTGGAAATCTTATGTTGTGGCGTGATAAGGATTATGTGCTCATTTGTTCAGATAGGGACACCAACATACACTTTTTCTACCCTAGGGACTTGACCTCCCCACTTCATCCAGGTTTCCTACTCTTAGGTAATTACTTTTTTGCCATTGTAGACCTCATTCCACCTTTCCAGTGGGATTGGATTGTTAATATCGACCTAATTTGTACTAACTAAAGAAGAAAAAAGATCTTTTTTCTACAACACTGCCTATGTTTGAGAGACCTTATGTGTTTCCTACTGATCTTATTTAGACCCCAAGCGATTCCCTATTCAATTTGTCAATTTTTTCTTTAATATATGAAGATGGTAGCTTACTAGATAGCTTAAAAGGTATATTCTTTCCTTATATGCCCGATTCATTTCCTATTTGTGCTTCCCTTTCATCCAACTACATTGAATTCTTCCTAACAAAGTGCTAAGGGCCACCTACCTTGACGCCCCTAAGCTCTATCATTGCTTAAGGAATGAAAGACCAAATCTAACTCTTTCTAAAAGACTTTCATACAAATGAAATCCACAATGTCATCATTCTAATCCTGTTTTACGCTGGTGCCCTCTGACCAGGTTTGAAAAGCAAGTATATGATTTCCCTATAAGGATGTTTTCTATGTTTTCACACATAAGTGAAAGTAATTCCTTTACTATAATTTCCACTTCTTCTTTGGTTTGGATTAATTCTAAGTTCAAAACTTGGGATTGTTCCTCATTTGTTTTCTTACTGATCAAACCAGAAATTAGTCTACTAGCCTCCCATTCTTTGAACTATCCCATTGCAATGTAAATCAAACTTTCTTTCATTGCCTTGTATTCTTCACATCCAGGTTTGATATAAGTCAAAGAGTCTCGCTCTGCATTCTATCTATTGTTAGGAGAATTATCAATACCGGGAGTAGAGGTGGAAGAGGACGACATAGATGAGATGGATTGCTGCAGAGTAAAGAAGAGTTCCTTGTTGGAAGCATATACAATTAGAGAGTCCGATTGAGATTTTTGTATTGAAGAGGGGCCGACATCACCCTATGTGTCCCTTGGTTAATTGTATCCTTTCCTCCCATCATATTCATTATGGTTCTATCAAAATCTCGAAATATGATTTAAGCTATAAATAGTCTGTCACTACTCATCTCAAGAAGATGCAGGAAGGGAACCTATTGAATCAAAGCAGTCCCTTTGATAACTAAAATGAGATATTCAGTGATTTGCATGCAACTATATCTATGTCTAAAAGCTAGAGGCGTAAACCTTAACTAGACTAGAAAGGAGCTTTGAGTGGTGGGTAGGGAACCTTGTTGTGGTCTCCTTCATCCTTTCACATGATCATCAAGTAGGTTTGCAAGCACTAGTTGGTACTGTCGATTAATGTACTCCAACCACTATCTATCAACTCTCTTCCATAGGTCTTCTTCCACAACTAAAGGTTTGCTATGCTTGTTCATTCCTCACTTCAATACTTGCTTTTCTACCGTTAATCTACTTTTGGCTCTATAGCTTATAATAGAATAAAGTCCCAATGTAGAAGTAGAGAATGAAAGTGAAAAAAAAAAGGGCCATAGAACAAGGAAAAGGAAATAGACCGGGTAAGTAAGGTTAAAGTAGTAGTCAAATTGTTAGATTAAGATGAAAAGGGAGGTTTTTGATCTAAAGCTCGAGTACGGTCTATGAAGTACTCTTTCAAGAGGTCAATAATTTTATCGGGACACGGTATGGCTTAGCCCAACTACATCAATAGCAAAATCAATAACGTTGGATAGATTGTCCCTTTCTTCTACTTAATAGGCTGGCTATTGGAGGATAAAAACAATTTAATTAGGGGAACTAGCCTAGAACTTGGAAAAGAAAGTATCCCAATGGTTGGAAGGCTTATAACTACGGGTCTAGCGAGACTAAAAGTGCAACTTAAACTGTTACTCCTAGTACTTGGTCGGTTTGTAATCTTTCCTATTAGCTTAAGATCACTACTCTTATTTTTTTGTTTGTATAATATAATAAAAAGTCCTAACAAAGGATAAGGAAAGTGAAAAACTAGATCAATTATTTGGAGAAGAAAAGCAATTAGATAATCCTTTTTTTTTTCTTTAATTGACCCATTTGGCTCGAGAGGAAAAAGGAATAGAAGGATAAGTCTAACTCTTTTCTAGGGGAAAGACTTCTTTTCTTATTGCCAATTTTTTCAATAATACTTAACTTAGGATATAAATGTATTACTCATTGCCTAAGTGACTGTTGGAGAGCATAAACTTTAAAATTAACTTCTTCTTTTTTTTACCTGGGTCTTCAACCCAACTTGCTCTATGCATGGGTAATGTAAACCCTGCGAATCTAGCTTTCTAGGTATAGAATCAAATGCCCAAACTGTAGATAATTTTCTAAAGTCGATAGAGCCAGTGAGATTTAAAACCAATTAAAATCTCAGTTCAAAACCTAAAGTGAATATGAAAAACCTTAAATTATCAATTGAACCTCTAATCGCAGATGAAGATCCTAAAATCTCATGTATATGTAACTGCAAAAGTTAACCTCGGACCTTATCAAAACCTTAAGATAACAATTGAAACTTAATTGCATATGAATATATTAAACCCTAAATGTGTAAAGACATTAGAGATTGTACTCAGAAGTAATAAAAATCCTAAAACTATAACTTTATGGATATAAAAGCATTAATTCACCATAATTTACCCTAAATCCCTAAGTGATAATATATCCTCCATATTTTGCCATTTCATTAGTAAATGACTAAAGGTAACTTTCAATCATGCATAAATATTTAGAATACTTAAGTGATCCCTTAAAAAATAAGATATTACATCATAGATCACATTTATCTTCTAAGTATATAATTAGGATAGTATTACATAGAGTTATGGGTTTAGTTGATGCTTAGGTTACATGTAGTAAACCTTAATACCCTAATTGATACTTATCATATTATTTATACTAAGTAGCCTACCAAATGATGTATATAGGATATAAGTATCTAAAGTAAGATCTCATCATTTATTTTTACTAATCAATTCACCAAATGTCTCATTTCCTTAATTTTTCTCTTAATTTTCCTTAATTATTACATTGTGTATACTAAATGGCATATGCTTTTGGAAAGTTGACCAAGTCAACACATATTGACCAAGGTCAATGGTTGACTAAGTCAACATTTAGAAAAGTCAACAAAAGTCACTTTCACATAAGAAAATATCTAAGCCATCTAATGATTTTTTTTCTTTTAGCTTTTTCTTTCCTTTCTTTCCTTTAATTGCCGTCCACTTCTTTTCCTCCTAGACCCCACTTGTTTTCCTTTTCAAAAAAGACAAAAGAACACAAAACAAAGTCCCTTTCTTCTTCTCCTTTCTCAACCGTATCTTCCCTTTCCCTTTCACTCTTCTTTACTTTTCAACTTTGCATCCATATTCAAGAGCAAATTAAGGTATGTTCTTATATTACTATGTCTTGCTTCATATTCTATACTAGTTAGATGAAGAGTTAGGTTAGGTTAAGTAGTTATGTGTTGTGTATATATATGTTGATTAAGGCTAAAAGTTTCAATCTTTAGGTGTAGAAGAGTAGAAATCAATGTAAATTGGAAGTAGATGCATGTGTATATGTCTTTAAGTATATGTACATAAGGGTATACTAGAGAAATACAAGTATAGAGACCTTTGTACATAAGTATTCATTATGTACATAACCTAAACTAAGACATATACTAACTATACATACCTATACCATGCTAAACATACTCTTAAAACACAAAAAGAATGAAATTAGAGAAGCTTTCTTAAGAGGAAATTTAGGCATACGAAATTTGCATAAAAATACGTATGTGACCATATATATATATAGGTACATGTACAAGTATAAATACGGTATAAGTATAAGTATATGTATAAGTATACATATAAGTATAGTAAAGGTATAAGTATATAGTTAGTTTATGTAAAGTGTACATAAGACACTTAAGTATGATATAAGTATGAGGTAAGGCATATGTAATTAAATGATGATGTAAGCAATGATGCAATTAAAAGATAACATAAGCCTTAACATAAGCAAATGATGACACAAGCATTGATGACATAAGCATAAGTTTATAAAATAAGAAATGAGAAGAATATATAAGAATTAGGTACATAAATTAGTAAACCCGAATACACTTCCTAAATTGGATTAAACTTAATCAAGTATGTGAATTAGTAATACCAATGTAAAATTCCTTAAGTGTAAGAATCTAATGGCTAATTAAATCATTAAATACTAGAATAAGATATAAACATAAGCAATGAGAATAATTAAACTTCAGTGAGTTAAAATTTCAATAAGTTTAGCCTATATCGTAAAACACAGGTCTTAACGTACAAAACAAACATCATCTGTGAATGTGCATCCGAAAACGATGAAAAATGACTATAAGTTCTCAAATATTGGAATTAGAATGAAAAGTTACTAAATATATAAAGGAAGTCTCATAACTTACTAATATAAGAAAATAGTTACTATTAATCCCACTAAGTATGGTAAACCTTATATACATTATATTTGTGTTATATTGGGGGAAACTAGATAAACTACAATAGACTTTTAGTTAACTAAGGAGTTTAACTTCTTAGAATACTTATAAGTGTTACTATTTTGATTTAGGCATTCAATATCTAGTTCTGGAAACCCCAAAGGCTTGGAGAATGAGCAATAATCTAGGTAAGGGAGTTCTAATGACCTGCTACTTGCTTGTGCATGTTATTTGTACGAGGCTTTGCTATTTACTATTGCTTGTATGTTTGAATGACTGCTTTGTTTGTTTGCTTACTATCATTTGTGTGATCACCTTTTTAAATTAATAAATATAAGTTATAGACCAAAATAACCAATTATAGTCGTCGCATGTTTATGACTTGGTAAAGATATGAGTGGAGAGTGCTAGCTTTGCAAAAATCTTAAGAAAAGTATTTTTGGAAAAAGCTTTTCTACTCTTAAACATATTTTTGTATGATCTTTATAAGGGATTGTGAAGCCATAAATAATATTTTAGCATTAAGGAAAAGCTAGCATGGGATCTCCAATTGATAGCGAGAGGACTCGCTTTATTGTGCCTATAAGGCCTTGGATAATTTTGGCTACGAGAGAACATGCATGTTTGTGCCCAAGGGGCCTTGGATGGTGGATGGTCCTAGTTTAGGATCCACCTATTTGGATTGGAACTTTTTTCTCGACTAGAGTAATAGTCGAGTGTTGCCTAGAGGGGTGGCACCCCTAGGTAGCCTCATGTAGGTAAGCTGAGGTGTCATATGTGGATAAGTACAGGGGATAATTGAAGTGTAGATGATGTAATTCTACACCTTCCATAGCTTCGGACTCCTATGGATGTGTTGCTTGCATTCATTTTGTATGTAGATAGTTTGCTTGCACGTATGATAATAATATGTGATGACTTGCTTGAACGGTAGTGGTGAGAGACGAACTCACTAAGCTATTTCATGCTCATTCCCCCTTAGTTTTCTTTATAGGTTTACTTACAATGGGATTGGGATGTGTCTCAAGTACTGAGTGCGAGATGAAGATATGTATATTAGTATTAGAAGTAGCTGAGTACTCTTTAGATGATATATAAACATTCTTTATGGAAAATATTTATATGTTAAAACTTACTATAATTTAATTTTTCTTGTATATATTTTTTTTCATATGTTAGTATATCCTGTCTTATTATTTGGTAAGGGATACCAATTCTCTGCGGTTCTGAAGAACTATGGGATATTGGATATCTATAGTTATTTATATTTATATGTTATGTTATGTTATAATAAATTAATTACTTAAAAATCAGTAATCTTAGTGATTTATTATTTAGAGTCTTGTAATCTCTGACTTACAAGGCGGTTTTCATATCATGGTTGCACACATGTTATGGAAATTTTAGGTAATCTTACTAAGCCCTCTTTAGGGTCTTAACAGGTAAGGAGGGAAGAGCTATGTGGGAAGCTTGCTAAAAAAGAGATGAAATCACTCATCTTAATCATCAAATAAGGGTAGATTTGCCATACCATATTGATAATGATCATTGGCTGGCCTATTCTAAGAAATTGAAAAAAGAAGGCCCCTTTAGATCCTCGATACTATCTTGTAAGATCTTTATAATGTACATGTTAAAGATTGGAGTTCTTCATATGAAAAATTGAGTGATTGCGCTCCTCCAAGCCTTATAGCTTAACCTAAGAGTGGACTACTAATGTGTTCCACTTATTGAATAGGATTCTATGGTTGATCCCCTATCCTTGAATGCTGAAGGTGTCCTTAGGGTGATCTCGTAGTTCCTACGGGGTAGAGATGATGGGGTTAGTCCATGGATTTTCCATCCTTTTACCACATTTCACTCAAAGGGTTAAATGGAGATAGTTCATCAAGTTGTTTACAAGGGCTAACTTGATCCTCTTCCCCCAAGGATCCTAAATGAGGCAGCCCTAAGAGAGCTACTGTAGTGCGAACCGTAACTAAGAATAGACAAGGCTAGTCACTGGATGGGTCTAATCTTATAGAAAGCTCGAAAGAGTTAATGGGGGAAAGTGCGAAAGGAATGAACGATGAATGAATAGTAAGCAAACGCACGAACAACTCTAGAGAATATGACGTACCAATGGAACTTCCGAGGACTCACGGCACAATTCGATATGACGCATAAATTGATCCGATAAGGTTACTTGCCACCTAACCTTGCTCAAGAGTTAAGATTAAAGTGATACTAGGAGTAAACAAAGTGTTTATGTAAGGAAGGAAAAATACACAAGTGAATTAATGATAATTTCTGTATATATGTCCATTTGCAGCTATAATTACAAGGGTATTTATACCCATAAGTTAGGGCAACTTGCACAAAAAGGGAAAAGATAAAAAAGGCACTTCCTAAGGTAGTAATGTACAAAATACAAAAGGGTAAAAATGAATATACAAAGAAAGCAATCACTACTGGAATGAATTCTATACATGATACTGTATACGTGGTGATGTTGTTGAAGGATATGGACAAAAAAAGTACAGATAGCTTACTTGTTTTAAGCAGGGGTGGCTTGGGTAGTCCGAACTCTCTCTCTCTCTCTCGACATCTCAGTAAGGGTGAGGCCGAGTAAGTAATTAACCAAGCATGTGCGAGAATAAAGATGGGTCATTATCTTGACCATCAGTTTCTTGGCACTCAACACACGAGAAACAGGTAGTTGCTTAGCTTGACAGGCAATATGGGTTAGCAAGGAGATACTTGACCTCCACATGAGTCAGCTAGAACAGGAAGATTCGTCTTACTAGTCCCTCTAGTCCTTAGGCTCGGTTGCAGATTAAAGGTCCGGTAGCCTGATTCCCATCATTCCCATCGAGTTGCTTTGGATTTGGGATCAAATTTGAATGGTCTTTGATAAGCTTTCTATCAGGGTGATTTGAATTGAGGTTGGTAGCATCGAAGGCGTTAGAAACCCCATAGTCCTCAGGGCAACTCCAATTTGTAGGCATTATCATTGATCTGCTAGAGCATTCTAAAAGGTTCTTCAACTCTTGCAGATAATTTGTTCCTCCTTTTATTCGAGGACCGTTCTTTGTTGAGGTGCAACCATATTAAGTCTCTTGGTTGGAATTGTTTAGTCGTCGTACCTTTGGTCTTCTCTCGCATTCTTCTAGTGACTTGGTCAATATGCCGAGTAACCTTATCATAAATGTGTTGGAGGGATTGTGCTTTAGCCGAGGCATTAGGGTCCTCTTGCGCGGGTGCAAGTACAAGGGTGTAGTCGAAGGGTAACTCGAGATAGAAATCATAGACCACCTTGAAGGGAGTCTGCTTAGTGGTGTTATATACTATTCGGTTGTAAATGAATTCAACTACCGGTAAGCAGACGTCCCAATCAGCCAAGTTCTTGCCCAGTGAAACTCAAAGCAATGATCCTAAAGTGCAATTGACCACCTTTGTTTGGCCATCAGTTTAGGGGTGATAGGAATTACTGAATAGTAGTTTGGTCTCCATCCGATGCCACAAGGTCCTCCAGAAATGACTCAAGAACTTTAGATCTTTATTGGAGACTACACTTCTCAACATACCGTGTATCCATACAATTTCCTACAAGAAAAGAGAAGCAATAGCCAAAACATCGTTAGTTTTAGAGTAAGGCACGAAGTGTGCCATTTTGCTAAACCAATCTACAACGACTATTATAGAATCTTTGCCCCGGATAGTACATGGTAGTTTGAGAACAAAGTACATGCTCAATTCAATCCATGGCTTTGTCGAGATAGGCAAAGGCATTACTTTCCCTTGCTTGTCTCAGCACTTAGCCCTCTTACACACGACACAGCTCTTAACAACTCAATGCACATCTCTTCTCATTCTCGGCTAAAAGAATTGACCATTCAGCAATTCATAGGTTTTTCTTTCTCCAAAATGTCCAGAGAGTCCTCCATTATGGGCTTCCCTAATCAACAATTCCCGCAGTGAATAGGTCGGCATGCATAATTTTCCACCTCGAAACAAGTAACCATTCTCCACATGATACTTATCCACTGTTCTTCTATCAATGCATCGCATGATTATGGGTCCAAAGTATGGATCTCATAATACTGTTCTTTGATACTTACAAACCCAAATAGTCTGGTCTGTAGTTCAAATAAAAGCAAATGTCTTCTTGAAAGAGTATCTGCAGCAACATTGCTCTTTCCTTGCTTATATTTTATTACAAAATTGAATCCCTCGAGGAATTCAACCCATCTTACATGCCACTTTGATAACTTGATCTATCTTCGAAGGTACCTCAGTGACTCATAGTCAATATATATAACAAATTCTCTTGGCAATAAATAGTGGTATCGTACTTGTAATGTTTGGATCAATGCCAAGAGTTCTTTATCATATATAGAATAATTCAACTATGGTCCTTTGAGCTTCTTACTATGGAAGGCAATTAGTCAACATTCCTGCATCAAGACAGCGCCTATTCCAACGCATAATGCGTCACACTCTAGCTCAAATACTTTCTCGAAGTCAAGCAGAATTAACACCGAGGCGAAAGTCAACCTCTCTTTTATCTCGACAAAGCTCTTCTCCTCCCTCTCTCCCTATCGGAAGTTAATGTTCTTCTTTGTGAGCTTAATAAGAGGCATAGCAAGGGTGCTAAAATTCCTGATGTATCGCCTATAGATTAAAGCCAATCCATGGAAACTTCTTACATTGGCACAACTAATAGGAGTCGGCCACTCAACAATTGCTTGGATCTTCTCATCATCTACTTGCAAGTCTCCTTCACTGACTATATAGCCCAAGAATACCACTTCCTCCTAGAAAAAGCAACATTTCTTTAGATTGTTGAACATTCTCTCAACACGGAGGATATCCAGAACTGTACATAAATGTTTACAGTGACTTGGTATATCGGCATCGTAGACCAAGATGTCGTTAAAGTACACCATGACACACTTCCCTATGAGATGTCTCAGTACATGGTTCATCAATCTCATGAAAGTACTTTGGGCATTCGACATACCAAAAGGCATGAGCATCCATTCATATAACCCATGTTGATTCTTGGACGTCGTTTTCTACTCATCACCTAACCTCATGTAGATTTGATGATAACCAGATTTAAGATTAATTTTGCTGTGAACCTTGGCTCCACTTGATTCATCTAACATGTCTTCTAGCCTTGGGATTAGATACTTGTATTTGATCATGATCTTGTTCGTGGCTCGACTGTCTATACACATCTACCAGGTTTCATCCTTTTTTGGCATTAGAAGCATTGGCACAGCGCAAGGGCTGAGCCTTTCTCTAACATAGCCTCTTTCTAGCAACTCATTGACTTATCATTGGAGCTTAGAAGCCTGCTCAAGGTTCATCTAATAAGTTGGTTTATTCGGTAGCATGGTGTTGAGTACTAAGTCAATGTAGTGCTCTATGCCTCCAGTTTAGGGCAACCCCTTAGGTAATTGTTTTGGGAACAGGTTGATATACTCGTCTATCAACTTCTTGATTTCTTAGGGTAATTCACCTTACTCCTTCATTTCTAATAGTTGCCTGACCAACAAGAGGGTCAACTCGTTAGCATTGATGGCTTCTCAGAGCTTAGCTCTACTTATCACCAAAGCCTTCTTCGATCTGCCAGCGAGTTTTTTCTGCAATTTATTAACCTCTCTTAGTGGCATCAAGTTCAGTGTTATCTTTCAATCATCCTTTTTGAACATGTACGTATTCTTGTAGCCATCATAGATAACTCTCCTATCAAACAACCACAGTCTACCCAGCAACATGTGGTAAGCGCACATAAGCAGTATGTCGTAGAAAATCTAGTCAGAGTAATTCCATATAGTGATCGACAGTAATATTTTTCGAGTGACATGTAGTGCTCATTTCTCTCTTAACCAGTGCAACTTATATGGCTTCAGATGTGCAACAGTTGGTAACTTCAACTTTGAGATAGGATTGGTTGATGCCACATTGGTGTAACTTCCACTATCTACAATGAGGGCACACACTTGATCATTCACCTTATAGGTGGTATGAAAAAAATTCTCTCTTTGCTCCTTTAGTGAAGGTTCTACATTCATAGTATGTTAGATAACCATGAGAGTAACTGGTCCAAGTTCTCAGCAAACACATCCTCCTCAATCAGTTCTTTCTTGGCAGAGACCTCCTCTTTTTTAGGTTTCTCATCAGTGCTGTCTACTTCTAGCTTTGATATGTCTCCCTTGATAACCATCGTCCATCAGTTAGGGCATTGAGTAGCCATGTGTCTGAATCCTTGGCACTTGAAGCACTTGATCTAGCTCATCTTTCTACCAAACCCTTGCCCCCTCTCATAAGTTCAGGTTGGCACTTCAGTGTCAAGTTGACGCTTCAGTTCTGCTTGGACATCCATCTTTCAATTTAGCTCAATACTCGACTGAGCTCAGTGACTTGCCTGTCTAAGCCGGTTAGTCTACATCCTCATCGGTACTCGACTCCTCCGTTGCCTTTCTACTCGCTAAGCTATTTTGACAACTTCATCCATTGTGGTAAAGTGTTGGAATTTCACAATGTTTCGAATATCACCTCTTAACCCAGTGATGAATCTTAAGACTGTTCGAGCCGATGATTTATCCACTTCGCAATGGATCATAAGCATTTGAAATTCTTGAACATATTCGTCAACGGTTTAGCCTCCTTGTCTCAGCTCCTAAAGTCGAATGAAATTATCTTGAAGATAAGTTATCGGCACGAATCTGTTCTTGAGTATTCTCTTCATCTCAGGCCAGGTGTTAATCTCTCGGTAGCTCTCTCGTCTCCTCATCATCTGAAAATTCTTTCACCACATGGTGTCATATTAAGAGAACTCAATAGCAGCAGTTCTCACTTTCTCGTAATTCTTATACTGATAATAATTAAACACACCTTCCACCTTCTCTTCTCACTCTAGATATTCATCAACATTTCTTGATCCATTGAAACTTAGAATCCAAAGCTTCACATGGTTAGATGCTCTAAGGACTCGTATGCGCTCTACTTCAAAATACTCTTCCTCATCCTCTTCATTAAGCTCTCTCAGGTCTATTCTTCACTTTACTCGTTCACCTACTCCTCCACCTCGAATGGGTCGAGCTGGGTTCTAACCTCTAATAGGTTGAGCAACTTATGGAGTATTTTGTGCGGCCTCAATGGGTCAGCAAGCTAGTGCATGAACAACTCGAGTTAGATCTACTAAGAGGTTAGCTACCTCATCAAGTCTCTCATCAGTACTTCTTGGTGTCTCCTATGACTATTGTCCATGGTGGACAACTCCCCTGATGTCATCTCCAGCACCAACATTCACACTTGGATCCATCATTTTCTTTACTAATTCAAAGTTCAAATAAACACCGAAAAATCAGTAGCTAGCAAACTCAGCAATTAAGATGAACATAGTAGTTTGCTCTATTACACACATACAAAACAGAGTATGAACAGAACTCTAAAAGAACTAACTCAAACTAAACCTTCGTTTTGATACCAAGATGGTGTGAACCGTGACTAAGAACAAATAAGGTTGGTCGTTGGATAGGTCTAAGCTTGTAGAAAGCTCGAAAGAGTTAATGGGGGAAAGTGCGAAAGGAATGAATGATGAAGGAATAGTAAGTAAACCTACGAAGAGCTCCAGAAGATATGACACACCAATAAAACTTTCGAGAACAGTACAATTTGATATGACACACGAATTGATCCAGTGAGGTTACTTACCACCTAGCCTTGCCTAAAAGTTAGGATAAGAGTGATGCCGAGAATAAATAGAGTGTTTACGCAAAGAAGGAAAAACACACAAGTGCGTTAATGATAATTTTTTTATATACCTTTGTTTGTAGCTACAATTATAAGAGTATTTATACCCATAAGTTGGAGTAACTTAGCTAAAAAGAGAAAAGACAAAAAGGGAACTTCCTAAGATAGTAGTTTACAAGATACAAAGGAATAAAAATGAATATACAAAGAAAGCAATCATTGGTGGAATGGATTCTACACATGATATTGTATACGTAGTGATGCTGTTGTAGGATGTGGACAAAAAGTATGGATAGCTTGCTTGTTCGAATAGGGGTGGCTTGGGTAATCTAAACTCTCTCTCTCGGCATCTTGGTAGGGGTAAGGCCAAGTAATTGGCCAGGCTTGTGCAAGAATAAAGATGGTTCATTATTTCGGCCATCAGTCTCTCAGCACTCAACACACGAGAAACAGGTAGTCACTTGGCTTGGTAAGTAATATGGGTTAGCAGGGAGATACTTGGCCTCTGCATGAGTAAGCTGGAACAGGAGAAATCATCTTACCAGTCTCTCTAGTCCTCGGGCCTGACTGCGACTCAGAGGTTCGGTAGCTTTACTCCCATCACATTACCTCCAATTGGTCCATGTACAATCTATACTAGATTTGACCAACTGCCTATCCTACCTCCTCTACCTTCTTGACAACCCATCTTTGTCTTAGCAAAGTCTTTCAGTAGTACATTTCGGTCCTCTGAAAAAGTGAGCCATCGATTCAGGTACAAGATACTATCATTACTGCTTGGACAATTAGACATCCAACCCGTAATTGCAATGACCCAATTGAAAGAGATGAGCTCTACCAACTAAGCTATATCCCCTTAAGCCAAGTGGAGCAAGCATGAAAGAGTTAAATGCTTCTTCTATTCTCTTCTTTCCTTAGCACAGCCGGACCATGTTGGACTTAAACCAAAAACCTTGCCCATGAAGTAAATCATTGTACCTACTATCCAACCAATTGGGAGAGAATCAATAAATTCCTTTTCAAGAGCGATTCATCTTTCTTGAATGCAGCATACAATTTTCCATTGCATTGAGCTCTCTACGTGTGCTTCTTCCCCCTTCTTCCTTACTATAACAAGTCTTTGTGAAAAAACTATGATGAGAAGAAAATAAAAGGCGTTAGGAGACCCTCCTAGTTTAACCCTAGACACTTTAAGATCCTATTTCAAACTTTCTCCCATTTTTAATCAAGAGATAGATTAATAGACACATTTCATTGCACTAATCGAAGGCATTCATAGTGATCGAGGGGGTCAAAGACTAAGAAGTGAGTTATTTATCAGCCAAGCATTCTCATTACAGCTAGATCCAATCTCCTGGTTCTTACAAAAAGGAAAAAAGAATTTCACGTCCTTCCTTTTAAGAAGGGAGGATTAGGAAAATCCTATTAATTATCCACATCACTGGGTCAGGCGTTGATGAGCATATTGAACTATCCATGAGGCTGAGAGCCCTCACAGCCCAAGCACAATGACACAATTATCAGGGGTGTGCTCTACCACTGAGCTAATAGCCCATCGTGCAAGCTTCCCACCGAGGCCCATTGTGTCAAAAGTAAGAGAAAGCCTATCCCCCTCTTTCCTTTTTTCGCCCCCATGTCGCCACATAGGAAGGGCATGAAGATGTCAAAAGGGGGATCCTATTAACTTGTTCTGACCTAGGATAATAAGCTCATGAGCTTGGTCTTACTTCACCATCAAGAAACGAAAGAAGACTTCCATCTCCAAGTTTAACTCAGATGTAGCTTGCCTCTTTTTAGGTGTAAAGCAATGTCAAACCAAAATACCCAATAAACATTAGCTCTCCTTGAAAAGAAGGTGAACTAACCACATCTTTCAGTACGGCTACCTTGTTAAGACTTCACTCCAATCACTAGCCCTACCTTCGGAACCCCCCTCCTTGCGGGTTAAGGTAACGACTTTGGGCATAGCCAACTCTTATGATGTGACAGGTGGTGTGTATAAAGCTCGAGAACAAATCCATCGTCGTATGGTTGACCAGTGATTACTATAGATTTCGGCTTCGTACAAGCAACTTGCAGCCTGCAATCTGAATTGAGAACTAGTTTATGGAGTTAACTTACCCTCGCGGGATTGCAAACCTTTGTCCTGGCCATTGTAGCACGTGTTTCACCTAAGGCATAAGGGACATGATGACTTAACATCATCCTCACTTTCTTCCAGCTTATTACTAGCAATCTATTCAAGGTTTCAAACTTAACAGTGGCAATTAAACATGAAGGTTGTGCTTATTACGAGACTTAACCCAACACCTTATGGCACGAGCTGACGATAGCCATGCACTATCTATGCTCGCGTTCCCAAAGGCACACCTCTCTTTTGAGAGGATTCGTAGCACGTCAAGCCCTAGAAAGGTTCTTTGCTTTGCATTGAATTAAACCACATGCTCTACCATTTGTGCAGGCTCTCATCAATTCCTTTGAGTTTCATTCTTGCTAACGTACTCACCAGGTAGGATACGTAACGCATTAGCTATAGTAATGCATGGGTCGATACGCATAGCACCTAGTATCCATCATTTACGGCTAGGACTACTGGGGTATCTAATCCCATTCGCTCCCTAGCTTTTGTCTCTCAATGTCAGTGTCAACCCAACAAAGTGCTTTTGTCATTGGTGTTCTTTTCAATCCAATCTTTGCACATTTCACCACTCCACCGAAAATTCCCTTTACCGTTATCGTACTTTAGCTTGGTAGTTTCCCCCTCTTGTCTAGGGTTAAGCCTTAAGATTTGACAGCAGGCTTAAAAAGCTACTTATATACACTTTACACCTAATCATTCTGGATAACACTTCAATCCTCTATATTATCGCAGTTGCTAGCATGGAGTTAGCCGATGCTTATTGCTTAGATACCGTCATTTTCTTCTTCAAGAAAAGAAGTTCATGACCCGTAAGGCTTCTACCTTTATTCGGCATTGCTCTGTCAAGCTTTCACACATTCTTACTAATAATAATAAGAAGATGCCTAAAGGAACTTCATTTCTCTATGAAAACCTTGTGCACTTAAAGGTGCTATTCCCTTCCCCCTCTAGGGGGAGATTGACTTTAGTGAAAAGTCTGATCGCATTAGATAGGAGTAGTAAGATTGAAAGATAGATAAGAAAAAGAGAGTTCACCTTGCTAATCTCTAAAGAAAGCTGAGAGAAAGAAGACTTAGTGACCATCGTGATAAAAAAAAGATAGAGAATAAGAAAAGATAAAAAGAGAGAGGGGTTTCATCAATCTCTAAAGAAATGAAGCTCAAGCAGAAGAAGCCCTCTTTCCTGCTTACTTTTGACTATATAGCATACCCATTAGGTCTATTTATACGGTTATGTTTTGCATTATACAGTTTCACAAGATGGACAGATTGATTGTGAACCTGAATGGCATCTGAAGGACGAAGAGGGAACTCCCATGAAGATGAGATAGGTCATAGGCCCTTGTAAATTGAATTTGCTTTCCATTAAATCAATATATATTTGATAGAGAAGGCCTAGCATACTGTAGGCTTAAGAAAAGAGGGACCCTTCTTAGCATAATAATTAAGACGACAGCTTTAAAGCACCCAAAGCCATCAAGGAGAAAATGTGTGAATTTCCATATTTCTTGAATGAATTTCTTAGGTCGACATGTCACCACCTACACTATAATAGGAATGGAATCTTGGAATGTAGGCCACCTATTGAATGCTCAATTGAGTAGGCCAAATTAGAGACATTTAGGCTTTGGTTTGGGCCAGCGAAATGGGTATCATTAGTTTAGGATCAACTAATCTCTCTTTTGGTAAGTCAAAGGCTCTACATCAAAGATTTTCTACCCTTACATCAATGTCAATCAAAACTTAAGCCAAGGCAAGGAACTAACCAAACCAAATCAAAACTAGCTTCCTTCTCAAGCCTTTTAGATGAAGGAAAGGAAAATGAAAGATCAATAAGAAAAGAATAGACATCAAATCCACTAATTAGTTAAGCTCTGGGGGAATGCCCCAAAGCCCTTATTACTACTCTTATCGAACTTCTAACAATTGAGCTTTCCTTACTAGAAAAACTAGAGTGGTAGCTACTGACATAGTTAATGTCCAAGGTTTACGTTAGCCTTAATCTAAGAGCACGAAAGATGCAAGAAGGGTTGTTAAGTGCTAGTAAATAGCTACACTAGGGCTTGAACATACAAAGCACAATCGACGATTTGATGCCAGAGGGGCGCCCAGCTAACTATCAATTTCATGAAAGAGGACAGATGGGATCATAGGATGGATTTAGTCCCTCCTACTTCACAAGTGTAGTTGCTTACTCTTTTATTCATTGAGATTAGGTTATTGTGTGTAGACTATCCTTGGAAGTGTCTATTCTACCAAACCATGGGATGTAGCCAGTCGTAGATTGAGCTCTGGAAGTCCTCTCCTTGTGGCTCCCTATGTTGATATTCAAAGAAGTAGCTCTTGACACGAGGGATATAATAGAAACACTTACTCTAGATCCCCAAATCTCTATGGGCGATCTTTTTAACATCTCTTTCTATTCTTCTAATGTAATGCTCTCAGTCACCTCAAACTACCCTCCATTGCACATTTTGTGTAACATTAAGGAAAGGGAAGGCTCATACTATTGCAGCAGTAGGTTGTCTTCCAACAAATTTTCCCTATAATTGATCTACCACAGATTGAGGCATATCTTTTGGAGATGGTCAAATTAGTAGTGGCAAGTGGATCATTCATGCAAAGACTTAACTTAAAAAGAATGATTCCCTTTTGTTGCCAACCTTCTTCCCCTGACTGATGTTTTAGGTCTTCTTATCTAGCATGATACCTTCATCTTGCTTTAGAAGCCCGAATGCTTATAATTCTTGCCTTACAAAACTTAACAAGGGATGAGGAACTAAATTATCCTGCTTTCCTTAAACCTATTTGAGCTCTAAGTATAGGTAGCATGTTGAAATTAGGTGTTGAAATTAGGACTATACATTGGTTTTCTCCTCTCACATTCGAGAGACTACATACCTCATTGCTAGCCAGTTTCTAAAAGGGAGAAGAGAAGGTCTTATGGCAACATCAGGCATACTAGTAATCGATTATGTGGTCATTTACGATGAAGCACAACCTAGGAACAGTTGTACGCCTACATATCCCACCTCCCAAACAAAGGGAAGAAGGCCTGATATCACTATAGTTTAAGACCCCTTTTGTTAAACCAGTTCTTGTACTCTTTTTGAATGAATTCTAGGAGGTATAAAGTAATCCGGTGGAAGGGCCTGCCTAACCTCTCCCTTCCCCCTTATAATAGAGGCAAAGCAAACTCACCATGACAAAGGCTTGCTTTTCATCGCGTGAAAGAAGTCTTGCTCTTTCACTACCTTACTTTTGCCTCTCTCTAGCCAAAACAACAATGCCATTGATACCTTGACACAAAGTCTTTTAAATAAGCACAATTTCCTACTACTCCCTAATTGTAACATACAAGAATTAAAAAAACACACATTCTAGAAGAAGAGAATAAAAACCTTAATATTTTTATAGACATAGTGCAAGATCTTGCTAATTATGGGGGGATAAGCTTATTCTTCATTAGCACGATCCGCCTTTTCTTTTAGAACAATAAAGTGGGGCTTGGTTTTAGAAAGTTTGTTGGTTAGTTAAATATCGGTTGTAGCTTGAGTCTTATCAAGGTAGGGCCCTACTAACTCATATGGAAAGTGATGTTTCTATCTTAACTTCCTCCAATTATCTAGTTTGACCTCGTACATAGGCAAGACTTTAGTCAAAGGCTTTTCGACATAAAGCTACTATAGGAAAGAGTCGACACCAAAGATTTCAAGCATCACTTTATGAAAATTTAACCCAAACCCTTCGGTGGATCTTGAATTAAGTTTGAGTTAAAGGAGATGCCTTCCTTGTTTCTGAGTTCTTGAATTAGAAGAGAGACAGGAGATGAGAGTGGCTTCATATGAGTTGTTCGACCGGACAAAGGGGATTTGTAGTGAGCCCTTGATGATTGAGAGGATAGCCTTCTTAGATTTTGAGTACCTTTCATCCACCCATAAGGACCAGTAATCTACCCGAAGTAGAAGACAAGTCTATTTAAGCCTATCTTTTCTATCTCGTATTCTACCATCATCGCTTATACCAACATTTCCCTATCTCTTCTTAGATACTTATTCTTTTCTCTGAGGCCCAATAGCATTGGTAAGTACCGTATGTGTCTCTCGAGGCATTCACTATTCCTATTTTTAACATTTAGTCTCTCCCTAAGTGTTTTATGCCTCTGTTCTTATCCAATTAAAGACTGTCTTGGATGTGTACTTATCATATCCCGGTAGAGCACAAGATGTACCATCATATAGAAACACTTGTTTATACTTAACACAAGTTCTATTTATAACAAAAGAGTACTACAACGAAGTTTAGCTTAACACCTGTTTATACAAAAAGATTACGTCTGACAAACTTAACTAAACCAAAAATATAGTACTTATATATATATATATATATATATATAACAAAATACAATAAAACTTCTTTAAAAGTGGCTGACTCCGTCTTATGCGCTCTCAAAAGGCTTCTTCCCCTAACCAATCCTACCTCATCAGTTCTCTTCATAATCTGAGGATACACAAACATCCCCTTAGCTCTCTGTGAGCTAAGTGATAGTGGATAAAATAAAACATAGAATGCACATACACACATTCACAAAGATCAATACTGTAAGACATTATTAGTTCTCTTTATAACATGAGGATACACAAGCATCCCCTTAGCTCTCTATAAGCTAAGTGATAGTGGATAAAACAAAACATAAAATGCACATACACACATTCACAAAGATCAATACTGTAAGACATTCAATCTCGTAACCCAAGTTATCAATATAAACTATTTATGCAGAAAATCTATGTTATGCGCATGCATCGATACCGATATCCTATACTTTTCCAATTCCTCATCCGGTAAGTCGACATACTCGGGCATCTGGATACAACATCTAGGAACCTAAGGCAACAAGGAGCTGCCTAGAAGTAAGACCCCCAACAAAAACCACCCTTTGTGGTTTGAAAATCCAATACGTAGTCGGTCACTCAATGTGGCCAGAGTAAGTTGAACAATGCATTCTATATGTCCCAAAGCCAACTCAACAGTTCTCAAGCTTTTCAGAAACTCGACTAATAGGTCCTTTCATGCCATGCCATGAATGCAGTAAATAGCACAGTAACCTAGTATTAGGCACGAATCTCAAGTTCTACATTATAAACAATTCAATTATCTCAACTTTAGTTTTGTTTCTCAGCTTTATATTACATTTCTTCACATAGGGCTCGCTTAGGCGAATACCCTAAAGAACAGTTCAATTTCCAAGTTTTCTAAATAGAAATATATATTGATGAATCAGTTATACACAAAGAAACATTTCACTTTTTCAACACACATTCAACATAATTAAGTATCCAATCAATCTAGTACGTCATTACAATTCATAACACAACTAACTCTAAGTGAAGTAGACATAGGTCTACTTACACAAAAATAGAAATATCCACTTACCCGAACTCGACAGTAGCGTAAAATCCTAAGCTTCATGATGTGGTCGTTCCTCACCTATCACACCTAGAAAAATACATATAGACTCCAAGTCAACTACCAGGTCAATACTAAGTTCTTGTGCATTTTAGCTATTACGCTTCCAAGCTTAATCCAATTGTATCTTATTTGTATCTTATCCAATTTTAGTAAACTTTATATCATCACGATCATTATTCTAAGTACTATTAAGATATCTTAAGAATCATAACTAACCAATATTTCTAAATATCCAAAAATATCCTTTTGTGTTACCGATTCGATTGTATGTTATAATAATCTCGTAATTAACTCAATTAAATCTTAAATCTAAATTAAAAGTCATAAAATTCCTCATTCCCCGAGTTGGTCAGCGTTTATTATGTATTCCAAGATACTAATCTTTTGCATATTTAACAAATATCACATTAGTACTAATTACTATATCATATATATAGGTTTATATTAAGCTAATATATAGGTTTATATTATGAAAATACATAATAAATAGTATATGAGCGCAATTCATTCTACGAAAAATTCTATAGACTCACAAAAATATGTAGTTTAATTATTGACCATTAATTATACTAAAATAACTATTATATATTTTTATGAAAATAGCAATTTTAACTCAAAATTAGCGAAAATTAAGCAAACAAGTTAATTTAATCACAAGATAAAATTCAAGTGTCTCAAACATCATTATGAACATCCAGAAATTATAATATATAGGGCTCATACTTTGATTTTGTTAAATAATAATTAATTCACTAAAACAACGAAATTGTCAGTTTTATCCAAAATAATTACAATAAATAGTAACCATAATTATTTTCAAAAATTATTGTTACTGAAATTAAATAGATATATTGAGTATGTCACGTACAAATTTTCAACTTGAAAGAACATCATTTACTATTTCTAAAATTTAATTCAATTTTCTTCCAAACAAAGCCATTTCTTAAGGATCTTATATTTCAAATAATTATTTCACTAAAATAAAATTACTAAATTATTCTACACATAAAATAACTCCAGAAAACTAAGTTTCATAATTAAATAATACCATTTGCTATTTTTAGAAAAATTACAAAGTTTCAATTAGAAATTTGGTTCACCTGAATCGGCTGCCTCCAGCCACGCAACCTTGTTAGAACGCCCCCTCTGGTGGTGCTTTCCTTTATTACAAAAGGCCACTATAACTGGACACCAATAGCCTGTTGAACTAGCCTAATCAGATTTCATACTCTATTTTTGCTCTAATTTTCTTTTTTTTTTTTCCTAATTGGTTTCGAAATTTTTTTGAGTGATTTTCTATTTTTTCTAGAGTTCCAAAATGTTGTTTTTGAAGTGGACAAGGCCTATTTATATTTCCTAATTGGATAAGAATTTATAAAAATTGGACATGTGGCTTACACATATCATTTTTTTTTATTTTCAATGCATGAGGTGTCATTTCCTCATTTTTTTGCTTTTGACTCATCATCCAAATTAATTCTAAGTTGCCACATAAGTATGATGACTCATCCTTGCATTTTTTTATTAATTTTCCAATTATTTTATATTAATTTACCATATTTAAATAATAATTTCTTATTATATATGTGTATTTAATTCAAATAATGCGTGTTCTATGTTAATACATGTATAATTCAACTTCATTTATTATTTTTATAACTTAAATAACTGATCTCTAATATCCCGTTACGTCTAAATGCTTGAATTTCACATTTTCATATTTATCGATTTAAGAGATAAATTGACGTTTTCTTTAATTAATATTTTTGTATAGCTTATTTTGATAAATTGACTTTACTTAAATGACTTCATCTAACTTTTCTAACCTTATTGTGAAGTTTAAAATTAAACTGATATCTTAAATCAGCACCCTAAATTTAGGAGCTTGGATCCTAGGGTAATCATATAGGCTCAAAATCTAGGGTATTACAGTACTCCTCCTAGCATTTCTTTGTTAGGGGAAAGTCCCTTTCTTTTTATCATACAAAATAAAGAGATTTTAGTTGCTTTTATGCAGTTGTCTGAGTTTTGAGATGTAAGCATAGGCAATCGGTCTAGTTAAAAGAAGGGAAGAGAAAGAAAAAGATAANTTGTCTTCCAACAAATTTTCCCTATAATTGATCTACCACAGATTGAGGCATATCTTTTGGAGATGGTCAAATTAGTAGTGGCAAGTGGATCATTCATGCAAAGACTTAACTTAAAAAGAATGATTCCCTTTTGTTGCCAACCTTCTTCCCCTGACTGATGTTTTAGGTCTTCTTATCTAGCATGATACCTTCATCTTGCTTTAGAAGCCCGAATGCTTATAATTCTTGCCTTACAAAACTTAACAAGGGATGAGGAACTAAATTATCCTGCTTTCCTTAAACCTATTTGAGCTCTAAGTATAGGTAGCATGTTGAAATTAGGTGTTGAAATTAGGACTATACATTGGTTTTCTCCTCTCACATTCGAGAGACTACATACCTCATTGCTAGCCAGTTTCTAAAAGGGAGAAGAGAAGGTCTTATGGCAACATCAGGCATACTAGTAATCGATTATGTGGTCATTTACGATGAAGCACAACCTAGGAACAGTTGTACGCCTACATATCCCACCTCCCAAACAAAGGGAAGAAGGCCTGATATCACTATAGTTTAAGACCCCTTTTGTTAAACCAGTTCTTGTACTCTTTTTGAATGAATTCTAGGAGGTATAAAGTAATCCGGTGGAAGGGCCTGCCTAACCTCTCCCTTCCCCCTTATAATAGAGGCAAAGCAAACTCACCATGACAAAGGCTTGCTTTTCATCGCGTGAAAGAAGTCTTGCTCTTTCACTACCTTACTTTTGCCTCTCTCTAGCCAAAACAACAATGCCATTGATACCTTGACACAAAGTCTTTTAAATAAGCACAATTTCCTACTACTCCCTAATTGTAACATACAAGAATTAAAAAAACACACATTCTAGAAGAAGAGAATAAAAACCTTAATATTTTTATAGACATAGTGCAAGATCTTGCTAATTATGGGGGGATAAGCTTATTCTTCATTAGCACGATCCGCCTTTTCTTTTAGAACAATAAAGTGGGGCTTGGTTTTAGAAAGTTTGTTGGTTAGTTAAATATCGGTTGTAGCTTGAGTCTTATCAAGGTAGGGCCCTACTAACTCATATGGAAAGTGATGTTTCTATCTTAACTTCCTCCAATTATCTAGTTTGACCTCGTACATAGGCAAGACTTTAGTCAAAGGCTTTTCGACATAAAGCTACTATAGGAAAGAGTCGACACCAAAGATTTCAAGCATCACTTTATGAAAATTTAACCCAAACCCTTCGGTGGATCTTGAATTAAGTTTGAGTTAAAGGAGATGCCTTCCTTGTTTCTGAGTTCTTGAATTAGAAGAGAGACAGGAGATGAGAGTGGCTTCATATGAGTTGTTCGACCGGACAAAGGGGATTTGTAGTGAGCCCTTGATGATTGAGAGGATAGCCTTCTTAGATTTTGAGTACCTTTCATCCACCCATAAGGACCAGTAATCTACCCGAAGTAGAAGACAAGTCTATTTAAGCCTATCTTTTCTATCTCGTATTCTACCATCATCGCTTATACCAACATTTCCCTATCTCTTCTTAGATACTTATTCTTTTCTCTGAGGCCCAATAGCATTGGTAAGTACCGTATGTGTCTCTCGAGGCATTCACTATTCCTATTTTTAACATTTAGTCTCTCCCTAAGTGTTTTATGCCTCTGTTCTTATCCAATTAAAGACTGTCTTGGATGTGTACTTATCATATCCCGGTAGAGCACAAGATGTACCATCATATAGAAACACTTGTTTATACTTAACACAAGTTCTATTTATAACAAAAGAGTACTACAACGAAGTTTAGCTTAACACCTGTTTATACAAAAAGATTACGTCTGACAAACTTAACTAAACCAAAAATATAGTACTTATATATATATATATATATATATATAACAAAATACAATAAAACTTCTTTAAAAGTGGCTGACTCCGTCTTATGCGCTCTCAAAAGGCTTCTTCCCCTAACCAATCCTACCTCATCAGTTCTCTTCATAATCTGAGGATACACAAACATCCCCTTAGCTCTCTGTGAGCTAAGTGATAGTGGATAAAATAAAACATAGAATGCACATACACACATTCACAAAGATCAATACTGTAAGACATTATTAGTTCTCTTTATAACATGAGGATACACAAGCATCCCCTTAGCTCTCTATAAGCTAAGTGATAGTGGATAAAACAAAACATAAAATGCACATACACACATTCACAAAGATCAATACTGTAAGACATTCAATCTCGTAACCCAAGTTATCAATATAAACTATTTATGCAGAAAATCTATGTTATGCGCATGCATCGATACCGATATCCTATACTTTTCCAATTCCTCATCCGGTAAGTCGACATACTCGGGCATCTGGATACAACATCTAGGAACCTAAGGCAACAAGGAGCTGCCTAGAAGTAAGACCCCCAACAAAAACCACCCTTTGTGGTTTGAAAATCCAATACGTAGTCGGTCACTCAATGTGGCCAGAGTAAGTTGAACAATGCATTCTATATGTCCCAAAGCCAACTCAACAGTTCTCAAGCTTTTCAGAAACTCGACTAATAGGTCCTTTCATGCCATGCCATGAATGCAGTAAATAGCACAGTAACCTAGTATTAGGCACGAATCTCAAGTTCTACATTATAAACAATTCAATTATCTCAACTTTAGTTTTGTTTCTCAGCTTTATATTACATTTCTTCACATAGGGCTCGCTTAGGCGAATACCCTAAAGAACAGTTCAATTTCCAAGTTTTCTAAATAGAAATATATATTGATGAATCAGTTATACACAAAGAAACATTTCACTTTTTCAACACACATTCAACATAATTAAGTATCCAATCAATCTAGTACGTCATTACAATTCATAACACAACTAACTCTAAGTGAAGTAGACATAGGTCTACTTACACAAAAATAGAAATATCCACTTACCCGAACTCGACAGTAGCGTAAAATCCTAAGCTTCATGATGTGGTCGTTCCTCACCTATCACACCTAGAAAAATACATATAGACTCCAAGTCAACTACCAGGTCAATACTAAGTTCTTGTGCATTTTAGCTATTACGCTTCCAAGCTTAATCCAATTGTATCTTATTTGTATCTTATCCAATTTTAGTAAACTTTATATCATCACGATCATTATTCTAAGTACTATTAAGATATCTTAAGAATCATAACTAACCAATATTTCTAAATATCCAAAAATATCCTTTTGTGTTACCGATTCGATTGTATGTTATAATAATCTCGTAATTAACTCAATTAAATCTTAAATCTAAATTAAAAGTCATAAAATTCCTCATTCCCCGAGTTGGTCAGCGTTTATTATGTATTCCAAGATACTAATCTTTTGCATATTTAACAAATATCACATTAGTACTAATTACTATATCATATATATAGGTTTATATTAAGCTAATATATAGGTTTATATTATGAAAATACATAATAAATAGTATATGAGCGCAATTCATTCTACGAAAAATTCTATAGACTCACAAAAATATGTAGTTTAATTATTGACCATTAATTATACTAAAATAACTATTATATATTTTTATGAAAATAGCAATTTTAACTCAAAATTAGCGAAAATTAAGCAAACAAGTTAATTTAATCACAAGATAAAATTCAAGTGTCTCAAACATCATTATGAACATCCAGAAATTATAATATATAGGGCTCATACTTTGATTTTGTTAAATAATAATTAATTCACTAAAACAACGAAATTGTCAGTTTTATCCAAAATAATTACAATAAATAGTAACCATAATTATTTTCAAAAATTATTGTTACTGAAATTAAATAGATATATTGAGTATGTCACGTACAAATTTTCAACTTGAAAGAACATCATTTACTATTTCTAAAATTTAATTCAATTTTCTTCCAAACAAAGCCATTTCTTAAGGATCTTATATTTCAAATAATTATTTCACTAAAATAAAATTACTAAATTATTCTACACATAAAATAACTCCAGAAAACTAAGTTTCATAATTAAATAATACCATTTGCTATTTTTAGAAAAATTACAAAGTTTCAATTAGAAATTTGGTTCACCTGAATCGGCTGCCTCCAGCCACGCAACCTTGTTAGAACGCCCCCTCTGGTGGTGCTTTCCTTTATTACAAAAGGCCACTATAACTGGACACCAATAGCCTGTTGAACTAGCCTAATCAGATTTCATACTCTATTTTTGCTCTAATTTTCTTTTTTTTTTTTCCTAATTGGTTTCGAAATTTTTTTGAGTGATTTTCTATTTTTTCTAGAGTTCCAAAATGTTGTTTTTGAAGTGGACAAGGCCTATTTATATTTCCTAATTGGATAAGAATTTATAAAAATTGGACATGTGGCTTACACATATCATTTTTTTTTATTTTCAATGCATGAGGTGTCATTTCCTCATTTTTTTGCTTTTGACTCATCATCCAAATTAATTCTAAGTTGCCACATAAGTATGATGACTCATCCTTGCATTTTTTTATTAATTTTCCAATTATTTTATATTAATTTACCATATTTAAATAATAATTTCTTATTATATATGTGTATTTAATTCAAATAATGCGTGTTCTATGTTAATACATGTATAATTCAACTTCATTTATTATTTTTATAACTTAAATAACTGATCTCTAATATCCCGTTACGTCTAAATGCTTGAATTTCACATTTTCATATTTATCGATTTAAGAGATAAATTGACGTTTTCTTTAATTAATATTTTTGTATAGCTTATTTTGATAAATTGACTTTACTTAAATGACTTCATCTAACTTTTCTAACCTTATTGTGAAGTTTAAAATTAAACTGATATCTTAAATCAGCACCCTAAATTTAGGAGCTTGGATCCTAGGGTAATCATATAGGCTCAAAATCTAGGGTATTACAGTACTCCTCCTAGCATTTCTTTGTTAGGGGAAAGTCCCTTTCTTTTTATCATACAAAATAAAGAGATTTTAGTTGCTTTTATGCAGTTGTCTGAGTTTTGAGATGTAAGCATAGGCAATCGGTCTAGTTAAAAGAAGGGAAGAGAAAGAAAAAGATAAAAAGAAGAAGATTTGTTGGCTCGCATACTTACTTACTCCAAAAGGGCTTTCCTATCTATATATTCCTCTCCTGGTTAATTGCTTAAGGTGGTTTAATCTCTTAGCCCGTCTATTCCTACCTTACCTATCGAAATCCTTATTGAAAGTAGGTTATTATGTAAGCCATATAAGTTTTCCAATTTTGTATTAAGTTAGAATTGTTGTAAGTTAAATGCTTTTTAATTGAAACTGTATACCTCAATAAATGATGTTTTCGTGGGGTAGTTCATGTGTATCCACTTATGTCTACGGATTCTCCTATCCTCTAAAAAAGGAAGGGTAGAAGTAAAGGTCGAGCACAATTCTTTAATATCATTCTTATTCCTCTAGCTTTCTTAGTCTTGGTAGTCATAGCAAGGTTAACTCCAATCTAATTCTTTCACATCAAGTGCGGAAGTTCTATTTCTTGCTGAGGAGTTCAGTGACTGACGATGTTGGAAGTCATGTATAGGTGTTGTATTGTGTAACTAGTGAAGAACAATAGGTGAGAGGGGCCATTGACTTAATTGAATTGAAATCATAGGTCTCGGATTCTATTCTATATGTTAGTGTATGAAGATCCGTATTCTGGCTATTCTCTCTTGTAGTCGATTTAGTATGTGTAGTATGTACCTTAGTCCGTAAAGATTGCACATTGAATTCTCTTCTTTCAAGTTGCAGAGTAGAGAGTATAAAGAGGGCCTCTCCATTTTGCTTCAAAATGTCTACTAATTCCTCAATTGTAGCAAGGCAATCATGGATTCTTTTTTCGCTATGTTCGCCTATCAGTGTAGGAGATCTAAGGTATCTTGTTGGAGAAGTTGAAATCTCTAGGATATTAGTTCTATTAGTAAAGTATAATTCTAATGCTTATGGGAAAAGCCCTAAACTCTCTCTATAGCTATTCTTCTCAATGCTTCCCTTCCTAACCAACTAACGAGTTAGAGATGTAATGACGATTGGTTCCTTACTAAGAACCAATCCCATTGCGCTAAAATCTCTCTCCTTACAAGACTTAAGGTAATCCCTTTTTGTGAAAAAGTAAGATTGATTTATATAATTAATTATGTATCCTCTTGGAAGCCTAGATATTCACCTTACTAGTGAGATTTCCTATTGAGAAAAGACCTTTATATACGAGCGGTCTATGTGAGCTCCCCTTTAACACCATTTGGAGTTCTTTGAAAAGTTTCAAATACTTGATAGGTTTCTTCCCATTTTCTTTATTTTTTAAGCTATTGCTAATCCCTTCTCCTTTATGTCAATATTTTAACAAGCAGTTTTTATTCATTAATTCAATTTCCACTCCCCTTTATCATTTGACTAGCTAGAGTTGTGTAGCAATTACCATGTCTTACTCGTTTGCTTTTCTAAGATAAAGGTTCCTTTTCGAAAGAAGAGCTTACTCTCTATAAATGGATAGAATACCTTGTGCAAGAATCCAATTCTTGACCTAATTCCTTTTGCTTTGGACATTATTTTAGGAAGAAATGCCACATTATTGACTGGAAAGTGGATGTAGAATTACTGGTCTTAGTCTTTAATCCTTCCTCCTCAAATGAATAGGTTGTCTTTGTTCTAAACTCAGCTAGTCTCAATGGGAATTTATATATTAATATTCATATGAAAGATACACCCAAATTGAAGGAAAGACAAGTGGCAGCTTATTCATCTATATTAAGAGCACTCATTCCTCCAGCCATTCCTTCTTTCAAAATGGACATAAAAGCATAAGTCCCACATCTCTTAAGTGCGATGAGAAGATTCAATACCAATAATAGCCTGGCATCAAGAATCATGTACTTGAGAATGGTCTCTTTGCTCTTTGCCCCTTGAAAAGAGAGTCCATTTCACACTTACTTACCAAGCCTTGTCTACCCATGCCCCTGTTCCTTTTAAAAAGGAAGTTCATAGACTGATGTCTTAGCCCTCAGACCCTTTTCTATTTGTAGATGGGGGAAATTGCTTAAACTATCTTTGAAAGGAAAGATTTGACTCTTTCCTATATTTTGCTATTTGCAATTCCATGCTTTAGAAAAGAGAAGAGTGCCAATAGCAATGGCTAATTAATCAAAATCAATGGCATGTACATGGGAGCCTTCCTAAAAGATAGAATTGACTAACCTTCTTGCTTTGATATTTTTTAAGACTTTGCTTCTCTAAAGAGATTTCTCGATGTTCTCTCCTCCCTTCTAGTCTAATATAGTTAGTAGCCCATCCTCCACCATGAGTTCAAAGTCGACAAGAGGAGCTATGACCGCTTATTAGGAGAGAAACGAAACAAAGGCAACTTAAATAGCAAAAAGCAATGACCTTAGGTTAATTCACTTGCCTATAACTAAAATAAGAAATCCCATCCAGGAAGTACTCTTTTCTCTATCCTCTATTATTGTATAGTAGGAATTGGATATTCATAGATTGGAATTGGTTCTCATACAATGGTAGGGCCATTTCCTTGGACTAAGAATTCCAAAAGCATCGGCTATGTTGCCTCTTGGTCATTTTGTGATGAATTCAATTCCTATTCATCCTGAGAGAGATCCTTTTGAGCTAGGTAATCGCAATGAGAGTTAAAAAATATAGAGAAAAAGTAGTTCTTCTAACATACCGATAATGTCATGAGCTTCTCCTCTTCTTTTCTTCTTCAATCGTAGTTCAACAAAGAAAGCCCTTTCTAAACCCGGGTTTGGAAACTGCTTATAGGGGATTCACGAGCAAAGTTTGGAGGAGTGGATGTATTATGCCTTTTTCCCTAAGCTCAATCTCTTTCTCGCCTGGGCCTAGAAGTGAATGAAAAGAAAAAGATTCTATTTCAAAGAGAGAGATGCGAGAAAGCCCTATTACGTGCACTCAAGCAGCTCCTTACTTCTTCTTTTTCTAGCCTCACCCCCTTAAGATGAGTGAAAAGCGAAGGGAATAGAAAAGAGTTTGAATTTATTATCTTTTCCCTCGTTGGGAACTTACCCTTTCTTTTGGAGTCTTCTAGGAAAGGGAATCACAACTGAAATTGTGAAAGCTTTCTTCACTTGTCTAAACTCCATTTCCCTTTAGACCCTTTCAATCAAAAAGAGTTCTCTCCCCCCGACCCTTTTTAACTTTTAATAATAAATAGACTTCAAATCAACCAACTTCCACTAAAGACCTTCTTTTTAGCAGAGAGAAAATATATTCTAGATACCATACCACTTCAACTGGGGTAACTAAACTACATTAAGTTAAGATAAGAGAGGAAGAACCTTTATCGCCCATTAGTTGAATAGACTGAATTAGCGGTTTAGCTTGGTCAAAATTGGAATGATCTCCTTATCTGTTTTTGTATCATATATATAGAATAGAATTTGTTCTAGTTTAAGGGAAGCTTAGCCCTTCATCTTGAGGGAAGCTTAGAGCTAAACAAGCCTAGCCTTGTTTAGCACTTCTCGACAACGGCTTCTCTTTGCAATTGAAGCACCTAAAAAGAAAAAGCTACTCTTTTCAAAATAAAACCCCTTAGGTTAGGTAGGGTGCCTCTCTCAATCGGAACAACCCCATTACTAGATCCACTATCATTACCGGCATAACAAAAAAATTGCTAAAAAAGCGTAAGCCATTAGAACCAAAAACCTTCTCCAAAAAAGGCAACCCCCTTCTAAAAAATGTAAGTATTCTTGATGCAATAGTTGCAGCCTTGGCATCCCTTAATTTAGCACCTTTTAACATCTTGATATACCTAATTCTACATCAGTTAATGCAAGAACTATAACCCATTGTGTTTATGCCAATTTTTTGTAAAAAAAAAAAAAATCAGTAGCCTTTATTCAATTGTGTGGTATTCTTGTTCTTTCAATTTCAACTATTCTTTCTCTCTTTGAGAGCTATTAGGAGATCATCAAAAGCCCCTTCCTGGCCAAGGCGATTTAATAATAGTTGGAACTTTGCCTCTTAGAGTGTAGTTGGTTCTAACTTTTGCAAAGAAGCTCAAGCTCTACCTTCGCCCGATGGCAGTTAAAGTTGGAGGGTTGCCCTACTTCCACTAGCCCCGGTACGACCTATGAAGCATTGGAATGGGAATGGGCTATCTCAAGAATCTCAAAGGCTTCAACCCTTGCACTCGAACTAGGTGCCTTGAAAATGGTCATCTCCATAATTTAGTGGTGCTTGGTTGATTTGCCCCAACACCTCTGAGCTTGATTTACCAGAAGCCCTCGAAGTAGGCATCATTTATTATAATCCACGTTCTCTAGATCAAGGAGAGCTAATATTACTATTAGAAAGATCCCTCCAACAAACCATCCTAGCAAACAAAATAAGAAGTGTAAAGATTTTTCCATTAGCTTCCTTTTTTTTACACTATAAAAAAAGGATATTCTAATCAAAACCGAGTACTAAAAGCCCAAAATAGCATAAGGTGAGTAAGGATTCAACCAATAACACAACTGTTGATATTTTGACCAAAAAATGAGACATTCCATGCCCTTGGAGAGTGCTTTGTCGTAATAGGTCACTGATATATCCTTTGTCTTTATTTGACTCCAAGAATGGATTGGTTTGATTCATCTAAGAATCTTAGAAGATTCTCTACCAATTAGGAGTATAGAGTCGATGTAACACATCAAATAAGGCTTTCATTATTACAACTATTAATGCTTCAAACTTTCCCCACTCATAGGATTAAATTATTAAGTATGGACAATGATAGTGAGTATATACACTTCTATTTGAATCTACCGAGTCTCTTACTAAGGAAGGGCTTCAGTAACACGCATGCTGTAATTCGCGAAAATTCCTTATTAACGTGGAACCTGACAGTCTAGCACCTAAGTCTCACCTAGTTAAGTGTCTTTATGAGACATGCAAAGGGAGGCACCTTTGGTGATGAGTCAAAGGACCCATGCTGTCATTCACCTTATGACAGGATGAGGTGAGGTTTAAACTCCAAATCAGTCCTATCTCAACCTTCGATTAACTTCAGGTCAATCAAAACAAGACCAATTGAGGTTTCACCCCGAGAAATCCCTAATAGTCACACAAGTTTATTCTATAATGATCAAGGTTCGGTAGATATCATCTATCCACCAACTATACACATATTTGTAGTAAACATCTAGTGATTTCATACTTAATTAGAAATGTGCACTTTTTTTTTTTCACTTGCCTTAATAAGCCTATTAGGCTACGCACATCAACTCATCACATTAAGGTGATAGGATTCAAACCTATGGCCCTCTATACCCAAAATAGATGTGCTAACTACGTTACTACTCGAGGGCGACCTAGTTATAGCAAATACCGTATATTACATAAAAAACTACAAATTAGTCTCCCTTCCAATCATGGATCCTTCATACGACATACAAGGCGACTACAATCATTGGCTTCCTAAGAGCAGTAAGACAAAAAGATATCATAACATAATAATATTCATATGATATTTAGTTCATAACATTTATACTAAACAAAAGATACAGTGGTTGAAGTCATAAGTATAGTAACTACAATAAGGTCAAAACAGAGATACACATAAAGGCTCACATATGTCCCCTCAATACCCACACTAACTCACACTTGCTCGAAATCTCGTATTAACCTCTAGCATCCTGTGGCCGACGTTTACAAAAAGATAGTCTTACATTAAAAGTTTATATATAAGCTAATAGCTTAGTGAGTAAATCCCTTAACCATATTGATAAGTTATAAATACATTAATTTAAGCATATGAATGCATGAACAAGAAGAATGCCAATCAGATACATATAGCTAACTAGGTACTGTATGCAACTCAAATTTAATGCCCTCCGAAGTCAAGGTTAAAGTATATACAACACTAGTCAGATCCGAATATTATATTACAACTTACTTTACTATGAAACTCTGCATTTCTTATTCAAATAAATCGGTCTATTTTTTTTAATAAAAAACTAAGTTCTAGGTATAATTATGAGTGGGCCCCCACAGTCCACACTTACCCCTAAATGGAGGCTTTTGGACTCGACCTTTAGTCAGGCAATTGACGTCTCCAACACCTAGTGTTTCCACAGGCCAGGTTAAGCTTATTTATACATGTATACCATATTAAACCATTATATTTATAAAATTAACAATCCCCGTATGGCTTCTTCCTACCTCCATGTGATGTGATGTGATGGCTGGAATTAATTTATGCGATACATCTCGATGCATATTCTAATTTACTTAACAAATTAAATATAATTAAGTCCGATTATTGCATAACCAGACAATATCACAAACAGTATAGTTCCTATCCAATCTAATATGTAACAAACAATTCATTATCAGCATTTAAAGTAATTTCATAGTTCAACAAGCAATAGCATCCGCATGCATTTCCCGACCCCATACGACATCCAATTAACAGTATTATTTAAATTCACTAACTATAAACACAAACAAGCATGGAATTATAGAGATTACTCACTCAGCCATGACGTCTCTCACGCGTCGTAGTAATCCCCAGGAAGATCTAAACCTACGTCAAGATCACTTAACTATTATAAATAGAAATTGTAATGACTAACTAAGTAAACTAATTATCCTAGGTAATTGCTTACCTAAATTTACTTAAGTTTTTTATTAGTTTTCCCTCAGTTGAACTCTTTTATTAATCGTATATAACTTTTTTGTTTTATTTTTGATATTTATGAGCTTATAATCGATTTTCATTGTTTTCGGATATATGTTTACATGACGGGGTCCGTTTTGAACGTTATGACCTGTATTTTTCGATATAGGTTTAAATTATTATAAATTTAGTTATTTGGACTTAAATATTCTTATTTATTACTTTTGTATCTCATTTTGTTAATTTATGATCTAATTAGTTACTAAATTCTTATATTCTTATAATTTTAAACTATTATTATTATTACATGTATTTCTATAAAATTAACATAAGTTGATAAATGCATTATGGGCCTACTATAGGTTTCAGCCCATATATACATGTATGTGATTAGTTTACTATTTTGTATTAAATACTTATATTATCATATGCTTATGTACTTATCTTATGCTTACTTATTTAAGTATCTTATATGTATGTCTATATGTATATTCTTTTAGTAAATTAGTATATGTACTTGTACATATAGTTATGTATATAGTATTTTATACGTATATCGATACATGTATTTACGTACTATTATATACATATATTTATATGTATTTTCGTATTTCCATAGTATAATTTTAAGAAATTTTCATATGATTTATGTATACACACTACTATGGTTCGGTTGGTATACTTATATGTATATATACTTAATATTCTTATTATACTGAGTTATGTGCATAAAAGAGTACTCATGTGTAGGAATGTCTAAGTATATGTACATGTGTTTTCCTAATCTTATCTATTTATATGTATATTTATACTATGTATTCTACTAAAATTTATACATACATACTTCATATGTATTCATATGCCATATGTATATATGTATTCTACACTTACATATATATATATGTATATAAGTATTCTTATATGTACTAACATATATGCACATATTACACAAGGATTCTAATGTTATCATAATTTAAACAAACTAATCAATTGTTAAAGTAAAAGATCTAATGAAAATATATCTTTCTCCATGTAAATATGGAAGAGGAGTTTAAGGATATGATGTAGTAGTTTGGAAGTTGATAGTTAGAGAGATAAGGAGGAAAATAAGAAACTAGAAGAAGGAAAAGAGGGAAGGGGAAGGGGAAGGGGAAGTTACGGTTGGGGAGAGATGAAAAAGGGAGATTTTGTTTATGTTTGAATTGTGTTTTTAAAGAAAGTTGAAGTGGGGTCTAGGGTGTTCCAAGAAGGGATGGCAACAGGGGAAAAATGGAAAAAGAAAGGAAAAAGGAAAAAAAAAATCTAAAGAAAAGTGGTGAAGTGTCTAATAAAAGTGATGTGTTAACTTGGTCAACATTTTAACTTAGTCAAATGTTGACTTGGTCAACTTTTATAAAATTACATATATTTATTATATGTATGTTTAGAAATAAACATAATTAAAAGAAAAATTAAAGGAAAGAGGGAAATAAGGAATTAAATGAAATAATTTGTAAAGCAATTATTAGAACTTTCCTTAAAAAGTTATAATCCTATAAATAATATTTAGCATAATAGTTAATATAACTATAAAGAAAATTATAAGTTATAATACTAATAATTGCTATGTATTGTCTAAATACCAACTAAGTACTTAAATCTACATAATACTAGTTTATTCATATGATTATAAGGCTAATATTATTTATAAAATAATATTATAGTTTCTTATAAATTAATTTAGTATATACACATTTATAAGTATTTAGAAGTTATCTTTAATCTATGATTTTATATGATTTAGCATATTGTTAAGTATTTATACTCGATTAGGGTTTTGTTGTGGTTAGAACGAATTAGCACATTTATGTGCTTAAAGTTATAGTTTTAAAGTTTTTATCACTTTTAAGTGTAATCTCTAATATTTACATGCATTTAGGGTTTAAGAGTTTTATACGTAATTAGATATTCGATTGTTATATTAAGGTTTTATCTTATCTAGCCTTATTGACTCTTAAGATTGTCTAACACACCTGAGTCTAATTTAGGTTTTAGATAGAAAATTTTAGTGGTTTACAAACCAAATTGTGCTACACCTTGTCTCATCCCTCCCTAGAGCGTATAGATCCATTCGATTGATGAAGACTCGAACTGAACTCACCCATCCCTTTGGGCAAAGGGATGTGAAAACCAATCCAAGTAACCAATTATTTTTTATAAAATTTGGCTCTAACAAGAGGGTGAGGTTAAAAAGCCATATAGTGCAAGAGCACTCACATTTTTTGGCTTCTTCTTTCATTTGAATTTCCAAATCCAGCTCGCTCTTGGCATTTGGGCCCTTTACTCGCTTAGAATTAGATTCAAACCATTGATACAAGGATTTTTAGTCCTTTTCTCTAACTAGCTAAGCTACCTAAACCACTTTCCTAAAGTTAAAGTTTGTTTTCTTCATTGAATAGCGCCCTTAGACGCCCGGAGGGACTCCACTAGGAGGTTATTTCTCTTACATAATTTCTCTTACTCATTCTACTTCCATACTGAAGGAATTGGAATTTGAACCCATGATACAATTTTCTTATATGTCAAATTAGCAAACCAATGCCTTAAGCCACTTAGCCATACCTCTAAGTTATTGATCGGAATTTTATGTAGCAGGTTTGATTGGTTGCCCAAAGGGCTATCTAATCTAATCAACTTCATAAGCCGTAGCACATTAGCGCACGTACTCTTCCTTTATCTATGAGTGAGACTCCATCAAAATTTGCTATTCATTGGGTGACACCTTCTTTTCTATGAAGACCCTATTGTTGAATGATGAACTTTGCTAGTCTTCACCTCCAACTTAAGCAAGAGAAGACATAGGGTCAAGCCAAGCCTTTACCTACATGAATTGAATTCATATCCCCTTCGTTTGGTTGAGAAGGGAAGGGAAAGGGAAATGGACCGTGACTCCTCTATTACATTACATTATGGAGAAGTCCATTCTCATCATGATCGATTTACGTCCTACTGCAGTGCTTAGAGAACTAGGCTTGCTTAGCAACCAAAGCTAGCTTACTAAGATGAAGGACTTTATCGTTGATTGCACAAGATAGCTAGTCAACCGAACCGTTTTCTTGCTTCAAAGAGTCTCACTCATCATTGGCCCCTACCCTATTTGGTAATCAAAATTTCATCCTTTCAATCAAAAGAAATGTTTGTAAGCCCCATTCATAATAAGCACAAAGAATTATGGTTTGTCTAATGTAGTATGCATAAGTATCCATTAAGGGCGAGTATCACGGTTTCCTTTCTTTTAGCTCTTACATCTTAGGACCTTTTTAGTGAGGAAAAGTCAATCTAATCTTACTCTACATCCTTTTCATTTTCTTCAGTTCCCTAAGCCTCTAATGTTCTACGATAATACTCTCATTTTTGCTTTTGCTAGGGGACCCCTTAATTAGTTATTTTAGCTTTTGCCCCATTTTTTTTGTCCATGCCCTTCCTCTTACCTTCTATTGAGACTAAAATAGAGGACTGGGCAGGTCTTCTATTCTTTCGATCTTAGAAGCATCTAAAGCCTTGTTTTCTTCCATTCCAAGGACTCAAAGTAGGACTTGAAGCCCTATTAAGGCTGTTTGCTTTTGTTGATTAGCTACTTTAGATGTTTCTAGTTCTTGCCTAACAAGGGAGCAGCCTCCCTCTATTCAACCATATCTTAAAACTTCACCAATGATTTCCAGATTCAAGATGGTTCATATGCATATGTGCCAAAACAACTTAGTGTGCTGAGTTTAAAAGTAATCTCTTGAAGTAAAAATCAAGTAGCTGCGAGGAAATAAGGAAATCGGCTTGGTCCTCTTTAACCACATATTTTATAACCTGGTATTAATCCTTGTTTTTTTTTACAACTTTACTACCCTGATTTATGAGATTGAAATTTTTAGTGACATATACAACTCTTAAGAACAAACTAACATTTACGCTCTTGATTGTCGAATGGCGATAGAATGGAAAGACTAAACAACTATTTAAAGGAGGTTTACCTAGCTGTAACCTGCTAATTTCATATGATTGGACTTGTTTATGTTGTTGAATTTTTTAATTTACTGCTAGAAAAGAAAAAAAAAAAGGGGAAGTGCTATTTGTGGACAAATAACCAATGACAGCTAGCTTATTACATACACCATAAAACTTAACCGAAGCTACCATCTGAGCAACCCTTCTCTTTTTGAATATGGAATTCCCTTTGAATGGAGGGGCAAATTTCTTTCTTTATAAAAGAATTTTCTCTTTTTGTTAGCTATTAGCACACAGTAGCCCATCTTATGATATAGATGGAGAGAACCATTTTTTTTTTATGTAACAATTTGTTTCCTTTCACCAAGTATGTGGCATTAATAGCCCCTTGGGATCCTTCCTCATCAAGAGAAAGAAGGGAAGACTAAGTTTTAATATCGAATTCGGAAGATTCCATTCTTTAGTGAGCCAAAAATTGGCTTGGGAAGGGGGATTCTTCTTGAAGGACATTAATCTACTACTAATCAGATTACATATCTACTTCTGCAAGCTCATAGCATCCTTATATTGTTTTTTTAAAAAGAATATTATTCCTTTTGATCCAAATATAGTACATAGTAGCCCCAAAAGCAAGTTTAGGATCATCTTATGCAAACTACTACCCTTCATATTCAGTATTGCCTAACCACAGTTTATTTCCAATTACCTCAAAACCAACAAATCAACCATTTACCTAACATAAATTTCCATATTCTAAAAGTAAAGGGGCATGAGAAGAGAAGGTGGTCATGATCTTCTACATTAACTCAGCAAAATAGACAAGATATTGAAATAATAACTCTAAATTCAAACAACTTATCTTGGGTAGATAGCTTCTCTAATATAGCCAACTAGAGGATGGAAGAATGTTTAGGAATAGCTTTAGAGAACTTATTAATAAGATATGCCTAGCCAACCTCTATCTCTATAGGGGATTTATAATATGCATTCATCTTAAATCAAAGCTCAACCTCTTTTCTTGGCTGTAAAAATAGATCTTGTCTCTTGGGCATCGCAATGTTCATGCATGTCTTGGGAAAAATGAAAACCCAGGTCAGTTATCAAAGTTGTATCAAGAATTGTTAGAGGATGGTTCTCTCTCCTTTCCACTCTTACCATTATCATAAGAGTGTTTATTATCCCAAAAGGATGAATTCTATTTAGTACTATTCTAAAATGGGAGATCTTGACTAGAGGGTAAGTCCAGCTAAAGGATGAGTCTAACAAGAAAGTATCAATGGCTTTTTCCAATACTTGAGTATTGAAGGAAAAATAGATGAATTAGGCTGGCTATGATTATCAAGCATAGGATAAAGAGATCGGTAGAATGGTATGAGGTGAAATATTTCACCAATATATGAATAGGTTTAATTGGTCCAAGTCAACTCTAACAAATCCCTCACCCAATGTAGGCTAAGTGGACTGGATTGAGGGATGGAAGCTATGTATCCAGGTAAAGATGATTTGCTGTCGTAAGAAGACTAAGGGTTGTTGATCAAAACAAAATAGATCCATCCTTCTATTCACCTTATTGTTAAGTTAGTATTAGCAAAAGACCTGCCCCATAGCATGCACTAATAACTAAATAACTAATAACCAACTCATCACTTCACATTATATGGATCTAATAAACCAATTAAGATATGATATCTCGATCATATCATTCTAAGTTTTTTTTAAAGCAAAATAGAGAAGAAAGATGTGAATATAAGAGAAAGAATCAATGATAGAAAATTCCAATGTGGTTAGTTTATTAGTCATATCATAAAAGGCAGTATCAATCAGTCTATTGTTTTGGTTCTAGAAAGTCTAACCTCGTAAAAAGAAGAGAAGAAATCATCTCATCGCTTTGAGCCTGGTTGAGGTATGGGATCTTTCCCATCTAGTAGCCTAGCCCTTCTGATAAGAGCAATTATGCCTTTTCCTAAAGCCCTTACTAAACCACCAGGACTTTTTCTAGCTACCACGAAAAGCATAGTTAGAAGAGCTGAAATAATAGCCATGTCATATTCCTCAGGAATTGCCTTACCTTAAGAAAGGATGAACTAAATGTAGCCTTTATTGAATAAAATAACTTGAAGACGAGCTAACTTGGCTTAATGTAGAAAATGGAATCATAGCAAGAAAGAAGGCTAAGAGAGATAGCATACTTTCCTTTTTTAGGATTTCTACCTATAGATGATTGAATTACCTTTCAAACTGAACTACCACGACTCTCGCTAATTGCATTGGATTCTTTAGATAAAAGAAGACTAGCTAAAAGAGTGGATTCGATTCCGAACCTTGTAGTTCTTCCTTCCCTTTCTCTTGCTTCTTTCCTAGAGCTAATGGCTCACTTCACTCTTTTTAAAGAAGATTGGGAATCACTCACTTCCTTAAGCATAAGAAAGAGATAGGACCTCTTATGTCCAATCTTCCAAATGAAATTTCCCTTCTTCCAAGATATAAATCGAGGGTACTAGGGATCCTTTCCTAAACTAAAGAATTTATTGACCTTCTGCCAATATCATTTATCTTGAGTTAGGATCTCCTATTTACCTTGTGATGAGTATTCCTTATTATAAATATCACCGTTTAAGTGGAAGACTAAGAAGACTTTATCTTGTCCACATCGAGGAATGATCAGATTGGCAACATTAGATAAGATCGCTCTTTCCTTGTTCTTAAGAAAGAAAGCATGAGTGAATGGTCAATTCTCTAAGAGAGGATTTGTTTAGAGGCGAATCTGTGAAAGAGCTTAGGTAAGCATTTAAAGCAAAAGTAGTGTCCTTTCAAGACCACTTTTTAGTAGAGGGCTAAATACTTCTCATTATTCCCCTTCCCAAGGGAAGTTTAAGCAATTGCATTTCTTCTTTATCGCATTGATATGGTCAAAGTACTAAAAAAGTTAATGCGAAAGTTCCATTACTACTGTCTAAACTTAATCCCAAACTTCTACTTCCATTAAGATCACTTTCATTGGACTTTCCTTTGCCCTTTATAGTTGCTAGTAAAGTAGCAACCAGATTGCTTAACTCCTTCCTTTCCTTATGCCATTTAGCTGAAGAAGCAAAGGAAGCCTTCTTTGAAGGTAAAGCGTTAACTTCCTCCTTTACCTTCAATCTCGCGAAAATAATCTTTTTTCTAGCTCTAATCCTTTCTTTCTCTAAGGGTTATTCTCTTTCTTTCTTTGTTTCTTTTTCATATGTCTATCTCGTTGACATCTTTGTCATGGACTTAGGGTAGGAACCTATTTGCATATAGCGATGGATGAAGGATGGTGCCTAAATCTTAGGAGGAGTGAATTTTTTTTTAGATTGGCCCTCTATTTTTTTTCTTAGTTTTGGAATGTGTATAGGCCTGAATCTGACAAAACAAACAAACTTGCTCTTTACTTGCCTCAAGCATTCATACCATCATCCGTTGTTCTCTCCAATCCAAGATGGCTACCTATACGACAGAGATGAAACCACCTTTTTTCAAGGTTAGATCATTCACTCCCCTAATCCTGAAGGGAAACCAAACTTCTCTACAATGGCATAGTCATGGCTGTAAGACAGGAGTCTTGAGGTTTTCTAATGTACTCTAACATCCTATTTTCTAAGTAAACTCTCCAAATCTTACTCGTTCACAGAAGGGCCACCATCTACCACGTATAGTCAGCTTGTATTATTTTTTGCTCCTAAACCTCATCCTACCCCCTTGGAGGTGTAATCTTGTAAGGAAGCAGCTCTTTTGAAAGATTTTCAAGCTAGGGTTAGTGTTAATCTTTCGATTAATTTCTTCTAGCTTTAATAGGTGACTATTGTTGAGGTGCCTTCCCCCCTGATGATGCCCGCAAATTTCTCTTCATCACCATCATTATGATATGCATAAGTATACACGATAGGGCAACCCTATTAAAACTAGATTGAATCTCATCCGAAAGGGAAGGAAAGATATGCTTACAAGGTGGTTAGAAGGCTATTCTTCTATTGATTTAACAAATGAAAGAGCTAGTTTTACAGTTAAGTTTACTCAGCTTATAATCTGATTACTTTTTCTTTTTTATCCCCTGCCAGGCACCTTCCCCTGTCCATTCTACTTTCAGTATTTCGAGAGACCCTAAGGGATGGAACTTCCAATTCAATAGGTACTGCTTCCATCTCGAAGTATGGAGTAGCGCCAATAGAAGTTTGAATGGAGGTCCAATACCCCCACAAGGCCAACAGCAAAATTTTCAAACCAATCTCCATATATGTCTGATATCGAATGCACAACTTCTCAACTTCTTTTTTGAAGTGAGCTCCTAGATTTGAAATTAGCTCATGTGGTACTCCATATTCGCTGATTCTATTTTCTTTAATGAACTTGGCTACTTTTGCTGTGTTAGTGTTCAATAAGATGCTACTTCCACGCAACCAATGGATAAAATAAGAAATTGACCACTAAGATGTATTCATGTCCATTTGATGCTTTGGGTGTTACCTTTCTATTGATGTCAATTCCCTGTGTTCAAAATGGCCATGGAGAGGTAGGATTGTGAAGTAAGGTCAAAGGCACATGAATCAAGTTTACATGAATTTGACACTTATGGCATTTTTTGACACACTTGGCAATCGTTCTCCAATGTTATCCAATAAAAGCTTAGTCTCATGATCTTTTGGCCAACATTCTCCCATTTGTGTGGGGACTACAAACCCCATCGTAGATAGCTTCCAAAATATTTTCTACTTTTTCCTTTGTCACACTAAAAATAAAAAAGTTGTTTAAGACTGAGTCCCATTCTTTATAATTGTTTTTCTCGTGCTGTGTAAACAAACTTCAAGTCAACATTGTGTACTCAACAAGAAGTATACAGCCTAGGTTTTGGCCACCTCTAATGTCAATCTGCAGTAATAGTTTTTCGAGGTAGGTTTGTTTTATTTTAATCTAGAGCTATTTTCCTGCTTCTTTCTAGGCTATGGTTTACCTGTATCATGCAAATGTTGAACACTTAGGCGCTTTCTAAGATCATCCTATATTAAACCTAAAGAGGGCCTTATCA
>JAMXBB010000005.1:59517563-59653566 GCA_024138015.1 Lumnitzera littorea | reverse complement strand
AAAAAAAAAAAAAACTGCTCTAGCTTAGGTTGCTGTCAACACTAATTCAAATGACTGGAATTTCCTGCTTATGTACTTATGTACCTTCCTTTTGTGTAAGGTGGATAGCTTTCTCTAGCAATTGCGATTTGATTATATAAGGACAGTAGGACAAGGTTGTTTAGTAGCGTTCAAGGGTTGATTGGATCTTGAAAAGCTAAAGGACTTAAGTGCTAGTGACTTCATTACTTTTCTAGCTCCTTCTGCTTGTAGGTTCCTTTAATGACCACTTTATTTCCCAATTTAAGCACTCATCACTCTTTTTGGGATAGAAAGATAGGACAATGAATAAAAAATACAAGTCTTAAACCTGGTTAACAAGAAGAATGACTAAGATTGTCCAACATAATTTTGATACCTACCTAATCCAAATCTAGATCTAGCTACTAAAGGAATCACGAATTGATTGATTGAATGCTTGCTTTGTCTAGGTTGGGTATCTGACTTAAGAAAAGTGGGGGATAATTCTTGGATCCCGCTTTGTAAGCTTTCAGAAATGTAGATAAGTACATGATGACCTATGATCAAGTGAGTTGACAGAGGAGACTCAAATACTACTTATCTTGTAGAGTTGGGGATTGTTTTTCAAGGACCTTTGCCCAGGCACATAAGAAAGAAAGTAGATGAGTAGGCAACTCTTGGGTCATGGACGAGAAGGCTATCATCGGGAGCAAGAGACGTCTAGCTTTCCTTAGGTGGGATCACAACACCCTTCCCTCGGTCTACTCAACCTATCTCAATTACCTCGACCCTCTCACTTATTCTGCTTGTTCCCTTATCCTCTTCCTTGTTGCCACACTTGGAGGATTCTAGACCCCTTTTTTCTTGTCCTTTAAATTTCAATTAAGACACAACAAGACCCCTTTCCCTTCCCCATTCCAAAACCTTAACCCCCTCTTCATTCTTCCCTTTCTATCTTTTTACTTTCATCTTTCATTTCCCTCTCATAATTAACCTAAAATCCTCACCTTAAGAATCATAAACCTCATCCATTTTAGAAAGCAAAAGAGGTACATATAACACACTTATCTTTGTATTTTATATAAAGTGTATTTATGATCTCTTTCTACATCTAATTTGTGAAGTGATATAGTTATGAAGTTAGTAACTACTTAGTTTATGATTTAGAAATTAATCCTAATAGTTACATGTGTTATTTAGTTCTTCCAAAATCTCTATGTTATGTACATGTACAAATACATATAGGAAATAAACATACATGTACATATATAGGTGTAGAAACACATGTACACATATGGTATACATACTTATATGGACTAAATATTTATATACTAGTAGAATACATAGTATAACTATACATACATATAGGTAAGAATAGGAAAATTACTTGTACATAAGTATAAATATCCATATACATGAATACTTTTATGTACATAACTTAAAATAATGAAAATACTAAGTGTACATACATATAACTTACTAATTAAGCCCATAAGATGCAAAAATATGAATTCTATAAAGATTTCTAAAAGGGGCATGGAGGACATACGAAAATACGTATAAAAATATATATACCACCATATGTAAATACGGGATTATGTACATGTATATGTATGGGTATAAATATAAGTATATGTACAAGTATACATATAAGTATATTAGAAGTATACGTACACATAACATACGTAAAGGATATATAAATACATAAGTACAAAAGTAGTACATAAGTAAATTATAATATAATTACTTAATATACTATAAGATAGTATAATAAAATATATAATATATACACGTGTATATGTGGGGTGAAACCACCATAAGCCCATAACACACATATTAATTCGAGTTAACCTTATTTAAGTACGTAAAATAGCAATAATAGTGCAAAATCATCAAAATATAAGAATTTAATAGTTAATTAAATCATAAAGTACTAAAATAAAAAGATAAAAATAGACAATAAAAATATTCAAGCTTCAATAATTAAAATTTCAATAAATTAAATCCATATCATAAAACACGAGTCTTAACATTTGAAACGGATCTTACCGTGTAAATGTACTGTCAAGACCCTAAAGAGGACCTAGTAGGATTGCTTAAAAATTTCCATGTCACGTGTGCACCCATGATATAGAAACCGCCTTTCAAGTTAGAGATTGCAAGACTCTAAATGATAAATCACTAAAATTACCGATTTTTAAGTAATTAATTTATTATAACATATAAATATAACTAATTATGGATGTCTAATATCCCATAGTTCCTCAGAACCGTAAAAAATCGGTATCCCCTACCAAATAATAAGATAGGATATGCCAACTTTACAAAATTGTAAGAAGAATTAAATTATATTAAATTCTAACATATAAATATTTTCTACAATGGATGTTTATGTATCATCTATAAAGAACTCAACTAATTCTAGCACTAACATACATATTTTCATCTTACACTTAGCATTTGAGACTTATCCCAATCCTAACATAAGTAAACCTACAAAAGAAACTAAGGGAAAATAAGTATAAAACAGCTCAGTGAGTTCGTTCCTCACTACTATTGTTTAGGCAAGTTATCACACATTATTAACACATATGCAAGCTATTTATATACAAAATGAATGTAAGCAACACATCTATAGGAGTCCGGAATATGGAAGGTGTAAAATTACATTGTCTACACTTCGATTATCCTCTGTACTTAATTGCACAGGATACCTTAGCTTATCCGCATGAGGTTGCCTAAGGGCACTACCCCTTTAGGCAACACTTGACTATTACTCTAGTTGAGAAAAGAGTTCCAATCCAAATAGGTAGATCTCAAACTAAGACCATCCACCATCCAAGGCTCCTCTGGCACAAACATGCGAGTTCTCTCGTAATCAAAATTATCCAAGGCCTCACAAGCACAATAAAACGAGTTCTTTCCCTATCAATTGGAGATCCCATACTAGGTTTACTGTAACGATAAAATATCATTTCCAACACTACGAACCCTTATCAAAATTGTACAAAATATGTTAAGATTAGAAAATCTTTTTCCAAAAATAACCTTTTCAAAATTTTGCAAAGCTAGCACTCTCCATCCATACATTTACTAAGTCATAGACATGTGATGAATAGAACCGGTTATTTTGGTCAGATATTTATATTTATCAATCTTAAAAAGATAATTACACAGATGGTGGCATACAAGCAAAATAGTCATTCAGACATATAGGCAATAACAAGTAGCAAAGCATCATAAAAGTAACATGCATAAGCAAGTAGCAAGTCATTAGAACTCCCTTACCTGGATTATTGCTTATTCTCCAAGCCTTTAGGGTTTCCAGAACTCGATATCAAAACGTCTAAAAGATAATAAAACTTATAAGTATCCTGAGAAACAAACTCTTTAGTTAACTAAAAGTTTATTGTAGTTTGTCTAGTTTCCCAATATGACCCAAGTTTAGCGTATACAGGGTTTATCATACTTTAGTGGGATCAATTGTAACTATATTTGTAGATTTGTAAGTTATGGTACTTTATGTATTTAATTACTTATTTCTTCTCATTATTAATTTACGAGGTCTATTAGTTAGTTATCTTATTTATTCCTTTCAGTTTTATCTTATATTTTTAATCGCGTGTAACTTTTTCATCTTAACTCCGATTTTTACAATCTTATAGTTGTTTGTTATCATTTTCAGACATACGTTTACATGATAAGGTTCGTTTTGAACAGTAAGACCCGTGTTTTATGATATGGACAAAATTTATTGAAATTTTAACTATTAAAGCTTAAATATTCTTATTGGCTAGTTTTATATCTTACTTTAGTACTTAATGATTTAATTAACTATTAGATTCTTACACTTAAATGATCTTACATTGTTATTACTAATCTATGTGCTTAATTAAGACTAATTCAATTTGAGATGTGTATTAAGGACTTAAAGAAGTTTCGGCCCATATGTATGTGTAATTGATGACATAAGCAATGATATAAGCCTAAGATGAAATAAGGAAATAATATATATATATATATATATTATTTCCTTATTTCATCTTAGGCTTATATCATTGCTTATGTCATCAATTGCTTATGTTACCACTTATGTCATCTATTATATATGTATACTTATCCTTATGTATTTATGTACTTCATACATATGTTATGTATATACTTATACTTCTAATATACTAGTGTATATACTTGTTTACTTATACGTATACTAGTACATATACCTATATATACATACGGTAACGTATGATTATTTCCTTATTTCATCTTAGGCTTATATCATTGCTTATGTCATCAATTACACATACATATGGGCCGAAACTTCTTTAAGTCCTTAATACACATCTCAAATTGAATTAGTCTTAATTAAGCACATAGATTAGTAATAACAATGTAAGATCATTTAAGTGTAAGAATCTAATAGTTAATTAAATCATTAAGTACTAAAGTAAGATATAAAACTAGCCAATAAGAATATTTAAGCTTTAATAGTTAAAATTTCAATAAATTTTGTCCATATCATAAAACACGGGTCTTACTGTTCAAAACGAACCTTATCATGTAAACGTATGTCTGAAAATGATAACAAACAACTATAAGATTGTAAAAATCGGAGTTAAGATGAAAAAGTTACACGCGATTAAAAATATAAGATAAAACTGAAAGGAATAAATAAGATAACTAACTAATAGACCTCGTAAATTAATAATGAGAAGAAATAAGTAATTAAATACATAAAGTACCATAACTTACAAATCTACAAATATAGTTACAATTGATCCCACTAAAGTATGATAAACCCTGTATACGCTAAACTTGGGTCATATTGGGAAACTAGACAAACTACAATAAACTTTTAGTTAACTAAAGAGTTTGTTTCTCAGGATACTTATAAGTTTTATTATCTTTTAGACGTTTTGATATCGAGTTCTGGAAACCCTAAAGGCTTGGAGAATAAGCAATAATCCAGGTAAGGGAGTTCTAATGACTTGCTACTTGCTTATGCATGTTACTTTTATGATGCTTTGCTACTTGTTATTGCCTATATGTCTGAATGACTATTTTGCTTGTATGCCACCATCTGTGTAATTATCTTTTTAAGATTGATAAATATAAATATCTGACCAAAATAACCGGTTCTATTCATCACATGTCTATGACTTAGTAAATGTATGGATGGAGAGTGCTAGCTTTGCAAAATTTTGAAAAGGTTATTTTTGGAAAAAGATTTTCTAATCTTAACATATTTTGTACAATTTTGATAAGGGTTCGTAGTGTTGGAAATGATATTTTATCGTTACAGTAAACCTAGTATGGGATCTCCAATTGATAGGGAAAGAACTCGTTTTATTGTGCTTGTGAGGCCTTGGATAATTTTGATTACGAGAGAACTCGCATGTTTGTGCCAGAGGAGCCTTGGATGGTGGATGGTCTTAGTTTGAGATCTACCTATTTGGATTGGAACTCTTTTCTCAACTAGAGTAATAGTCAAGTGTTGCCTAAAGGGGTAGTGCCCTTAGGCAACCTCATGCGGATAAGCTAAGGTATCCTGTGCAATTAAGTACAGAGGATAATCGAAGTGTAGACAATGTAATTTTACACCTTCCATATTCCGGACTCCTATAGATGTGTTGCTTACATTCATTTTGTATATAAATAGCTTGCATATGTGTTAATAATGTGTGATAACTTGCCTAAACAATAGTAGTGAGGAACGAACTCACTGAGCTGTTTTATACTTATTTTCCCTTAGTTTCTTTTGTAGGTTTACTTATGTTAGGATTGGGATAAGTCTCAAATGCTAAGTGTAAGATGAAAATATGTATGTTAGTGCTAGAATTAGTTGAGTTCTTTATAGATGATACATAAACATCCATTGTAGAAAATATTTATATGTTAGAATTTAATATAATTTAATTCTTCTTACAATTTTGTAAAGTTGGCATATCCTATCTTATTATTTGGTAGGGGATACCGATTTTTTACGGTTCTGAGGAACTATGGGATATTAGACATCCATAATTAGTTATATTTATATGTTATAATAAATTAATTACTTAAAAATCGGTAATTTTAGTGATTTATCATTTAGAGTCTTGCAATCTCTAACTTGAAAGGCGGTTTCTATATCATGGGTGCACACGTGACATGGAAATTTTTAAGCAATCCTACTAGGTCCTCTTTAGGGTCTTGACAGTACATTTACACGGTAAGATCCGTTTCAAATGTTAAGACTCGTGTTTTATGATATGGATTTAATTTATTGAAATTTTAATTATTGAAGCTTGAATATTTTTATTGTCTATTTTTATCTTTTTATTTTAGTACTTTATGATTTAATTAACTATTAAATTCTTATATTTTGATGATTTTGCACTATTATTGCTATTTTACGTACTTAAATAAGGTTAACTCGAATTAATATGTGTGTTATGGGCTTATGGTGGTTTCACCCCACATATACACGTGTATATATTATATATTTTATTATACTATCTTATAGTATATTAAGTAATTATATTATAATTTACTTATGTACTACTTTTGTACTTATGTATTTATATATCCTTTACGTATGTTATGTGTACGTATACTTCTAATATACTTATATGTATACTTGTACATATACTTATATTTATACCCATACATATACATGTACATAATCCCGTATTTACATATGGTGGTATATATATTTTTATACGTATTTTCGTATGTCCTCCATGCCCCTTTTAGAAATCTTTATAGAATTCATATTTTTGCATCTTATGGGCTTAATTAGTAAGTTATATGTATGTACACTTAGTATTTTCATTATTTTAAGTTATGTACATAAAAGTATTCATGTATATGGATATTTATACTTATGTACAAGTAATTTTCCTATTCTTACCTATATGTATGTATAGTTATACTATGTATTCTACTAGTATATAAATATTTAGTCCATATAAGTATGTATACCATATGTGTACATGTGTTTCTACACCTATATATGTACATGTATGTTTATTTCCTATATGTATTTGTACATGTACATAACATAGAGATTTTGGAAGAACTAAATAACACATGTAACTATTAGGATTAATTTCTAAATCATAAACTAAGTAGTTACTAACTTCATAACTATATCACTTCACAAATTAGATGTAGAAAGAGATCATAAATACACTTTATATAAAATACAAAGATAAGTGTGTTATATGTACCTCTTTTGCTTTCTAAAATGGATGAGGTTTATGATTCTTAAGGTGAGGATTTTAGGTTAATTATGAGAGGGAAATGAAAGATGAAAGTAAAAAGATAGAAAGGGAAGAATGAAGAGGGGGTTAAGGTTTTGGAATGGGGAAGGGAAAGGGGTCTTGTTGTGTCTTAATTGAAATTTAAAGGACAAGAAAAAAGGGGTCTAGAATCCTCCAAGTGTGGCAACAAGGAAGAGGATAAGGGAACAAGCAGAATAAGTGAGAGGGTCGAGGTAATTGAGATAGGTTGAGTAGACCGAGGGAAGGGTGTTGTGATCCCACCTAAGGAAAGCTAGACGTCTCTTGCTCCCGATGATAGCCTTCTCGTCCATGACCCAAGAGTTGCCTACTCATCTACTTTCTTTCTTATGTGCCTGGGCAAAGGTCCTTGAAAAACAATCCCCAACTCTACAAGATAAGTAGTATTTGAGTCTCCTCTGTCAACTCACTTGATCATAGGTCATCATGTACTTATCTACATTTCTGAAAGCTTACAAAGCGGGATCCAAGAATTATCCCCCACTTTTCTTAAGTCAGATACCCAACCTAGACAAAGCAAGCATTCAATCAATCAATTCGTGATTCCTTTAGTAGCTAGATCTAGATTTGGATTAGGTAGGTATCAAAATTATGTTGGACAATCTTAGTCATTCTTCTTGTTAACCAGGTTTAAGACTTGTATTTTTTATTCATTGTCCTATCTTTCTATCCCAAAAAGAGTGATGAGTGCTTAAATTGGGAAATAAAGTGGTCATTAAAGGAACCTACAAGCAGAAGGAGCTAGAAAAGTAATGAAGTCACTAGCACTTAAGTCCTTTAGCTTTTCAAGATCCAATCAACCCTTGAACGCTACTAAACAACCTTGTCCTACTGTCCTTATATAATCAAATCGCAATTGCTAGAGAAAGCTATCCACCTTACACAAAAGGAAGGTACATAAGTACATAAGCAGGAAATTCCAGTCATTTGAATTAGTGTTGACAGCAACCTAAGCTAGAGCAGTTTTTTTTTTTTTTAGCTCGAGTAGTGGTGCTAACGAATTTGATTTGAATAAGCTAGTTGGTTATCTTATCATAACCATTTAACCAAAAACTAATCGATGTATAGAAAAGAAAGCAAGTGAATGAACAAGATGCAAGCGAGAGTCTACAAGCTTAACTTTATCTAAGTTTGTAGAACGATGAGACAAATCATTTCGTGTGAGTCAGCAGATATAAAAAATCTCCATAAAGCAACTCAACGGGAGAAACTAAGTCCATAAGTATAGGCACTAGAACTTTAGTAGGTAAAAGAGTAGGTGTAGCAACCTGTGCACTACAAAAGTGAGCCTCATAGCTACGGTTAGTGCAACAATGCAAAGGCTTCTAATTCAGTTAACTCGGCATTGCCATCATCTATCAGCATCACAAATCACAATCTGAAGCAACCTCATCTAGTATGGCCACTCCACTAGCTTCACTAGTCTCTCATCTACTATCATAACCAGTTAGACATCCTCTCTCTTAATCGCTTGGCCTCTTCCTAATCAAGGGGCCTATACTCCCTCTTGGACATATAGAGCTTGTCGGTAGCAAACATGTAAGACCATACGTGAGGGACACCAAAAGTCTTCAAATGCCAATGAATAATGAAATTTCAAAGTAACTAAAAAAGGCATAATGGCATCGTAGCCAGGAACCAATGAATATGGCCTTGCCCTTCCCTTGTGTTTGATCAAAGACTTGAAAAAGGATTGGCTACCTCTTTGTTAAGTGTAAAAAAAATGGGATGTGAAGAATATGAGGCTTAAAGCTAAGTCCTAAGTGTATTGGTACTTTCTTTCTTTTCCTTTCTCTCTTTACTATCCATCCACTTTTTTCTTTGTAACTTAACTTTTTTTGTGTGATGAGATATATTTTTTTGTGTTGGACACTTTTTCCATGTTTTCATTTACGACTAAGGCATTTATTTTTTGTTTCACATGCGTGTACCCCTCTCGACTTTATTTATTATTCTACCACATAAGATACCGTGGTCGAGATACGAGCCTTAGTATACATATATATATATATATATGTCCATGTATGCTATTGCTTGATAAACTTTTTTTTCATTCTTATCTTACCAACCATGACTTCTCTTCTAACCCCTCCTTTAATTGTCCCATCATAGGGGGTTATGTTGCTCATAAGGTGGGGATGATAGCCAACAGTTTATCAAAAGCCATCAATGCTAGAACCATTTTCTATATGAGGGATAAAAGGGAATGTTAGGTCCCTTTTAGAAAATGCTCCCTCTTTCTGTTGATGAGGTTTACCCCTTTTGAGACAACCTTTTTCCTTTCAACAAGCTACATCCCCCTCAGGGAGACTCCTTAGCTAAAAATGTTAAGCGCATCTGGCCTAAGCCCTCTTCTTGGGGTATGTTGTATTGAGAAAGAGAAAGGCAACCTTTAGAAAGAAACCAGCATACGTCATGCCATCAAACTCAACTGCTTTTCCTCACTTAGACACCAGAGTCTTCTTCAAGCGATGTCACTATTTTGGAGCACTACGTCCAAGACTTTTCGTTTTTAATTTAGGATGATGAGCCTAGCCTTCTTTATGTTGCTACTATCTTAGGACTTCCTCTTCATGGAGTGATTGTTCATTATTTAGTTGACATCCCAAAAATTACCTAGGACTAGCCTCAGAACCATAACCATGAACCCACCATAGAGTATAACGAGCTCCTTTCCTTGTTTTCCTCCATCTCCGGCCCCGTTTTGGATAATAGAAAGTTTCTTTCGTACTCTATTGGCTTTGTCAATTTCTACTTTCTATCTCATCCTTACAAGTTTCTTGCAACTATCGTTTTCTAGCAATACTTCTTGCAAGAGGGAGAAAAGTAGCTCTTGGCTTACTTTAGAGCTTTCCTAGCTCATCTCTATCGAGGTTTGCTCGTCTTTGTAACAAGCTTGTCTCTTTTGTTAGTCCCTTATGGTTCATCCCCCTGTGGCTTTCTCTATACTTCAGGGAGCTTTTCCCTTCCCCTTGAATCGTCTTCTATAGATCAACCTTTATGCCTTATACTTCCTTTGTCTTATCCCAATCTCAACCTCTTATGTCATCTCTTCCCTCAATTTTCTGATTCGTTTACATGACCAAATTGAGGACCCATTCAGGAGCCCTCTTTACTTATTTGGAAGCTCGTACAGGTCCTCTCTAGGTGGTTTGACTTTTCGACAGGTCAAAAGACCTAGATTTAGTAGCGATATGGGCAAACTATCTCACCTCCTAGGATGGTCATTTTGGTGTAGAATGGTATGGTCTGGCCCAAGTTTCTAGGCAATTTGGATTATGCCCAATTGTTCCTTTAGCCTTGATGCATTATCTAAATAGCAATTTATCTAACCAAGTAGGGATTGACCTTATGCAACATGCTACCATAGATGTTGCCTATAAGTTTTTCTTTTGTCGGTACCTTCAATATGCTTCTTTCATTAGCTAACTTACCCTTTTCCCAAAGACCATGGAATTGTATCGTCAATGGTGGTCTAGCTATGCAACGCTTTACTTTTATCAACCCCATTATTAAGTTTTCGGCCTACTACTAATCCTTAGGGCAGATCTATCCCGTTAAGATACTATTTGAGCAACTCCTCCTTCTAGAGGTATGCTTGCGTTGCCTTCCCCTATAAGGCTCACCTCAATTGGTTTGTTTAAGTATCTTAACTTACTATCTTCTCTAACCCCTTTTTATAGGCTAACACGGTGTTGGTCCTTTGTCGTCTACATTATCTTTAAATGAGAGTACAATGCTTTCTTAAGTTAACGGATTTTTCAAGGTATGTCTTCTCTGAAAGTCTCCATCGACTATCCTAAGGCAAGCTCTCTCAATTCCATTGAGGCTTGGTTAATCAGTTGAGCATCTATCGAAAGGGAGCTTTTCGGTGCAGGTGGCTAAACTAGTGGACCATCTTTGTCACAAACTGAGGATGGTCTAGTTGTGGTAGACACCATATACTGTATGAAGAACCCCTAATTAGTTACCCTTCCAATTAAGAACTCTTCACACAATATACAAGGCTCTACAACATACTAGCTTCCCAGAAACATACAGATTCAAATGGTACTATCACATAACATATTTATATAAAATTTAAACTACATAGTTTACAATAAGCAGTAATTTAGTACATCTAGGTCTATATTATTAACGAAATAAAAGTACATAAGTAAAAGTTTACATAATCAGTTCTTTCAACACACTAAATGGCCTGCTCTTGCCCAGGTCTCTAAGCTAACCTTTAGCATTCCCCGGCCAGCTTCAACAAATAAGCCATCCTGCAACAAAAGTCTAAGGGGGTGTAAGCCTAAACTTAATGAGCAAAACTCTCAGCCACACTACAAGCAAGTTATAAATACATTATATTCATGCATATGAATGAATGAACAAATAGAATGCCAAACAATACATATAGTTAACTAGTCAATATACGCAACTCAGATTTAATACCCTTCGAAGTTAGGGTTGAAGAATACACTGCATCAATCAGATCTGGGTATTATACTAGAACTTACTTTACTACGAAACTCTATATTCCGTACTTAAATCAAACAAGTCCTTTATTTTCATAAAAACCAAGTTTTATTATAATCGTAAGTGGACCTTCACAGTCTACACTCACCCCTAAATAATGGCCTCTAGACTTGACCCTTAACCATCTGGTTAGCACCTCCAACGCCTAGTATTCCCGAGCCAACGTAAGGTCATTTAGTACAAGTGTACCGTATAGAACCAATAAATTTATAATAACAACCCCTGAATGGCCTCTCTCTACCTCTGTTGATGTGACGGTCAGAATTATGTCTATGCAATGCATGTTGATGCATATACTAGTTTCTTCTTATGAGCCGAGTATAGTTAAGTCCAATTATGATGTGACTAAGCAATAGCACACACAATCATTAGACCATGCAACAAACAAATTATTATTCGTACTTAAGGTAAATTCACAATTTAACACATAAATTCCCGACCCTACACAACAATCAATTAACAATATTATTTAAGTTCATTATCTATAATCACATACAAGTATGGAATCATAGGGTAAATACTTACTCAGCCATGATAACTTGTTCTAGTTGTAGTAATCAATCGGAAGATCCTCACCCGCGTTGGGATCATCTAATAATTACAATATAATAAAGATAGTAAGCAATCGAATTAACTAGTAATTCTAGATATCTATTTACATAATTCTACTTAGATTACTATCAATTTTTATCCAATTAGACTTTATCGCTAATCATATGTAACTTCTTCATTCTATTTTCTATATTTACGAACTTATAGTTGTTTTTCATAGTTTTCGAACGCATATTCATACGGTGATGTCCGTTTTAGACATTAAAACCCATGTTTTACGATATACACTAAATTTATTGAAATGTTAACTATTGAAGTTTAAATATTCTTATTGGCTAGTTTTATGTTTTATTTTAGTAGTTAATAATTTCATTAGCCTTTAAATTCTTACACTTAGATAATCTTATAGTTTATTATTTTAGAGGCTTATGTCATCAATTGCTTATTTCATCGCTTAAGTCATCAATTGATTATGTCATTGCTTATGTCATTTACTACATATGTATACTTATCCTTATGTATTTATGTACTTTATACATATGTTATATATATACTTATACTTCTAATATACTAGTATGTATACTTGTGTACTTATATGTATACTAGTACATATACTAGTGTATACATACGATTACATATGTATTTTTGTATGCCTAGTGTACCCTTTAAAAAAGCTTCACCAAATCCATATTTTTACACTTTAAGAGCTTATTTAGTAAGGTATATGTATGTATAATTAGTATACTCTTCCTTTTTGGTTGTGTATATAAAGGATATTCATGTACAAGAGTACCTATACATATGTTTATCAAGTGTATTATTATATACACATACTTAAGCATATGTATATGTGTTCTTTTTCCATTTAACTAAGGATTTCCTACACTTCTAAACATGAATACGGAGCTTTCTACTTTCAACAACACATATGTACATATTATACAAAGTTTCTACACTTACCTAATCTATACATCTAGCTACTAAATAAGATGGAAAAATACATAATAACATACCTTTTTCTCCTTATAATACGAATAGAAAGACAAGTATATATGAGATGTTAGTTTGGTTTGGTAGTTGGAATTATGAAAGTGAAGTGTTGAAAAAGTATGGGAATAAGGAGCAAAGGGGGTTTACAATTTTGTATGGGGAGAAAAGAGCTTTGTTTGTGTTGTTGTTGTAACGACCCTAGGAGGGGCTTAGTAGTATTGCCTAGAATTTCCATATCATGTGTGCATCTATGATAAGAAAATTGTCTTGCAAGTCAGAGATTGCAAGAGTCTAAATAGTTATTCGCTAGGGTCTTCAATTTTAGTTCATTGACTTATTATATGATATAAATAATTATGGCTATCTATTTTTCTACAGTTCCTTAGAATAGAATCGGTATCCCTTACCAAAATAATAAAATAAGATAGACAATTCCAAAAAATTCTAAACTTACTAAAGATACTAAACTTAATTGAGATATTAGTCGTTTTCTGGAGCATTCCAAATTAACTGCACAAGCTTTTCATCATACTGATTCCATGGTAGTATTCTACATTTGTTTCCTATCCATGTCCCAACTATCGATCAACTTGTAAGGAAAAGGAAAAGAATTATTAGAGTGTAAGCTTACGCTTAGTGAGATAATTACCCTCATCAATACCGCATGATAGAAATTTATTAGATGCATAATCATATGAATGTATGAACAATCAATATGCCAAACAACGCATGCAGTGGCCTAGGAACTGCATATGACTTAGAATTACACCCCCTGTAGTCGGGGTTTGGAGATAATTAATCAACCCAAATCAAAATCTGGGTTCTAGACCTTGGGTTTTAATTCATTAGCACTATTGTGCTTAAGTCAAAACAAAACTATGTATATATATACATATATATACTTTCATTACCGAATAATAATCATATTTTCAAAATCCCAAGTCTAGCAGTATGGTGACCTCTATAATTGACAAACATACGCCCTAAGTAGAAGCCATAAGAAGCGGCCCCTCGCCGACGGTTAGCATCTCCTGACGCCTAATAAGCCCATTAGCTTAGGACAGAGACTTAATAAAAATAATAACATAATTAGTGCCCAATCTTACAGGAGGCTCATCCTCCCGTAAGTCCCTTCCCATCTTCTACGTAAAGCGGCAGTCGGTGTTATCCGAATGAAATATGGGGAATGCACGATTCATTTTATTTCTTAATCATATAGATAGTTAATCCGATTTTTCAAGGTGATTAGACAATTTCATTCCATACAATTGTACATATAAATTTATCACAAGAATTCCTATTATTATATAATTAACAAGTCATAGCATTTAGTTCACAAATCCATACACTCGCATTTCCCATATCCCACAAGCATTCAAATTTATATATATAAGTTTAGGTGCATCTATTTCTATAAGCAAAATCAAGTAAAGAGTCATCGGGAAATTTACACTCCACTATGCAGATTAATCAAAATAATCCAAGATAGGTCGTCTCCCAAAAGCCGAGTCCCCTAGACATCGTAAATATAATACTATAGACTAAACTAAAACCCTTTTAGTTATACTTTTGACTTGGCTTCATATTTTTCCCGATTTTTACTTAAAGTTTAATCATGTATAACTTTCTCATTTTAAATCCAATTTTTATGATGTTATAGTCAATTTTCATCGTTTTCGAGTGCACTTTAATGCGATGAGGTTATATTTTCGTAATGAGGCATGCAAAACTACCCATAGGTCAGAACAGTAGCGATCCTCCTGATTTGGAGTGCCTTTGGGCTTTGTTTGGTTAATGAGCTTTTTGGTAACATGGGAAATTCTTTAGGCTTGGGCTTAAGACTTTATTCCAAACTTAAAATACTCCTTAAGATTAGATTTTCAACTTTGGTTTACACTCTTAGTGCTAACAACAACTCCTTGGGCTTTTATGTAAGTTTAAGTTATCAAATAGGCTTGTTTTTTATTCAAATTAAAGTTAGTGACTTTGTTGAGCTTATGGAGTCTTAGGTGGACTTCTTGTGGGCTTCAAAACAATCTTTCTTAATATTTTAAAGTGCTGGTCAGAATTTTAATGAAGGCCCAACTTGGAGTTTTAGGCTCGTTTTGAGAGTTTTAGGCTTGATTTTGAGTTTTAGGCTTTGTATACTTGCTATACTTACTTTGGTTGATCTTTTCACTTTGTTTACTTGGTTTTATCATATTTTTAAGTGGCTTTTACTTATGTTCCAGATCTAGTTGTGATGAATCCAAGGGGTTCTCACTTGCTTTTTCAACTTGTTTCATCATTTTCTTAAGTTTAAGGGTTAGATCATGAACTTAGGTTACTTATATTCAAATCTTAACTTAAATTCTCTTCCATAGGATGATTACTTAGCTCATACTTTACATGAAAATAGTAGATCTCGTACTTATCACAACTTCCATATCATAGTTCATATCTCACAAGGTTGGTTTTTTCATAAAAGCTTCATATAATGGATTTTCCTTTACTTAAGGCTAGGTTTGAGCATCTTTAACTTAATAGAAATGGAAATAACATCTAAATGACTCACATACACTCCACGTCTAGCATGATGTCTCCTCATTCATGTACACATTTCATGATTTTCTTAACTTAAAATCTTTCATTCTAAGTGTTAAACATATATCTTCACATAATACTAACTTAGCATGCTCAAATTTCAACTTTCATATAAAAGGGTTCACAAGCTTACTTCTTAAGGTGATCTAGCTATTTTATAATCTTATGATCGTGCTAATATATTCATGAAAACATGGTCTCCTAACATATAATACTAAACTACTAACACAAAGAAACAACTTACTCATCTTCAAAGCGAAAACAAGGTAGTGGTGCAATTAAGTATCTTCTTAGCTCGTTGTCTTCCTTCCTCTTCATGTAAGTTCTTTTGAAAATTAGAGTTTTGATCTTTGAAGTGGGTTTTTAGAGATATTCTAAAGTTTCTGAAAGTGGTTTTTGAAATTGACAATAGGAGGCAACAAAATCAAGCTTTTATGTCCTGAGTTATGAAGCAAAAAGGGTGGCGGCAATGTGGGGTTTTATGTGGTTAGGCTTCTTCCTTTGATCTGTGTTTAAAATGAGAGAAAAGGAAGTGAAAATGAGAGTGAAAGAGGGAGAGAGTGGCAGATTTTTGAATGGGAAGAGCATTGTGTGTAAGAAGCTTTAATTGATTGTCTTTTAACATGCACAAATGCCAAATTTTTGACAAGACTAAATGATGTAAGTATTAAGGGGTAAATAGTAGATATATAAAACAATTGAGTGATTGAAAGTTGACAAGGCATTACCTCCCTTAGGCTCTCTTCCCAACCAGCCATAGGGTGTCCTCTTTGGGCATTGAGTTGTCTTGTCACTTAATTAAAAGTTGAACACATAAAATAATGTGATAACTTGTCTATATATAGTATAAGTGAAGGTGTGATAAGGAAAGTGTCTTATCACTAGTTTTTGATAAGTTATCAATTAATAAATGATTCCAACTTTCAATTGATAAGTTATTTAGCGTGATTGGTTAGTTTACTTATTTATGTGCACAAGTCTTATGCATGAAAATAAGAAGATTGTCTTATATGAAATTCTTTTGGAGTTTTTTTCTTAAATTAATTTGTATGTTATGATTTAATTCTTATAAAATCATGAAAATTTCTAGAGTTTGAATAAAATTATTCAAATTAAATTATCAATTAGTCGCTTAGGGTTATAAGCCCTTAATTGTTTTAAGGTTTAAGATTTTGAGTGATATAGAGTTTGTGGCTCTCGTAGTTGAGTTTTATCGATAATAGACTTTTGAATTAGAAAATTAAATTCATTTTTAAATGCAAACTTGAATTCTTAGCTTAGTTTATCCTTGGGAACATTTGGGAAGTGTTCTTAGTTGAATTATAAGTCCGCTAAAAAGTAGGGTTTACAACTTATCCATATGTAACATGGCTTATGAGTGAAAATAAGGAAATTGTCTTATATGAAATTCTTTTAAAGCTTGATTCTCAAATTAATTTGAGGGTTGTGATTTGCCTCTTAAGAAATTTTAGAGTTTTCTAAAGTTGAATAAAATTTATTGAAATTATATTTTTAATTATTTATTTAGGGTCATAAATCCTTGATCATCCTAGGTTTTAGGATTCAAGTGAGTTTATATATGTTTTAGGGTTTTTCACCAACTCGGGAGTAATTGACTTACACTTAGGAACTTAAGGTTCAATTGACTTAATTATTTAGGAACATCGCTTTATTATGCAACACATAATATATATATATATATATGTATTATATGATAGATTAAGAAAAGAGAAGGAAATTGCTTAATAATATATTTATATATATATATATATATATACATATTATGGGGCTACTTATGTACACAAGTAAAATAATTTTTGTAAATTTATTAATTTATTCCTTTAACTAACTTAATTTTGTTGTTTATTATTACTTGAGATAGTCCTTGATTCATTCATTATCAATTTTATATGATTTTACGAAATTAATGATAATTTTATTGATTTATGGCTTTTCAAGCATTAAGATAATTTTATAGAGTTTTAAAAATTTTTATGATTTGATATTTACGGTTTTTATTAAGTTTAGGTTTGTATTTTTAAAAGTATGCGTATGTAGGGATTGGGGTTTTCTTGCATGATTAGGGTTTCCAAATTGTATAATAAGGCCTTTCAAGTTCATTTTAAGTTCCGAGTTTAAAATTTTAGTTGGTTTTCATTTTATGTAGTCTTGTCGACTTAGGGAAATATCTACAATACTCGAGTCCAACACCATGTTTAGAAGGTTAAATTTGCAAAGTCTTCAGTTGTTGTGTTTAAAGAGATGAAGACAAGTAGGGTCTAATGGTGAGAAGAAGTAGACGACAAAGGAGGGGTGGAATTGAAAAAAAAAATGTGTAGAAAGTTAAGGAAAAGAAAAGAATTCTCCAGATGACAATGATATTTTGTTGACTTTTCGATATGTTGACTTAGCCAACATTTGACTACTCTTTGAAATTAAGTGAAATTTGTGTGTATATAATGGGGTAATTAAGGAAAATTTAAGAGAAAAAATTAAGGAATTGAAGGGAAATGTGGAGTTTATTGAAATGATTAGTAAGAATAATTAATGAAATTTTCCTCTACATATTTATATCCTATATACATTATTTAGTATGGTACTTAGTGTAACTATCACGAAATATATCATTTGGGGTACTAATACCTACTAAAGCATCATCTAGATACTTAACTCCTTATAATACTAACCTAGTTATATAATTAGAAGATGGATGTAATCTATAATGTAATATCCTAGTTTCTAAAAGCTTACTTTAGCATTATATGTATTTATGAATGATTGAAAGCTATTTTTGATCTTTTACTAATGATTTGGTAAGACACTGAGGATTTGTTATCAATTAGGGTTTTAGAGTAAGCTATGGTGAATTAGTACTTTTATATTCTTAAAGTTATAGTTTTAAGGTTTTTATCACTTTCAGATGGAATCTCTAGTGTCTATATATATTTAGGGTATAAAAGTTTTATTTGCGATCGAATCTTCAGTTGTTATCTTAGGGTTTTTACCTTAACTAGTCTGGTCAACTCTCAGGAATATTTAACACACTTGAATCTACTTCAGACATTAGGTTGAAAAATTTAGGGGTTTACAATTTTCTTACCTTAGATCTTGCCCCTATGTTTAGTCCTCCCTCAAATAGGCTAAAAACAATTTGCCTCTACCTAACAGTAGGAGATCTTGTAAGGGGTTGACTTCCCTTCCCCACCCACAGGTGCCCCACCCCCCAGTGGCCGAAAGCCTTGTTTAGCTCTTCTTAACAACGGCTTCTCTTCGCAATTGAAGCACCAAAAAAGAAAAAGCTACTCTTTTCAAAAGAAAACCCCTTAGGTTAGGTAAGGCACCTCTCTCAATTGGAACAACCCCATTACTAGATCTATTATCATCGCCGGTATAACAAAAAAATTGCTAAAAAAGCGTGAGCCATTAGAACCAAAAACCTTCTCTAGAATAGGCAACCCCCTTCTAAAAAAAGTAAGTATTCCTGATGCAATAGTAACAGCCTCGTCATCCCTTAATTTAGCACCTTTTAACATCTTGACATACCTAATTCCAGATTAGTTAATGCAAGAACTATAACCCATTGTGTTTATGCCAAATTTTTGTAAAAAAAAAAATCAATAGCCTTTATTTAATTGTGTGGTAATCTCATTCTTTCAATTTCAACTATTCTTTCTCTCTTTGAGAGCTATTAGGAGATCATCAAAAGCCCCTTCCAAGCTAAGGCGATTTAATAATTGTCGGAACTTTGCCTCTTAGAGAGTAGTTGGTTCCAACTTCTGCAAAGAAGCTTAAGCTCTACCTTCGCTCGATGGTAATTAAAGTTGGAGGGTTGCCCCACTTCCGCTAGCCCCAATACAACCTATGAAGCATTGGAATGGGAATGGGTTATCTCAGGAATCTCAAAGACTTCAACCCTTGCACTTGAATTAGGTGCCTTGAAAATGGTCATCTCTATAGTCTAGTGGTGCTTGGTTGATTCGCCCTTACACCTCCGAGCTTAATGTACCGAAAGCCCTCGAAGTAGGCATCATTTATTGTAATCCATGTTCTTTAGATTAAGGAGAGCTAATATTACTATTAGAAAGATCACTCCAACAAACTATCCTAGCCGACAAAATAAGAAGTGTAAAGATTTGCCCATTAGCTTCCTTTTTTTAACACTATAAAAAAAGGATATTCTAATCAAAGCCAAGTACTAAAAGCCCAAAATAGCATAAGGTGAGTAAAGATACAACCAATAACACAATTGTCGATATTCTGACCAAAAAATGAGACACTCCATGCCCTTGGAGAGTACTTTGTCATATTAGGTCACTAATATATCCTTTGTCTTTATTTGACTCCAAGAATGGATTGGATCGATGTAACACATCAAATAAGGCTTTCATTATTACAGCTATTAACGCTTCAAACTTTCCCACTCATAGGACTAAATTAAGTATGGATAATGATAGTGAGTACACACACTTCTATTAGAACCTATCCAGTCTCTCATTAGGGAAGTGCTTCAGTAACACCCATGCTGTAATCCTCAAAAATTCCTTATTGACATAGAACCCAACAGTTTAGGACCTAAGTCTCACCTTTGGTGATGAGTTAGAGGACCCATGTTGTCATTCACCTTATGACAGGATGAAGTGAGGTTTAAACTCCAGATCAGTCCTATCCTGACCTTTGATCAGCTTCGGGTTAATCGAAATAAGACCAATCGAGGTTTCACCCCAAGAAATCCCTCATAGTCACACAAGTTTCTTCTATAATGATCAAGGTTCGGTAGATATCATCTATCCACCAATTGTACACATACTTGTAATGGACGTCTAGTGATTTCATACTTAACTAGAAATGTGTGCTTTTTCTTTTTAGCTTGCCTTAATAGGCTTGCTAGGCTATGCATATCAACTCATCACATTAAGGTGATAGGATTCAAACCTATGGCCCTCTATACCCAAAATAGATGTGCTAACCACGTTACGACTCGAGGGCAGCCTAGTCATGGCAAATACTGTATGTTGCATAAAAGACTACATTAGTCTCCCTCCCAATAATGGATCCTTCATACGACATATAAGGCGACTACAACCATTGGTTTCCTAAGAGCAGTAAGATAAAAAGATATCATAACATAATAATATTCATATGATATTTACTTCATAACATTTATACTAAACAAAAGATATAGTGGTTAAAGTCATAAGTATAGTAACTACAATAAGGTCAAAACAAAGATACACATAAAGGCTTACATATGTCCTCTCAATGCCCACACTAGCTCACACTTGCCCGAAATCCCGTACCAACCTCTAGTGTGCTATGGTTGACGTTTACAAAAAGATAGTCATACATCAAAAGTTTACATATAAGCTAACAACTTAGTGAGTAAACCCCTTAACCACATTGACAAGTAAGTTACAAATACATTAATTCAAGCATATGAATATATGAACAAGAAGAATGCCAATTAGATACATATAGCTAACCAGATACTGTACGCAACTCAAATTTAATGCCTTCTAAAGTCAGAGTTGGAGCATATACAACACCAGTCAAATCCGGATATTATATTAGAACTTACTTTACTATAAAACTTCGCATTTCGTATTCAAATAAATCAATTTATTTGTTTTAATAAAAAAAACCAAGTTCTAGGTAGAATTATGAGTAGGCCCTTACAGTCCACACTCACCCCTAAATGGAGGCTTTTGGACTCAACCCTTAGCCAGACAATTGCTCCCTCCAATGCCTAGTGCTCTCATAGGCCAAGTTAAGGTTATTTATACATGTGTACCGTACTAAACCATTATATTTATAAAATTAACAATCCCCGTATGGCTTCTCCCTACCTCCATGTAATGTGATGGTTGGAATTAATTTATGCGATGCATGTCGATGCATATTCTAATTTACTTAACAAATCAAATATAATTAAGTCCAATTATGTATAACCAGACAATATCACAAACAGTATAGTTCCTATCCAATCTAATATGCAACAAACAATTCATTATCAGCATTTAAAGTAATTTCATAGTTCAACAAGCAATAGCATCCGCATGCATTTCCTAACCCCATATAACATCCAATTAATAGTATTATTTAAATTCACTAATTATAAACACAAACAAGCATGGAATTATAGAGATTACTTACTCAGCCATGACATCTCTCACGTGTCATAGTAATCCTCAGGAAGATCTGAACCCACGTTAGGATCACTTGATTATTATAAATAGAAATTGTAATGAGTAACTAAGTAAACTAATTATCCTAGGTAATTGCTTACCTAAATTTACATAAGTTTTCTATCAGTTTTCCCTTAATTGAACTCTTTTATTAATCGTATATAATTTTTTCGTTTTATCTTCGATATTTATGAGCTTATAGTTGATTTTCATTGTTTTCGAACGTACGTTCACATGGCAAGGTCCATTTTGAATGTTAAGACTTGCATTTTTCGATAAAGGTTTAAATTATTGTAAATTTAGTTATTTTGACTTAAATATTCTTATTTATTACTTTTGTATCTCATTTTGTTAATTTATGATCTAATTAATTACTAAATTCTTATATTCTTATAATTTTAAACTATTATTATTATTACATGTATTTCTATAAAATTAACATAAGTTGATAAATGCATTATGGGCCTACTATAGGTTTCAGCCCATATATACATGTATGTGATTAGTTTACTATTTTGTATTAAATACTTATATTATCATATGCTTATGTACTTATCTTATGCTTACTTATTTAAGTATGTTATATGTATATTCTTTTAGTATATTAGTATATGTACTTGTACATATAGTTATATTTATAGTATTATTATACGTATATCCATACACTTATTTACGTACTATTATATACATATATTTATATGTATTTTCGTATTTCCATAGTATAATTTTAAGAAATTTTCATATGATTCATGTATACACACTACTATGGTTTGGTTGGTATACTTATATGTATATATACTTAATATTCTTATTATACTGAGTTATGTGCATAAAAGAGTACTCATGTGTAGGGATGTCTAAGTATATGAACATGTGTTTTCCTAATCTTATCTATTTATATGTATATTTATACTATGTATTCTACTAAAATTTATACATACATACTTCATATGTATTTTATGCCATATGTATATATGTATTCTACACTTACATATATATATATATAAGTATTCCTATATGTACTAATATATATGCACATATTACACAAGGATTCTAATGTTATCATAATATAAAAAAACTAATCAATTGTTAAAGTGAAAGATCTAATGAAAATATATCTCTTTCTCCATGTAAATATGGAAGAGGAGTTTAAGGATATGATGTGGTAGTTTAAAAGTTGATAGTTAGAGAGATGAGGAGGAAAATAAGAAACTAGAAGAAGGAAAAGAGGGAAGGGGAAGGGGAAGTTATTGTTGAGGAGAGGTGAAAAAGGGAGATTTTGTTTGTGTTTGAATTGTGTTTTTAAAGACAGTTGAAGTGGGGTCTAAGGTGTTCCAAGAAGGGATGGCAACAAGGGAAAAATGGAAAAAGAAAAAAAAAATCTAAAGAAAAGTGGTGAAGTTTCTAATAAAAGTGATGTGTTGACTTGGTCAACTTTTACAAAATTACATATATTTATTATATGTATTTTTAGAAATAAACATAATTAGAAGAAAAATTAAAGGAAAGAGGGAAATAAGGAATTAAATGAAATAATTTGTAAAGAAATTATTACAACTTTCCTTAAATAGTTATAATCCTATAAATAATATTTAGCATAATAGTTAATATAACTATAAAGAAAATTATAAGTTATAATACTAATAATTGCTATGTATTGTCTAAATACTAACTAAGTACTCAAATCTATATAATACTAATTTATTCATATGATTATAAGGTTAATATTATTTATAAAATAATATTATAGTTTCTTATAAATTAATTTAGTACATACACATTTATAAATATTTAGAAGTTATCTTTAATTTATGATTTTATATGATTTAGCATATTGTTAAGTATTTATACTCAATTAGGGTTTTGTTGTGGTTAGAACGAATTAGTATATTTATGTATTTAAAGTTATAGTTTTAAAGTTTTTATCACTTTCAAGTATAATCTCTAGTATTTACATGCATTTAGGGTTTAAGAGTTTTATATGTAATTAGATATTCGATTGTCATATTAAGGTTTTTATCTTATCTGGCCTTGTTGATTCTTAAGATTGTCTAACACACTTGAGTCCAATTTAGGATTAGATATAAAATTTTAGGGGTTTACAAACCAAATTGTGCTACACCTTGTCTCATCCCTCCTTAGAGCGTATAGATCCATCCGATCGATGAAGACTCGAACTGAACTCAACCATCCTTTTGGGCAAAGGGACGTGAAAACCAATCCAAGTTACCAATTATTTTTTTTTTTTAATAAAATTTGCCTTTAGCAAGAGGGTGAGGTTAAAAAGCCATATAGTGTAAGAGCACTCACATTTTTTGGCTTCCTCTTTCACTTGAATTTCCAAATCTGGCTCGCTCTTGGCATTTGGGCCCTTTGCCTACTTAGAATTAGATTCAAACCACTTATACAAGGATTTTTAGTCCTTTTCTCTAACTAGCTAAGCTACCTCAACCACTTTCCTAAAGTTAAAGTTTGTTTTCTTCATTGAATAGTGCCCTTAGATGCCCGAAGGGAGCTTACTTATAGAAAGAAGATAGGCCAGTGAAAGAAAAAGAAGGCACAATGGGCTCTACACTTGTCACTAAGTAGCACTATTCTGTCCTCTGTGGGACTCCACCAAGAGGTTCTTTCTCTCACATAATTTTGCTTGCTCGTTCTACTTCCATGTCGAAGGGATTCGAATTTGAACCCATGATACAATTTTCTTGTATGTCGATTTAGCAAACCAATGCCTTAAGCCACTTAGCCATACCTCTAAGTTATTGATCGGAATTTTATGTAGCGGGTTTGGTTGGTTGCCTAAAGGGCTATCTGATCTAATCAACTTCATAAGCCGTAACACACTAGCGTACGTACTCTTCTTCTATCTATGAGCAAGACTCCATCAAAATCTGCCATTTGTTGGGTGACACGTCCTTTTCTATGAAGACCCTATTGCTGAATGATGAACTTTGCCAGTCTTTGCCTCCAACTTAACCAGGAGAGGACATAGGGTCAAGCCAAGCCTTTACCTACGTGAATTAAATTCATATCCCCTTCGTTTGGTTGAGATACGAGGGGGAAATGGACCATGACTCCTCTATTACATTACATTATGGAGAAGTCCATTCTCATCATGATCAATTTATGTCCTACCGTAGTGCTTAGAGAACCAGGCTTGCTTAGCAATCAAAGCTAGCTTACTAAGATGAAGGACTTTATCGTTAATTGCACAAGATAGCTAGTTAACCCAACCGTTTTCTTGCTTTAAAGAGTCCCACTCATCATTGGCCCCTACCCTATTTGTAATCAAAATTTCATCCTTTCAATTGAAAGAAATGTTTGTAAGCCCCATTCATAATAAGCATAAAGAATCATGGTTTGCCTAATGTAGTATGCATAAGTGGCTAAGGGCGAGTATCACGATTTCCTTTCTTTTAGCTCTTAGATCTTGGGACCTTTTTAGTGAGGAAAAGTCAATCTAAAGCATTTCTTAACTCAAACTAGTATCATTTTATTACATAATCAAATCTATAATTTAGATAAACTATTATGAGTACACTCTGATCACGTCTTGCTCCCACATCGACTCCCTAATAAACAACTAACCTCGGGCATGCAACGGCCCACTCCATGAACAACTTACCCTGCGAAAGAAGATTAGAAGGATATAAGCTAACTACCTTAGTGAGATAATCCTCTTAACCATACCACAATCAAGTTATACATTAATTAAATTCAATCAAATGAATGCATGTTAATCAGTATGCCAAACATATATGTGTAAGTGACCAGATACTGCATGCAACTTAGATTTAGTGCCTTCTGAAGTTAGGGTTGGAGATACATCGACACAATCAGATTCAAGTATCATACTAGAACTTATCTCATAACAAAACTACGTGTTTCGTATTTAAAAATGTAATGTTATATCTAATCTCAGTTTTATAAAAAACGAGTTCCACATATGATTGTGAGTAGATTCATGTAGCCCTCACTCACCCCTAAATGGAGACCTCTGGACTTGACCCTTAATTAGGCGGTTGGTGTCTCTAACGCTTAATAATCCCACGGGCCAGGGTAAGGTCATATCGTACGTACGCACCGTACAAAATCTATAACAATCAAATAATCAACTCACATATGGCCTCTCGCTACCTCCATGTAATGTGACGATCGGAATTAGTTATGCGATGTATGATTATGTGTATCTTAAGTTAATTTTTTCTAGTTAAGTAAAATTAGGTCTTATTATTCAGTGATTAACAAGGTCACAAACAATCAGTTCCTAGTGAATCTACTATACAACAATCAATTCATTATCGTACTTTAAAGTAAATTCACCATTAACAAACAATTATCATACATAAGCATAATCCATCCCCATACAACATTCAGTTATTAAGCATAATTTATATTCGCTAATTATAAACACAAGCAAGTATAGCATCATAAGGAAAAACTCATTCAGCCAGAATCGACTCAAGGGTCGTAATAATCCGATGGCAGCTCAAGATCAAGGTCGAGATCACCTGAGAATAAGGAATATAGAAAATTGTATATATATATAATTACGCCACCTATATATATATATATATATATATAATATAATATATAACTTACACGTATATAAAACTACGAAACACATGTATATATATATATGATATACATATACTTATACTTATATATATCATATATGAAAATAAAGATTATATATATATATACACATAAATATACATATTCACGTGTACATATATATATATATATCAATGCCTAATTTGTAAAAATACTAAATACATACTATATGTATTCTTATTTATACATACACATATATACATATACCGTACGTTTTACATAATAATGTATTTATACATGTCTACATACATATATTTATACCCAAATGAAAGAGATACACATGTATATTTATCTACTTATGCATACCTACATGTATATGTAATAGAATAATTAGTATATACATGCACATATTATATAATATACATATGTATAAGTAAATAAAATATACTTACCTAAATTTGTTGGTAGTATTCTAAATTTTGTTCTTCTTTTCCTCCTTCTTTTTCTTAGTTTTCTTCTTGTTCTTCTCAGTTTTGTGTGTAAATTTTAGTTTTGTGTTCTTTTCTTTTTCTGTTTTGTTTTTTTCTCCCTTCTAGACGTGAATTCAAGTGGGGTTGATTAAAAAAAAAATCAATATAAATAAAGAACGATTGCTAAGATAAGTGATGCGTTAAATATAATGGGACAAAGTAATCAAGTTTCTTATCTTTTTCTCTTTATTAGATCAACATTTGGAAGTTAATTCATCACGTGGGCTACTATTTCTTGATTTTTTTTTTCTTTTTCCAGAACGTGGCAGCAAGGGGATTAAGAGGAAAAGAAAGAAAACAAAAAAAAATAAATAAATAAATAAAAGAAGAAAAAGAAAAATAGAAATAATTATATGTAATTTTTCTAAACATAAAAATCATAAAAATAATAATTATAAATTAATTTTAGAATTTTATGAAAATTTATCAATTTAATTGGTACCCATTACAATTATAATTTTTACAAGTTATTTTAATGATTTCGTTAAAAGTTTTACGTGATTACGCAATTTAGTTGATAATTACAATCAACTATAATTATATCACTATTGAGTGATATTTAATTATTTTATAGGCTTAAAGTTATAGTTTTAAAGTTTCAATTAAGTTGGGGTTCGATTTTGGGTAATTGTGCGTAAATCGGATTTAGGGTTTTGGTACGCAACTTAGGGTTTCAATCAATTTCTAGGGCTTTTTTATTATCGGTGTTATATTCGATTTATTACATTTCATAAACTTTTATTGTTACTAGCCCTATCGACTCATGACATAGTTTAGGACACTTGAACTTAAATTAGGGTTTAGACTACTGATTTTCTAGGGTTTATACCATAAACTACTACTGTAATGTCAATTAATCCCAAATCATCCTCTAGCTCTTGCATAATAAAGGCATGCAAGAAGTCTAATAATACACACTCTTCATCTTGAGATTTCCTTGAATGGTTTGTGAATCGTTTTTTGTTTGTTAAATCTTTAGGAATGGCAAGAAAGCCCAAAATGAAGAAGACATTGATTTGAGGAGAAGCAAGATGAATAAATTTCCAGCTTATAATCAAGGAAAGGTATTGCCAAGTCCTTACTACTAATTTTAGAGTTAGCAAGGTAGGTCCTTAGAAAGAAGAAAGGAAATTTAAAAGAGAGACATTTATAGCATTAACAACTAGAAAGATAAATCTTCTATGCCGAATGCTTACTCTTCCATTAGAAAAGCTATATGCTTAACAAATGCATTTCGAGACCATGGGAGTAAACTACATTGAAGTGAATGTTTGTGGTCGTTGAGTACCATCATGACTTTGAGGCACCATAAGATAAATGGAACTTGAAGTAGAAGAAGAAAGTAGTGCAAGAGGAACCTGTGTAGAAGACAAAATAGAATCATCCATTGTTGGAGTAGAAAGATCAACAAGAAGAGGAATGGATGGCACATGTAGGCTATGCATTCACACTAGGCTAAGCTCTTGGGCATCAAAGAAGCAAGATTGTTTACGTTTCGGTGTTGGAGAGGGAAACCTTCAATGAAGAAATTGAAAGCTTAACCACTGGAAGGATAAGTTATAGAGAGCTAGAAGACTTAGAAGAATCGAAGACTAGGCAGAAAGGATGATTCAATTACTCATTCGATTACTGATATGATTATTTGAAGGCAAGGAAATTGCTTAGCTTTGACTGATGGGCTGCTTAGTGATTACACAATGATTACTAGAAAAAGGACTTAGTACCATGGACCAGCAAGCTTGACTACTTGGATTTACGTAGAATAAAGATCCGCTAAGAGAAAAAAGGATCTTGGATTGGAATTGAAATGGACACTTAACAAGGTGTTAGATTAACCGGCGAGACTTCCTGTGATGAGAGCAACACTGCTTGGGCCAAACCTTGTCCCTGTTGAATAACAAAGCCTTTAGTAAGGTAAAAAGAAGAGCGATCTCAAGTTGCCACTTTGTGCATCATAGGCTTTTCTTTCTTGATGGGAATCATAAACCAATCAAGATGTACCCTTGCTCTTGGGATTCTACTTTCCTTCAAGCCTAGTTGATATCTAACCAAGAAAACAAGACTTGTCCTATCATAGAAGGATTCTATTGCTATTATTTTCTTTCTTGTCGGGGCGATGTAGTGCCCATATACATACATCAAGTCCTTAGATTGGTGATCCTAAGTTAGCAATCATATTTTGTCTCATTCTTGTTCTCTTACTTGTTCCTTCATTTCTTACGGCAATAGATTTGGCATCTAAAACAACTCTTCTAGAAAGCGCCAAGCATGCTTCTCATCATAAGTCATTTAATGCTTAGATTCCTTCATTTAATGCTTAGATTCCTTCATTTAATACTTTATAAGATGCAAGTTCCAGGTGAACCATCTTCAACTAGCTAATAAAAGAGAATTCGTTCTAACACCCGATATTACGTAAAATAGGATAGCAAAAGAACTTGCCTTAGGGGTACAACTTCATACTTTACTTTAGACTTTCCTTTCCCATAACGGATCACTGCACTGGCTCCTATCTTTTGACTAAGATTGGGATTAGCAAACTACTGATTACTTCAGACTTTTGAATTTCCCATCTTGGATCACTTCTATTCCTAAGGCAATTCATTTGGGCAAGTCCCAAGACAGAGATTCCTTTATGCCAAAGCCGACTCTAATTCCCTACATGAATGAATAGCTTAGGAAGTATAGATTGACTTTACCGAATTCGGCATTAACTTTATGCCTCTTCAGTTGGTTGAATAAGGATTGTTGTATTGTGATCTACTTATTTGTTTAATAGGTCATTCGTATGAGGAGAAATGGGGAATTACGTTGCTCTTTGATATGCAGAATAAGGCCTATAAGCTCTCTGTTTTAGTTTTATGGTAGAGATCTCTCCACACTAAGGAACAAGATCATAATGGAACAAAGCCCTCCTTTTTCTTCCAAATAGTGAAGCAAGAGTTGGGTCTTGTATGATGAATAACATGCGCTATAAGGTAATTTGTGTTTAGTAACAAGCTCTATGAAAGTTATCATTACTAGAGTGAGCACTCATCTCATTAATCTCTTTCTTTCTAGGGTTAGCTAAACCAGTTCCTAAGTTCATGACTTTAGAAGTGAAGCAAGGAACTAAAAGTGAAAGTGGTTTAATCACTCTAAGTTAGTTTTTGAAGTAAGTTAAGGTCTTTCCAAGTTCAATCTTCTTGATTTCAAGAGTTTAGGAGTGAATGAGGTAAGCCAAATCGATATTCCTAACTCTTCAGTCTTGCTTTCTTTCTAATTTTCTTATGAGCAAGGAAGCAAACAAGCATCGATCTATTTAAGGAAGGGATTCGCCCTATCCACCAACATTAACTACTACATGAGAATATAGTTAACCTAAGAGGGAAGGAGTGAAACCAAACTTCTCACAGCAAGGGAGAAAAGGAGTTTGATATTACCTTAAATAAAGCATAAAGGAAATTGGTATGTGTTGCACTAAATACGCAAGCAAAGAAGTTAGAAGCAAACCAATCACCTACAGTGGCTTTGAGAGTCATTCCATTCAAGCAAGTTGGCTATAGTAGGTAAGAAAGGAAATCCTAAAGTAAGGGAACAAAGGCTAGGAAGTTTTTTAGACTAGGATAGAAAGCAGTGAATTTCCTACTCTGGCATTGTGATAGGATTTGAATGAGATTAGGTTGGAAGGCTACGTTAACCCCCATTCTTTATTATTCCTTTTACGTGCCTCCCTACTCAATCTTTGGTTACCTTTATAGCCACTCCTTTCTTTAGTATCCAAGATAGGCTCTTTAAAGAGCTCCTTCGGCAATGTCGTATGTGACTTCTTATCCTTATTTCTTTCTTCTTTATGTTGATCAACGAAAATCAAGGACCCGTTCCTTTTGCACTAATGAAAAGATCAATCCATTGAGAAAGACCTGAAAGCAAGGTATACACATGCCATCTTTGCCATGTCCATTATGTCAACATTAGATTTCCCCTTTATGCAAATAAAAAATCCCAACCTTTGAGATTTATCTTGAATACATAGGTCTTTTCAAAGCCTAGTTATTGGACCACCAAGCTTTGTATCATCATGATGATAAGAACCATTGGGGTAATAAGTTCGAGCTAGAGTCTTAGTCCCTCGACATGCTAGAGATGGGTAGGGAAGGGATGGGGAAGTTCTATAAACCATGCCATACTTAGAAATTCACTTCCTTTTTTTTAAACATAGGAGATGAAGTGGACATAGCTTTTATTCTTGGATACTATCCGTCATGTGAAACCTCTTCCTTTTGTTCCCAAAAAGCTTAGCTTCTTTCTTTGCTGAATGTATATCATATAATGAAGTCATTTAATAACTATGAGCATAGCAAGAAGGAAAGGAGGGAAGCTGATAGCACTAATCTCGTGTCAGGCACCAGAATAAAATGCTTGTGGAAAGAGATACCATAGAAGGAACTGCTATACTTTATGACAAAGGGAATATAAATTCTAGGAGGTGGCATCCATTGCTATAAAGCAAAAGATTGTCACCACAAGAATAGTCATTGAAGCGAAGACTGGTATCGTATCTTAAGGTTAAGGGAAGTTCTTAAAAAGTCATACCATAAAGCAATATAATAAGAAATCTATTTTATGATCAGATGAACGTAATACAAATAAAATAAAGAGTATGGTAGCAAAAATAGAATATAATATTATGTGTGCAAGGACATTGAAAGATTGCTTTGAAACCACATTGAGAAAAGGGAAGTGGGTAAGAGCAGGCATTCAAGTGACATAAGTAGCAAGGAAGTAAGTCTTAAGGATGAGAGGCTTGGCATTTGTAGATCATTCCTCCTTTGCTTTGACTATCGATGGCATTCTCTTAGAAATGGAAATGTGCAAACCCAATTTATCCAAGCCCCATTCATGTGTGGCCCCTATTCGCTTATTCTCTAGCCTTATGTCTGCTAGTACATGTACTTGGTTAATAACTTTAGGCTCGTTTATGATTTTTATAAGCCATTAGGAGACCTTAGATGGAAACATTGGCTTATGTCCTTTTTAGGTGATTAATCACTTCGTCTTTGTAAGGCTTGTCTAATAAGCTTGACGTAGTTAAGGCCCCGGTTGTGAAGTCTTAACCATTGGATTCTCGACTCTAAAATTGGGCTTAACAACTCTTCCTCTAGTAACATACAGAACCTCCTTGCACTCGATGAGTTCTTCCAAAGTGATTAGCCTTTATTCTCCCGATCTCTCTCTTCAAGTGTGATAGGCTCAGTGAGTGTTGGCAATGCGACTTCAAACTCATCATACGATTGTACTACCTCTTCAAGTGTAACAGGCTTGGTAAGTGTTGGCAATGTGGCTTCAAACTCATCGTACGATTGTACTGCCTCTTCAAGAGTCACCTTGGTAGGCTAACACTTAAGCACTTAATCTAACGTCAGGGTGTAGTGATTACCTTCCTTCACTCCTAAAAAAACCAAAGCTTTGAATTTGAACTTAATCTCGTACAATCCTTTATTATGGTTGCAAAGCATAATGAAAGAACAAGAAGGTTGATCATGACAGTTGCATCTCATCATAGGGAAAGGCCCCTATAGATTTCTAAAAGAAAGTGTTCTTGCTTTTTTGAATCAAAGTCTTTCTCAATGCTTTTCATAGCGTAGTCAAAGTAAAGTATCCAAGTGCAAGATGAGCCTTTAGTTTAAGGATTTTTAAGATGTGAGACTTCCTTTTGATGCAAGGTGATGCCAAGCAATAATTTGCTTTTCCCTTTCACGAGTCCAATCCGTAGATGTTTTCAAGAACCTAGGCCTACTGACATCCACTTCCTAGTAAGAACAAGGAATTGCAATTGCTGGGTTAGCTTCTGAGCCTTTAGTTTAGGGATTTTTAAGATGCGAGACTTCCTTTTAATGCAAGGTGATGCCAAGCAATAATTTGCTTTTCCCATTCATGAGTCCAATCCGTAGATATTTTCAAGAACCTAGGCCTACTGACATCCACTTCGCAGTAAGAATAAGGAATTACAATTGTTGGGTTAGCTTCCTTTACTTCTTGAGCTTTCATGAAAGCTAGTAACTATTGGTAGAGTAAGACCCCTTCCTCACTAAGATCAACTAAGGGACCAGCAAGTGATTCAAAAGTTCTTCGATACCTTTTACCCGAGTCTTGCTTAATGGCAGTAATTAATATCTTATTCAACCAATTGATGATTGAAAGAAGACAAGAAGCATCTCCTTTGGTTCTAGGTTCTAGTTAAGGTTCTTATCCTAGAAATAGTTCTAATGCTTAGCTTACTATCAACTTTAGGAAGCACTAGAAATCGAGTGGGATAAGATATCTATTCGGGGGAGTTCTCTTGTGTGGGAAGAGGACCTTATATTTTCAAACATTTCTTAGGAACTCGACTCTCAAGTCACCTCTCCTTCTCATTAGGGGTATGGGCAACTAAACTACTTTTCAAAGGTCTAAAGAACGACCTCTTCTCATTCAAAGGAGCAAGAATAGAATCACCGACTAATATTACAATGACTGGAACAACTTCTACTAGAACTAAGGGGATCATAAGACTGAAAGAAAGAGGAAGCCTACTTACCTCTTAGAATAACCAAATATAAACTAAACTAAAGCATCTTTCTTATGCTATAATTGAATCTGTAAATTCTCATTCATAAGATACTTTCCCACATAAATGAGTCCTCCCTTGAAGTCCTTTCTACAATTGCTGCCTAGCCTTCGGGAATAAAAGTCAGTGCCCTTAGTTTGATTATTTATAAGGAGTTGTACTTCCTAACCACTTTCCAACATCATTGTTCTCACTTTCTAAAGCAAAGGTAAATAACTAACAAAGCAAAGCACTAGGTATGGTCAGCCTTAGATAAGATAATCATTCACACCTTACTTTTGTATTAACTTTTTATATAGCTAGTCCTAAGTAAGTGAAGGGTTCAATAGGCTCTCTATCTCAATCTGAGGAACTGAACTAAAGCTTAGGAGGAAGCTACCCCTAAATCCGCTTATGAGAACTTCACTTTACGATTGGATGGCTAAGCTAAGCACCAACTTCCACAAGTATTGCCTTGAAGGATAGGACTTTTTTCTCTTACTAAGAGAGAATAAAGTAAGAGATTTAGACTGTAAACCTTACCATTTTTCTATTTGAGCAGTTGGGCTTAAATTCAAAGGGCCAAAAGAAAAAGAAAGAATTCCAAAGCCCTTGTTGAGGGAGCTGGCCAATGCAATGGGACTTGAAAAGATAGAGGGGTTTTCCTGACTAGTTGAGAGTCTTTACGCCGATAGTCTTTCACTTTTCTAGGGCTATATGGATCGCAGAAGTATCTTTGGCTGAGGATGAGGACATATTTTTTGCAACCAAAACAGAATCAGGGGTGGACCTTAGTGGCCTTATTGATACGAATACACTGGGTTACGTAATGCCTCCATATAATCTCAAAAGGGTGTCCTTATGAATGAAAGGAGTGCCATCTCTCAGACATAATTTACTTACCGATTGAAGCCTCAAAGTATAGTATCGATTGTAGACTTTTAAGGTACTTATGAATATGCTGATGGTAAATCTTTGGGGTGAGCCATTGTTATAGTGAAGGAAAATTTAGCTTATTAGAGCTCTGGTAGACTCTCTCACTCATCTCTCTCTATGAAAGAGTCTATATAAGGAAAAAAGTCCTTAAATGCACATTACGAAAAATGGAAGAGAAGGGGGCAAGCAGTACATGCTGTATCCACATATGATGGTTGGTGTCTATTCATTGTGAAAGACTAGTGATGGATTTCTATAACTATGAAAGAAGCTTATAGCCAAGAAAAAGCAACCTCCATCCCGAGTAATGGATGAGCCTTACTTAAGCTTAAGGGGTGAAATCACTCGATGCCTTCATTGAAGTACTTTCTTAGGAGAGGATGGCCTATTGCCTATTGGAGGAAGCAAGAAAAGGTATTTAGCAAGAAGTGGAAGAGATCCTGCTATTAACAAGGAAATTCATTGGTGAGAACATCATACCTTTTATAGTAGACGAACTAGAAAATTGATGATGAGTGAACCTTCTCCCAACTCTCTTTGTAAACCTATTATTTTGATAAGGCCTTCCTTAGTACAAAGACAAAACCTCATAAAAACTAAATTGCTGAGCAACCTTAAGTACAAAATCGTTCGCTAGTGCTATTGTATGTAAGATCAGGGCTACATTTAGGAGTTAAATTTTTCTCGCATCTCCACTCTTGATCTTTCTTGTCATCTCTATCATACTTTCTTGACCAAAAGGGTAGCGTAAGTAATAGAGAAACGGAATAGCCGTTTTGTGGACACCATGGTGCTGTGCTCCTCAAAGTGCATGTTGCGTTGCTTTTTATTCGTAACTCGAAATATCATAAGATAAGATAAGTTGACTATCATATTAATATCATAGAAAACCACTTCTACACCTAAAATTCCCACCTCTTTCTTTCTCCCATGCTTTCTGTTGGTCAACAACCAACAAAAGTTCTCTATATTTCCTCACTCACTGCTCCTATAAGCTTGATGGTGTTAAGCTATTTGGAGGGAATTTGATTTGGTCAATTAATCATGCCTCAACTAGATAAATTCACTTATTTGATGCAATTCTTCTGGTTACGCCTTTTCTTCTTTACTTTCTATATTTTCATATGCAATGATGAAGATGGATTTCTTGGGATCAACAGAATTCTAAAACTAAGTAACCAACTAGTTTCACACTAGGCGAAGAACATTAGGAGTAAGGACCAAAAGAGTTTGGAAGATATATATAGAGAGGGTTTTAGCACCAGTGTATCCTATATGTACTTTAGTTTATTCAAAGTATCCTAATGGTGTAAGGTCATCGACTTATTGGGGAAAAGAAGGAAAATCACGCTGATCTCTTGTTTCGGAGAAATAAGTGGCTTACAAAGAGTGGAAAGAAACATATTATATTTGATCTTGAAGTCCTCATATAGCACTTCTTCCAATCCTGAATGGGGGATGACTTATAGGAATGACGTAATGCTAATCCATGTTCCACATGGCCAAGCAACCGTATCTTTGACCGAAAAGAATAAGAAAATGATGAAAATGCAATTATCCATAAAATATTACATTCCTCTTCTTTTATGCAATCCAATTATCTTCCATTTTTTCTATGAAATCTCATGTTTGAAAAAAATTCACCTTTCGAGTACAGATCCTTTTCTTTTATCTTCTTCACTTTATTTCAAGACTGATTATGGAAATGATCTTATTCTCTCTGGTGTATCTATTTATAGATGAGCTTCAACAAGCTATGGCTCAATTTTATCCCTTTATGTTGCGAGGGTGGTTTAATCGACCACCTACCCCTTCTTGGGATGGGGATTCTTTCCTCTACCAAGTGTAGACGATCACTAGGATTTGCTAGGTACTTCAAAGGGACATGATAGGGTTCGCTCCTTTTTTAATAGAATGGAAGAGTTAAGACATGAACAGGAGCACAATGGCTCCATAAGCATAAACAAAAGTTATGAGAATGCTTGTAAAAAGCAAGAAGAAATTATACAAGTTACTTGAGCAATTTTAGAAGAACAACATATGTAGATAGAGTACCAAGATGATAGATTTCGACACCATGGAAATGGAACACCACTACGATAGATAAAACCTGACAATGAGTTTATGAAGGCTTCAAGTAGCGTGAGATAGGCTAAACACCAGACTGCTTTAGAATAGGTTAATTGCTAGAGACAAGAACAAGTGAATAAAGTTTTGAGTGCATGCCTTACTCTAACAAGGGCCTAGACTTTCTAAGTGAAGGCTAGCGCAACTATCTATTTCATATCCTCCCTATTAGTAAGGCAGGTCCGCTATAAAGCCTACCGACCAAAAAGTCCTCCTAAACAGGAAAGTCGACCAAAAGACTATTCCATAACCCACTCTTCTTACCAAATTGAGGGGGCTTAGCTTCTTGGCACATGAGGAATGGGCTTAACATCTTTTCAATTGAAATCCTAATAAAAAACAAGTTCTACCAAGGCCAAGATTTGAAAGAGAAGATTCACTTTTTCGAATTACAAAGCTAAAGTAAAATGATCAAAGTCTCCTTTAGGTTCAATCAAAACAAAGATTGAAACAAAGTCATTAATTCAATCGTTCACATGGTCTCCTCTAAGATTGACTAACCTCTTTTCCAAATGAACTGAACCTCTATAATCTCTCTAGGTTGCATATCCAACCCCACCCCCCCTTAAATCGTTCTATTCATGCTTGAAAAAGGACCCCATCGGTTTGCTCCTTTTACCTTTTAATTTAATGGACATTCTTAGCCATCCTTCGAGCGTAGATTAGATTGTAAACTCTTTCAGACCCTTAGTTTCACTTAGTTAGGGAAAAATTTCAGCCTGACTTCCACCAAATACAAAAAACCTTAAAGTTGCCTAAGGTGCTGACATCCTGGTGAAGAGAATCGTTATTGGTGTCACATCTTCGAATTCAAGAGAAGGCTTTCCTGTTCTCTCTCAAATTATAGGCATTAAAGCTAGAGCAAATGGAAGTAAAGAACCTTAGCTCATTTACTGAGGTTTTTATTCCTAGATTTAAGAAAATAAATAAATTATGGGACTACTAATCAATAGGCTATATCAACAGGTTCAGGTACTTGGTCAAAGTCTGGTTCATTTGGACTTTTCTAGTCCCATTCTGAAGTCTTTTGCTCAAAGAACTAGTTTTGCGATAAGAGAGTTCCTATTGACTTGGTGATAAAGCTGAAGGCGCCTTAAGCGAGCCTTCAACCAGTGGGCTTGTTTTTAGGGTTTTTTATCTCTTGCTCCCCATGGTAGTTTACGTGACAGTCAGGTGGTCGAGTTGATGTCTTTCTTAGAAGCAGAATCAATTGATTGTCACCCTAGGATTGAGCAAAGCACTACTTTCATTTACACCTATTTTTGTAATAGCTTGGTCATTGTGTGCGATAGTTTAGTTTAAGAGGAGTGAACTACCAAATAGTAAAAGGCAACCTCATCCTCACACTTGACCCTATCATTTAAAACGAACTCTTATGCTTGAACAATAAACCTCGGGTAAGGAATTAAGAGAGATAAATTCAAGAATAGGGATTGGGGGAAGAAAGCAAATAGCAAGTAGCAAGTACTTCACTATAGGTCTCAACCCTAGCATTGGCAAATTTTTCAACCTAGATGCCTAAGATTCTAAGCCCAATAAAAGAGGACAAAAAGTGCCTCTAGCTTGACTTGCATCTCGACTTTCAATAACATGTGTTAAACATGTAGCTAAATGGCACATTGAAAGCCGAACTAAACTTAGTTCTCCTAGTAAAGAGTGAGTATAGAGATAGGTTTTGAGTTTTAGTAGTTAGCCAGCATTTTTATATTATTTATAGTAGTAGTAATTCCAAAGCCAATCATCAAAAAGCTAGTAGTTCAAACCAAGTCAGCGACAAAAAGCGAAGGATAAATATCTTTGTTATTAGAGAGCCCCACGATTATGATTATCTTATCTGTTAGTGGAAGCAAGCATCGGAAGCCAACCAATGATTCCAGTTTTGCTCTTTTTGTTGAAAGCAAGCCATCAGCAAGTTGTATTTATTCAAAAATTGTCACTGAACCCTTTGATTCTTCCTTTGATGAAGCAATCAAGAAGTCAATGGAAATTTGAATTGAATTGATTCTGATGTTTGACAATGCCCAACTCCATTATTATATGAATTCCTTTACTAGACTATGTCTTCTTTTCAAATGATAGCACTCGATACGAAATTCATGGATTTTTCCTCTTCTCTTCAATCTGAATCTGAACTGAAGTTTACTCTCTGTCAAATTTAAAACATATGGTAACTAATGTCTAATGAAAAAATTTAGTTCTTTCACTTTGGGGTGACTTTTAAATAACCAATTCTCCTCCTTCTGAAAGATCAAGACATTATCCATTGCTTCTCCTGTCTTAAGACTAAAAGAAAAAAGGGAAGAAGGGGTGTTGTTGAGAAAAAAACCTTCATTTCATCTTTCATATTTCATAGATATGACATGATATGTACGTTCTTCTTTCATTTTAGGTTGGCATGTCCGCCAATTTTGTTCTTGAGGCTTTCCTTTTCTTTTTTCTTTTTTTTTTTTAATGTCAATGACATGGAAACAACCTCACTTAAAAGGAGGAAAGATAAACAAGTCTACCAACAACATAAGATTCAACTATGAAGGAGAATGGTAAAAAAGGAAGGACTATATCCTGAGGAGCTCTCCATTTAGCTATCTACACAATTATGAACCCACATCCCTATCCAATCACAGATTACACCCTTGCCTTAGATTTCCTTGGGTTCCCAAAGGAGTTGCCATTCGCATTCATCTTTTTCCATGATGAAGGAGGCAAACTCCATTACACTAGACATTGGGCCTTCAACAGACTCTCATCTTTAGATAAAGCCACATGAAAGTCCTTTCTTACACAGTGGAGCATGCTTATGTAAAAAAGAATTGGAACCTTGAATAACCTTAGTGTTTTGAGCCCTCAAAATGATCCAGCAAATGTTAAATAATTTAAGATACCACCCAGAATAGAACCATTTTGGAACTTTTCCTTACTCTGAACATTAGTCAATATCCAGTCATGAAGTGGTAGTGAAAATAAATTTTTTGATGGAGACTAAGAAAAGACCACATTAAAAATGACTCGCGCCCTTAGAGCAATCTCATTAGACATGGAGTCCTCACTATGTAGACCATACCGCTCATAAATGGTTAAAGGACACATCCCACGCTGGAACCTCAGAGCCTTAGTCAACAATCGTTACCACAATCTTAGCCAAACAAAATGCTTAAACTTTGTTTGGGGATCCTTTAGACTACCCTTAACAGGCCCTATCTCTCTCTTGAGCAGCCAATTATAAGTAGATTTATAGGAAACCCTTTGTTGAAACAAGCAACACCTAACGATCCTCACCATACACATATCTCACAAGTGGAACTAAGAGGTTCCTCAATGTCCTTAGGAATCAAAGTACGTAAGGTTTGCAAATTCCACTCTCTTTCCTAAAAAAGAATCTCACTAATTCATCAACATGAATAGTAGGCACAACTCTTAGAGAGTGCAATATCCCATCCACTTGATTTGTCATGCCAAAGAGAGGTGGAAATTCCTGTCCCTACTGATATGCTAGAACCCACCTTATTTGAGTTAGAACCACTCTTCACTTCACCAAAAGACTTCCACGAAGGAGAGGCATTGGCTGGAGTAGAGTTGAGTGGTTCAAAATAGATTCATGCTTCAAGTACTTAGCTTGAAAAATTGCAAAAAAAAAGAAAGAAAGAAAGAAAGAAAAAGAGAAATGTTTATTAAAACCATTAAACATCTCCTAACTTAGTTTACCATGTAGGGCTACATTCTTAGGCCTAATGCTTCTAAACCCCTAACTACACACTACTTTTTGCGTAGTAACTTTAGACCATCCTAGAAGAGGAAACCCCATTGCATCATGTTTAGAACTCAAAATCAAATCAAATTTCGAGCTAACTTATCAACTTCATCACACACTCTTGATGGAAGCCATGTTGATTGCATGGAAAAAACCATTAAAGCCATTAAGGTGGACTGAAGTTGCCCGACCAACTAGATTCAAGAGTTTTTCTTTCCATGCTGAAAGTTTGGAAACAATCTTATCAAGCAGTTGCTTGTGTCCTGCTTTGTTCTTCCCAATACCACTTAGCATCATAGAAAATACCTAAGACTTCCTAAGGTCTGAAGTTACTTAAATCTCCTTCAAAAATTTGACTTATTCCTTTAACAATTGAGGGATAAAAGGAGCAAGAGTCACCTTCTATTTCCGTAGGTTAACTTTCATACCTGAACATCATTCATGCAACGTTGAGGAAACCACCCATGCTTAACTACCACTAGCTTTGGTAAAAAAAAAAAAGAAGAAGACATTATTTGTGAAAAGAAGATGGGATATGGCAAGTGCTTGAGGAGGAAGATGGAGGAGCTACCCTTACTTGTAACTAACTTTGTTCTAGATAACGAGAGAGATAGTCTTCCTCCCATAAAGAAAATCAAGAAAGAGGGAGAGACTCTCATTGAAGGCTATGTTTAGGATTAAGAAAAAGGGAGCTTCTCCCCATTCCACATAATTTGGAGCTAATTTTAAGTTGAACTTTGGAGACACAATTCATAATCAAATGTACTTTCTATCAGGGGAAGAAAAAACAAAAAAGAAGTATGATGTAGAAAATTCTAGTCAACTCGATCATAAGCTTTTTTAAAAAAAAAGAAGTTGAAAAATGGTAACACTTTTATTTTTCTTCTTGAGACAGTGGAGACTTTCTTTGTCCACTAGTAGATTATCCTATCCTACGTTTCCCTACCTGGAATTGAACTCATTTAATTTAGGAATGGCCTTCTAAGCACCAAGAAGCTTGAAAACCAGGTTTGAAAATGAAAGCCTTCATTGAGTAATGATTTTGGAATGAGAATAAGCGAAGTTTTTGCTAGCTCTTCTAATAAATCCCTTGTAACAACAGCTTCCAAAACCAAGTGATGCACCGTATCCCCTACTATATTCTAATAGGCTATAAAGAAAAAGGACTCCATTTGGTCCTGGGGCCTTGTAAGAATACATAGTTTAGAGTAGACAAGACCCCCTCCTATGTAACTAGTTTACAGAGCACATTTGCACCCTCTATTGATAAGGATAAGTGATAGTCTAAAGGAAGGATATGACTTTATTACGCTTTCGTAGTAAAAAACCCCTTTTGAAGTAATCTCGAACCCCCCATTTAAAAGCTCATTAGGGTTAGAAGTCCCAACACTGCTATCTCTCAGCCTCTTAATCCTCTTCCTTTTCCTATGGCAATAGCATGGGAAAATTTTTTTTCCCAATTGCAACCATTTTACTTTATTTAATCTAAATTTAGACTAAGACTTAGCAGAATGATCATTCGCTGCACCTTTCTTTGACCATTATTCCCCTCTTGTAGTCAAAGTGATAGTGGTTGTAGCATCCATTGGTAATGTGTGGAAGAGGGTAAGCTTTCTATGTAGATAGGACGTATGAACACCTTTTGCTTTAAAGGAAATATCTAATAAGAATATTGTATTAGTCCTAAGCACCAAGATTTCCTAAGATCAAAAATGAAATGTGCTAGGGGTTGATCATTGAACCTAAGGCAATAAAGTTGAAGGAATTTGCGTGTCGATCTAGCCAATAGCCCCCTTCATAGTCGATTCATTAGGGTCATCACCTTCCACCCAAAAATGTATCTACTATTTTGTTTGTCTCTTAAGCCCCATAGCTATGGGACTTCCTAAATAAAACTGCAATTGTAGTTTATCAACCATAAGACCACCCAAATCTTCAACTTAGCTCTCAAAGGTAATCCACCTAGCCCTTTCCCAACCTATACAAGGAGAGTGGAAGATAATAAAAGGGGAGACAAGGTCCTAACTAAATCATAAGACAAGTTACACATTCCATCTATCATATCAGTCAAGTCGATTTGACTTGTTCTTATCTATAAATAAGGTAAGGGAGAACTTATGACCTTGTAGATGAAGAGGGATTCAAACCCCCGATATTCCAATCAATTCTTCGATTTTCAAGACCAACTCTTTTAACCACTTAGACATCCATCCCCTTCATGCTTTGCTCACCCTATCTATCCGTACGCTGGCAGATAGGGGCTTATCTATGTGATTCGCTACACTTTGCCTCTTTCTATATGATAATATGTACATTGGTTGCTATACTCCTTGCGGGTAATAGCAAGAGAGTGAAGAACAAATGCTCCTCCAAATAAAAGCAAAAAGAGTGATTGAGTTCAACTAGAGTGAGTGAGTGAAAGGCATGGCAAGAGAGCAAGTTCGACTTGTGAATGATCAACAACTGAAGGAATTACCTCTTCTGAACCGAAACAAGAAAGAGCTCATAACCACTACTTTTGAATAGCTCTCCTCAACGAAAGGCGAACCTACTCTTACTAGAAGTCTAGTCTCTCAAGTCTAGTTTCAATCTTGAAACTAACTTCTTAATAGGCCAAAAGAGAGATATTCAAAAAACCCGATTTTCTGCTCATATGAGCCCTGACTCAAAAGAGAAAAGAAGACCAGACTAAAAGATATATCACTTTCGATGATTGAACTTTACTTTTATATCCATATTGGAATTGTACTTAAATGTCTTTTGATCCTGCTTAGGGTCAGCTTTCACTCCACTTTAACTTTCATATTAGGAACGCCAACTTACACTTGCAATATTGAATTTAACTTTCCGAAATCCTTGCTCTTAGCTCATATTCACATATGTTGCTTATAAGAATAAGACATTCAACTCCCTAAAACATGAGTAATTGAGAGACTTAGACTATCAATGCCTTGGGTAAATGCCCACCTTCAAGAGAAGATTACCGAATTAGTTTCAAACCTGTCATGCTTGCTTCCCATGATATCTAGGGAAAAGGGCCTTTGTTGGCCACCACTTCCTAATGACTAAATGCATCATTAATTAAAGGGGCCTCGCCTTGCACTTAGTTGGAAAGGTAGGTCTTTGGCATGTCCATTGCTTACAAACTTCTTTAGTAGGGCGGTTTGGAGGTCCCATTCCTTACATTTACCGTTGTTTCCGTACTTTACTCTTTCAACATTTGTATACTTTCAAAAGACTAAGGCATGTCCCTACCTCCAAGTGTATGATCTACCGATTCATTGAGAGACTTTTTCTTATTGTTGGAGTCCCTATCTTTTAAAGCCCTATCAAACTTCCGATCCATCCCTTCTTTGCTGATTGAAGAAAGTGAAGACTCCACAAATTTAACCTTCTAAACATGGTGTCGAACTCGAGTATCGTAGATATTTCCCTAAGTTGACAAAACCACATAAAAGGAAAACTGACTAAAATTTTGAACTTGGAACTTAAAACGAACTTGAAAGACCCTATTATACGATTTAGAAACCCTAATCATGCAAGAAACCCCAATCCCTACATACATGTAATTTTTTAAAAAATGTAAATATAAACTCAATAGAAACTATAAATATCAAATTGTGAAAATTTTTAAAACTCTAATTATCCTAGTGTTTGAAAAGCCATAAATTAATAAAATTATCATTAATTTTTTTTTTGCAGAATCATATGAAACTGATAACGAATGAATCAAGAATTATTTCAAGTAATAATAAACAACAAAACTAAGCTAGTTAAAGGAATAAATTAATAAATTTACAAAATTTTACTCGTGTACATAAGTAGCCTCACAATATGTATATATATAAATATATTACTAAGCAATTTCCTTCTCTTTTCTTAATCTATTGTGTGTGTGTGTGTGTGTGTATACATACATATATATATGTTGCATAATAAAGAGATAATCCTAAATAATTAAGCCAATTGAACCTTAAGCTTCTAAGTATAAGTTAATTACTTTCGAATTNTATATATGTTGCATAATAAAGCGATAATCCTAAATAGTTAAGCCAATTGAACCTTAAGCTCTTATGTGTAAGTCAATTACTCCCGAATTGGTGAAAACCCTTAAAACATATTTAAACTCACTCGAAAGTTCTAAAATTAGGGACTTATGACCCTAAATAAATAATTAAAAATATAATTTCAATAAATTTTATTCAACTCTAGAAAGTTCTAAAATTTCTTAAGAAGCAAATTACAACCTACAAATTAATTTGAGAACCAAACCCTAAAAGAATTACATACAAGACAATTCCCTTATCTTCACTTATAAGCTATATTTGTAAACTCTACCTTTTAACGGGCTTGTGAATCAATCAAGAGTACTTTCCAAACGTTTTCAAGGATTAACTAAATTAAGAATTTAAGTTTACATTTAAAAACCAATTTAATTTTCCAATTCAAAATCCTATTATCGATAAAACTTGAATACGAGAATCACGGACTCTAAGTCACCCAAAACCTAAAACTTTAAAACAATTAAGGACTTGTAACCTTAAGCAGCTAATTAAGAATTTAATTTGAATAATTTTATTCAACTCTAGAAATTTTCATAATTTTATAACTTACAAATCAATTTAAGAAACAAACTCCAAAAGAATTTTACATAAGACAATCTCCTTATCTTCATGAATAAGACTTGTGCACATGAATAAGTAAACTAACCAATCACCCTAAATAACTTATCAATTGAGAGTTGGAATCATTTATCAATTGATAACTTATCAAAAACTAGTGATAAGACATTTTCCTTATCACACCACAACTTATACTACATATGGACAAGTTATCACATTATTTTATGTGTTCAACTTTTAACTAAGTGGCAAGACAACTCCGTGCCGTAATTGATCCCTACATTGTTGGTTAGAAGAGAAGGAAAAGAGGGGCCATGCCTTATCCTTTGTCCATCACTCAACTATCTTACACATCTACTATTCATCCCTTAATACTTACATCATCTAGTCTTGTAAAAAAAGTTGGCATTTATGCATACTAAAAGACAATCAATTAAAGCTTCTTGAACACACTTCCCCTCTTATTCAAAAAAATCTGTGACTCTCTCCCTTTTTCACTCTCATTTTCACTTCATTTCCTCTTACTTTAAACACAAATCAAAAGGAGAAACCCAACCCTACAAAATCCTACAATGCCGCTACCCTTTTGCTTCATAACTCATGGCACAAAAGCTTGATTTTGTTACCTCCTTTTTGCTAACTTCAAAAGCCACTTTAGGAACTTTAAAATATCCTTAAAACCCCACTTCAAAGATCAAGACACTAGTTTTTGAAGGAGCTTACAAGAAGGAGGAGGAAAAACAATGAACATAAAAGGATACTTAGTTGCATAACCACCATTTCTATATTTTTGGGACGGGTAAGTTGTTTTCTTGTTAAAGTAACCTAATATGCCATGTTAGGAGACCATGTTTTCATAAAGATATTAGCATGATCATAAGATGATAAAATAACTAGACTACCTTAAGAAGTAAGCTTGAGAACCCCTTTACATGAAAGTTGAAATACGAGCATGCTAAGTTGGTGTCATGTAAAAATATATATTTAACACTTAAAATAGAACATTTTAAGTTAAGAAAATCATGAAATGTGTACATGAACGAGGAGACATCATGTTGGACATGGAGTGTATGTGAGTCATTTAGATGTTATTTCTATTTCTATTAAGTTAAAGATACTAAAACCTAGCCTTAGGTAAAGGAAAATCCATTACATGAAGCTTTTATGAAGAAATCAACTTTATGAGACATGAACTATGGCATGGAAGTTATGATAAGTATGAGATTTATTAATTTCATCTAGAGTATAAGCTAAATAATCACCATATGGAAGAGAAGTTAAGTCAAAGTTAGAATATAAATAGCGTAGGTTCATGATCTAACTCTTAAACTTAAGAAAATGATAAAACAAGTTAAAAAACCAAGTGAGTGCCACGTGGATTCATCACAACCAGATCTGGAACCATAATAAAAGTCACTTAAAAATATGATAAAACCAAGTAAATAAAGTGAAAAGACCACCCAAGATAAGTATGATAAGTATATAAAGCCTAAAACTCTCAAAATCGAGCCTAAAACTCTAAGTTGGGCCTTCATTAAAATTTTAACCAGCATGCCCACAAGAAGTCCACCTAAGACTCTATAAACCCAACAAAGTCACTAACTTTAGTTTGAACAAAAAATAAGCTCATTTGACAACTTAAGTCCACATAAAAACCTAAGGAGTTGTTGTTAGCACTAAGAGTGTAAACCAAAGTTAGAAATCTAACCTTAAGGAGTATTTTAAGTTTAGAATAAAGCCTTAAGCCCAAGCCCAAAGAAATTCCTAAATTACCAAAAAACTCATTAACCAAACAAAGCCTAAAAGTACTCTAAATCATGAAGATCACTACTATTCTAACTTATGATTAGTTTTTCATGCCTCATCACGAAAATATAACCTCATCACGAAAATATAACCGCACCACGTTAAAGTAAGCTTGAAAACGATGAAGATTGACTATAAGATCATAATAATCGATTTAAAACGAGAAAGTTATATGCTATTAAACTTTAAGTAAAAACAGGGAAAAATATGAAATCAAGTCAAAAGTATAACTAAAAGGATTTTAGTTTAGTTTTCCAAATCCTATTTCAAATCCTCATAGTATTGTATTTGCGATGTCCAAGGGACTCGACTTTTGGGAGACAACCTATCCCGGATTATTTTGATTGATTCGCATGGCTGAGTAAGTGGATTTTCGATGGCTTTTTACTTGATGTTGCTTGTAAAATAGATGCACCTAAACATATATATATAAATTTGGATACTTGTGGGATATGGGAAATGTATGTGTATGAATTTGTGAACTAAATGCTATGGCTTGTTAATTATATAATAATGGGAATTTTTTGTGATAATTCATACGTGCAATTGTATGGAATGAAATTGTCTGATCACCTTGAAAATCGGATTAACCACTTATATGATTAAGAAATTAAATGGATCATTCATTCCCCATAATTGCATTCGAATAACACTGACTACCGTTTCACACAAAAGATGGGAAGAGACTCACAAGAGGAGAGCCTCCTATAAGATTGGGCACTAGCTATGTCATCATTTTATTAAGTCTCTATCTTAAGCAGACGGGCTTACTAGGCGTCAGGAGATGCCAATCGTCGGTGAGGGGCTGTATCTTGTGGCTTCTGCTTAGGGAGTGTGTTTGTGGATTACGGAGGCCACCACACCGCTAGACTTAGGATTTTGAAAATATGATTTGTTGTTCAAGAAAGAAAGTGTATTTATATATATGGTTTTGTTTTGACTTAAGCACAATAGTGAAAATGAAATAAAACCCAAGGCCTAGAACCCGGATTTTGGTTTGGGTTGGTTAATTATCTCCAAACCCTAACTATAGGGAGCGTAATTTTGAGTTGCATGCAGTTCCTAAGCCGTTGCATGCAGTTCCTAAGCCATTGCATGTATTGTTTAGCATACTGATTGATCATGTATTCATATGTTTGTGCATTAAATAAACTTTTGTCATGTAGTATTGACGAGAGGATTTATCTCACTAAGCGTAAGCTTACACCTCAACAGTTCTTTTCCTTACAGGTTGATCAATAGTTAGGACAAGGATAGGAACCGACTCAAACTTTTGAGGAAGAATGCAGCCATTAAATGGGATAGAGAGTGTGAGAAAGCATTTGCTGAAATCAAAGAATATCTCATGAATCCTCTTATACTAGTCACTCCTACATCAGAATGGCCCTTGATCCTTTACTTAACAATCCTTCTAGAATCGATGGGATGAGTGCTGGCACAGAAAGACGAAATGGGGAGAAAAGAGCATCCTATATAATATTTAAGCAAGAAGTTCACAAGAGGCGAGCAAAACTACTCATAAGTGGAAAGGATGTGTTGTGCCTTAGTATGGGTAATATATAGGCTCAAGTAGTACACTCTTTATTATTCAATAGAGTTGTTGACAAAACATAATCCGTTGAGGTATTTAGCAGAAAAGCCGACGTTGATTGGGAGAATATCGAAGTGGTAAATGCTACTCTCCGAGTTTGATATCAAGTATGTGAGTCAAAGTTCAGTCAAAGGGTAGGCAGTAGCTGATCAATTGGCAAAATACCCATTAAAAGATGAGGACGAGGGTTTAGAAGCACAATTTCCCAATGAAAATATGATGGTGGCAAATGAATTGACTGGTAAGAAGTTGGGACGGAAAATGTATTTTAATAGAGCAACCAACGTGTTTAGATGTGGGATAGGAGCAGTATTAATATCTCCTAAGGGCAATCATTTCCCTATAGTAGCAAGATTAACATTCCCATATACCAACAATATAGCAAAATATGAAGCCTGCATTTTGAGGCTCAAAAATTAGATATGGGAATATAAGAATTGAAAGTGTACGAAGATTCTTCCCTTATAATTCTCTGGATTTTAAGGGAATATAAGACAAAGAATGAGAAATTGATATCTTACCACGAACATTAAAGCCAACTAATTGAAAAATTTCAAGAGATTTCATTCACTTGCATTCTAAGGATCTAGAATCAGTTTGCCAATCCACTAGCTATGTTAGCATCAATGGTGAAAGTCACAGATGGAATAGAAATTTAGCCTTCAAAGATTGAAGTGGAAGAAGAACAGGCCTTTTGCCTTACAGTTGAAGGGAAGGGAACAAAGGAACCTTGGTATCATGATATCAAGAAGTTACTTCAAACAGGGGAATTTCCTGAAGATGCTGATAGAAAAGATAAAAAGACTTTAAGAAGGTTGGCTACTCATTTCTTATTAAGTGGAGCCACGTTGTACAAAAGATCACCAGATGTAACACTGCTAAGGTGTATAGATGAAGAAGAAGTCGAGAAATTGATGAAAGAAGTACATAAAAGAGTTTGTGGTCCTCACATGAATGGATATATATTAGCTAGAATGATCATGAGAATGGGATACTTTTGGATGATGATGGAATCGGATTGTATCAAGCACGTGAGGCATTGTCACCTGTGCTAGGTATATGTTAATAAAATCAATGCTCTTCCTGAAGAACTACATGTGTTATCAGCTCCTTGGCCTTTCTCGATGTAGGGAATTGACATGATCGGTCCAATTTCGCCAACGGCTTTAAACTGGCATAAATTCATTTCAGTCACGATCGACTATTTTACCAAGTGGGTAGAAGCAACATCGTATACTACAGTGACCAAAAGAGTAGTGGTCAAATTCTTGAAAAGAAATATTATTGCAAGATACAGTGCACCCGAGTCTATTATTATAGACAACAGGACGAATTTGAATAACAAGTTGATGGATAATTGTGCAGCTAATTCAAGATCAATCATAGAAATTCAACTCCATATCAACCTCTAATGAATAGGGCAGTTGAAGCTGCAAATAAGAACATCAAAAGAGTCATTGAGAAGATGGTGATCACTTATAAAGATTGGCATGAGATGCTTCCCTTTTGCCCTCATGGCTTACAAAACCTCAATCAAAACCTATATTGGTGCAACACTGTATTCGTTGATGTATGGAATTGAAGTGGTACTACTAGTGGAAGTAGAAATACCTTCGTTCGGAGTATTGGTAGAAACTCAACTCAATGAAGTATAGTGGGTGAAGAAGAGAATGGAGCATTTGAATCTCTTAGATGAGTGAAGACTTGCAGTGAAATGTCATGGACAATGCTACCAATAGTGAATGATCCGAGCTTCTAACAAGAAAGTACACTTGAGGTACTTCAAATAGGGAAACTTGGTGTTGAAGAAAGTGTTACTGAATGCAAAAGACCTTAGGGGCAAGTTTGATCCGAATTATGAAGGCCCTTATGTGGTGAAAAGGGTATTATCAAGAGGTGCATTAATGTTGACAAAGATGGACGGCCCAAAATTAAGGGGACCGATGAATTCAAATGCAGTCAAGTTGTATTATCCATGAAAATTGAGTTCAATAAAATTTTAATTTTTCTTGAATAAGTTTGTGGTTAATCTTTCATCGTTTACAAGTAAAGTTGATATTTATGAATGTTTTCGAATTCGGATGGTCATTGACCAACAAACACTTTACCAATAAACCCTTGAGTACCATGTTTTTCTAGCCTCATACACTCAAATACCAAACCCTCACCAATGAATCGCTAGAAAAAAAAAACAAAAAAAATGAAATTGAATGTTCTTAATAATTTAATCTTATTTCTTTCAAAAAGAGATTTATCGTTTAGAAGTCATGAAGAGTGGAAACTGAAATTTAGTGTCAAACAAAGTAAATTCAAGGCATGAGTATGGTCTAGTTAAAAGACTAAAAAATGCAGAAGGTTTTTACTGATTGAATGAGTGAATATTGAGATGTCAATGTAGGCATGCCCATCAGTTACTATCTAAGAAATTCTTCAGTCTCGAAAAAAAAAATTTTTGAAATCTTGAAGAGATCATCCACTAAACCAAAATATGTTTTTTTCTTTTTCGAAATCTCGAAGAGATCTATCCTCTTCGAATTATCTGCCAAACTAAAACAAATTAATTTTACCTCCAATGGTTCCTGCCCTATCCTTTCAAGATAGATCTCCTTAAAATTTTTGCCCTATTCTTCCAAGATAGGCCCCCTTGAAATTTTTGCTTTATCTTTCCAAGATAGACACCATTAAGTCCTATTCCTCTAAGATAGGCCCCCTTGAAATTTTCACTCTATCCTTTTAAGATAAATACCATTAAGCCATATCCTTCTAAGATAGGCTCCCTTGAAATTTTTGCTCTATCCTTCTAAGATAGACACCATTAAGCCCTATCATTTCAAGATAGACCTCTTAAACTTTTTGCTTTGTTCTTTTAAGATAGGCATTCATTTACCTCGTCCTTTCAAAGATGGGTAGTTTATTCTTTATATCGGCCTTTCAAGTTGATATCTTTTATCAAAATAAAACACAGCTTAGTTAATCAGTTTAAAGTAAGGTTTGGCAAAAATGAGTATCTCTTTTATCTTTGTAGTACAAAGAAGGATAACTGTAGACACCTCATTTTTGTCAATTTTTTTTATTTCAATTAATCGAGCCAAGTTAATAAAAATATAAAATAAAAATAAATAATAAAATTAAAAGAAAATAAATTTAAAAAAAAAAAAGAAGGAGAAAATTAAGTTGAGTTACGAGTCAAGTCGTGTTAAGTTGGAATAAGTTAAGTTGTTGGATCAAGTAGCGAAATGAGTTGAATTAATTAATTTGGCTAATTTAAGGACTTAAATCAGATTAAGGAATTATTAGGCTAAATTAGATCGGGTGTTGAACAGTCTCTCAGCACGGAGGATATCTAGAATTGTACGTAAGTGTTTATAGTGACTCGATATGTTAGCACTATAGACCAAGATGTCATCAAAGTACACCACAACACACTTCCCTATGAGATGTCTCAGCACATGGTTCATTAGTCTCATGAAAGTGCTCGGGGCATTCAACAAACCAAAGGGCATGAGCATCCATTTGTATAACTCATGTCAATTCTTGGACATCATTTTCTACTCATCACCTAGCCTCATGTAGATTTGATGGTAGCCAGATTTCAGATTAATTTTGCTGTAAACCTTAGCTCTACTCAGTTCATTTAACATGTCTTCTAGCCTCAGGATTAGATACCTGTATTTGATCATGATCTTGTTCGTGGCTTAGCTATTTATACACATCCGCCAAGTTCTATCCTTTTTCGATATTAGAAGCGTTGGTACAACGTAAGGGTTGAAACTTTCTCTGACATAGCCTCTTTCCAATAACTCATTGACTTATCATTGGAGCTTAGAAGCCTGCTCAAGGTTCATTTGATAAGTTGGCTTATTTAGTAGCATGGCGCCGGGTACTAAGTCAATACAGTACTCTATGCCTCTAGTTTAGGGCAACCTCTTAGGTAATTGTTCTAAGAATAAGTCGATATACTCATCTATCAACTTCTTGATTTCTTAGGGTAGTTTACCCTGCTCCTTCATTTCTAATAGTTGCCTGACCAACAAGAGGGTTGGCTCATCAGCATTGTTGGTTTCTCAGAGCTCAACTCTACTCATCACCAAAGCCTTCTTCGATCTACGAACGAGTTTTGACTGCAATTTATTAACCTCTCTCAGCGGCATTACATTCAGTGTTATCTTTCGATCATCCTTTTTGAACATGTATATATTCCTATAGCCATCATGGATAACTCTCTTATCAAACAACTACGGTCTACCTAGCAACATATGGGAAGCGCACATAGGCAATATGTTTAGAGAATCTGGTTAGAGTAATTCTTTATAGTGATCGGTAGTAATATTTGCTGAGTGACATGTAGTGCTCCTTTCTCACTTAACCAGTGCAACTTATACGGCTTCAGATGTGTAACAGTTGGTAACTTCAACTTTGAGATAAGATCGATCGATGCCACATTCGTTGCAACTTCCACTATCTACAATGAGGGTACACACTTGATTATTCACCTTATAGGTGGTATGAAAAAAAATTCTCTCTCTGCTCCTCTAGTGAGGGTTCTACGTTCATAGTACGTTGGACAACCATGAGTAACTGGTCCAAGTTCTTAGCAAACACGTTCTCCTTAATAAATTCTTTTTCGGCATTTTCTTTCTTAGCAAAGACCTCTTCTTTTTTAGGTTCCTCATCAATGCTGTCTACTTCTAGCTTCGATATGTCTCTCTTGATAACCATCGACCATCGGTTAAGGCATTGAGGAGTCATGTGTCCAAACCCTTGGCACTTGAAACGCTTGATCTAACTCATCTTCCTACTAAACCCTTGCCCCCTTTCATAAGTTCGGGTTGGCACTTCAGTGTCAAGTCGACCCTTCAATTCTGCTTGAACAAGCATCTTTCAATTTAGCTCAATACTCGATTGAGCTTAATGACTTACCGGTCCAAGCCAATTAGTTTGCATCCTCATCGGTACTCAACTCCTCCATTGCCTTTCTACTCACTAGGCTATTTTGATGGCTTCATCCATTGTGGTAAAGTGTTGGAGTTCTACAATGTTTTAAATATCACCTCTTAACCCAATGATGAATCTTGAGACTGTTCGAGCCGATGGTTTCTCCACTTCGCAACGGATCATAAGTATTTGAAATTCTTAAACATACTCGTCAACATTCTGGCCTCCTTATCTCAGTTCTTGAAGCCGAATGAAGGTATCTTGAAGATAAGTTACCGGTACGAATCTGTTCCTGAGTATTCTCTTCATCTTAGGCTAGGTGTTAATCTATCGGTAGCTCTCTTCTCTCCTCATCATTTAAAAATTCTTTCACCACATGGCGGTATATTAAGAGAACTCAACAACAGCAATTCTCACTTTCTCGTAATTCTTGTATTGAGAATAATCAAACATACCTTCCACCTTCTCTTCTCACTCTAGATATTCATCAACATTTCTAGATCCATTGAAATTAGAATTTGAAGCTTCACATGGTTAGATGCTCTAGGGACTCATACGTGCTCTCCTTCAAAATACTCTTCCTCGTCCTCTTCATTAAGCTCTCTCAAGTCTATTCTTCGCTTTACTCATTCGCCTACTCCACCACCTCGAACTAGTCAAGCTGGGTTCTAACCTTTAACAGGTTGAGCAACTTATGGAGTATTTTGTATGGCCTCAATGGGTTGGCAAGCCAGCACATGAACATCTTGGGTTAGATCTACTAAGAGGTTAGCTACCTCATCAAGTCTCTTGTTAGTACTTCTTGGTCTCTCCTATGACCGTTGTCCATGGTGGACAACTCCCTTGTTGTCATCTTCAGCACCAACATTCACACTTAGATCCATCATTTTCTTTATTGATTCAAAGTTCAAATAAACACCGAAAAATCAGCAGCTACTAAACTTAGCAATTAAGTTGAACACAGTAGCTTGCTCTATTCCACAAATACACAAAACAGAGTATGAACAGAACTCTAGAAGAACCAACTCAAACTAAACCTCCGTTTTGATACCAAGGTGGTGCGAACCGTGACCAAGAACAAATAAGGCGGTCATTGGATGGGTCTAAGCTTGTAGAAAGCTTGAAAGAGTTAATGGGGGAAAGTGCGAAAGGAATGAATGATGAATGAATAGTAAGTAAACCCACGAATAGCTCTAGAAGATATGACATACCAATGGAACTTTCGAGGATAGCACAATTCGATATGACGCATAAATCGATCAGGTGAGATTACTTACCACCTAGCCTTGCCTAAGAGTTAGGATAAAAGTGATGCTAAAAGTAAATAGAGTATTTACGCAAAGAAGGAAAAACACACAAGTGCGTTAATGATAATTTCTATATATACCTTCGTTTGCAACTGCAACTACAATTACAAAGGTATTTATACCCATAAGTTAGGGCAACTTGCCCAAAAAGGGAAAAGACAAAAGGGATACTTCCTAAGGTAGTAATTTACAAGATACAAAGGGATAAAAATGAATATACAAAGAAAGCAATCATTGGTGGAATGGATTCTACACATGATATTGTATACGTGGTAATGCTGTTAGAGGATGAGGACAAAAAGTACGGATAGCTTGCTTGTTCGAGTAAGGGTGGCTTAGGCAGTCTGAACTCTCTCTCTCGGCATCTCAGTAGAGGTGAGGCCAAGTAATTGGCCAAGCATGTGTGAGAATAAAGATGGGTCATTATTTCAGCATTCAACACACAAGAAATAGGTATTCACTCGGCTCAGCAGGCAATATGGGTCAGCAAGGAGATACTTGGCCTCCGCATGAGTCAGCTGGAATAGGAGAAATCATCTTGCCAGTCCCTCTAGTCCTCAAGCCTAGCTGCAAGTTAGAGATCCGGTAATCTGACTCCTATAACACTAGCTCCAATTGGTCTATGTACAATCCATACTAGATCTGACTAACTGCCCATCCTACCTCCTTTACCTTCTTACCAACCCATCTTTGTCTTAGTAGAGCCTTTCCGTGGCATGTTTCAGTCCTCTAAAAAAGTGAGCCATCCATTCAGGTACAAGATACTATCAATACTGCTTAGACAATTAGACATCCAACCCATAATTGCAATGACCCAATTGAAAGAGTTGAGCTTTACCAACTAAGCTATATTCCCTTAAGCTAAGTGGAGCAAGCATGGAGTCAAATGCTTCTTCTATTCTTTTCTTTCCTCAGCATAGCCTGACCATGCTGGACTTGAACCAAAAACCTTGCTCGTGAAGTAAATCATTGTAACTATTGTCCAACCAATTGGGAGAGAATCAATAAATTCCTTTTCGGGAGTGATTCATCTTTCTTGAATGTAGCATACAACTTTCCATTGTACTAAGCTCCCTAAGTGTGCTTCTTCCCCCTTCTACCTGTCACATTATAACAATCTTTGTGAAATAACTACGATGAGAAGAAAAAAGAAGGCGTTAGGAGACCCTCCTAGTTTAACCCTAGACACTTTAAGATCCTATTTCAAACTTTCTCCCATTTTCAATCAAGAGATAAATGAATAGACACATTTCATTACACTAATTGGGGGCATTCATAGTGATCGAGGGGGTCAAAGACTAGGAAGTGAGTTATTTATCAACCAAGCGTTCTTATTACGGCTAGATCCAATCTCCTGGTCCTTACAGAAAGGAAAAAAGAATTTCACATCCTTCCTTTCAAGAAGGGAGGATTAGGAAAATCCTATTGATTATCTACATCATTGGGTCAGGCGTTGATGAGCATATTGAACTATCCATGAGGCAAAGAGCCCTCATAGCCCAAGCACAATGACACAATTATCAGGGGTGTGCTCTACCACTGAGCTAATAGCCTATTGTGCAACCTTCCCGTCGAGGCCTGTTGTGTCAAAAGTGAGAGAAAGCCCATCCCCCTCTTTCCTTTTTCGCCCCATGTCGCCACATAGGAAGGGCATGGGGATGTCAAAAGGGGGATTCTATCAACTTGTTCCGACCTAGGATAATAAGATCATGAGCTTTGTCTTACTTCACCGCCAAGAAACGAAAGAAGACTTCCATCTCCAAGTTTAACTCAAATGTAGCTTGCCTCTTTTTAGGTGTAAAGAATGTCGAACCAAAATACGCAACAAACATTAGCTCTCCTTGAAAAGAGGTGATCTAACCACATCTTCCAGTACGGCTATCTTGTTATGACTTCACTCCAATCACTATCCCTACCTTCAGCACCCCCCTCCTTGTGGTTAAGGTAACGACTTTGGGCATGGCCAACTGTTATAATGTGACAGGTGGTGTGTATAAGGCTCGAGAACGAATCCATCGTCGTATGGTTGATCGGTGATTACTATAGATTCTAGCTTCATGCAAGCAACTTACAGCCTGCAATCTGAATTGAGAACTAGTTTATGGACTTAACTTACCCTCGTAGGATTGCAACCCTTTATCCTGGCCATTGTAGCACGTGTTTCACCTAAGGCATAAGGGACATGATGACTTGACATCATCCTCACTTTCTTCCATCTTATCACTAGCAGTCTATTCAAGGTTCCAAACTCAACAGTGGCAACTAAACATGAGGGTTGTGCTTGTTGCAGGACTTAACCCAACACCTTATGGTACGAGCTGACGATAGCCATGCACTATCTATGTTTGTGTTCCTAAAGGAACACCTCTCTTTCAAGAGGATTCGTAGCACGTCAAGCCCCAGAAAGGTTCTTCGCTTTGTATTGAATTAAACTACATGCTTTACCGCTTGTGCAGGCTCTCGTCAATTCCTTTGAGTTTCATTCTTGCTAACGTACTCACCAGGTGGGATACTTAACGCATTAGCTATAGTAGTACATGTGTCGATACGCATAGCACCTAGTATCCATCATTTACGGCTAGGACTACTGGGGTATCTAATCCCATTCGCTCCCTTAGCTTTTTCTTTCAATGTCAGTGTCAACCCAACAAAGTGCTTTTGCCATTGGTGTTCTTTCCAATCCAATCTTTGCACATTTCACCACTCCATCGAAAATTTCCTTTGCCGTTATCGTACTTTAGCTTAGTAGTTTCCACCTCATGTTTAGGGTTGAGCCTTAAGATTTGACAGCAGACTTAAAAAGCTACCTACATACACTTTACACCTAATCATTCTGGATAACACTTCCATCCTCTATATTATCGCAGGTGCTGGCATGGAGTTAGCCGATGCTTATTGCCTAGATACCATCATTTTCTTCTTCAAGAAAAGAAGTTCATGACCCATAAGGCTTCTACCTTTATTTGGCATTGCTCTATCAAGCTTTCACACATTCTTACTAATACTAATAAGAAGATGCCTAAAGGAACTTCATTTCTCTATGAGAACCTTATGCACTGAAAGGTGCTATTCCCTTCCCCCTCTAGGGGGAGATTGACTTTAGTGAAAAGTCTGATTGTATTAGATAGGAGTAGTAAGATTCAAAGATAGATAAGAAAAAGAGAGTTCACCATGCTAATCTCTAAAGAAAGCTAAAAGAAAGAAGACTTAGTGACTATCATGATAAAAAAAAAAGAAAGAGAATAAGAAAAGATAAGAAGAGAGAGGGGTTTCATCAATCTCCAAAGAAATGAAGCTCAAGTGGAAGAAGTCCTCTTTCCCGCTTACTTTTGACTATACAACATACCCATTAGGTCTATTTATAAGGTTATGTTTTGCATTATACGGTTTCACAAGATGGACAAATCGATTGTAAACCTGAATGGCATCCGAAGGACGAAGAGGACACTCCTATGAAGATGACATAGGTCATAAGCCCCTATAAATTGAATTTGCTTTCCATTAAATCAATATATATTTGATAGAGAAGGCCTGGTGTATAGGCTTAAGAGAAGAGGGACCCTTCTTGGCATAATAGTCAAGACGACTGCTTTAAAGCACCTAAAGCCATCAAGAAGATAATGTGCGAATTTCCATATTTCTTGAATGAATTTCTTAGGTTAACATGTCTCCACCTACACTACAATAGGAATGGAATCTTGGAATGTAGGCCACCCATTAAATGCTCAATTGAGTGGGCCAAATTGGAGACATTTAGGCTTTGGTTTGGGCCAGTAGAATGGGTATCACTAGTTTAGATCAACTAGCTCTCTTTCGGTAAGTCAAAGGCTCTACATCAAAGATTTTCTACCCTTACATTAATGTCAATCAAAACTTAAGCCAAGGCAAGGAACTAGCCAAACCAAATCAAAACTAGCTTCCTTCTTGAGCCTTTTTAGATGAAGGAAAGGAAAATGAAAGATCAATAAGAAAAGAATAGACATCAAATCCACTAATTAGTTAGGCTCTGGGGGGGAATGCCCCAAAGCCCTTATTACTACTCTTGTCAAACTTCTAACAGTTGAGCTTTCCTTACTGGAAATAGTTGAAACTAGAGTGGTAGCTACTGACATAGTTAATGTCCAAGGTTTACATTAGCCTTAATCTAAGAGCACGAGAGATGCAAGAAGGGTTGTTAAGTGCTAGTAAATAGCTACATTAGGGCTTGAACATACAAAGCACAATCGACGATTTGATGCCAAAGGGGCACCCAGCTAACTATTAATTTCATAAAAGAGGAGAGATGGGATCATAGGATGGATTTAGTCCCTCCCAGTTCACAAGTGTAGTTGCTTGCTCTTTTATTCATTGAGATTAGGTTATTGTGTGTAGACTATCCTTGGAAGTGTCTATTCTACCAAACCATGGGATGTAGCCAGCCATAGATCGAGCTCTGGAAGTCCTCTCCTCATGGCTCCCTATGTTGATATTCAAAGAAGTAGCTCTTGACACGAGGGATATAATAGAAACACTTGCTTTAGATCCCCAAATCTCCATGGGCGTTCTTTCTAACATCTCTTTGTATTCTTCTAATGTAATGCTCTTAGTCACCTCATCTTACCCTTCATTGCGCATTTTATGTAACATTAAGGAAAGGGAAGGCTCATACTACCGTAGTAGGGGGTTGTCTTCCAACAAATTTTCCCTACAGTTGAGCTACCATATATTGAGGCATATCTTTTGGAGATGGTCACGTTAGCAGTGGCAAGTGGATCATTCATGCAAAGACTTAACTTAAAAAGAATGATTCCCTTTCGTTACCGACCTTCTTCCCTTAATTGATGTTTTAGGTCTTCTTATCTAGCATGATACTTTCATCTTGCTTTAGAGGCCCGAATGCTTATAATTCTTGCCTTATAAAACTTAACGACGGATGAGGAACCAAAATATCCTACTTTCCTTAAACCTATTTGAGCTCTAAGTGTAGGTGGCATGTTAAAATTAGGACATACATTGGTTTTATCCTCTCACGTTCGAGAGACTACGTACCTCATTGCTAGCCTGTTTCTAAAAGGGAGAAGAGAAGGTTTTGTGGCAATATCAAGCATACTAGTAATTGATTATTTGGTCATTTACAATCAAGCACAACCTAGGAATAGTTATACGCCTACATATCCTACCTCCCAAACAAAGGGAAGAAGGCCTCAAATCACTGTAGTTTAAGACCCCTTTTGTTAAACCAGTTCTTAAACTCTTTTTGAATGAATTCTAGGAGGTATAAAGTAATCTAGTGGAAGGGCCCACCTAACCTCTCCCTTCCCCCTTATCATGGAGGCAAAGCAAACTCACCATGATAAAGGCTTGTTTTTTGCTACGTGAAAGAAGTCTTGCTCTTTCACTACCTTACTTTTGCCTCTCTCTAGCCAAAACAACAATGCTATTGATACCTTGACACAAAATCTTTTAAATAAGTACAATTTCCTACTACTCCCTAATTGTAACATACAAGAATTAAAAAACACACGTTCTAGAAGAAGAGAATAAAAACCTTAATTTATTTTATAGATATAGTGCAAGATCTTGCTAATTATGGGGGGGGACAAGCTTATTCTTCATTAGCAACATTCGCCTTTTCTTTTTAGAACAATAAAGTAGTGCTTGGTTTTAGAAAGTTTGTTGGTTAGTTAAATATCGGTTGTAGTTTGAGTCTTATCAAGGTGGGGCCCTGTTAACTCATATGGAAAGCGATATTTCTATCTTAACTTCCTCCAGTTATCTAGTTCGACCCCATACATAGGCAAGACTCTAGTCAAAGGTTTCTAGACATAAAGCTACTATAAGAAAGAGTCGACACCAAAGATTTCAGGCATCACTTTATGAATATTCAACCCAGACCCTTCAGTAGATCTTGAATTGAGTTTGAGTTAAAGGAGATGCCTTCCTTGTTTCTGAGTTCTTGAATTAGAAGAGAGATAAGAGACGAGAGCGGATTCATATGAGTTGTTCTTGTTTAAGTTGCTTGACTAAACAAAGGGGATCTATAGTGAGCCCTTCACGATTGAGAGGATAGCCCTCGTAGATTTTGAGTACCTTTCATCCACCCATAGGGACCAGTAATCTACCTGAAGTAAAAGATAAGTCTATTCAAGCCTATCTTTTCTATCTCATATTCTGCCATGTCGCTTATACTAACATTTCCCTATCTCTTCTTGGATAATCTTTTCTCCAAGGCCCAATAGCATTAGTAAGTATCGTATGTGTCTCTCGAGGCATTCACTATTCTTATTTTTAAGGTTTAGTCTCTCCCTAAGTGTTTTATGCCTTCTTTTAGCTATTCCTATCCAATTAAAGATTGTCTTGGATGTGTACTCCTCCTAGCATTTCTTTGTTAAGGGAAAGTCCCTTTCTTTTTATCATATGGAATAAAGAGATTTTAGTTGCCTTTATGCGGTTTTCTGAGTTTTGAGATGTGAGCATAAGCAATCAGTGTAGTCAAAAGAAGAAGGGAAGAGAAAGAAAAAGGTAAAAAGAAGAAGATTTGTTGGCTCGCATGCTTACTTACTCCGAAAGGGCTTTCCTATCTATATATTCCTCTCCTAGTCAATTGCTTGAGGTGGTTTAATTTCTTAGCCCGTCTATTCCTACCCTACCTATCGAAATCCTTATTGAAAGTAGGTTATTATATAAGCTGTATAAGTTTTCCAATTTTGTATTAAGTTAGAATTGTTGTAAGTTAAGTTAAATGCTTTTTAATTGAAACTATATACCTCAATAAATGATGTTTTCATGGGGTAGTTCATGTGTATCCACTTGTGTCTACGAATTCTCCTATCCCCTAAAAATGTAAGGGTAAAAGTGAAGGTCTAGCACAATTCTTCAATATCATTCCTATTCCTCTAGCTTTCTTAGTCTTGGTAATCATAGCAAGGTTAACTCTCATCTAATTCTTCCACATTAGGTGCGAAAGTTCTATTTCTTCTTGAGGAGTTCAGTGACTGACGATGTTGGAAGTCGTATATAGGTGTTGTACTATATAACTAACGAAGAACCATAGGTGAGAGGGGCCATTGACTTAACTAAATTGAAATTGTAGGTCTCATATTCTATTCTATATGTTAGTGTATGAAGATCCGTATTTTGGCTATTCTCTCTCGTAGTCGTTTAGTATGTGTAGTATGTACCTTAGTCCTTAAAGATTGTGCATTGAATTCTCTTCTTTCAAGTTGCAGAGTAGAGAGTATAAAGACGGCCTCTCCATTTTGCTTCAAAATTTCTACTAATTCCTCAACCGCAGCAAGGTAATCATGGATTCTTTTTTCGCTATGTTCGCCTATCAATGTAGGAGATCTAAGGTATCTTGTTGGAGAAGCTGAAATCTCTAGGATATTGGTTCTATTAGTAAAGTATAATTCTAATGCTTGCGGGAAAGCCCTAAACTCTCTCTATAGCTATTCTTCTTAATGCTTCCCTTCCTAACCAGCCAACAAGTTAAAGATGTAATGACGATTGGTTCCTTACTAAGAATCAATCCCATTGCACTAGAATCTCTCCTTACAAGACTTAAGGTAATCCCTTTTTGTGAAAAAGTAAGATTGATTTATATAATTAATTATGTATCTTCTTGGAAGCCTAGATATTCACCTTACTAGTGAGATTTCCTACTGAGAAAAGACCTTTATATATGAGCGGTCTATGTGAGCTCCCCTTTAACACCATTTGGAGTTCTCTGAACGGTTTCAAATACTAGATAGGTTTCTTCCCATTTTCTTTATTTTTTGAGCTATTGCTAATCCCTTCTCCTTTATGTCAATATTTTATCAAGCAGTTTTTATTCATTAATTCAATTTCCACTCCCCTTTATCATTTGATTAGCTAGAGTTGTGTAGTAATTACCATGTCTTACTCTTTTGCTTTTCCAAGATAAAGGTTCCTTTTCAAAAGAAGAGCTTACTCTCTGTAAATGGATAGAATACCTTGTGCAAGAATCCAATTCCTAACCTAATTCCTTTTGCTTTGGACATTATTTTAGGAAGAAATGCCACATCATCGGCTAGAAAGTGGATGTAGAATTACCGGTCTTAGTCTTCAATCCTTCCTCCTCAGATGAATAGGTTGTCTCTGTTCTAAACTCAGCTAGTCTCAATGGGAATTTATATATTAATATTCATACAAAAGATATGCCCAAATCGAAAGAAAGACAAGTGGCTGCTTATTCATTTGTACTAAGAGTACTTATTCCTCCAGTCATTCCTTCTTTCAAAATGGACATAAAAGCATAAGTCCCACATCTCTTAGGAGCTAAGAGAAGAGCCTCAGATGTCTATTATTCAAAACCAATAATAGCCTGGCATCGAGAATCATGTACTTGAGAATGGTCTCTTTGCTCTTCGCCCCTTGAAAAGAGAGTCCATTTCACGCTTACTTGCTAAGCCTTGTCTATCCATGCCCCTATTCCTTCTAAAAAGGAAGTTCGTAGACTGATGTCTTAGCCTTCAAACCCTTTTTTATTTGTAGATGGGGGGAATCACTTAAACTATCTTTGAAAGGAAAGATTTGACTCTCTCTTATATATGCTATTTGCAATTCCTTACTTCAGAAAAGAGAAGAGCGCCAACGGCAACGTCTAATTAATCAAAATCAATGGCACGTGCATGGGAGCCTTCCTAAAAGATAGAATTGACTAACCTTCTTGCTTTGATATTTTTTAGGACTTTGCTTCTCTAAAGAGATTTCTCGATGTTTTCTCTTCCCTTCTAGTCTAATATAGTTAGTAGCCCATCCTCCACCATGAGTTCAAAGTCGACAAGAGGAGCTATGACCGCTTATTAGGAGAGAAACGAAACAAAGGCAACTTAAATAGCAAAAAGCAATGACCTTAGGTTAATTCACTAGCCTATGACTAAAATAAGAAATCCCATCCGGGAAGTCCTCTTTTCTCCATCCTCTATTATTATATAGTAGGAATTGGATATTCATAGATTGGAATTGGTTCTCATACAACAGCAGGGCCATTTCCTTGGACTAAGAATTCCAAAGGCATCGGCTATGTTGCCTCTTGGTCATTTTGTGATGAATTCAATTCCTATTCGTCCTAAGAGAGATCCTTTTTAGCTGGGTAATCGCAATGAGAGTTGAAAGATAAAGAGAAAAAGTAGTTCTTTTGACATGCCAACAGTGTCATGAGCTTCTCCTCTTCTTTTCTTCTTCAATTGTAGTTCAACAAAGAAAGCCCTTTCTAAACCCGGGATTGGAAACTGCCTATAGGGGATTCACAAGCAAAGGTTGGAGGAGTGGATGTATTATGCCTTTTTCCCTAAGCCCGATCTCTTTCTTACCTTGGGCCTGGAAGTGAATGAAAAGAGAAAGATTCTATTTCAAAGAGAGAGATGCAGGAAAGCCTTATCATGTGCACTTAAGCAGCTCCTTACTTCTTCTTTTTCTAACCTTACACCCCTAAGATGAGTGAAAAGCGAAGGGAATAGAAAAGATTTTGAATTTATTATCTTTTCCCCCGTTGGGAACTTACCCTTTCTTTTGGAGTCTTCTAGGAAAGGGAATCACAACCGAAATTGTGAAAGCTTTCTTCACTTGTCTAAACTCCATTTCCCTTCAGACCCTTTCAATCAAAAAGAGTTCTCCCTCCCCCCCTCCCCCCGCTTTTTAACTTTTAATAATAAATAGACTTCAAATCGACCAACTTCCACTAAAGAGCTTCTTTTTGGCGGAGAGACTATCTATTCTAGATATCTTACCACTTCAATTGGGGTAACTAAACTACATTAAGTTAAGATAAGAGAGGAAGAACCTTTATCGCCCATAAGTTGAATAAACTGAATTAGCGGTCTAGCTTGGTCAAAATTGGAATGGTCTCCTTGTCTGTTTTTGTATCATATATATAGAATAAAATTTGGTCTAGTTTGAGGGAAGCCTAGCCCTTCATCTTGAGGGAAGCCTAGTGTTAAACAAGCCTAGCCTTGTTTAGCGCTTCTCAACAACGGCTTCTCTTCGCAATTGAAGCACCGAAAAAGAAAAAGCTACTCTTTTGAAAATAAAACCCCTTAGGTTAGGTAGGGTACCTCTCTCAATCAAAACAACCCCATTACTAGATCTACTATCATCACTAGCATAACAAAAAAATTGCTAAAAAAGCGTAAGCCATTAGAACCAAAAACCTTCTCTAGAAGAGGCAGCCCCCTTCTAAAAAAAGTAAGTATTCTTGATGCAATAGTAGCAGCCTCGATATCCCTTAATTTAGCACCTTTTAACATCTTGATATACCTAATTCTAGATCAGTTAATGCAAGAACTATAACCCATTGTGTTTATGCCAATTTTTTGTAAAAAAAAAAAAAAATCAATAGCCTTTATTCAATTGTGTGGTATTCTCGTTCTTTCAATTTCAACTATTCTCTCTCTCTTTGAGAGCTATTAGGAGATCATCAAAAGCCCCTTCCAGGCCAAGGCGATTTAATAATCGTTGGAACTTTGCCTCTTAGAGAGCAGTTGGTTCTAACTTCTACAAAGAAGCTCAAGCTCTACCTTCACTCAATGGTAGTTAAAGTTAGAGGGTTGCCCCACTTTAGCTAGCCCTGATACGACCTATAAAGCATTGGAATGGGAATGGGGTGTCTCAGGAATCTCAAAGACTTCAACCCTTGCACTCGAACTAGGTGCCTTGAAAATGGTCATTTGTTACTACCCGAGGAGCCTAGTCATGGTAGTCGCTGTATACCGTACAAAGGATGGCAGGTTGAATTCCCTTACAATCAACGACCCTTTTATACAATACATAAGGCTATGGCTACAGCTATAGCTACTACTAACTACCAAGAGTGCGTAAGCTTAAGCAATATCATTTCATGATAAATAATAATATTATAAAAACATAACACATAGTCTATTTGTATAAAAGTTTACAGATATAGAGTTTGAAACGTGTCTGAAGTTAGATTAATATGAAAATTACATATTCAAATCTATGATTAATCAAAAGTACTCTCTGTCCTCATCTAGCTCCCACACTGACCCCATGTAGAAAACTAACCTTGGGCATGCGACGGCCCGACTCCACAAAAAGGTTGACCTACAAAAGAAGACTACAAGGGTATAAGCTAACTAGCTTAGTAAGATAATTTCCCTCAACCATACAGTAAATAAGTCATACAATAGTTAGGTTTAACCAAATGAATGCATGACAAACAGTATGCTAACCAAATACATGCAGGTGACCAGCTATTGCATACAACTCAGATTTAATGCCCTCCAAAGTCAGGGTTGGAGATTCATCGGTACAGTCAGATCCAGGTATCATATTAGAACTTATTTCATAATAAAACTCTGCATTTCGTATTCAAAACGTAATGGTACATCCATTACTCGCTTTATCAAAATGAGTTCTACATATGATTGTGAGTAAGTTTACGCAGCCCTCACTCACCCTTAAATGAAGGCCTGTAGACTCAACCCTTAGCCCTGCGATTGGCGCCTCTAACGCCTAGTCATCCCACGAACCGAGGTAAGGTCATATTGCACGTGTGCACCGTATGAAATCAATAACAATCAATAATCAACTCACATATGGTCTCTTGCTACCTCTGTGTAATGTGTATGCAGTGTATGATTTATGCATGATCTAAGTTAACTTTTTCTAGTCTAATAAAATTTAATCTTATTTATTCAGTGATCATTATAAGCCACAAACAATCAATCTAGTGAATCTACTATGCAACAATCATTATATTATTGAAATTTAAAGCAAATTCACTATCAACAACAATTATCATGCAAAAGTATAATCCAACCCTATACACATTCATTTATAATTTATGACTTATATTCACTAACTACAAGCACAAACAAGTATGAAATCATTAAGAAAAACTCACTCAACTATAGCTAACTTAAGGGTTACAGTAGTTTGAGGGCAGCTTAGGGTCGATATCGAAATCACTTGAGAATAATAGAAATTTGTAAGTTTGGGAATTTAAAGCTAACTAGCATTATAATTTCTAAGGTCTACTTCACTTAGTTACGTGAAATTATCAATTCGAGCTTTTTATCGAATAGCGTGTAGCTTTTACGTTTTAGCTCGGATCGTTATGTACTTATAGTCCATTTTAATCGTTTTCGAGCATATTTTCTCATAACCAGGTCCGTTTTGGACATTGTGACTCATAGTTTAAATTGTGATGTAAAAATATCACAAAAATTATTATTTAAGTTTAAAAATTATAAAATATTAATTTTTGCTTTTTCTTAACATATTTATGATTTAATAATTATTTAAACCATATATTTGATATTTTTATTATTTTGAGTATATTTTCCTATTTTTAGATTTTTAGCTTTATTATGATTATTATTATTATTATGACCTTTATTATTTTTATTATTTTTCATTTTCTTATTATTTATGTATTTCACGATTTATACATACATATATATATATATATATATCTACACCTTACATATTCATGAATTTAGTAAATATTATATATCATATATGCTAATACATATTCGATGTACTACTTATATATAAAAACTATACATTATACGCCTTATATATGTATATGTATTTATTGAAAATAAACATACTCTTATATACATATTCATGTATTTGTATTTATACATATAAGTCTTACATGTGTACATAAATATAAATACATACATATATATTCTATATATATATATATATTTATATAGTATTTGTTATAAACTATGTATACTAGATATTATATATGTATTATATGGTATATGCCGTATACTACCATACATATACTCTATATTATTCCTATATATATATGTCCTATATACATATATTAATACTATACGATTATATATATATATATATACAAAAATAATTATACATGAGTATATATATATATATATATACATAGTTTACAGTACACACACACACATACACATATATATATATACTATAGTTATTTAATGAAAATACTTAATACTAATTATATGTATTCTTAAAAAAAATACATAATACATACTATTTCCATATAATATACTTATGTTCATACATGTATACATCGATAGCCCAATACATGCATATATTATTCAATTTATGTATTTATGCAAATATACATGTATTAGTAATGTTATATTTAAAGAAAATACTATACAAATACTTCATTTATACATGTATATACTATATAACACACATCTAGAAAAAAATATAATTTACTTACCTATTAATTTAATTTCTCTTCTTCTTTTCTTTCTTCTTCTTCTTTTCCTTCTTTCTTTTTCCTTCTTTCCCTTATGATTTTGCTTCCAGATTTCGGTTGTGTTTGTAAATTAGGTTTCTAGATTTTTTTTTTCTTCTTTTATTCACGTGAGTAACTAGCTTAAAATGTAAGCTAAGATAATTTCCAATTAATGAGAACATGACAAAATTAATCATTTCCATTTCTCTTTTATTATATACTTAACACATGTCAATCTAATTCCTCACGTGGGCTGCTTCATTTTGCTGATTTTTGTTTTGGTTTTGCAGGACGTAGCAATGGAGAAAGAAAGGAAAGGAAAGGAAGAAAAGAGATAAATTGAAAAAGAATGAGAAGGAAAATAAAAATTAATAATAAATATATGTAATTTTTCGAAACATATAAATTATAACAATTCTCATCATAAATTAATTTTTAAATTTTTGTGAAATTTTATCAATTTAATTGATACCTGTTTCAATTATAATTTTTACAAGTTATTATGGCGATTTCATTATAATTTCATGCGAATAGACGTTTTAGTCGAAAATTGCAATCGACTATAATTTTATCACTATTGAGTAATATTTAACTATTTTATAGGTTTATGTTTATAATTTTAGGGTTTCGAACAAATTCGAAGTCAATTTTGATTAATGGTGTATAAGTCAGTTTTAGAGTTTTAATATGCGATTTAGGATTTCGATCAATTCCTAGGGTTTTGTTTATTGGTATTATATTTGATTTATTAAACTTCGTAATCTTTTATTGTTAATAGCCTTATCGACTTATTGTACAGTTTAGGGCATTTAGACTTGAGTTAGGGTTTAACTACTGTTTTCCTAGGGTTTTCATCATCTCCATAGTCTAGTGGTGCTTGGTTGATTCACCCCTGCACCTTCGAGCTTAATGTATCGGAAGCCCTCGAAGTAGGCATCATTTATTATAATCCACATTCTCTAGATCAAGGAGAGCTAATATTACTGTTAGAAAGATCCCTCCAACAAACCATCCTAGCCGACAAAATAAGAAGTGTAAAGATTTGCCCATTAGCCTCCTTTGTTTTACACTATAAAAAAAGGATATTCCAATCAAAATCGAGTACTGAAAGCCCAAAATAGCATAAGGTGAGTAAAGATACAACCAATAACACAACTGTTGATATTCTGACAAAAAAATGACACATTCTATGCCCTTGGAGAGTGCTTTGTCGTACTAAGTCACTGATATATCCTTTGTCTTTATTTGACTCTAAGAATGGATTGGATCGATTCATTTGAGAATCTTAGAAGATTCTCTACCAATTGGGAGTATAGAGTCGATGTAACACATCAAAAAAGGCTTTCATTATTACAGCTATTAATGCTTCAAACTTTCCCACTCATAGGACTAAATTAAGTATGGACAATGATAGTGAGTACACATACTTCTATTAGAACCTACCCAGTCTCTTATTAGGGAAGGGCTTTAATAACACCCATGCTGTAATCTGCGAAAATTCCTTATTAACATGGAACTCGACAGTCTAAGACCTAAGTCTCACCTAGTTGAGTGTCTTTATGAGACATGCAAAGGGTGGCACCTTTGGTGATGAGTCAGAGGACCCATGCTGTCATTCACCTTATGACAGGATGAGGTGAGGTTTAAACTCCAAATCAATCCTATCCCGACCTTTGATCAACTTCAAGTCAATCGAAACAAGACCAATCGAGGTTTCACCTCGAGAAATCCCTAATAGTCATACAAGTTTCTTCAATAATGATCAGGGTTCGGTAGATATCATCTATCCACCAACTACACACATACTTGCAATAGACATCTAGTGTGCGCTTTTTTTTTTTTTTTTCGCTTGTCTTAATAGGCCTGCTAGGCTATGTACATCAAGTCATCACATTAAGGTGATAAGATTCGAACCTATGGCCCTCTATACCTAAAATAGATGTGCTAACCATGTTATGACTCGAGGGCAGCCTAGTCGTGGCAAATACCGTATATTACATAAAAGACTACAAATTAATCTCCCTTCCAATCATGGATCCTTCATACGACATACAAGGTGACTACAATCATTGGCTTCCTAAGAGCAGTAAGACAAAAAGATATCATAACATAATAATATTCATATGATATTTAGTTCATAACATTTATACTAAAGAAAAGATACAGTGGTTGAAGTTATAAGTATAGTAACTACAATAAGGTCAAAACAGAGATATACATAAAGGCTTACATATGTCCTCTCAATACCCACACTAGCTTGCACTTGCTCGAAATCATATACCAACCTCTAGCATCCTGTGGCCAACGTTTATAAAAAGATAGTTCTGCATCAAAAGTTTATATATAAGCTAACAGTTTAGTGAGTAAATCCCTTAACCATATTAACAAGCAAGTTATAAATACATTAATTCAAGCATATAAATGCATGAACAAGAAGAATGGCAATCAGATACATATAGCTAACTAGGTATTGTACGCAACTCAAATTTAATGCCCTCCGAAGTCAGGGTTGGAGTATACACCACCAGTCAAATCCGGATATTATATTAAAACTTACTTTACTATGAAACTTCGCATTTCGTATTCAAATAAATCAGTTTATTTGTTTTAATAAAAAAACCAAGTTCTAGGTATAATTCTGAGTGGGCCCCTACAATCCACACTTACCCCTAAATGGAGACTTTTGGACTCAACCTTTAGCTGGGCAATTGGCGCCTCCAACACCTAGTGTTCCTATGGGCCAGGTAAAGGTTATTTATACATAGTCATTATGTAAGGAGATTCACAAAAGAATTGGTAGAAGCTAGCCAATTCACCTCTTATCAACTATACTTCTATGGATTGTCGTAAAGCTAAAAGTGACTGGCCTAATATGAAAGTGTGAACATCTTTTCCTCTATTAGAAGGGGATGAAGTGTGTCAGTCAAAGAAGACCTTGCCTGGGTTTTGACCAACTCTACTCTTCCTTATGAACCCGTAAGGCATAGAGGGAAAGGCATCCTATGGAGCGTATGGAGTCAAAAAGTAACCCTCACTGAGTTAATGTAATGGCTTTTCTACTAGATGAGTTTCCGTGCACATTTCAAAATGCATAAGTGTACGTGATAGGGTAACCCTATCATGACTAGATTGAATCTCATCCTTAGGATCAAGTTAAGGTTGCTTTAGAACTGAGCTAGACAAAATCCAAAAGGGAAGGAAAGGTATGCTTACAAGGTGGTCAGAGGGCTATTCTTCTATCGATTTGGCGAATGAAAGAGCTAGTTTTGCAATTAAGTTTACTCGACTTATAATTTGATTGCTTTTTCTTTTTTATCCCCTGCCAGGCTCCTTCCCCTGTCCATTCTACTTTCGGTATTTCGAGAGACCCTAAGGGATGGAACTTTCAATTCAATAGTTAGCACTGCTTCCATCTCGAAGTATGGAGTAGCACCAATAAAAGTCTGAATGGAGGTCCAATACCCCCACAGGGCCAGTAGCAAATTTTCAAACCAATCTCCATATGTGTTTGATACCGAATGCACAACTACTCAACTTCTTTTTTGAAGTGAGATCCTAGATTTGAAATTAGCCCATGTGGTACTCAATATCCATAGATTCTATTTTCTTTAATGAACTTAGCTACTTTTGCTGTGTTAGTGTTCAATAAGATGCTGCTTCCACCCAACCAATGGATAAAATAAGAAATTGACCACTAAGATGTATTCATGTCCATTTGATGCTTTAGGTGTTACCTTTCTATTGATGTCAATTCCCTATGTTCAAAATGGCCATGGAGAGGTAAGATTGTGAAGTAAGGTCAAAGGCACATGAATCAAGTTTGCATGAATTTGACACTTGTGGCATTTTTTAACACACTTGGCAATTGTTCTCCATTGTTATCCAATAAAAGCCTAGTTTCATGATCTTTTGGCTAACATTCTCCCATTCGTGTGGGGACTACAAACCCCATCATAGACATCTTCCAAAATATTTTCTACTTTTTCCTTTGTTACACTAAAAATAAAAAAGTTGCTTAAGACTGAGTCCCATTCTTTATAATTGTTTTTCTTGTGCTATGTAAACGAACTTCAAGCCAACATTGTGTACTCAACAAGAAGCATACAGCCAAGGTTTTGGCCACCTCTGATGTCAATTTGCAGTAATAGTTTTTCGTGGTAGGTTTGTTTTATTTTAATCTAAAGCGATTTGCCTGCTTCTTTCTAGGCTATGGTTTACCTGTATCATGCAATTGTTGAACACTTAGGCGCTTTCTAAGATCATCCTATATTAAACCTAAAGAGGGCCTTATCATAGTATCAATTGTAGAAATGTTACTTTAAGAAAGAGAGATAGGAATGGTCTGCTAGTATACGTTATCATCCGTGTTGAGCTTCTTTCATTTGTAAGTATGGGTAGGTACAGTCCTTTTCTTGTGCACTTGGCATTACTATAATATACAAATAAATAATAGCACCAATCTTCTTTTTTAGTACACATGAATGGAAATCCAAACAGAGACTAGCCATATGGTGATCAAAACTTTGCCTTCTTTTCCTTGCTCCCCCTTTTCCTTCTAGCCAAAGAAAGCAAGAAAGCACAATTGACACTTACTTCTTGGGCTCCTTCCTTCTATTTGAAACCTAGAGCTCTTAGCTCTAGGGCTAATTGAATGATTCTTGTTCATTGCTAAGCGAATCGTTCTATCCTACTTGACTCTATTAGGATACCTCACCCTAACTAGCTTAAGCTATACCCTTACTTAATTCCCAAGATCGGATACACAGCTAAGAATAGAAAGAGCTTATCCCTCGGCCTCGAGTCAACTACCTTTTTAGCTTTAGAGAATCTAGTGAAAGTAGAACTTGTGCCTTAAGGAAGAGTAGGATAAATTGGTAAGTAGATTACTGTTCCCTTGAGCTCAGTATTCATTCTTTAAAGCCTTGAACCGAGTATAGGCTCAATCCTATCTTTGGTATCCCTTCCTTTAGTTAATGACTTGGTTCCCTAGACTTCTTCCTTCTAGGTAAGGATTCTAAACCTTAGGTTTGGCAGTAGTTCAAAGACTAAAAACTTTCAACTAAAATGGCTGGTACAGGATTAACTCTGTGCATGACTTGGTGAGAGACATATATCATTCTGCCATCAATGTACCCCAAAGCCTTATTTATGGAAAATTATCAGTCCATATGTCACGACTTGAGGGGGCTAGTCGTGGTAGTCACCGTATACCATGCAAAGGACTATAGATTGAATTCCCCTACAATCGACAACCTTTTATGCTATACACAAGGCTACGGTTACAACTAATAACTAAGAGTGGCGTAAGTGTAAGTAATATCATTACATGATAATAATAACAGGTTATGGAAATATAAAACACAATCTATTTATATAAGAATTTACAGATAAGAAGTTTAAAGCATTTCTTAACTCAAACTAGTATCATTTTATTACACAATTAAATCTATAATCTAGATACACTATCATGAGTACACTCTAATTACGTCTTGCTCCCACATCGACCCCTTGATGAACAACTAACCTTAGGCATATAGCGGCCCAACTCCACGAACAACTTAGCCTACTAAAGAAGACTACAAGGGTATAAGCTAATTAACTTAGTAAGATAATCCCCTCAACCATACTACAATCAAGTTATACATTAATTAAATTCAATCAAATGAATGCATATCAATCAGTATGCCAAACATATACATGCAAGTGACCAAGTATTACATGTAACTTAGATTTAGCACCCTCCGAAGTCAAGGTTGGAGATACATCGACACAGTCAGATCCAAGTATCATACTAAAACATATCTCATAATGAAACTCTGCGTTTCATATTTAAAAATATAATGGTATATCCATTCTCACTTTTATCAAAAACGAGTTCTACATATGATTGTGAGTAAGTTCACACAGTCCTTACTTACCCCTAAATGGAGGCCTCTGGACTCGACCCTTAGCTAGGTGGTTAGCGTCTCCAACACCTAGTAATCCCGCGGGCCAGGGTAAGGTCATATCGCACGTGTGCACTGCATAAAATCTATAACAATCAAATAATCAACCTATGTATGGCCTCTCGCTATCTTCATGTAATGTGACGGTCGGAATTAGTTATGTGATGTATGATTATGTGTGTCTTAAGTTAATTTTTCTAGTCGAGTAAAATTAAGTCTTATTATTCAGTGATCAACAAGGTTACAAACAATTAGTTCCTAGTGAATCTACTATGCAACAATCAATTCATTATCATACTTTAAAGTAAATTCACCATTAACAAACAATTATCATATATAAGCATAGCCCATCTTCATCAACATTCAATTATTAAGCATCATTTATATTCACTAATTACAAACACAAGCAAGTATGGGATTATAAGGAAAAACTCACTTGGCCATAATCGACTCAAGGGTCGTAATAATCTGATGACAGCTGAGGATCAAGGTTGAGATCACCTGAGAGTAAGGAATATAGAAAATTGTATGTTAAAGCTAAACTAATATCGTAATTTGTAATATTTACTTCACTTAGTTACGCGAAATTGTTGATTCCAGCTTTTTTATCGAATCATGTATAACTTTTTTGTTTTAGCTCGGATCGTTATGAACTTATAATCCATTTTGATAGTTTTCGAGCGTATTTTCTTATAGCGAGATCCGTTTTGGACGTTGTGGTTGGCAGTTTGAATTGTGATATAAAAATATCACAAAATTTATAATTTTAATTTTAAAAAAGTTATAAAATATTAATTTGAGCTTTTTCTTAGTATATTTATGATTTAATAATTATTTAAATCATATAATTGATAATTTTATTATTTTAAGCTTATTTTACCTTAGTTACTTCTTTTTACCTATTTTTGAGATTTTAGACTTATTAATTTGTTTTTTTTCTAATTTATTATTTTCAATATTCTACAATATACATTTATATATAAATACTTGTATAACTATGTATACAAAAATTCTTGTAATATGAAAATACTAGATATAAATTTACATACATATACCTATTATTATACTTGTACACATATACATATATAAAATACTATGTTTCAATATGTATAATCACGCCACTTATATATATATATATAATATATAACTTACACGTGTATAAAAATACGGAACACATGTATATATATATGATATACATATACTTATACTTATATATATCATATATGAAAATAAAGATTATATATACATATATACATAAATATACATATTCACGTGTACACACACACACACACACACATATATATATATATATATATATCAATGCCTAATTTGTTAAAATACTAAATACGTACTATATGTATTCTTATTTATACATACACATATATACATATGTCGTATGTTTTACATAATAATGTATTTATACATGTTTACATACATATATTTATATCCAAATGAAAGAGATACACATATATATATTTATCTACTTATGCATACCTACATGTATATGTAATATAATAATTAGTATATACAAGCACATATTATATAATATACATATGTATAAGTAAATAAAATATACTTACCTAAATTTGTTGGTAGTATTCCAAATTTTCTTCTTCTTTTCCTCCTCCTTCTTCTTAATTTTCTTCTTGTTCCTCTCAATTTTGTGTGTAAATTTTAGTTTTGTGTTCTTTTCTTTTTCTGTTTTGTTTTTTTCTCTCTTCTAGACGTGAATTCAAGTGAGGTTGATTAAAAAAAAAAATCAATATAAATAAAGAAAAATTGCTAAGATAAGTGATGCATTAAATATGATGGGACAACGTAATCAAGTTTCTTATCTTTTTCTCTTTATTAGATCAACACTTGGAAGTTAATTCATTGCGTGGGTTGCTGTTTCTTGATTTTTTTTCTTTTTCCAAAACGTGGCAGCAAGGGGATTAGGACAAAAAGAAAGAAAAGAAGAAAAATAAAAGAAGAAAAAGAAAAATATAAATAATTATATGTAATTTTTCTAAACATAAAAATAATAATTATAAATTAATTTTAGAATTTTATGAAAATTTATTAATTTAATTGGTACCCATTACAATTATAATTTTTACAAGTTATTTTAACGATTTCGTTAAAAGTTTTACGTGATTACGCAATTTAATCAATAATTGCAATCAACTATAATTATATTACTATTGAGTGATATTTAATTATTTTATAGGCTTAAAGTTATAGTTTTAAGGTTTCGATCAAGTTCGGGTTCGATTCCGAGTAATTGTGCGTAAATCGAATTTAGGGTTTTGGTACGCAACTTAGGGTTTCGATCAATTTCTAGGGTTTTTTTATTATTAGTGTTATATTCGATTTATTACATTTCATAAACTTTTATTGTTACTAACCTTATTGACTCATGACACAGTTTAGGACACTCGGATTTAAATTAAGGTTCAAACTACTAATTTTCTAAGGTTTACACCATAAACTACTACTGTAGTGTTAATTAATCCCAAATCATCCTCCAACTCTTGCATAATAAAGGCATGCAAGAAGTCCAATAATAGAACTCTTCATCTTGAGATTTCCTTGAATGGTCTGCGAATGGTTTTTCTGTTGGTTAAATCTTTAGGAATGGCAAGTAAACCCAAAATGAAGAAGACATCAATTTGAGGAGAAGCAAGATGAATGAATTTCTAACTTATAATCAAGGAAGGAAAGGTAATGCCAAGTCCTTACGACTAGTTTGAGAGTTAGCAAGGTAGGTCCTTAGAAAGAAGAGAGGAAATTTGAAAGATAGACATTTATAGTACTGATAACTGGAAAGATAAATCTTCTATACCGAATGCTTACTCTTCCATCAGAAAAGCTATATGCTTAACAAATGCATTTCAAGACCATGGGAGTGGACTACATTGAAGTGAATGTTTGTGGTCATTGGGTACCATCATGACTCCAAGGCACCATAAGATAAATGGAACTTGAAGTAGAAGAAGAATGTAGTGCAAGAGGAACTTGTATAGAAGACAACATAGAATCATCCATTGCTAGAGTAGAAAGATCAAAAAGAAGAGGAATGGATGGCACATGCAAGCTATGCATTCACATTGGGCTAAGCTCTTGGGCATCAAAGAAGCAAGATTGTTTATGTTCGGGTGTTGGGGAAGGAAACCTTCAATGAAGAAATCGAAAGCTTAACCACTAGAAGGATAAGTTATAGCTTGGACAACTAAATTGGAAAGCTTGTTAGGGTTAGGAGAGCATAGAGAGCTAGAAGACTTGGAAGACTCAAAGACTAGGCTGAAAGGATGATTCAATTACTCATTTGATTATTGATATGATTATTTGAAGGCAAGGAAATCGCTTAGCTTTGACTGATGGGCTGCTTAGCAATTACGCAATGACTACTAGAAAAAGGACTCAATACCATGGACCGGTAAGCTTGACTACTTGGATTTACGTAGAATAAAGATTCGCTAAGAGAAAGGATTTTGGATTGGAATTGAAATGGACACTTAACAAGGTGTTGGATCAACTGGCAAGACTTCCTATGATGAGAGCAACACTGCTTGGGCCAAACCTTGTCCTTGTTGAATAACAAAGCCTTTAGTAAGGTAAAAAGAAGAGCGATCTCAAGTTGCCACTTTGTGCATCATAGGCTTTTCTTTCTTGATGGGAATCATAACCTAGTCAAGATGTACCCTTGCTCTTGGGATTCTACTTTCCTTCAAGCCTAGTTAATATCTAACCAAGAAAACGAGAGTTGTCCTATCGAAGAAGGATTCTATTGCTATTATTTTCTTTCTTCTCGGTGGGATGTGGCGCCCATATACATACACCAGTAGTTAGATTAGTGATCTTAAGTTAGCAATCATATTTTGTCTCATTCTTGTTCTCTTACTTGCTCCTTCCTTTCTTACGGCAATAGATTTGGCATCTAAAACAACTCTTCTAAAAAGCACCAAGCATGCTCCTCATCATAAGTCATTTAATGCTTAGATTCCTTCATTTAATACTTTATAAGATGCAAGTTCTAGGTGAACCATCTTCAACTAGCTAATAAAAGAGAATTCGTTCTAACACCCGATATTACATAAAATAGGATAGCAAAAGAACTTGCCTTAGGAGCACAACTTCATGCTTTACTTTAGACTTTCCTTTCCCATAACAGATCATTGCATTGGCTCCTATCTTTTCACTAAGACTAAGATTGGTAAACTACTGATTACTTTAGACTTTTGAATTTCCCATCTTGGATCACTTCTATTCCTAAGGCAGTTCATTTGGGCAAGTCCCAAGATAGAGATTTCTTTATGCCAAAGCTGACTCTAATTCCCTACTTGGATGAATAGCTTAGGAAGTACAAATTGACTTTACTGAATTCCGCATTAACTTTATGCCTCTTTAGTCGGCTAAATAAGGATTGTTGTATTGTGATCTACTTATTTGTTTAGTAGGTCATTCGTATGACAAGAAATGGGGAATTACGTTGCTCTTTGATATGCAGAATAAGGCCTATAAACTCTCTATTTTAGTTTTATGGTAGAGATCTCTCCACACTAAGGAACAAGATCATAATGGATCAAAGCCCTCCTTTTTCTTCCAAATAGTGAAGCAGGAGTTAGGTCTTGTATGATGAATAACAAGTGCTATAGGGTAATTTGTGTTTAGTAACAAGCTCTATGGAAGTTATCATTAATAGCATGAGCACTCATCTCATTAATCTCTTTCTTTCTAAGGTTAGCTAAACCAATTCCTGAGTTCATGACTTTAGAAGTGAAGCGAGGAACTAAAAGTGAAAGCGGTTTAATCGCTCTAAGCTAGTTTTTGAAGTGAGTTAAGGTCTTTCCAAGTTCAATCTTCTTGATTTCAAGAGTTTAGGAGTGAATGAGGTAAGCCAGATCGATATTCCTAACTCTTAAGTCTTACTTTCTTTCTAATTTTCTTATGAGTAAGGAAGCAAGCAAGCATTGATCTATTTAAGGAAGGGATTCACCCTATCTACTAGCGTTAACTACTATACGAGAATATAGTTAGCCTAAGAGGGAAGGAGTGAAACCAAACTTCTCACAGCAGGGGAGAAAAAGAGTTTGATATTATCTTAAATAAAGCATAAAGGAAATCGGTATGTTTCACACTAAATGCACAAGCAAAGAAGTTGGAAGCAAGCCAATCGCCTACAGTGGCTTTGAGAGTCATTCCATTCAAGCAAGTTAGCCATAGTAGGCAAGAAAGGAAAACCTAAAGTAAGGGAATGAAGGCTAGGAAGTTTTTTAGACTGGGATAGAAAGCAGTGAATTTCCTACTCTGGCGTTGTAACAGGATCTGAATGAGATTAGGTTGGAATTGGAAGGCTACATTAACCCCCATTCTTTATTATTCCTTTTACCTGCCTCCCTACTCAATCTTTGGTTACCTTTCTACCCACTCCTTTCTTTAGTATCCAAGGTAAGCTCTTTAAAGAGCTCCTTCGGCAGTGTCATATGTGACTTCTTATCCATATTTCTTTCTTCTTTATGTGGGTTAACAAAAATCAAGGACCCGTTCCTTTTGCACTAATGAAAAGATCAATCCATTGAGAAAGACCTGAAAGCAAGGTATACACATGCCATCTTTGCCATGTCCATTATGTCAACATTAGATTTCCCCTTCATGCAAATAAAAAATCCCAACCTTCGAGGTTTGTCTTAAATACGTTGGTCTTTTCAAAGCCTAGTTATTGGACCACTAAGCTTTGTATCATCATGATTGGTGCTCCAATCGGTTCTAACTGAGACTGATCATAAGAACCATTAGGGTAGTAAGGTCGAGCTAGGTCTTAGTCCCTCGACATACTAGAGATGGGTAGGAAGGGATGGGGAAGTTCTATAAACCTTGCCTTACTTAGAAATTCACTTCCTTTTTTCTTAAACATAGGAGATGGAGTGGACATAGCTTTTATTCTCGGATACTATCCGTGATGTGAAACCTCTTCCTTTTATTCCCAATAAGCTTAGCTTCTTTCTTTGCCAAACGTATATCATATAATGAAGTCAATTAGTAACTATGAGCATAGTAAGAAGGAAAGGAGGGAAGCTACTAGTACTGATCTCATGTTAGGCACCAGAATAAAATGCATGTGGAAAGAGATGCCATAGAAGGAATTGTTATACTTTATGACATAGAGAACTTGGAATCAAACAAAGAATCAAAATTCTAGGAGGTGGCGTCCATTGCTATAAAGCAAAAGATTATCACCATGAGAATAGTCATTGAAGCAAAGACTAGTATCAGATCTTGAGGTTGAGGGAAGTTCTTAAAAAGTCATACCATAAAGCAATATAATAAGAAATCTATTTTATGATCAGATGAACGTAAAACAAATAAAATAAAGAGTACGTTAGTAAAAAAAGAATATAATATTATGTATGCAAGAACATTGAAAGATTGCTTTGAAACCACATTGAGAAAAAGGAAGTGGGTAAGAGCTGGCATTCAAGTGACATAAGTAGCAAGGAAGCAAGTCTTAAGGATGAGAGGCTCGGCATTTGTAGATCATTCCTCCTTTGCTTTGACTATTGATGGCATTCTCTTAGAAATGGAATTGTGCAAACCCAATTTATCCAAGTCCTATTCATGTGTGGCCCCTATTTGCTTATTCTCTAGCTTTGTGTCTGCTAGTGCATGCACTTGGTTAATAACTTCAGGCTCGTTTATGATTTTTATAAGCCATTAGGAGACCCTAGATGGAAACATTGGCTTATGTCCTTTTCAGGTGATTAATCACTTCGTCTTTGTAGGGCTTGTCTAACAGGCTTGACGTAGTCAAGGCCCTAGCTGTGAAGTCTCGACCAATGGATTCTCGACTCTAAAATTGGGCTTAACAACTCCTCCTTTGTTAGCATACAGAACCTCCTTACACTCGATGAGTTCTTCCAAAGTGATTAGCCTTTATTCTCCCGATCTCTCTCTTCAAGTGTGACAGGCTCAATGAGTGTTGGCAATGCGACTTCAAACTCATCATACGATTGTACTACCTCTTCAAGTGTGACAAGCTTGGTAAGTGTTGGCAATGCGGCTTTAAACTCATCGTACGATTGTATTGCCTCTTCAAGAGTCACCTTAGTGGGCTAACACTTAAGCACTTGATCTAATGTCAGGGTGTAGTGATTACCTTCCTTCACTCCTTAAAAAACCAAAGCTTTGAACTTGAACTTAATCTCGTGCAATCCTTTCTTATGGTTGCAAAGCATAGTGAAAGAACAAGAAGGTTGATCATGACAGTTGCATCTCATCATAGGGAGAGCCCCCAATAGATTTCTAAAAGAAAGTGTTCTCGCTTTTTTGAATCAAAGTCTTTCTCAATGCTTTTCATAGCGTAGTCAAAGTAAAGTATCCAAGCGCGAGATGAGCCTTTAGTTTATGGATTTTTAAGGTGTGAGACTTCCTTTTGATGCAAGGAGATGCTAAGCAATAATTTACTTTTCCCATTCACGAGTCTGATCCGTAGATGTTTTAAAGAACCTAGGCCTACTGACATCTACTTCCCAGTAAGAACAAGGAATTGTAATTGCTGGGTTAGCTTCCCTTACTTCCCGAGCTTTCATGAAAGCTGGTAACTATTGGTAGAGTAAGACCCCTTCCTCACTAAGATCAACTAAGGGACCAACAAGTGATTCGAAAGTTCTTTGTTACCTTTTACTCGAGTCTTGCTTAACGGCAGTAATTAATATCTTGTTCAACCGAATGATGATTGAAAGAAGACAAGAAGCATCTCCTTTGGTTCTAAGTTCTAGTTAAGGTTCCTATCCTAGAAATAGTTCCAACACTTAGCTTACTATCAACTTTAGGAAGTACTGGAAACTGAGTGGGATAAGATATCCATTCGGGGGAGTTCTCTTATGTAGGAAGAGGTCCTTATATTTTCAAACATTTCTTAAGAACTCAACTCTTAAGTCACCTCTCCTTCTCATTAGGGGTATGGGCAACTAAACTACTTTTCAAAGGTCTAAAGAACGACCTCTTCTCATTCAAAGGAGCAAGAATGGAATCACCAACGGATGTTACAATGTCTGGAACAACTTCTACTAGAACTAAGGGGATCATAAGATCGAAAGAAAGAGGAAGCTTACTTACCTCTTAGAATAACCAGATATAAAATAAACTAAAGCATCTGTCTTATGCTATAATTGAATCTGTAAATTCTCATTCATAAGATACTTTCCCACATAAAGGAGTCCTCCCTTGAAGTCCTTTCTACAATTGCTACCTAGCCTTCGGGAATGAAAGTTAGTGCCCTTAGTTTGGTTATTTATAAGGAGATGTGCTTCCTATCCGCTTTCTAACATCATCGTTCTCACTTTCCAAAGCAAAGGTAAATAAATAAAGCAAAGCACTAGGTACGATCAGCCTTAGACAAGATAATCATTCACACCTTACTTTTGTATTAACTTTTTCTATAGCAAGTCCTAACTAAGGGATGGGGTCAATGGGCTCTCTACTCAATCCGAGGTACTGAACTAGAGCTTAGGAGGAAGCTAGCCCTAAATCCACTTATGGGAACTTGACTTCACGATTGGATGGCTATGCTAAGCACCAACTTCCGTAAAGATTGCCTTGAAGGATAGGACTTTTTTCTCTTACCAAGAGAGAATAAAGTAAGAGATTTAGACTGTAAACCTTACCATTTTGCTATTTGAGCAGTTGGGCTTAAATTTAAAGGGCCAAAAGTAAAAGAAAGAATTCCAAAGCCCTTGTTAAGGGAGCTAACCAATGCAATGGGACTTGAAAAGATAGAGGGGTTTTTCTAACTAACTGAGAGTCTTTACGCCGATAGTTTTTCACTTTTCTAGGGCAATATGGATCGCAGAAGTACCTTTGGCTGAGGATGAGGACATATTTTTTGCAACCAAAACATAATCAAGGGTAGACCTTAGTGGCCTTATTGATACGAATACACCGAGTTGTGTAATGCCTCCATATAATCTCAAAAGGGAATCCTTATGAATGAAAGGAGTGCCATCTCTCATACTTAATTTACTTACTGATTGAAGCCTTAAAGTATAGTATCGATTGTAGACTTTTAAGGTACTTCTTTGGGGTGAGCCTTTGTTGTAGTGAAGGAAAATTTGGCTTATTAGAGGTTTGGTAGACTCTCTCGCTCATCTCTCTCTATGAAAGAGTCTATATAAGGAAAAAAGTCCTTAAATGCACATTACAAAAAATGGAAGAGAAGGGGGTAAGTAGTACGTACCGTATTCACATATGATGGTTGGTGTCTATTCATTGTGAAAGACTAGTGATGGATTTCTACAACTAAGAAAGAAGCTTACAACCAAGAAAAAGCAACCTCCATCCCAAGCAATGGATGAGCCTTACTTAAGCTTAAGGGGTGAAATCACTCGATGCCTTCATTGAAGTACTTTCTTAGGAGAGGATGGCCTATTGCCTATTGGAGGAAGCAAGAAAAGGTATTTAGCAAGAAGTGGAAGAGATCCTACTATCATCACAACTTTTACAGTAGACAAACTGCAAAATTGATGATGAGTGAACCTTCTCCCAACTCTCTCTGTAAACCTATTATTTTGATAAGGCCCTCCTTAGTACAAAGATAAAACCTCATAAAAAGTAAATTGCTAAGCAACCTTAAGTACCGAATTGTCCGCTAGTGCTATTGTATGTAAGATCACGGCTACATTTAGGAGTTAAATTTTTCTCACATCTCCACTCTTGATCTTTCTCGTCATCTCTATCATACTTGCTTGACCAAAAGAGTAGCGTAAGTAATAGAGAAACAGAATAGCCATTTTGTGGACTCCATGGTGTTGTACTCCTCAAAGTGCATGTTGCGTTGCTTTTTATTTGTAACTCGAAATATCATAAGATAAGATAAGTTGACTATCATATCAATATCATAGAAAACCACTTCTACAACCAAAATTCCCATCTCTTTCTTTTCTCCTATGCTTACCAACAAAAGTTCTCTATATTTCCTCACTCACTACTCCTATAAGCTTGATGGTGTTAAGCTATTTGGAGGGAATTTGATTTTGTCAATCTATCATGCCTCAACTAGATAAACTCACTTATTTGACACAATTCTTCTGGTTATGCCTTTTCTTCTTTACTTTCTATATTTTCATATGCAATGATGAAGATGGATTTCTTAGGATCAGCAAAATTCTAAAACTAAGTAACCAACTGGTTTCACACTAGGCGAAGAACATTAGGAGTAAGGACCAAAAGAGTTTGGAAGATATATATAGAGAAGGTTTTAACACCAGTGTATCCTATATGTACTTTAGTTTATTCAAAGTATCCTAATGGTGTAAGGTCATTGACTTATTGGGGAAAAGAAGGAAAATCACGTTGATCTCTTGTTTCGGAAAAATAAGTGGCTTACAAAGAGTGGAAAGAAACATATTCTATTTGATCTTGAAGTCCTCATATAGCACTTCTTCCAATCTTGAATGGGGGATGACTTATAGGAATGACGTGATGCTAATCCATGTTCCATATGGCCAAGCAACCGTATCTTTGACCGAAAAGAATAAGAAAATGATGAAAATGCAATTATCCATAAAATATTACATTCCTCTTCTTTTGTGCAATCCAATTATCTTCCATTTTTTCTATGAAATCTCATGTTTGAAAAAAATTCACCTTTCGAGTACAGATCCTTTTCTTTTATCTTCTTCACTTTATTTCAAGACTGATTATGGAAAAGATCTTATTCTCTCTGGTGTATCTATTTATGGACGAGCTTCAACAGGCTATGGCTCAATTTTATCCCTCTATGTTGCGAGGGTGGTTTAATCGACCACCTACCCCTTCTGGGGATGGGGATTCTTTCCTCTAACAAGTGTAGACGATCACTAGGATTTGCTAGGTACTTCAAAGGGACATGATAGGGTTCGCTCCTTTTTTAATAGAATGGAAGAGTTAAGACATGAACAAGAGCACAATGGCTCCATAAGCATAAACAAAAGTTATGAGAATGCTTGTAAAAAGCAAGAAGAAATTATACAAGTTACTTGAGCAATTTTAGAAGAACAACATATGCAGATAGAGTACCAAGATGATAGATTTCGACACCATGGAAATGGAACACCATGATAGATAAAACCCAACAATGAGTTTATGAAGGCTTCAAGTAGTGCGAGATAGGCTAAGAGTGCTCTAGAATAGGTTAATTGTCAGAGACAAGAACAAGTGAATAAAGTTTTGAGTGCGTGCCTTACTCTAACAAGGGCCTAGACTTTCTAAGTGAAGGCTAGTGCAACTATCTATTTCATATCCTCCCTATCAGTAAGGTAGGTTTGCTATAAAGCCTACCGGCTAAAAAGTCCTCCAGAGCAGGAAAGTCGACCAAAAGACTATTCCATAACCGACTCTTCTTACCAAATTGAGGGGGCTTAGCTTCTTGGCACACAAGGAACCGACTTAACATCTTTTCAATTAAAATCCCAATAAAAAACAAGTTCTACCAAGGCTAGGATCTAAAAGAGAAGATTCACTTTCTAGAATTATAAAGCTAAACTAGAATGATCGAAGTCTCCTTTAGGTCAATCAAAGAGATTAAAACAAAGTCATCAATTCAATCATTCACATGGTCTCCTTTAAGATTAACTAACCTCTATAATCTATCTAGGTTGCATACCCCCCACCCGGCTTAAATCGTTCTATTCATGCTTGAAAAAGGACCCCATCGGTTCGCTCCTTTTACCTTTTAATTTAATGGACATTCTTAGCTATCCTTCAAGAGTTAACACCCCGTAGATTAGATCATGAACTCTTTTAGACCCTTAGTTTCACTTGGTTAGGGCAAAATTTCAATCTGACTTCGACCAAATATAAAAAACCTTAAAGTTGCCTAAGGTGCTGACATCCCAGTGAAGAGAATCGTTATTGGTGTCACATCTTCAAATTCAAGAGAAGGCTTTCCTATTCTCTCTCAAATTATAGGCATTAAAGCTAAAGCGAATGGAAGTAAAGAACCTTAGCTCATTCACTGAGGTTTTTATTCCTAGATTTAAAAAAATAAATAAGTTATGGGACTATCAATGAATAGGCTCTATCAACAAGTTTGGGTACTTAGTCAAAGTCTGGTTCATTTGGACTTTTCTGGTCCCATTCTGAAGTTTTTTGCTCAATGAACTAATTTTGCGATAAGAGAGTTCCTATTGACTTGGTGATAAGGCTAAAGGCGACTTAAGTGAGCCTTCAACTAGTGGGCTTGTTTTTAGGGTTTTTTATCTTTTGCTCCCCACGGTAGTTTACGCGGTAGTCAAGTGGTCGAGTTGATGTCCTTTTTAGAAGCAGAATCGATTGATTGTCGCCCTAGGATTGAGCAAAGCATTACTTTCGTTTACACCTATTTTTGTAATAGCTTGGTCATTGTGTGCGATAGTTTAGTTCGAGAGGAATGAACTACCAAATAGTAAAAGGCAACCTCATCCTTACACTTGACCCTATCATTTCAACCGAACTCTTGTGCTTGAACAATGAACCTTGGGTAAGGAATTGGGAGAGATAAATTCAAGAACGGGGAATGGGGGAAGAAAGCAAATAGCAAGTACTTTGCTATAGGTCTCAATCTTAACATTGGCAAATTTTTCAACCTAGATGCCTAGGATTCTAAGCCCAATAAAAGAGGACAAAAAGTGACTCCTACTTGACTTGCATCTCAACTTTCAATAACATGTGTTAAATATGTAGCTAAATCGCATGTTGAAAGCCAAACTAAACTTAGTTCTCCTAGTAAAGAGTGAGTATAGAGATTGGTTTCGAGTTTTAGTAGTTAGCCAGCATTTTCTATTATTTCTAGTACATCTTCTATTATTTATAGTAGTAGTAATTCCAAAGCTAATCATCAAAAAGCTAGTAGTTCAAACCAAGTCAGCGACAAGAAGCGAAGGATAAATATCTTTATTATTAGAGAGCCCCACGATTATGATTATCTTATCTATTAGTGGAAGCAAGCATTGGAAGCCAACCAATGATTCCAGTTTTGCTCTTTCTGTTGAAAGCAAGCCATCAACGGGCTGTATTTATTCAAAAATTGTCGTTGAACCCTTTGATTCTTCCTTCGATGAAGCAATCAAGAAGTCAATGGAAATTTGAATTGAATTGATTCTGATGTTTGACAATCCCCAACTCCATTATTATACAAATTCCTTTACTAGACTATGTCTTCTTTTCAAATGATTGCACTTGATACGAGATTCATGGATTTTTCCTCTTCTCTTCAATCTCAATCTAAACTAAAGTTTACTCTCTTTGTCAAATTTAAAACATATGGTATGAAAAATTTTAGTTCTTTCACTTTGGGGATGACTTTTAAATAACCAATTCTCCTCCTTCTAAAAGATCAAGACATTATCCATTGCTTCTCCTGTCTTAAGACTAAAAGCGAAAATGGAAGAAGGGGTGTTGTTGAGAAAAAAACCTTCATTTCATCTTTCATATTTCATAGATATGACATGACATGTATGTTCTTCTTTCATTTTAGGTTAGCATACCCGCCAATATTGTTCTTGAGGCTTTCTTTTTTTTTTTTCTTTTAGTGTCAATGACACGAAAACAACCTTACTTAAAAGGAGGAAAGATAAACAAGTCCGCCGACAACATAAGATTCAGCTATGAAGGAGAATGATAAAAAAGGAAGGACTATATCCTGAGGAGCTCTCCATTTAGCTATCTACACAAGTATGAATCTATCTCCTTATCCAATCACAGATTATACCCCCTGCCTTAGATTTCCTTAGGTTCCCAAAGGAGTTGCCATCCGCATTCATCTTTTTCCATGATGAAGGAGGGAAACTCCATTGCACTAGACATTGGGTCTTCAACACACTCTCATCTTTAGATAAAGCCACATGAAAGTCCTTTCTTACACAATGGAGCATGCTTATGTAAAAAAGAATTGGAACCATGAATAACCTCAGTGTTTTGAGCCCTCAAAATGATCTAACAAATGTTAAATAAATTAAGATACCACCCAAAACAAAACCATTTTGGAACTTTTCCTTACTCCGAACATTAGTCAATATCCAGTCATGAAGTGGTAGCGAAAATAAATTTTTTGATGGAGACTAAGAAAAGACCACATTAAAAATGACTCACGCCCTTAGAGCAATTCCATTAGACATAGAGTCCTCATCGCTCATAAATGGTTGAAGGACACATCCCACGCTGGAACCTCAGAGCCTTAGTCAACAATCGTTACCATAATCTCAACCAAACAAAATGCTTAAAAATTGTTTGAGGATCCTTTAGACTACCCTCAATAGGCCCTATCTCTCTCTTGAGTAGCCAATCATAAGTAGATTTATGGGAAACCCTTTGTTGAAACAAGCAACACCTAACGATACTCAACATACACATATCTCGCAAGCAGAACCAAGAGATTCCTCAATGTCCTTAGGAATCAAAGTACGTAAGGTTTGCAAATTGCACTCTCTTTCCTCAAAAAGAATCTCACTAATTCATCAACATGAATAGTAGGCACAACTCTAAGAGAGTGCAATATCCCATCTACTTGACTTGTCATGCCAAAGAGAAGTGGAAATTCCTGTCCCCACTGATATGCTAGAACCTACCTTATTTGAGTTAGAACCACTCTTCTCTTCACTAAAAGCCTTCTACGAAGGAGAGGCATTGGCTGGAGTGGAGTTTAGTGGTTCAAAATAGATTCATGCTTCAAGTACTTAGCTTGAAAAATTGCAAAAAAAAAGAAAAAAAAAGAAAGAAAGAAAGAAAGAAAAAGAGAAATGTTTATTAAAACCATTGAACATCTCCTAACTTAGTTTACCATGTAGGGGTACATTCTTAGGCCTAGTGCTCCTTAACCCCCAACCACCCACTACTTTTTGCGTAGTAACTTTAGCCCATCCTAAAAGAGGAAACCCCATTACATCATGTTTAGAACTCAAAATCAAATCAAATTTCGAGCTAACTTATCAACTTCATCACACACTCTTGATGGAAGCCATGTTGATTGCATGGAAAAAACCGTCAAAGCCATTAAGGTAGACTGAAGTTGCCCGACCAATTAGATTCAAGAGTTTTTCTTTCCACACTGAAAGTTTGCCAACGATCTTATCAAGCAGTTGCTTGTGTCCCACTTTGTTCTTCCTAATACCACCTAGCATCATAGAAAATACCTAAGACTTTCCAAGGTATGAAGTTACTTAAATCTCCTTCAAAAATCTAACTTATTCCTTCAACAATCGAGGGATAAAAGGAGCAAGAGTCACCTTCTATTTCCGTAGGTTAACTTTCATACCTGAACATCATTCATGCAACGTTGAGGAAACCAACCATGCTTAACCATGAATAGCTTTGGTAAAAAAAAAAAAGACATTATTTGCGAAAAGAAGATGGGATATGGCAAGTGCTTAAGGAGGAAGATGGAGGAGCTACCCTTACTTGCAACTAACTTTGTTCTAGATAAGGAGAGAGATAGTCTTCCTCCCATAAAGAAAATCAAGAAAGTAGGAGAGACTCTCATTGAAGGCCATGTTTAGGATTAAAAAAAAGGGAACTTCTCTCCATTCCACATAATTTAGAGCTAAACTTTGGAGACACAATTCATAATCAAATGCACTTTCTATTAGGGGAAGCAAAAACAAAGAAGAAGTATGATGTAGAAAATTCTAGTCAACTCGGTCATAAGCTTTTTAAAAAAAAAAAGTTGAAAAACCGTAGCACTTTTATTTTTCTTCTTGAGATAATGGAGACATTCTCTGTCCACTAGTAGATTATCCTATCCTACATTTCCCTACCTAGAATTGAACTCATTTAATTTAGGAATGGCCTTCTAAGCACTAAGAAGCTTGAAAACCACGTTTGAAAATGGAAGCCTTCATTGAGTAATGATTTTGGGTGATTTTGGAATGAGAATAAGCGAAGTTTCTACTAGCTCTTCCAATAAATCCCCTATAACAACAGCTTCCAAAACCAAGTGATGCACCATATCCCTTACTATATTCCAATAGGCTATAAAGCAAAGGGACTCCATCTGGTCCCAGGGCCTTGTAAGAATACATAGTTTAAAGCAGACAAGACCCCCTCCTATGTAACTAGTTTACAGAGCATATTTGCACCCTCTACTGATAAGGATAGGTGATAGTCTAAAGGAGGGATATGACTCTATTGCGCTTTTGTAGTATAAAACCCCTTTTTGAAGCAATCTCGAACCCCCCATTTAAGCTCATTAGGGTTAGAAATCCCAACACTACTATCTCTCAGCCTCTTAATCCTCTTCCTTTTCCTATGGCAGTAGCATGGGAAAAATTTTGTTCGCAACTGCAACCATTATACTTTATTTAATCTAAATTTAGACTAAGACTCATTAGAATGATCACCCACTACACCTTTCTTCGACCACCGTTCCCCTCTTGCAACCAAAGTGATAGCTGTTGTAGCATCTACTGGTAATGTGTAGAAGAAGGTAAGTTTTCTATGTAAATAGGACGTATGAACACCTTTTGCTTTAAAGGAAGTATCGAATAAGAATATTATGTTGGTCTTGAGCACCAGGATTTCCTAAGATCAAAAATGAAATTTGCCAGGGGTTGATCATTAAAGCTAGGTCAATAAAGATGAAGGAATTTGTATGTTGATCTAGCTAATAGCCCCCTTCATAGTCGATTCATTAGGGTCGTCACCTTCCACCCAAAAATGTATCCACTATTTTCTTTGTCTCTTAAGCCTCATAGCTATGGGATTTCCTAAATAAAATTGCAATTGCAATTTATCAACGATAAGACCACCCAAATCTTTAACTTAGCTCTCAAAGGTAATCCACCTAGCCCTTTCCCAACCAATACAAGGAGAGCAGAAGATAATAAAAGGGAGATAAGGTCCTAACTAAATCATAAGACAAGCTACCCATTCCATCTATCATATCAGTCAAGTCGATTTGACTTGTTCTTATCTATAAATAAGGTAAGAGAGAACTTATGACCTCGCGGATGGAGAGGGATTTAAACCCCCAGTATTCCAATCAATACTTCGATTTTCAAGACCAACTCTTTTAACCACTTAGACATCCATCCCCTTCGTGCTTTGCTCACCCTATCTATCCTTACGCTGGTAGATAGGGGCTTATCTATGTGATTTGCTATACTTTGCCTCTTTCTATATGATAATATGCACATTGGTTGCTATACTCCCTGCGAGTAATAGCAAGAGAGTGAAGAACAAATGCTCCTCTAAACAAGAGCAAAAAGAGTGATTAAGTTCAACTAAAGTGACTGAGTGAAAGGCATGGCAAGAGAGCAAGTTCGACTTGTGAACAATCAACAACTGAAGGAATTACCTCTTTTGAATCGAAACAAGAAAGAGCTCATAACCACTACTTGTGAATAGCTCTCCTCAACGAAAGGTGAACCTACTCTTACTAGAAGTCTAATCTCTCAGGTCCAGTTTCAATCTTGAAAGTAACTTCTTAATAGGTCAGAAGAGAGATATTCAAAAAACCTGATTTTCGCTCATATGAGCCCTGACTCAAAAGAGAAAAGAAGACCAGACTAAAAGATATATCACTTTCGATGATTGAAATTGTACTTAAATGTCTTTGATCCTGCTTAGGGTCGGCTTTCACTCCACTTTAACTTTCATATTAGGAACGTCAACTTACACTTGCAATATTGAATTTAACTTTCCAAAATCCTTGCTCCTAGCTCATATTCATATATGCTGCTCATAAGAATAAGACATTCAACTCCCTAAAACACGTGTAATTGAGAGACTTAGAATATCAATGCCTTGGGTAAATGCCCACCTTCAAGAGAAGATTACCGAATTAGTTTCAAACCTGTCATGCTTGCTTCCCACGATATTTAGGGAAAAGGGCCTTATTGGCCACCACTTCCTGATGACAAAATGCATCGTCAATTAAAGGGGCCTCACCTTGGACTTAGTTGGAAGGGTAGGTTTTTGGGATGTCTATTGCTTACAAACTTCTTTAGTAGGGTGGTTTGGAGGTCCCATTCCTTACATTTACCGTTGTCCCCATACTTTACTCTTTCAACACTTGTATACTTTCAAAAGACTAAGGCATGTCCTTACCTCCAAGTGTATGATCTACCGATTCATTGAGAGACTTTTTCTTATCGTTGGAGTCCCTATCTTTTAAAGCCCTATCAAACTTCCGATCTATCCCTTGTTTGCTGATTGAAGAAAGTGAAGACTCCATAAATTTAACCTTCTAAATATAGTGTTAGACTCGAGTATCGTAGATATTTTCCTAAGTTAATAAAACCACATAAAAGGAAAATCGACTAAAATTTTGAACTCAGAACTTAAAACGAACTTGAAAGGCCTTATTATACGATTTGGAAACCTTAATAATGCAAAAAACCCTAATCCCTACATACACGTACTTTAAAAAAAATGTAAATATAAACTCAATAGAAATCGTAAATGTCAAATCGTAAAAATTTTTAAAACTCTATAAAATTATCCTAGTGTTTGAAAAGCCATAAATTAATAAAATTATTATTAATTTTTTTGTGGAATCATATGAAATTGATAACGAACAAATCAAGAATTATTTCAAGTAATAATAAACAACAAAACTAAGCTAATTAAAGGAATAAATTAATAAATTTACAAAATTTTACTTGTGTAAATAAGTAGCTCCACAATATGTATATATATATAAATATATTACTAAGCAATTTCCTTCTCTTTTTTTATTTTATTAAATATATATGTATATATATATATATAAATATATATGTATATACATATATATATATGTTGCATAATAAAGCGATGATCTTAAATAATTAAGCCAATTGAACCTTAAGCTCCTAAGTGTAAGTCAATTACTCCCAAATTAGTGAAAAACTCTAAAATATACTTAAACTCACTCCAACCCTAAACCTTAGGTTAATCAGGGACTTATGACCCTAAATAAAAAATTAAAAATATAATTTCAATAAATTTTATTCAACTCTAGAAAGTTCTAAAATTTCTTAAGAAGCAAATTACAACCTATAAATTAATTTGAGAACCAAACCTTAAAAGAATTACACACAAGACAATTCCCTTATCTTCACTTATAAGCCATGTTTGTAAACTCTACCTTTTAACGGGCTTGTGAATCAATCAAGAGTACTTTCCGAATGCTTCCAAGAATTAACTAAACTAAGAATTTAAGTTTACATTTAAAAATGAATTTAATTTTCCAATTCAAAATCCTATTATCGACAAAACTTGAATACGAGAATCACGAACTCTAAGTCACCCAAAACCTAAAACCTTAAAACAATTAAGGACTTATAACATAAGTGGCTAATTAAGAATTTAATTTGAATAATTTTATTCAACTCTAGAAATTTTCATAATTTTATAAGAATGAAATCATAATTTACAAATCAATTTAAGAAACAAACTCCAAAAGAATTTTATATAAGGCAATCTCCTTATCTTCATGAATAAGACTTGTACACATGAATAAGTAAACCAACCAATCACCCTAAATAACTTATCAATTGAGAGTTTGAATTATTTATCAATTGATAACTTATCAAAAACTAGTGATAAGACATTTTCCTTATCACACCACAACTTACACTACATATGGACAAGTTATCACATTATTTTATGTGTTCAACTTTTAATTAAGTGACAAGACAACACCATGCCGTAATTGCTCCCTACATGGCTAGTCAGAAAAAAAAAAGGAAAAAAGGGGCCATGCCTTTAAAAGACAATCAATTAAAGCTTTTTGAACATACTTCCCCCCCCCCCCCTGCCCCCCCCATTCAAAAAAATCTACCACTCTCTCCCTCTTTCACTCTCATTTTCACTTCCTTTCCTCTTACTTTAAACACAAATCAAAAGAAGAAACCCAACTCCACAAAATCCTATAATGCCACTACCTTTTTGCTTCATAACTCACGGTACAAAAGCTTGATTTTGTTGCCTCCTTTTTGTCAACTTCAAAAGCCACTTTAGGAACTTTAAAATATTCTCAAAACCCCACTTCAAAGATCAAGACACTAGTTTCTGAAGCAGCTTACAAGAAGAAGGAGGAAAAACAAGGAACATAAGAGGATACTTAGTTACACAACCACCATTTCTATGCTTTTAGGACGGGTAAGTTGTTTTCTTGTTAAAGTGACCTAATATACCATGTTAGGAGACCATGTTTTCATGAAGATATTAGCATGATCATAAGATGATAAAATAGCTAGACCACCTTAAGAAGTAAGCTTGCGAACCTCTTTACATGAAAGTTGAAATATGAGCATGCTAAGTTGGTGTTATGTAAAGATATATATTTAACAGTTAGAATGGAAGATTTTAAGTTGAGAAAATCATAAAATGTGTATATGAACGAGGAGACATCATGTTGGATGTGGAGTGTGTGTGAGTCATTTAGATGTTATTTCCATTTTTATTAAGTTAAAGATACTAAAACCTAGCCTCAGGTAAAAAAAAAAAATCCATTACATGAAGCTTTTATGAAAAAACCAACTTTGTGAGACATGAACTATGGCATGGAAGTTATGATAAGTATGAGATCTATTAATTTCATCTAGTGTATAAGCTAAATAATTACCATATGAAAGAGAAGTTAAGTCAAAGTTAGAATATAAGTAGCGTAAGTTCATAATCTAACCCTTAAACTTAAGAGAATGATAAAACAAGTTGAGAAACCAAGTGAGTGCCCCTTAGATTCATTACGACCAGATCTGGAACCATAATAAAAGTCACTTAAAAATATGATAAAACCAAGTAAACAAAGTGAAAAGACCAACCAAGGCAAGTACGATAAGTGTATAAAGTCTAAAACTCTCAAAACGAGCTTAGAACTCTAAGTTGGGCCTTCATTAAAATTCTAACCAGCACTTTAAAATATTAAGAAAGGTTATTTTGAAGCCCACAAGAAGTCCACCTAAGACTCCATAAACCCAACAAAGTCATTAACTTTAGTTTGAACAAAAAATAAGCCCATTTGACAACTTAAACTCACATAAAAACCCAATAAGTTGTTGTTAGCACTAAGAGTGTAAACCAATGTTAAAAATCTAACCTTAAGGAGTATTTTAAGTTAGAATAAAGTCCTAAGCCTAAGCTGACAGGCTTACTAGGTACCGAGAGATGCCAACCATTGGTAAGGGGCCGTATCTTATGGCTTCTGCTTAGGGCATGTGTTTGTGGATTGCAGAAGCCACCATACCGTTAGACTTGGGATTTTGAAAATATAATTTATTGTTTAACCTGCTTAGGGCGTGTCTTATGGTTTTGTTTTGACTTAAGCACAATAGTGCAAATGAAATAAAACTCAAGGTCTAGAACCCGGATTTTAGTTTAGGTTGGTTAATTATCTCCAAACCCTGACTACAGGGGACATAATTCTGAGTTGCATGGAGTTCCTAGGCCATTGCATGTATTGTTTGGCATATTGATCGATCATGCATTTATATGTTTGTACATTAAATAAACTTTTGTCATGAGGTATTGACAAGGGGATTTATCTCACTAAGCGTAAGCTTACACCTTAACAGTTCTTTTCCTTATAGGTTAATCGATAGTTGGGATAAGGATAGAAACCGACTCAAACTTTTGAGGAAGAATGCAGCCATTGAATGGGATAGAGAGTGTGAGAAAGCATTTGTTGAAATCAAACAATATCTCGTGAATCCTCCTGTACTAGCTACTCCTGCATTAGGACGGCCCTTGATCCTTTACTTAACAATCCTTCTAGAATCGATGGGATAAGTGCTAGGACAGAAAGACGAAATGGGGAGAAAAGAGCATCCTATATATTATTTAAGCAAGAAGTTCACAAGAGGCGAGCAAAACTACTCGTAAGTGGAAAGGATGTGTTGTGCCTTAGTATGAGTGATGCATAGGCTCAGGCAGTACACTATTATTCAATAGAGTTGTTGACAAAACATGACCTATTGAGATATTTAGCAGAAAAGCCGACGTTGATTGGGAGAATATCGAAGTAGCAAATGCTACTTTCTAAGTTTGATATCAAGTACGTGAGTTAAAGTTCAGTCAAAGGGCAGGCAGTAGTTGATCAATTGGCAAAATACCCATTAGAAGATGAGGATGAGGGTTTAGAAGCATAATTTCCCGATGAAAATGTGATGGTGGCAAATGAATTGAGTGGTAAGAAGTTAGGACGGAAAATGTAATTTAATAGAGCAGCCAACGTGTTTGGATGTAGGATAGGAGCAATATTAGTATCTCCTAAGGGCAATCATTTCCCTATGGCAACAAGATTAACATTCCCTGTAGCAACCCTAAGAGGGGCCTAATAGTATTGCCTAGAATTTCAATATCACGTATGCACCTATGATAAGAAAATCGCCTTGCAAGTCAGAGATTGCAAGACTCTAAATAGTTATTCGCTAGGGTCTTAAATTTTAGTTCATTGACCCATTATATAATATAAATAATTATGGATATCCATTTTTCCACAATTCCTCAGAACCGTAGAGAATCGGTACCTCCAACCAAAATAGTGAAATAAGATAGACAATTTCAGAAAATTCTAAACCTACTAAAGATACTAAACTTAATTGAGATATTTGTCATTTTTCAGAGTATTCCGAATTAACAACACAAGCTTTTCGTCATACCGATTCAATGGTAGCACTCTGGACTTGAATCCTATCCCATTCCCAACTATCGATCAACCTGTAAGGAAAAAAACTGTTGGGGTGTAAGCTTACGCTTAGTGAGATAATTACCCTCATCAATACCGCATGGCAAACTTTATTAGATGTATAATCATATGAATGCATGAACAATCAGTATGCCAAACAACGCATAGAGTGACCTAGGAACTACATACGACTCAGAATTTCACCCCTTATAGTCGAGGTTTAGAGATAATTGACCAACCCAAACCAAAATCCGGGTTCTAAACCTTGGGTTTTAATTCATTAGCACTATTTCGCTTAAGTCAAAACAAAACTATGTATATATATACAGATATATACTTTCATTACTGAATAATAAATCATATTTTCAAAATCCCAAGTCTAGTGGTGTAGTGGCCTCCGCAATCCACAAACACACACCTTAAGCAAAAGCCACAAGACTCGACCCCTCACCTACGGTTAGCGTCTCCTAACGCTTAGTAAGCCCATCAACTTAGGACAGAGACTCAATATATATGATGACATAGGTAATGCCCAATCCTACAGGAGGCTCGTCCTCCTATGAGTCCCTTCCCATCTTCTGTGTGAAGCGGTAATCGGTGTTATCCGTATGTAATATGGGGAATGCATGATTCATTTTAATTACTTAATCATATAAGTGATTAACTCAATTTTCAAGGTGATTAAACAATTTCATTCCATACAATTGCACATATAAATTATCACAAACAAATCCCATTATTATATAATTAACAAGCCATCGCATTCATCTACAAATTCATACACATGCATTTCCCATATCTCACAAACATCCAAATTTATATATATATATAAGTTTAGGTGCATTTATTTTACAAGCAAAATCAAGTAAAGAGTCATCGGAAATTTTCTCACTCAGCCATGCAGATAAATCAAAATAATCTGGGATAGGTTGTCTCCTAAAAGCTGGGTCCCCTGGACATCACAAATACGATACTATAAGGATTTGAAATAAAATCTAGAAAACTAAGCTAAAACCCTTTAAGTTGTACTTTTGACTTGGTTTCATAATTTTTTCCGATTTTACTCAAAAGTTCAATTACTTATAACTTTTTCATTTTAAATCCAATTTTTATGATCTTATAGTCAATCTTCATCATTTTCAAGTGTACTTTAATGTGGTGAGGTTAGATTTTCAAAATGAGGTATGCAAATATGTCCATGGGTCAAAACAGTAGCAATCCTTATGTTTTGGAGTGCTTTTGGGCCTTGTTTGGTAAATGGGCTTTTTGGTAACTTAAGAAATCCTTTGGGCTTGGTCTTAAGATTTTATCCTAAGCTCATAATACTCCTTGAGATCAGATTTACAACTTTGATTTATACTCCTAAGGCTAACAACCACTTCATGAGCCCTTTAGTGGGCTTAAGTTGTGAAATGGGCTTATTTTTTATTCAAACTAAAGTTAGTGACTTTGTTGGGCCTATGGAGTCTTAGGTGGATTTCTTATAGGCATCAAAACAACCTCTCTTAATGTTTTAAAGTGCTGATTATAATTTTATTGAAGGCCCAACTTAGAGTTCTAAGCTTCTTTTAAGAGTTTTAGGCTCGGTTTTGAGTTTTAGGTTTTGTATACTTACTATACTTGCTTTAGTTGATCTTTTCACTTTGTTCACTTACTTTTATCATATTTTTAAGTGTCTTTTACCCATGTTCTAGATCTGGTCGTGATGATTCTAAGAGGTTCTTACTTGGTTTTTCAACTTGTTTCATCATTTCCTTAAGTTTAGGTGTTAGATTATGCACTTAAACTACTTGTATCCAAATCTTAACTCAACTTTTCTTCCATAACATGATTCTTTAACTCATGCTTTGCACAAAGAAATAGAAGATCTTACACTTAATACAACTTCCATATCGTAGCTCATGTTATACAAAGTTGGTTTCTTCATAAAACTTCATGTGATGAATTTTTTCTTAACTTAAGTCTAGATTTGAGCATATTTAACTTAATGGAAATAAAATCAACATTCAAAGGACTTTTTAATCCTCACATCCAGCATGCTCATCTTCCATTCAAGTTCTTGTTTCAAGATTTTCTCAACTTAAAATCTTCCATTCAAAGTGTTAAACAAGTATCTTTACAAACTACCAACTTTACATGCTCATGTTTCAACTTCATGTGAGAGTTTCATGAGTTTGTTTCTTAGAATGGTCTTTGGTGTTATAATAACTTAAAATCATACTCATATCTTCGAGAAATCAAAGTCTCCTAACATAAACACTAACCCACTAATCATAAGAAACACTTACTCATCCTTAAAGCGAAATATGGTGGTTGTGCACAAAGGTTCCACTTAAGCTCTTAACTTTGCCTCCTCCTTTTGCAACCTTTTGAAAACCCAAGTTGTTTGATCCTTTGGAGTAAGGTTTGTGGAAGGTTCTAATGGTTCTAAAAGAGCTTAGATGTTGGAAGAAAATGACACAAGAAAAAGAAATGGGAGTACCGTGAGTGGGACATAGAAGTGGCAGCCAAATGGAGGATTTTTATGGGGTTGAATTTCTTCTTTTAATTTGTATTTAAAGTGAGAGAAAAGGAAGTGAAAATGGGAGTGAAAGAGGGAGTGAAAGAGGGAGAGAGTGGCAGATTTTTGAATGGAAGAAAAATTGTGTGCAAGAAGCTTTAATTGATTGTCTTGTAACTTACACAAAAAAGTCAACAATTGCAACTATTGATGATGTGAATAATGGTGTGTAAGCATTAAGGAGTGAATAATGGTGTGTAAGAGAAAGTGGTTGATGGTTAAAAGACAAGAGTATGGCCCCTCTTTTTTCCTTATTCGAATTTTCCATTTAGTATCCTTTTGGGTCATGGAATGGTCTTGTCTCATTTAATAAAGTTAAGCATGTGAAATCTTGTGAAAAAATTGTCCATATGTATTATAAGTGAAGAGGTGATAAGGAAAATGTCTTATCACTAGATTTTGATAAGTTATCAATTGATAAATGATTCCAAATCTCAATTGATAAGTCATCCAAGATGATTGGTTGGTCTACTTATTGATGTGTAAGACTTAGACATGAAGATAAGGGCATGGTCTTATAGGAAATTGTTTTAGGATTTTCATCTTGCATTGTTTTGTACTTTATGATTTGATTCCTATAAAATTGTGAAATTTTCTAAAGTTGAATGAAATTATTCAAATTAAATTATCAATTAGTCACTTAAGGTCAAAATTCCCTAATTGTTTTAAGGTTTAGGGTCTTAAGTGAGTTTATAGCTCGTAGTTCTTCAAGCTCAAGTTTTCTCGATAATTGGTTTTTGAATTGGAAAATTTTAATTTGTTTTTAAATGTAAACTTAAGTTCTCAGTTTCGATGATCCTTAGGAACGTTTGAACAGTACTTTTAATTGAATCATGAGCCCACTAAAAGTAGGGTTTATATTTATCAATTGAGAAGTTATTTAGGATGATTGGTTAGTTTACTTATTCATGTGTACAAATCTTATGCATGAAGATAAGGAGATTGTCTTATATGAAATTCTTTTCCAGTTTGTCTCTTAAATTGATTTGTAAGTTATGATTTAATTTTTATAAAATTATGAAAATTTCTAGAGTTGAACAAAATTATTCAAATTAAATTCTTAATTAGCCGCTTAAGGTTACAAGTCCTTAATTGTTTTAGGGTTTTGGGTTTAGAGTCTATGGTTCTTATATTCGAGTTTTATCAATAATAGGGTTTCGAATTGGAAAAATTAAATTCGTTTTTAAATGTAAACTTGAATTCGTAGCTTAGTTTGTCCTTGGGAACATTTGGGAAGTGTTCTTAATTGAATCACAAGTTCGCTAAAAGTAGGGTTTATAATTTATCCATACATAACATTGCTTATAAGTGAAAATAAGGGAATTGTCTTATATGAAATTCTTTTAGGGTTTGGTTCTCAAATTAATTTGTAGATTTGCCTCTTAAGAAATTTTCGAGTTTCCTAGAGTTAAATAAAATTCATTGAAATTATATTTTAATTATTTATTTAGGATCGTAAGTCCTTGATCATCTTAGGTTTTAAGGTTCGAGTGAGTTTATGTATGTTTTAGAGTTCAAGTGAGATTATGTATGTTTTAGGGTTTTTCACCAACTCAGGAATAATTTACTTACACTTAGGAGCTTAAGGATCAATTGGCTAAAATTATTTAGGAACACCACTTTATTATGCAACATATATATATATATATATATATNTCCCTTTTGCCCTCATGGCTTATAGAACCTCAATCAGAACCTCTATTGGTGTGACACCATATTCGTTGATGTATGGAATTGAAGTGGTACTACTAGTGGAAGTAAAAATACCTTCGTTTGAAGTATTGACAAAAACTTAGCTCAATGAAGCATAGTGGTGAAGAAGAGAATGGAGCATTTGAATTTCTTAGATGAGCGAAGACTTGCAGTGAAATGTCATGGACAATGCTACCAATAGTGAATTATCCAAGCTTTTAACAAGAAAGTATGCTTCAGGTACTTCAAAGAGGGAAACTTGGTGTTGAAGAAAGTGTTACTAGATGCAAAAGACCTTAGGGGCAAGTTTGATCCGAATTATGAAGGCCCTTATGTGGTGAAAAGGGTATTATCAGGAGGAGCATTAATGTTGACAAAGATGGATGGCTCGGAATTAAGGAGACCGTTGAATTCAGATGCAGTCAAGTTGTATTATCCATGAAAACTGAGTTCAATAAAAATTTTAATTTTTCTTGAATAAGTTTGTGATTAATCTTTCATCGTTTACAAGTAAAGTTGATATTTATGAATGTTTTCGAATTTAGATGGTTATTCACCAATAAACACTTCACTAATAAACCCTTAAGTACCATGTTTTCTAGCCTTATATACTCAAATACCAAACCCTCACCAATGAATCGCCATAAAAAAAAAAAAATGAAATCGAATGTTCTTAATAATTTAATCTTGTTTATTTTGAAAAGAAATTTATCATTTAGAAGTCATGAAGAGTGGAAACTGAAATTTGGTGTTAAACAAAGCAAATTCAAGGATGATTATGGTCCAGTTACAAGACTCAAAAATTCAAAAGGTTTCTACTGATTGAATAAGTGAATATCGGGATGTTAATGTAGGCATGCCAATCAGTTGCCATCTAAGAAATTCTTTAGTCTCGGGAAAAAAAAAATTTTGAAATCTTGAAGAGATCATCTACCAAACCAAAATAAGTTTTTTTTTTTTTTTTTTGAAATCTTGGAGAGATCTATCATCTTCAGATTATCCACTAAACTAAAACAAATTAATTTGACCTCTAATGGTTCTTGCCCTATCTTTCCAAGATAGGCCTCCTTGAAATTTTTGTTTTATCCTTCCAAGATAAACACCATTAAGTCCTATTCTTCCAAGATAGGCCCCCTTGAAATTTTCGCTCTATCCTTCTAAGATAAATACCATTAAGCCATATCCTTCCTAGATAGGCCCCCTTGAAATTTTTGCTTTATCCTTCTAAGATAGATACCATTAAGCCCTATCATTTCAAGATAGATCCCTTAACCTTTTTGCTTTGTTCTTTCAAGACAGTCATTCATTTACCCCGTCCTTTCAAGATGGGTAGTTTATTCTTTACATCAACCTTTCAAGTTGATATCTTTGATCAAAATAAAACACAGCTTAGTTGATCAGTTTTGTCTTTGTAGTAAAGTTCTAATCAAACTTCACTACAAAGAGGAGCAGCTGTAGACACCTCATTTTTACCGATTTATTTTTTATTTCCATTAATCGAGCCAAGTTAATAAAAAAAATAAAATAAAAATAAATAATGAAAAAAACTAAAATTAAAAGAAAATAAATAAAAAAAAGAAGGAGAAAATTAAGTTGAGTTACGAGTCGAGTCGTGTTAAGTTAGAATAAGTTGAGTTGTTGGATTAAGTAGCGAGATGGGCTGAATTAGTTAATTTGGCTAATTTAAAGACTTAAATTAGATTAGGGAATTATTGGGCTAAATTAGATCGGGTTGGGCTTGGAAAGAAAAGCTCGAGCTAATTAAAGTTTATAAAAGTTAGGGTAAATCCTCGATATAAGAGATTCGATTTTGAGCTTATAAATAACACGTTGGCTAAGGATTCAAGGACGGCTTTTTTTTTTTTTATTTAATCATACTCTTACCTAAAAACACCACACACACACCCACGTAGCTTCACACGCCACCATAAAACCTCACGTGCCACTACCACACCATACACACCACCACCGTAAACTGCCAAACCACCCGCACCTCCCTTAGCATTGCTGCATTGCCTATAGCACTGTTGTACTGCCTACGACGTCGCCACTGTTGCCTAGAGCCATCACCTACACAAGCCTTTGCTCTCACCTAAGCTACTGCCCAAACATGCACCATGCATGCCCAAGCCATTGCTCAAGCATTGTCCATCCATTCTCCTACTATCACCTAGTCCTCACTCGAGATCATTGACCACTATCGCCCTTGCTGTTGCCTAGTCCTCACTTGAGCCGTTGACTACTATTACCCTTGTTGTCACCCAGTGCATGCCCAGATCATCAACCATTGTCACCTTTACTGTCGCCCAATCCTTGCCTAAGCCATCACCCATCCGCTTGCTCGTATGCACGCCCAGTACCGCCCAAGCCTTGCCCGTGCACGTTCAGTTCACCGCTCATGCTTGCCCATAGTATTGCCTGTGCATGCCCAAATCATTGACCAACACCGACAATCTGATACCAGGTAAAATTTGCAATATTTATTTTATTTTTATTTATTTATTTTAGTAGTTTTTTATTATTTTTCTTTATTGTTTATTTATTTTTATTATTAATTTTTTTAAGTGCAAATTTTTTTTGTTATTATTTATTTTTCATTTTTTTTGTTAAGTTAAGTCTTTCTTGAAAAAAAAAATCATTTTTTAATAAAAATATATTTTTGAGACTTAGTGGTTTTGGAAAAAATAAAATATCTAAATTGATTGTTTTTAAAGAAAGAATAGTTAATTAGGGTTTTTGTTTAATTTAGGAAAATTAGATTTTTTAGGGTTTTTCTTCAAATAATAAATTGATAAAAACGTAAACTTGACTCAGTTTTTAAAATAAAAATAACCCACCCATTAAATATTTTATAAAAAAGAATTACGGTCAATTTGATCCCGATTAGCAAGTACGTTGGCACCTTAGGGGCAACCGTTAAAAAATAAAAAAATAATTTTATTTTTTTAAGAAATTCGTAATAAAAATAATTAAAAATCACTTTTAATTATAGTTTGTGAACTTAGTTATATTTTTAATATTTTTATAAAAATTACAAAATAAAGCCCATCAATTTTTTCTTTAATATTCACATGGTGACTTAATCTTGATAAGTTAGCCTCCAAATCAAGTTTTCTGGTTTAATTTTTTAAAAGTTAATTTTTTTAGAATATTTGCAGACTAGTAGTCAAATTAGGATTTTCCCACTCAAAAACACTAATTTTATTTTTATTGGTTAAACTAGTTGGCGACTCCATTTTTTTTTTTCAAAAAACAACAACATTTTCTTTACCTTAGTTTAATGTCAAGTAATTTATATTAAGTGAGCCGGGCTTAATATAAGTTAAATTAAGGAAATCAAAATAAGACTCGACTCTTGACATTTTTATTAAACCTCACCTAAGGCAAATATCACTGAATCAAGCATTTTCACCCAAGAGTTCAAGCTAGATCCATTCACGCCTAAAGGCAGAGTAAAGAAAGCCTTAGATCTTTGCTTGACAATTGAGTCAGAGTAGCTCTTTTCAAACAAAGAAGAAATTGGTTAAGATTTGATTAACTTAACAACATGGGAATGAAAGGTTTAACTAAAGGAAGTTGCTTCGTCTTAAGGTAGCTCGGGACTTTAGGGCAAGAAGAAGCTTTTTCCCACATTCTTGTTGTAGAGATCAGATGAGAAGGCCCATCTCTTTACAAGAATACGATGTGATAAAAGGAGCTGCTTTAGCTTAAACTTAAGTCTATCCTTACTTAATAGAATATCATAACAAACTATCCATAGAGCCCATCCTTAGTTAAATAGTTGATGATTTCTTAGTGGTTGATTGCTATATCTTAATTAGAAAATCAATTGGGAATGAAGGCTTTAAGCTCTTCTTCATTTGCAATTGGAATTTTGGTTACCTAACTATCAAGGAATTTGTAAGTAGGTACCCATTACACAATCTCTAATTTATCTCTTTCTTGCAGTTAGCTATTTATCTCAGGCAGTAAAGGTTCTAGTAGGATGGCGCTTAGTTGAACTCCTCTCTTTCGGGTAGGTGGTGGGAATAGCTCTTCTAACATCAACATGGATTGACTAAAGACTGGGCGTAATCATCTTTACCCATAGTAGTCAAACAGCTAGCAAGGGAAAGACCACTTAATGTAGTGGAATAGGAAGGAGAGTGTTAAGCATAGCTTTCATGTCACCAACAATCCTTTTTTTTCGTTTATTAGGTGATTGAAAAAGGCTTTGTAAAGCAGGCATGATTGTCACATCGATCGACAATTGGGAAATCTTATCTTTAGGGCCCTCACTTTAGGGCTATCTTTCACCATTGACAGACATGGTTCAACATGACAGGTATGCTTCCTCAATCATTAGATGACTCAACGTTGTTTTTTTCGATCTAGTATGAGAAAGGATTATAAAGCTTTCAATTAAACATTTGTGTAGGTTAACCCCATAGGAGGATTGATTTGTAGCTTCAAAAGGATAGAACTTATTCGGAAGAGAGGTTTTTATCATCATATTAAAAAAAGAGTTGCTTCTCTAATTCAACTGGACTTGAAAGCAAAAGTAGCCGATCTACAACAAACCCTAAGAATTTAAGAAGAAGGCCTAAGCCCTTGAAGTTATAATGAGAAAGTAAGCTAGATTGCAAGATCGATAGACCCAAGACAATATGGCTTAGAAGATAGGGTACAACTAGAAGTTTACAGAGACGCGTGGAGCTTGCTGCCCAGTTACCCAGTTAAAGTTAATATGGCAAGGAGTTTTCATTTTTGAATCTAATTTTTGCGAAGACATTCCTTTTTTGGTCACCATCACCACTTCAATTGTGCTTCAGAAAACCTATTCTCTGTGCTTCCTCAGGGGGGACCTCATATGGCAATTTGTATGACCTACTAAAGGGAATGATTAGGAAGGTTGGACTAGACGACAAGTTAGTATTCCTATTTCTTTTTGTGGTATGCTACTCTGTGAATAAAGCAAATGAAGAGAAATCTAACCTAATATCATGTAATTAAAAATGAGGCTGAGGAGAAAAACAAGCCTTCCTTGATCACAAATTGTATTTTCGATGAAGTAAAGGAACATGAAGTGAAAATCCAAAATGGAAAAATGGTGAAAATAATAATAAGAAAAAAAGGACCACTCCAATGACCATTTGCAAAGGAAAGAAGGGAAGCACGTTCTCCATCATTTTCTTTCTAATGAAAAAAGTTCATTTTTTGGCCATCTTTTGATTTTAAAACAACTCTTCAGTTATGCCTAAAATCTCACCAGTGAATGGAACAACGAATGGTGGGAGGGGTGGCAAACCTAAATCTAACTAATTAGCTGAATCCCCTCTTATGATCTCCTGTCAAGAAAGTAGTGTAGCTATGGGTTCGAGTCCCAATTGTGAGATGGTAGTGATTTTTAGCTAATCATGGCCATATCCTCTTTTCTGTAGAGCCATTGATAGAAGAAGGTTGGAAGCAAGTGAATAGTAGACTCATATCCTTTAAGCCAAAATTGCTACTTGGTCTTCATTGAGTGAAGTCACTTTCTTAACAAAGTTCTTTGAGTCGAGGTAAGCGAGTTGATAATGGGGGAAATGGAAGGGGCTAATCAAGTCAATTAGCAAGGGCTATGATAGCAGAAGTAGCAAAGGTTAGATGTAATGAAAAGGGATTATGCGAAGTCTATTTCTAGCATCTTACTCAGTCAAGAATGAAGAAGGTAAGGCCCTAGCAAAAGGCTTTCATTGGTCTGTTCCCTTGAGGCTTGGGGAATTGGAAATGTTCGAATCGGATGTTGGTATGACAATTGGGATCTTGTTCTTACTTGGTCTTCGACCAACCAAGTTGTTACCTTGATAGGTTAGAAGAGAGAAAGGCCATTGACGAACTTGATGAAAAGGAATTGGACAAAGTGGAAGATTTAACCTTTCTAGTTTAAGACTAGAAGTAGTCATCTTATCTTACTCACCTCTGATGAATCATTCCTCCATAGGGACAGAGCCTTTAACCGAGACCAACCAATTGCTAGATTCAAAGGGAACTAAGGTCCAGACTAGAGAGTAAGCCTCTTCATCCTCTTACAGTCCATTCTTGATCTTAGAGAAAGATTTTCAATAAAAGAAGGTTATAACTTGTGTTTGCTAAAACCAAGGAGGAATCCTTTTTCGAAATTCACTCTACTTACCCCCCTAAAAAACTGAATTCTCAAGATGAGACTTCTAATTTATGTCAATAGATGGAGCTTTTCAAGAAAGTTTTCTAGATTTCCAACAAAACCAGCTCCATTCTAAGGAAATACTTTAAGGTTTTCTGTTGAGAAACTAGCAAGAAAGGCCCTAGGAGAAGGATTCTTACTTTTGTTCTGTGATCAAATCATTAATAGCATCCCTTTTCTCCACTCTTAAAAGAGGCTTCTCTTGTCTATTTTTCTACTGTCTTAAACTTGAATGCCCTTTAGTAATTAGTGATCGTAGTGATTTAGCTCCAATGGTGAAGCACATTTTTAAATTAGTTTATTCGTGAAGCAAGAGTTTGGAATGAGTACATTGGTTGTAAGTCCTCTCACATGGCGAGGACTGAAGAGAACTCTTGTGTGAAGAATTCGCCTAAGGAGAATAAGATTAATCAAAAGACAATAGCTCAGTTCGGTGGGAAGTGCAAGAAATCTCAGCGATCCATAGTCTTTAATTATGTGACCCCAACCACCCTAGTCTAATAGTAGGAAAAAGGGCTAAATCCATGTAGTCTAAAATGTCATTTTTTCTTTCAAATGTTTTGCTTCATTTGATAGTGTGCAATCCATCAATTTAATGATTCAACTCTATAAATTGGAAGAGGTTTAGAACCCTTCACATAGAAGAACTATGCGGGTTTGATTGCCGAGTTTTCATGGAATAGGTAGGACCCTGGACTTAACCCTTTTCCTTACCTCAGTGATGGAGAGCCTCCTAAGCCCTATTTAAATCATCCAAGAAACTAAGGTGGATTGACATTCTATGATACTAAGAAAGGCTAGGTAGGATAAGATATTTTAGCTTTCAGAACAAGAAGATTATAAAGACCTTAACTTTGGTACATGAAATAAAGAAATAACTACACACACTAGCTCTATAAAGAGTGGATCCTTCCTTAGCATGAAGTAAAGGTATAAGCTAAAGTCGAAGTTAGAGCTGGCTTCCCTCAAGCTAAGGAATGGGATTAGATCGGTGAAGCTTGTAATCGGACATGCAAGATGTGGTTGGGTGTTTCCTGACTTGGTCTAAGCAAATAGTTTCTTTATTGGTAAGAAGAATAACCCCTTAGAGGCGGAAGATTGGTTAACCCGAGTCGTATTATCATTTGAGGCCTATGAAGTTCCAAAAAGTTTAAGGTTGACCTATGGCACCTTTATGCTACAAGATGGAGCAAGAATATGGTGGGATTTCAAGAAGAGAGCCCTACCTGAACTTGTTACCTGGGATGATTTCAAAAGAGAATTTCAAAGGAAATATGTCCCGAAACACAAAGGGAAAATTAAGGAGTTAAGGTCACAAATAAGAGAGCCAGCGATGAAGATAAAGAAGCCCTTTAGAAATAAATGTTGGAAATGTGGCCAAGAGCACCGCCCAAAGAATTGCCCACAACTGAGAAATAAATGCTTTTGTTGTGGAAAGATTGGGCATCGGGACAAGCAATGCCCCATGAAGAGTAAAGTGTGTTATAAATGTGGCGATCGTGGACATGTATTTTCCTTTTGCTCCCAAGAGTGAGCAACTTGAAGTGGTTTCAAGAAACTTATTAAGGAACTCTAAAGTTTAGACCTGCTTATGAAATATGTAGTGTATTTTGATGGAATTGTCAGTACTCTTTAAGGTACATCGAAAGAAGTGCAGTAATATCAAGAACAATGTATTTGTATTGTTGAGAAGCATGCTAATTTCATGTGAATTACCCGATTTGAAATAATAACTTAAGCTCCTATAAGCTACCGTGAAGGTACTAAGATAAAGAACTTATTACTATTAAGTTTCAAGGATGAAATTTTTTGTAAAGGGGGGTAAGAATGTAAACTCTGTAAATTTAACCTTCTAAACATGATGTCGAACTCAAGTATTGTAAATATTCCCTCAAGTTGACAAGACCACATAAAATGAAAATCGATTAAAATTTTAAACTCGTAAATTAAAACGAACCTAAAAGACTCTATTATACGATTTGGAAGCCCTAATCATGCAAGAAAACCCCAATCCCTACATACGTGTACTTTTAAAATTGTCAACCTAAACTTAACAGGAACCGTAAATATCAAATCATAAAAATTTTTAAAATTCTATAAAATTATCTTAATGCTTGAAAAGCCATAAATCAATAAAATTATTAATAATTTTGTAAAATCATATAAACCTGATAACAAACGAATCAAGGATTATTTCAAGTAATAATAAACAACAAAACTAAGCTAGTTAAAGGAATAAATTTACAAAAATTATTTTACTTGTGTACATAAGTAGCCCCACAATATGTATATATATATATATATATATATATATTATTAAGCAATTTCCTTCTCTTTTCTTAATATATCGTATGATATATATATACATTGCATAATAAAGCGGTGTTCCTAAATAATTAAGCCAATTGAATCCTAAGTGTAAGTCAATTACTCCCGAGTTGGTGAAAAACCCTAAAATATACATAATCTCACTTGAACTTTAAAGCATACATAAACTCACTGGAACCCTAAAACTTAGGATGATCAAGGACTTACGATCCTAAATAAATAATTAAAAATATAATTTGAATAAATTTTATTCAACTCTATAAAATTCTAAAATTTCTTAAGAAGCAAATAATAATCTACAAATTAATTTGAGAATCAAGCCCTAAAAAAATTTTATATAAGACAATTCCCTTATTTTCACTTATAAGCCATGTTGCATATGGATAAGTTATAAACCCTACTTTTTAGCGAACTTATGATTCAACTAAGAACACTTCCCAAATGTTCCCAAGGATAAACTAAGCTAAGAATTTAAGTTTACATTTAAAAACAAATTTAATTTTCCAATTCAAAAGTTTATTATCAATAAAACTCGACTACGAAAACCATAGACTCTAAGTCACTTAAAACCTTAAACCCTAAAACAATTAAAGACTTATAACCCTAAATAACTTAATATAAGAATTAAATCATAACATACAAATCAATTTAAGAAACAAACTCCAAAAGAATTTCATATAAGATAATCTTCTTATCTTCATGCATAAGACTTGTGCACATGAATAAATAAACCAACCAATCACCCTAAATAACTTATCAATTGAAAGTTGGAATCATTTATCAATTGATAACTTATCAAAAAACTAGTGATAAGACACTTCCCTTATCACACCACAACTTATACTACATATGGACAAGTTATCACATTATTTTATGTGTTCAACTCTTAATTAAGTGATAAGACAACATCATACCCTATTTGCTCCCTACTTGGCTGGTTGGAAAAGAAGGAAAAGAGAGGTCATGCCTTGTCAACTTTCAATCACTCAATTGTCTTACACATCTACTATTCACCCCTTAATGCCTACATCATCTAGTCTTGTCAAAAAGTTGGCATTTTTGCATACTAAAAGACAATCAATTAAAGCTTCTTACATACACTTCTTCTCCCATTCAAAAATCCGCCACTCTCTCTCTCTTTCACTCTCATTTTCACTTCCTTTTCTCTCACTTTAAACACAAATCAAAAGAAGAAATTTAACCCTACAAAAATCCCAACATTGCCGCTACTATTTTTGCTTTCATACTCATAGCACCAAGCTTTATTTTGTACCCTCTATTTGTCATCTTCAAAAACCACTTTTAGGAACTTTAAAACATCCTCAAAACCCCACTTCAAAGATCAAGACTCTAGCTTTCGAAAGAACTTACAAGAAGAGGAAGGAACATAACAAACTAAGAGGATACTTAGTTGCACCACCACCTTGTTTTCACTTTGAGGATGAGTAAGTTGTTTCTTTGTGTTAGTGGTTTAGTGTTACATGTTAAGAGACCATGCTTTCATGAAGATATTAGCATGATCATAAGATAATAAAATAGCTAGACCACCTTAAAAAGTAAGTTTGTGAATCCCTTTACATGAAAGTTGAAATATGAGAATGCTAAGTTGGTATTATGTGAAGATATATGTTTAACACTTAGAATGGAAGATTTTAAGTTAAGAAAATCGTGAAATGAATATATGAATGAGGAGACATCATGCTAGACGTAGAGTGTATGTGAGTCATTTAGATGTTATTTCCATTTCTATTAAGTTAAAGATGCTTAAACCTAGCTTTAGGTAAAGGAAAATCCATTACATGAAGCTTTTATGAAGAAACTAACCCTGTGAGATATGAACTATGATATAAAAGTCGTGACAAGTATGAGATTTACTATTTTCATGTAAAGTATGAGCTAAGTAATCATCCCATGAAAAAGAATTTAAGTTAAGTTTGAATATAAGTAGCCTAGGTTCATGATTTAACCTTTAAACTTAAGGAAATGATGAAACAAATTGAAAAACCAAGTGAGAACCCCTTAGATTCATCACGACCAAATCTGGAACATAAGTAAAAGCCACTTAAAAATATGATAAAGCCAAGTGAACAAAGTAAAAAGATCAACCAAAGTAAGTATAGTAAGTATACCAACCCTAAAACTCAAAAACTAGAACTCAAAGTTGAGCCTTCATTAAAATTCTGACCAGCACTTTAAAGTATTAAGAAAGGTTGTTTTGAAGCCCACAAGAAGTCCACCTAAGACTCCATAAGCCCAACAAAGTCACTAACTTTAATTTGAACAAAAAACAAGCCCATTTGATAACTTAAACCCACATAAAAGCCCAAGGAGTTGTTGTTAGCACCAAGAGTGTAAACTAAAGTTGAAAATCTGACCTTAAGGATTATTCTAAGTTTGGAATCAAGTCCTAAGCCCAAGCTCAAAGAATTTCCCAAGTTACCAAAAAGCTCATTAATCAAACAAAGCCCAAAAGCACTCCAAATCATGAGGATTGCTACTGTTTTGACCTATGGGTAGTTTTGCATGCCTCATCATGAAAATATAACCTCACCACATTAAAGTACACTCAAAAACGATGAAGATTGACTATAAGATTGTAAAAATTGGATTTAAAACGAGAAAGTTACATGCGATTGAACTTTTAAGTAAAACCGGGAAAAATTATAGAACCAAGTCAAAAGTATAGCTTAAAGGGTTTTAGCTTAGTTTTCTAAGTTTTATTTCAAATCCTTATAGTATCATATTTGCAATGTCCAGGGGACCTGGCTTTTGAAGACGACCTAACCCTAGACTGCTTTGATTGACCCACATAGCGGAGTGAGTAAATTCCCGATGACTCTTTACTTGATTTTGTTTGTAGAATAAATGTACCTAAACATATATATATATATATATTTAGATACTTGTAGGATATGGAAAATGCATGTGTATGAATTTGTGGATGAATGCGATGGCTTATTAATTATATAATAATGGTATTTGTTTGTAATAATTTATATGTGCAATTGTATGGAATGAAATTGTTTGATCACCTTGAAAATCGAGTTAATCACTTATACGATTAAGAAATTAAAATGAATCATTAATTCCCCATATTGCATATGGATAATACCAACTATCGCTTCATGCAAAAGATGGGAAGGGACTTACAGGAGGACGTGCCTTCTGTAGGATTGGGCACTAGCTATATCATCATTTTTATTGAGTCTCTATCTTAAACTGATGGGCTTACTAGGCGCTAGGAGACGCCAATCGTCAACAAAGGGCCGAGTCTTATGGCTTCTACTTAGGGCGTGTGTTTGTGGATTACAGAGGCTACCACACCGTTAGACTTGGGATTTTGAAAATATGATTTATTATTCGGTAATGAAAGTATATATATGTATATTATATACATAGTTTTGTTTTGACTTAAGCACGATAATGCTAATGAATTAAAACCCAAGGTCTAGAACCTAAATTTTGGTTTGAGTTGGTTAATTATCTCCATACCTCGACTACAGGAGGCATAATTCTGAGTTGTATGCAATTCCTAAACCATTGCATGTGTTGTTTGGCATATTAATTGTTCATGCATTCATATAATTATGTATCTAATAAATTTTGCCATGCAGTATTGATGAAGGTAATTATCTCACTAAGAATGCTTATACCCTAATAGTTCTTTTCCTTGCAAGTTGATCGATAGTTGGGACAGGGATAGGAATTGAGTGCAGAGTGCTACCATTGAATCAGTATGATGAAAAGCTTATGTAGTTACTTCAGAATGCTCCGAAAAACGACTAATATTTCAATTAAGTTTAGTATCTTTAGTAAGTTTAGAATTTTCTATCTTATTTCATTATTTTGGTAGGGGATATCGATTCTCTACGGTTTTGAGGAACTGTAGAAAAATGGATATCTATAATTATTTATATTATATAATGAGTCAATGAACTAAAATTGAAGACCCTAGCGAATAACTATTTAGAGTCTTGCAATCTCTGACTTGCTAAGCAATTTTCTTATCATGGGTGCACACGTGATATAGAAATTCTAGGCAATACTATTGGGCCCCCCCTTAGGGTCATTATATGCACCGTACAAAATCTATAACAATCAAATAATTAACCCATGTATAGCTTATCGTTACCTCCATGTAATGTGATAACTGAAATTAGTTATGCGGTGTATGATTATGCGTGTTTCAAGTTAATTTTTTTCAAGTCGAATAAAATTAAATCTTATTATTCAGTGATCAACAAGGTCACAAACAATCAATTTCTAGCGAATCTACCATGCAACAATCAATACATTATCATACTTTAAAGTAAATTCACCATTAACAAACAATTATTATACACAAGCATAACTCATCCCCATACAACATTCAATTATTAAGCATAATTTATATTCACTTATTATAAACACAAGCAAGTATGGATCATTTGGAAAAACTCACTCAGCGATAAATGACTTAAGGGTTGTTATAATCTGAAGGCAGCTCAAGGTCAAGGTCGAGATCACCTAAGAATAAGGAATATAGAAAATTATAAGTTTGGGAATTTAAAGCTAAACTAGTATCGTAATTTTTAATGTTTACTTCACTTAGTTATGTGAAATTGTTGATTCGAACTTTTTATGAAATTGCGTATAACTTTTTCGTTTTAGTTCGGATTATTATGAACTTATAGTCTATTTTGATCGTTTTCGAGTATATTTTCTCGTAGTGAGGTCTATTTTGGACGTTGTGACTCGCAGTTTGAAGCGTGATATAAAAATATCACAAAATTTATTATTTTAATTTAAAAAGTTATAAAATATTAATTTCATGATTTAATAATTATTTAAATCATATAATTGATAATTTTATTATTTTAAGCTTATTTTACCTTAGTTACTTATTTTATGAGATTTTAGAATTATTATTTTTTTTCTAATTTATTATTTTCTAATATTCCACGATATACATATAAATATAAATACTTGTATAACTATATATACAAAAATTCTTGTAATATGAAAATACTAGATATACATATACCTATTATTATACTTGTACACATATATAATAAAGACTAGGTTTATATATACGTGTACACATATTCACGCCACATATATATATACATATATAAGAAAAGAATAACTTACATGTGTACATGAATATAAAAATATGAAGCACATGTATATATATATATAATAAACGTATACTTACACTTATATATATCATATATGAAAATAAAGATTATATACATAAATATATATTTTTTCCGTGTACATGCATATAAATATCCAAATAGTGAAATTTCTAAATACCTATTATATGTATTCTTATTTATACATACATGTATAAACATATACCATATATTCTACCTAATAGTATATATATATACATACATGTCCACATACGTATGTTTATACACACATAAGAGATACATACATATATTTGTTTATCTACTCATACATCTATATATGTACATGTAATGAAACATATAACAAAATACTTAGTATATACATTCACATACCATATAATATATATATATATATATATATATACAAATAAATACATTTACTTAAATATGTTGGTAATATCCTTAATTTTCTTTTTATACATGCACATACCATATATAGATGGCTAAAAGTATGTTTTCAAGGGGCGAAGCGAAATAAAAGCACCTATACCAAGGAAGTCAAAGACTTTTTTACCATATTAATTCCTTTCTGTAACATTGGGGCATAGTGGATTAACTATTGCAAGAATAGGTTGTTTCAAAATAAAATACACTATTAGGACGAATACGTTCTTTGACAACTAGTTTTTACTATTGGGATAACTTTTATATTCATAAAAAATAAATGTTTATATTAACATTTTGAGTTATCCAATTGACTTGAGGCGAATTGATGAGCAAAACCGTATTAAGGACCTACTAAGCAAAGGGTTGATTCCGTTGGAATAGGATCAAGTTTTCATAGTGGGTATGGGCCAATAACTATCTATTGTCTTCCCTAACACTCTTCTTTTACCCCCCATTGTAGAAGGTTCGAGGGAGAAACTAAGGCTCCCCCTCCCTGCCCACCTTTCTAGCTTTCAGTCTTTCTTACAACAAAGGAAACACTAAGTGGTGCTTTGTTGCTATAAATGATAATCTAATATGGGCCCGTTCCTCACCTAAGTAGATGGAATCTTTATAGTAAGTTGACAAGACTTGTTCAGTAGCGTCATTGTCACTTCGCTTGTAAACTCTAGAAAATTGGTAGCTTGAACTCTAATTTAAGTCCGAGTGTCTTAAATTGTATCATGATCGATAAGGCTAGTAACAATAAAAGTTCATGAAATTTAATAAATCGAATCTAACGCCGATAATGAAAACTCTAGAAATTGATCGAAACCCTAAATCGCGTAATTCACAATTACTCAAAATCGAACCCGAACTTAATCGAAACCTTAAAATTATAACTTTAAGCCTATAAAATAATTAAATATCACTCAATAGTGATATAATTGTAGTCGATTGCAATTATCGATTAAATTGCGTAATCGCGTAAAGCTTTTAACAAAACCATTAAAATAACTTGTAAAAATTATAATTGTAACAGGTACCAATTAAATTGATGAATTTTCATAAAATTCCAAAATTAATTTATAATTATTATTTTTACGATTTTTATGTTTAGAAAAATTACATATAATTATTTCTAATTTCCTTTTTCTTCCATTTTCTTTATTTTCCTTTCTTTCTTTTTCCTTCTTTTCTTTTCTCTTCTATTTTCTTCCTTTTCCCACGTGATTTACAACTGCAAATGCAACAGCCCATGTGATTAAATTTAGGTTACATGTGTCACAAAATAAAGGGATAAAGGACAAAATAATTAAAGAATATGTCTTGTCCAATTTAATGAAGAGATTAGGTTAGATTATTTTTCTTTTTTTTCATTTATTTCCTTAAATCCTAATTGCTGCACACACGCCTAAAAGAGTGAAATTTGGAAAAGAAAAAAAATGGAAACCGAACACATAAAAAGAAGAAGGAAAAGAAAGCAAAACAAAAGAAAACCAAAAACAAAAACAAAATTAAGAAGAAGAAGGAGGAGGAGGAGGAAAAGAAGAAGAAAATTAAGGATATTACCAACATATTTAGGTAAGTGTATTTATTTGTATATATGTATATTATATGGTATGTGCATGTATATACTAAGTGTTTCGTTATATGTTTCATTACATATACATATATAGATGTATGAGTAGATAAACAAATATATATATGTATCTCTTATGTGTGTATAAACATACGTATGTGGACATGTATGTATATATATATACTATTAGGTAGAATATATGGTATATGTTTATACATGTATGTATAAATAAGAATACATATAATAGGTATTTAGAAATTTCACTATTTGGATATTTATATGCATGTACACGGAAAAAATATATATTTATGTATATAATCTTTATTTTCATATATGATATATATAAGTGTAAGTATACGTTTATTATATATATATATACATGTGCTTCATATTTTTATATTCATGTACACATGTAAGTTATTCTTTTCTTATATATGTATATATATATGTGGCGTGAATATGTGTACACGTATATATAAACCTAGTCTTTATTATATATGTGTACAAGTATAATAATAGGTATATGTATATCTAGTATTTTCATATTACAAGAATTTTTGTATATATAGTTATACAAGTATTTATATTTATATGTATATCGTGGAATATTAGAAAATAATAAATTAGAAAAAAAATAATAATTCTAAAATCTCATAAAATAAGTAACTAAGGTAAAATAAGCTTAAAATAATAAAATTATCAATTATATGATTTAAATAATTATTAAATCATGAAATTAATATTTTATAACTTTTTAAATTAAAATAATAAATTTTGTGATATTTTTATATCACGCTTCAAACTGCGAGTCACAACGTCCAAAATAGACCTCACTACGAGAAAATATACTCGAAAACGATCAAAATAGACTATAAGTTCATAATAATCCGAACTAAAACGAAAAAGTTATACGCAATTTCATAAAAAGTTCGAATCAACAATTTCACATAACTAAGTGAAGTAAACATTAAAAATTACGATACTAGTTTAGCTTTAAATTCCCAAACTTATAATTTTCTATATTCCTTATTCTTAGGTGATCTCGACCTTGACCTTGAGCTGCCTTCAGATTATAACAACCCTTAAGTCATTTATCGCTGAGTGAGTTTTTCCAAATGATCCATACTTGCTTGTGTTTATAATAAGTGAATATAAATTATGCTTAATAATTGAATGTTGTATGGGGATGAGTTATGCTTGTGTATAATAATTGTTTGTTAATGGTGAATTTACTTTAAAGTATGATAATGTATTGATTGTTGCATGGTAGATTCGCTAGAAATTGATTGTTTGTGACCTTGTTGATCACTGAATAATAAGATTTAATTTTATTCGACTTGAAAAAAATTAACTTGAAACACGCATAATCATACACCGCATAACTAATTTCAGTTATCACATTACATGGAGGTAACGATAAGCTATACATGGGTTAATTATTTGATTGTTATAGATTTTGTACGGTGCATATAATGACCCTAAGGGGGGCCCAATAGTATTGCCTAGAATTTCTATATCACGTGTGCACCCATGATAAGAAAATTGCTTAGCAAGTCAGAGATTGCAAGACTCTAAATAGTTATTCGCTAGGGTCTTCAATTTTAGTTCATTGACTCATTATATAATATAAATAATTATAGATATCCATTTTTCTACAGTTCCTCAAAACCGTAGAGAATCGATATCCCCTACCAAAATAATGAAATAAGATAGAAAATTCTAAACTTACTAAAGATACTAAACTTAATTGAAATATTAGTCGTTTTTCGGAGCATTCTGAAGTAACTACATAAGCTTTTCATCATACTGATTCAATGGTAGCACTCTGCACTCAATTCCTATCCCTGTCCCAACTATCGATCAACTTGCAAGGAAAAGAACTATTAGGGTATAAGCATTCTTAGTGAGATAATTACCTTCATCAATACTGCATGGCAAAATTTATTAGATACATAATTATATGAATGCATGAACAATTAATATGCCAAACAACACATGCAATGGTTTAGGAATTGCATACAACTCAGAATTATGCCTCCTGTAGTCGAGGTATGGAGATAATTAACCAACTCAAACCAAAATTTAGGTTCTAGACCTTGGGTTTTAATTCATTAGCATTATCGTGCTTAAGTCAAAACAAAACTATGTATATAATATACATATATATACTTTCATTACCGAATAATAAATCATATTTTCAAAATCCCAAGTCTAACGGTGTGGTAGCCTCTGTAATCCACAAACACACGCCCTAAGTAGAAGCCATAAGACTCGGCCCTTTGTTGACGATTGGCGTCTCCTAGCGCCTAGTAAGCCCATCAGTTTAAGATAGAGACTCAATAAAAATGATGATATAGCTAGTGCCCAATCCTACAGAAGGCACGTCCTCCTGTAAGTCCCTTCCCATCTTTTGCATGAAGCGATAGTTGGTATTATCCATATGCAATATGGGGAATTAATGATTCATTTTAATTTCTTAATCGTATAAGTGATTAACTCGATTTTCAAGGTGATCAAACAATTTCATTCCATACAATTGCACATATAAATTATTACAAACAAATACCATTATTATATAATTAATAAGCCATCGCATTCATCCACAAATTCATACACATGCATTTTCCATATCCTACAAGTATCTAAATATATATATATATATATGTTTAGGTACATTTATTCTACAAACAAAATCAAGTAAAGAGTCATCGGGAATTTACTCACTCCGCTATGTGGGTCAATCAAAGCAGTCTAGGGTTAGGTCGTCTTCAAAAGCCAGGTCCCCTGGACATTGCAAATATGATACTATAAGGATTTGAAATAAAACTTAGAAAACTAAGCTAAAACCCTTTAAGCTATACTTTTGACTTGGTTCTATAATTTTTCCCGGTTTTACTTAAAAGTTCAATCGCATGTAACTTTCTCGTTTTAAATCCAATTTTTACAATCTTATAGTCAATCTTCATCGTTTTTGAGTGTACTTTAATGTGGTGAGGTTATATTTTCATGATGAGGCATGCAAAACTACCCATAGGTCAAAACAGTAGCAATCCTCATGATTTGGAGTGCTTTTGGGCTTTGTTTGATTAATGAGCTTTTTGGTAACTTGGGAAATTCTTTGAGCTTGGGCTTAGGACTTGATTCCAAACTTAGAATAATCCTTAAGGTCAGATTTTCAACTTTAGTTTACACTCTTGGTGCTAACAACAACTCCTTGGGCTTTTATGTGGGTTTAAGTTATCAAATGGGCTTGTTTTTTGTTCAAATTAAAGTTAGTGACTTTGTTGGGCTTATGGAGTCTTAGGTGGACTTCTTGTGGGCTTCAAAACAACCTTTCTTAATACTTTAAAGTGCTGGTCAGAATTTTAATGAAGGCTCAACTTTGAGTTCTAGTTTTTGAGTTTTAGGGTTGGTATACTTACTATACTTACTTTGGTTGATCTTTTTACTTTGTTCACTTGGCTTTATCATATTTTTAAGTGGCTTTTACTTATGTTCCAGATTTGGTCGTGATGAATCTAAGGGGTTCTCACTTGGTTTTTCAATTTGTTTCATCATTTCCTTAAGTTTAAAGGTTAAATCATGAACCTAGGCTACTTATATTCAAACTTAACTTAAATTCTTTTTCATGGGATGATTACTTAGCTCATACTTTACATGAAAATAGTAAATCTCATACTTGTCACGACTTTTATATCATAGTTCATATCTCACAGGGTTAGTTTCTTCATAAAAGCTTCATGTAATGGATTTCCTTTACCTAAAGCTAGGTTTAAGCATCTTTAACTTAATAGAAATGGAAATAACATCTAAATGACTCACATACACTCTACGTCTAGCATGATGTCTCCTCATTCATATATTCATTTCACGATTTTCTTAACTTAAAATCTTCCATTCTAAGTGTTAAACATATATCTTCACATAATACCAACTTAGCATTCTCATATTTCAACTTTCATGTAAAGGGATTCACAAACTTACTTTTTAAGGTGGTCTAGCTATTTTATTATCTTATGATCATGCTAATATCTTCATGAAAGCATGGTCTCTTAACATGTAACACTAAACCACTAACACAAAGAAACAACTTACTCATCCTCAAAGTGAAAACAAGGTGGTGGTGCAACTAAGTATCCTCTTAGTTTGTTATGTTCCTTCCTCTTCTTGTAAGTTCTTTCGAAAGCTAGAGTCTTGATCTTTGAAGTGGGGTTTTGAGGATGTTTTAAAGTTCCTAAAAGTGGTTTTTGAAGATGACAAATAGAGGGTACAAAATAAAGCTTGGTGCTATGAGTATGAAAGCAAAAATAGTAGCGGCAATGTTGGGATTTTTGTAGGGTTAAATTTCTTCTTTTGATTTGTGTTTAAAGTGAGAGAAAAGGAAGTGAAAATGAGAGTGAAAGAGAGAGAGAGTGGCGGATTTTTGAATGGGAGAAGAAGTGTATGTAAGAAGCTTTAATTGATTGTCTTTTAGTATGCAAAAATGCCAACTTTTTGACAAGACTAGATGATGTAGGCATTAAGGGGTGAATAGTAGATGTGTAAGACAATTGAGTGATTGAAAGTTGACAAGGCATGACCTCTCTTTTCCTTCTTTTCCAACCAGCCAAGTAGGGAGCAAATAGGGTATGATGTTGTCTTATCACTTAATTAAGAGTTGAACACATAAAATAATGTGATAACTTGCCCATATGTAGTATAAGTTGTGGTGTGATAAGGGAAGTGTCTTATCACTAGTTTTTTGATAAGTTATCAATTGATAAATGATTCCAACTTTCAATTGATAAGTTATTTAGGGTGATTGGTTGGTTTATTTATTCATGTGCACAAGTCTTATGCATGAAGATAAGAAGATTATCTTATATGAAATTCTTTTGGAGTTTGTTTCTTAAATTGATTTGTATGTTATGATTTAATTCTTATATTAAGTTATTTAGGGTTATAAGTCTTTAATTGTTTTAGGGTTTAAGGTTTTAAGTGACTTAGAGTCTATGGTTTTCGTAGTCGAGTTTTATTGATAATAAACTTTTGAATTGGAAAATTAAATTTGTTTTTAAATGTAAACTTAAATTCTTAGCTTAGTTTATCCTTGGGAACATTTGGGAAGTGTTCTTAGTTGAATCATAAGTTCGCTAAAAAGTAGGGTTTATAACTTATCCATATGCAACATGGCTTATAAGTGAAAATAAGGGAATTGTCTTATATAAAATTTTTTTAGGGCTTGATTCTCAAATTAATTTGTAGATTATTATTTGCTTCTTAAGAAATTTTAGAATTTTATAGAGTTGAATAAAATTTATTCAAATTATATTTTTAATTATTTATTTAGGATCGTAAGTCCTTGATCATCCTAAGTTTTAGGGTTCCAGTGAGTTTATGTATGCTTTAAAGTTCAAGTGAGATTATGTATATTTTAGGGTTTTTCACCAACTCGGGAGTAATTGACTTACACTTAGGATTCAATTGGCTTAATTATTTAGGAACACCGCTTTATTATGCAATGTATATATATATCATACGATATATTAAGAAAAGAGAAGGAAATTGCTTAATAATATATATATATATATATATATATATATACATATTGTGGGGCTACTTATGTACACAAGTAAAATAATTTTTGTAAATTTATTCCTTTAACTAGCTTAGTTTTGTTGTTTATTATTACTTGAAATAATCCTTGATTCGTTTGTTATCAGGTTTATATGATTTTACAAAATTATTAATAATTTTATTGATTTATGGCTTTTCAAGCATTAAGATAATTTTATAGAATTTTAAAAATTTTTATGATTTGATATTTACGGTTCCTGTTAAGTTTAGGTTGACAATTTTAAAAGTACACGTATGTAGGGATTGGGGTTTTCTTGCATGATTAGGGCTTCCAAATCGTATAATAGAGTCTTTTAGGTTCGTTTTAATTTTCGAGTTTAAAATTTTAATCGATTTTCATTTTATGTGGTCTTGTCAACTTAGGGAAATATTTACAATACTTGAGTCCGACATCATGTTTAGAAGGTTAAATTTACAGAGTCTACATTCTTATCCCCCTTTACAAAAAATTTCATCCTTGAAACTTAATAGTAATAAGTTCTTTATCTTAGTACCTTCATGGTAGCTTATAGGAGCTTAAGTTATGATTTCAAATTGGGTAATTCACATGAAATTAGCATGCTTCTCAACAATACAAATACATTGTTCTTGATATTACTGCACTTCTTTTGATGTACCTTAAAGAGTACTGACAATTCCATCAAAATACACTACATATTTCATAAGCAGGTCTAAACTTTAGAGTTCCTTAATAAGTTTCTTGAAACCACTTCAAGTTGCTCACTCTTGGGAGCAAAAGGAAAATACATGTCCACGATCGCCACATTTATAACACACTTTACTCTTCATGGGGCATTGCTTGTCCCGATGCCCAATCTTTCCACAACAAAAGCATTTATTTCTCAGTTGTGGGCAATTCCTTGGGCGGTGCTCTTGGCCACATTTCCAACATTTATTTCTAAAGGGCTTCTTTATCTTCATCACTAGCTCTCTTATTTGTGACCTTAACTCCTTAATTGATCTTTTCCCTTTGTGTTTCGGGACATATTTCCTTTGAAATTCTCTTTTGAAATCATCCCAGGTAACAGGTTCAGGTAGGGCTCTCTTCTTGAAATCCCACCATATTCTTGCTCCATCTTGTAGCATAAAGGTGCCATAGGTCAATCTTAAGCTTTTTGGAACTTCATAGGCCTCAAATGATAATACGACTCGGGTTAACCAATCTTCCGCCTCTAAGGGGTTATTCTTCTTACCAATAAAGAAACTATTTGCTTAGACCAAGTCAGGAAACACCCAACCACATCTTGCATGTCCGATTACAAGCTTCACCGATCTAATCCCATTCCTTAGCTTGAGGGAAGCCAGCTCTAACTTTGACTTTAGCTTATACCTTTACTTCATGCTAAGGAAGGATCCACTCTTTATAGAGCTAGTGTGTGTAGTTATTTCTTTATTTCATGTACCAAAGTTAAGGTCTTTATAATCTTCTTGTTCTGAAAGCTAAAATATCTTATCCTACCTAGCCTTTCTTAGCATCATAGAATGTCAATCCACCTTAGTTTCTTGGATGATTTAAATAGGGCTTAGGAGGCTCTCCATCACTGAGGTAAGGAAAAGGGTTAAGTCCAGGGTCCTACCTATTCCATGAAAACTCAGCAATCAAACCCGCATAGTTCTTCTATGTGAAGGGTTCTAAACCTCTTCCAATTTATAGAGTTGAATCATTAAATTGATGGATTGCACACTATCAAATGAAGCAAAACATTTGAAGGCAAAAATGACATTTTAGACTACATGGATTTAGCCCTTTTTCCTACTATTAGACTAGGGTGGTTGGGGTCACATAATTAAAGACTATGGACCGCTGAGATTTCTTGCACTTCCCACCGAACTGAGCTATTGTCTTTTGATTAATCTTATTCTCCTTAGGCGAATTCTTCACACAAGAGTTCTCTTCATTCCTCGTCGTGTGAGAGGACTTACAACTAATGTACTCATTCCAAACTCTTGCTTCACGAATAAACTAATTTAAAAATGTGCTTCACCATTGGAGCTAAATCACTACGATCACTAATTACTAAAGGGCATTTAAGTTTAAGACAGTAGAAAAGTAGACAAGAGAAGCCTCTTTTAAGAGTGGAGAAAAGGGATGCTATTAATGATTTGATCACAGAACAAAAGTAAGAATCCTTCTCCTAGGGCCTTTCTTGCTAGTTTCTCAACAGAAAACCTTAAAGTATTTCCTTAGATTGGAGCTGGTTTTATTGGAAAGCTAGAAAACTTTCTTGAAAAGCCCCATCTATTGACGTAAATTAGGAGTCTCATCTTGAGAATTCAATTTTTTAGGGGGGTAAGTAGAGTGAATTTCGAAAAAGGATTCCTCCTTGGTTTTAGCAAACACAAGTTATAACCTTCTTTTATTGAAAATCTTTCTCTAAGATCAAGAATGGACTATGAGAAGATGAAGAGGCTTACTCTCTAGTTTAGACCCTAGTTCCCTTTGAATCTAGCAATTGGTTGGTCTTAGTTAAAGGCTCGGTCCCTATGGAGGAATGATTCATCAGAGGTGAGCAAGATTAGATGACTACTTCTAGTCTTAAACTGGAAAGGTTAAATCTTCCACTTTGTCCAATTCCTTTTCATCAAGTTCGTCAATAGCCTTTCTCTCTTCTAACCTATCAAGGTAGCAACTTGGTTGGTTGAAGACCAAGCGAGAATAAGATCCCAATCGTCATACCAGCATCCGATTTGAACATTTCCAATTCCCCAAGCCTCGAGGGAACAGACCTATGAAAGCCTTTCACTAGGGCCTTACCTTCTTCATTCTTGACCGAGTAAGATGCTAGAAATAGACTTCGCATAATCACTTTTCATTACATCCAACCTTTGCTAGTTCTGCTATCGTAGCCCTTGCTAATTGACTTGATTAACCCCTTCCATTTCCCCCATTATCAACTCACTTGCCTCAACTCAAAGAACTCTGTTAAGAAGGTGACTTCACTCAATGAAGACCAAGTAACAATTTTGGCTTAAAGGACATAAGCCCACTATTCACTTACTTTCAACCTTCTTCTATCAATGGCTTTATAGAAAAGAGCATCTTATGGCCATGACTAGCTAAAAATCATTACCATCTCACGATTAGGACTTGAACCCATAACTACATTACTTTCTTGATAGGAGATCATCAGAAGGGATTCAACTAATTAGTTGGATTTAGGTTTGCCACCCCTCCCACCATTCATTGTTCCATTCACTGGTGAGATTTTAGGCATAACCGAAGAGTTGTTTTAAAATCAAAAGATGGCCACAGAATGAATCCTTTTTCATTAGAAACATTAGAAAGAAAATGGTGGAGAACGTGCTTCCCTTCTTTCCTTTGCAAATGGTCATTGGAGTGCTCTTTTTTTGTTATTATTTTCACAATTTTTCCATCTTCAATTTTCACTTCATGTTCCTTTACTTCATCGAAAATACAATTTGTGATCAGGGAAGGCTTGTTTTTCTCCTTTGCCTCATTTTTAATTACATGATATTAGGTTAGATTTCTCTTCATTTGCTTTATTCATAAAGTAGCATACCACAAAAAGAAATAGGAATACTAACTTGTCTTCCAGTCCAATCCTTCCAGATCATTCCCTTTAGTAGGTCATACAAATTGCCATATGAGGTCCCCCCTAAGGAAGCACAAAGAATGGGTTTTTTAAAGCACAATTGAAGTGGTGATGGTGACCAAAAAAGGAATGTCTTCACAAAAATCAGATTCAAAAATGAAAACTCCTTGCCATATTAACTTTAACTAAGTAACTAGGCAGTAAGCTCTACAATTCTCTGTAAACTTCTAATTGTACCCTATCTTCTAAGCTATACCGTCTCGGGTCTGTCGATCTTGCAATCTAGCCTGCTTTCTCATTATAACTTCAAGGGCTTAAGCCTTCTTCTTAAATTCTTAGGGTTTATTGTAGATTGGCTGCTTTTGCTTTCAAGTCCAGTTGAATTAGAGAAGCAACTCTTATGTTTTAATATGATGATAAAAACCTCTCTTCCAAATAAGTTCTATCCTTTTAAAGCTACGAATCAATCCTCCTATGGGGTTAACCTACACAAATGTTTAATCGAAAGCTCTATAATCCTTTCTCATGCTAGATAAAAAAAAACAACGTTGAGTCATCCAGTGATTGAGGAAGCGTACCTATCATGTTGAACCATGTCTATCAATGGTGAAAGATAGCCCTAAAGTGAGCGCCTTGAAGATAGGATTTCCCAATTGTCGATCAATGTGACAATCATGCCTTCTTTACAAAGCCTTTTTCAATCACCCAATAAACGAAAGAAAAAAAAAAAAAGGATTGTTGGTGACACGAAAGCTATGCTCAACGCTCTCCTTCCTATTCCACTATGTTAAGTGGTCTTTCCCTCGTTGGCTGAATGACTACTATGGACAAAGATGATTACTCCCAATCTCTAGCAATCCATGTTGATGTTAGAAGAGCTACTCCTACCACCCACTCGAAAGAGAGGAGTTCAACTAAGCGCCATCTTACTAAAACCTTTATTGCCTGAGATAAATAGCTGACTGCGAGAAAGAGATAAATTGGAGATTGTGTAATGGGTACCTACTTACAAATTCCTTGATAGTTAGGTAACCAAAATTCCAGACACAAATGAAGAAGAGCTTAAAGTCTTCATTCCCAGTTGATTTTCTAATTAAGATATAGCAATCAACCATCAAGAAATCATCAACTATTTAACTAAGGATGGGCTCTATGGATAGTTTATTCTGATATTCTATTAAGTAAGGATAGACTTAAGCTTAAGTTAGAGTAGCTCCTTCTATCACATCGTATTCTAGTAAAGAGATGGGCCTACTCATTTGATCTCGACAACAAGAATGCACAAAAAGCTTCTTCTTGCCCTAAAGTCTCTAGCTGCCTTAAGACTGAAGTAACTTCCTTTAATTAAACCTTTCATTCCCATATTGTTGGGTTAATCAAATATTAACCAATTTCTTCTTTGTTTGAAAAGAGCTACTTTGACTTAATTGTCAAGCAAAGATCTAAGGCTTTCTTTGCTTTGCCTTTAGGCGCGAATGGATTTAGCTTGAACTCTTGAGTGAAAATGCTTGATTTAGCGATATTTGCCTTAGGTGAGGTTTAATAAAAATGTCAAGAGTCGAGCCTTATTTTGATTTCCTTAATTTAACCTATATTAAACTCGGCCCACTTAATATAAATTACTTGACATTAAACTAAAGAAAAGAAAATGTTGTTTTTTAAAAAAAAAAAATGGAGTCGCCAATCGGTTCAACCGGTAACAATAAAATTAGTGTTTTTGAGTGGGAAAACCTTAATTTGACCACTAGTTTGCGGATATTCTAAAAAAATTAATTTTTAGAAAATTGAACTAGAAAACCGGGTTCGGAGGCTAACCTATTAAGATTAAGTCACCATGTAAATATTAAAAAAAAAATTGATGGGCTTTATTTTGTAATTTTTCTAAAAATATTAAAAATATAACTAAGTTCACAAAATATAATTAAAAGTGATTTTTAATTATTTTTTTATTACGAAATTCTAATAAAAAGAAAATTATTTTTTTATTTTTTAACGGTTGCCCATAAGGTGCCTATGTACTTGCTAATTAGGATCAAACTGGCCGTAATTCTTTTTTATAAAATATTTAATAGGTGGGTTATTTTTATTTTAAAAACCTAAGCCAAGTTTACGTTTTTATCAATTTATTATTTGAAGAAAAACCCTAAAAAATCTAATTTTCCTAAATTAAGCAAAAACCCTAATTAACTATCCTTTCTTTTAAAAAAAAATCAATTTATATTTTGTATTTTTTCTAAAACCACTAAGTGTCAAAAATATATTTTTATTAAAAAAATGATTTTTTTTTTCAAGAAAGACCTAACTTAACAAAAAAAATGCAAAATAAATAATAACAAAAAAATTGCACTTAAACAAAAAAAATTAATTAATAATAAAAATAAATAATCAATAAAGCAAATTAATAAAAAAAATACTAAAATAAATAAATAAATATTGAAAATTTTACCTAGCATCGAATTGTTGGTGTTAATCAGTGATTTAGGCATGCACGGGCAACACTATGGGTGAGCATGAGCGGTGAATTGGGCATGCATGGGTAAGGCCTGGGCGGTACTAGGCGTGCGCACGAGTGAGCGGATGGGTGATGGCTTGGACAAGCACTGGGTGACAATAGTTGATGATCTAAGCGTGTACTGGGCGATAGTAAGGGTGATAGTGGTCAACGGCTTAAGCGAGGACTAGGCAACAGCAAGGGTGGCAATGGTCGATGATCTCGAGCGAGGTCTAGGTGATAGCAAGGGCGACAGTGGGCAAGTAGATGGACGATGCTTGAGCAATGGCTTGGGTATGCATGGTGCATGTTTAGGCAATAGCTTAGGTGAGAGCAAAGGCTTATGAAGGTGATGGCTCTGGGCGACAGTGGCGATGCTGTGGGCAACACGGTGGTGTTGTGGGCAATATAGTAGTGCTAAGGGAGGTGCATGGTGGTTTGGCAGTTTACGGTAGTGGCGCGTGTAGTGTTGTAGTGGCGCATGAGGTTTTGTAGTAGTGTATAAAGCTACGTGGGGGTGTGTGTGGTGTTTTTGGGTACGAGTGTGATTAAATAAATAAATAAAAAAAAAACTGTCCTCGAATCCCTGGCCAACGTGTTATTTATAAGCTCAAAATCGAATCTCTCATATCGAAGATTTACCTTAACTTTTATAAACTCTAATTAGCTCGAGCTTTTCTTTCCAGGCCCAATTCGATCTAATTTAACTCAGTAATTCCCTAATCTAATTTAAGTCCTTAAATTAGCCAAATTAATTAATTCAGCCCATCTCGCTACTTGATCTAACAACTCAACTTATTCCAACTTAACACGACTCAACTTGTAACTCAACTTAATTTTCTCCTTCTTTTTTAATTTTTTATTTTCTTCTAATTTTAGTTTATTTATTATTTATTTTTATTTTATTTTTTTATTAACTTAGCTCAATTAATTGAAATAAAAAATAAATTAGCAAAAATGAGGTATCTACAGCTGCCCCTCTTTATAATGAAGTTTGATTAGAACTTTACTACAAAGACAAAAGAGATACCCATTTTTGCCAAACCCTATTTTAAATTGATCAATTAAGCTGTGTTTTATTTTGATAAAAGATATCAACTTGAAAGATCAATGTAAAGAATAAACTACCCATCTTGAAAGGACGGGGTAAATGAATGCCTATCTTAAAAGAACAAAGCAAAAAGGTTAAGGAGTCTATCTTCAAATGATAGGGCTTAATGGTGTCTATCTTAGAAGGATAAAACAAAAATTTCAAGAGGGCCTATCTTGGAAGGATATGGCTTAATGGTATTTATCTTAGAAGGATAGAGCGAAAATTTCAAGGAGGCCTATCTTGGAAGAATAGGACTTAATGGTGTTTATCTTGGAAAGATAAAGCAAAAATTTCAAAGGGGCTTATCTTGGAAGGATAGGGCAAAAATCTTAAGGAGATTTATCTTGGAAGGATAGGGTAAGAACCATTGGAGGTAAAATTAATTTGTTTTAGTTTAGCAGATAATCTGAAGAGGATAGATCTCTCTGAGATTTAAAAAAAAAAAAAACTTATTTTGGTTTGGTGGATGATCTTTTCAAGATTTCAAAAAAAATTTTTTCCGAGACTGAAGAATTTCTTAAATAGCAACTGATTGGCATGCCTACATCAACATCCTGATATTCACTCATTCAATCAGTAGAAACCTTCTGAATTTTTTAGTCTTGTAATTGGACCATACTCATGCTTTGAATTTGCTTTGTTTGACACTAAATTTCAGTTTCCACTCTTCATGACTTCTAAATGATAAATCTCTTTTCAAAAGAAACAAGATTAAATTATTAAGAACATTCGATTTCATTTTTATTGTTTTTTTTCTCTGGCGATTCATTGGTAAGGGTTTGGTGTTTGAGTGTATGAGGCTAGAAAAACATGGTACTCAAGGGTTTATTAGTGAACTATTTGTTGGTCAATGACCATCCGAATTCGAAAACATTCATAAATATCAACTTTACTTGTAAATGATGAAAGATTAATTACAAACTTATTCAAGAAAAATTAAAATTTTTATTGAACTCAATTTTCATGGATAATACAACTTGACTGCTTCTAAATTCAACGATCCCCTTAATTTTAGGCCATCCATTATTTGTCAACATTAATGTACCTCCTAATAATACCCCTTTCACCACATAAGGGCCTTCATAATTCGGATCAAACTTGCCCCTAAGGTTTTTTGCATTCAGTAACACTTTCTTCAACACCAAGCTTCCCTCTTTGAAGTACCTCGAGCGTACTTTCTTGTTAAAAGCTCGAATCATTCATTATTGGTAGTATTATCCATGACATTTCACTGCAAGTCTTCGCTCATCTAAGAGATTCAAATGCTCCATTCTCTTCTTCACCTATTATGCTTCATTGAGCTGAGTTTCTGCTAATACTCTGAACGAAGGTATTTGTCATGACCCTAAAGGGGGCCTAGTAGGATTACCTCAAAATTTCGTATCATGTGTGCACCCATGATTTGAAAATCATCTTGTAAGTTAGAGATTGCAAGATTCTAAATAATTAGTCACTAAAGTTTTTATTTATTTATTTACTTATCTTACGATCACATATATGTGACTATAGATATCTGATAAGCCATAGTTCAACAGAACCGTAGAGAATCGGTATCTCTTACCAAATAATAAGATTGGGTAGTCAAGTTCTAAAACTCAAACTTACTAAAGTTACAAACTTTAAATGTAGCATACAATAATTCCAATGAACCATATAGTCTGTCCTTAAAGTCTAACTTCTATGCATCTCGACGTTGGCACTTAACCCTCAGTTCTTAAACCATGCCTAATCGTCTAACAACCTACAAGAGAAAACTATTGGGGAGTAAGCTATAAAAGGTTAGTGAGTTAATTTCCCTCAACCACACAATAATCAAGTCATACAATAGTTAAGTTCAACCAAATGAATGCATGGCAAACAGTATACCAAACAAATACATGCAGGCGACCAAGTACTGCATGTAACTCAGATTTAACACCCTCCGAAGTCAGGGTTGGAGATTCATCAGTATAGTCAGATCCGCATATCATATTAGAACTTATTTCATAACGAAACTCCGCGTTTCGTATTTAAAATGTAATGGTACATCCATTACCAGCTTTATCAAAACGAGTTCTACATATGATTGTGAGTAGGTTCATGCAGCCCTCGTTCACCCCTAAACGAAGGCCTCCGAACTCGACCCATAGCTAGGCGGTTGGCGCCTCCAATGCTTAGTCATCCCACGGGCAAGGATAAGGTCATATTGCATGTGTACACCGTACGAAATTAATAACAATCAATAATCAACCCACGTATGGCCTCTCGCTACCTCCGTATAATGTAACTACCCAGAATTAATTATGTTGTGCATGATCTAAGTTAACTTTTCTAGTCGAATAAAATTTAGTCTTATTTATTCAGTGATCATTCCAAGCCACAAACAATCAATCTAGTGAATCTACTATGCAACAGACATTATATTATTGTAATTTAAGGTAAATTCACCATCAACAACAATTATCATGCACAAGCATAACTCAACTCCATACACATTCATTTATAATTCATAATTTATGTTCACTAACTACAAGCACATACAAGTATGGAATCATTAGGAAAAACTCACTCGACTATGGCTAGCTCAGGGTTCGTAATAGTCTGTAGGCAGCTCAGGGTTGATATCGAGATCACTTGAGAATAAGGAAAATTTATAAGCTTGGGAATTTAAAGCTAATTAGTGTTATAATTTGTAAGGTCTATCTTATCTAGTTATGTGAAATTGTCGATTCAAGCTTTTTATCGAATCGTGTGTAACTTTTTTGTTTTAGCTCGAATCGTTATAAACTTATAATCCATTTTGATCGTTTTCGAGCGTATTTTCTCGTAACTAGGTCCGTTTTGGACGTTGTGATTCGTAACGTAAATTGTGATATAAAAATATCATAAAAATTATTATTTAAGTTTAAAAATTATAAACTATTGGTTTTCACTTTTTCTTAACATATTTATGATTTAATAATTATTTTAATCATATATTTGATATTTTTATTATTTTGAGTATAATTTCCTATTTTTAAGATTTTTAACTTTATTATGATTATTACTATTTTTATGACCGTTATTATTTTTATTATTTTTCATTTTCTTAGTATTTATGTCCTTCACGATTTATACATACATATATATATCTATATATATTTTCGGTATACTATATATATATAATATATGTTATATGCTATATATATATGTATATACTTATTATATGAAAATAAACCTACCCTTATGTACATATATATATATACTCATGTATTTGTATTTATACATAATAATTTACTTATGTAATTTCCGAATACTTAAATATATATAAATAATCTACAAATACCTATTCCTATTTCATATATTCGGTATATATATATATATTTATTTATTTATATAGTATTTGTTATATAGTATGTATACTATATATTATACATATATTATGCCATATACCATAAAACATATACTCTATATTATATGTCTTATGTACATATATTATTACTTATGGAAATATACTACTACATATATATACTATACGATTACATATATATATATTTGTAGGAAAATAATTATATATATAACTCACGGTACATACATATAGATAGACATACTATAGTTATTTAATATAAATACTTAATACTAATCATATGTATACTAAAAAAAAATTTACATAATACATACTTTTCCATATACCTATGTACATACATGTATACATACATAGCCTAATATATGTATATATAATTCAATTTATGTGTTTATGCTTATATACATGGACTTAGTAATATTATATGTACAAAATACCATACAAATACTATATTTATACATGTATATACTACATAATATATATCTACACTAGAAAAATAAATGACTTACTTATTTATTTTCTTCTTCTTTTTCTTCCTTCTTTCTCTCTTTTCCTTCTTTCTTTTTCTTTCTTTCCCTCACGGTTTGCTATCCAAATTTTATGTTTATGCAGAATTTTTTTTTCTTTTTCCATATTTATATTTTTCTCTTGCTCACGTGAGTTACTAGCTTAAAATGTAAGCTAAGATAACTTTCAATTAATGAGAACATGACAAAAATTAATCATTTCCATTTCTCTTTTATTATATACTTAACACATGTCCATTTAATCTTTGCATGGGCTGCTTCTTTTGGCTTTCATTTTGTTGATTTTGTTTTTGTTACGTTTTGTGCAGGAGGTGAGATTGAGTTGAGGAAAGGAAGAAAGAAAAGAGATAAATTGGAAATAGAAGAGAAGGAAAATGAAAATTATTAACAAATATATATAATTTTTCGAATCATATAAATTATAATGATTCCCTCGTAAATTAATTTTTAAATTTTTGTGAAATTTTATCAATTTAATTAGTACCTGTTACAATTATAATTTTTACAAGTTATTATGGTAATTTCGTTACAGTTTCATGCGAATAGGCGATTTAGTTGAAAATTACATTCGACTATAATTTTGTCACTATTGAGTAATATTTAACTATTTTATAGGTTTATGTTTATGATTTAAGGGTTTTAAGAAATTTTGGGTTTTAATTTTGAGTAATGGTGCGAAAACTAGTTTTAGGGTTTTAGTAAGCGATTTAGGGTTTCGATTAATTCCTAAGGTTTTGTTATCGATGTTATATTTGATTTATTAAACTTTATAATCTTTTCTTGTTACTAGCCTTATCGATTTATTGTACAGTTTAGAGCACTCGGACTTGAGTTAAGGTTAAACTACTGTTTTTTTGGGGTTTACAATATTTCTACTTCCACTGGTAGTACCACTTCAGTTCCATACATCAATGAATATGGTGTCACACCAATAGAGGTTCTGATTGAGGTTTTGTAAGCCATGAGGGCAAAAGGGAAGCATCTCATGCCAATCTTTATAAGTGATTGCCATCTTCTCAATGATTCCTTTGATGTTCTTATTTGCGGCTTCTACTGCCCCATTCATTTGAGGTCAATATGGAGTTGAATTTATATGATTGATCTCGAATTGGCTGCATAATTCATCCATCAACTTGTTATTCAAATTCGTCCTGTTGTTTATAATAATAGACTCGGGTGCACCGTATCTTGCAATAATATCTCTTTTCAAGAATTTGACCACTACTCTTTTGGTCACCATAGCATACGATGCTACTTTTACCTACTTGGTAAAATAGTCGATCGCGGCTAAAATGAATTTATGCCCGTTTAAAGCTGTTGGTGAAATTGGACCGATCATGTGAATTCCCCACATTGAGAAAGGCTAAGGAGTTGATAACACATGTAATTCTTGGGGAAGAGCGTTGATTTTATTAACATATACCTAGCATAGGTGACAATGCCTCACGTGCTTGATACAATCCGATTCCATCATCATCCAAAAATACCCCATTCTCATGATCATTCTAGCTAACATATATCTATTCATGTAAGGACTACAAACTCCTTTATGTACTTCTTTCATCAATTTCTTAGCTTCTTCTTCATCCACACACCTTAGCAGTGTCGCATCTGGTGATCTTTTATACAACATGGCTCCACTTAATAAGAAATGAGTAGCCAACCTTCTTAAAGTCTTTCTGTCTTTTCAATCAACATCTTCAGGAAATTCCCCTATTTGAAGTAACTTCTTGATATCGTGAAACTAAGGTTCCTTTGTTCCCTTCCCTTCAACTGTAAGGTAAAAGGCCAATTTTTCTTTCACTTCAATCTTCGAGGGCTAAATTTCTATTCCGTTTGTGACTTTCACCATTGACGCTAATGTGGCCAGTGCGTCAGCAAACTAATTCTAGATCCTTAGAATGCAAGTGAATGAAATCTCTTGGAATTTTTCAATTAGTTGGCTTGAATGTTCGTTGTAAGGTATCAATTTCTCATCCTTCGTCTTATATTCTCCTAAAATCCGGAGAATTATAAGGGAAGAATCTCCATACACTTCCAATTCTTGTATTCCCATATATAGTGCCATTTTGAGCCTCAAAATGCAGGCTTCATATTTTGCTATGTTGTTGGTATATGGGAATGTAAATCTTGCTGCCATAGGGAAATGATTGCCCTCAGGAGATACTAATGGGTATTTTACCAATTGATCAGCTACTGCCTACCCTTTGACTGAACTTTGACTCACGTACTTGATATCAAACTCAGAGAGTAGCATTTACCACTTCGATATTCTCCCAATCAATGTCGGCTTTTCCGCTAAATACCTCAACGAGTCATGTTTTATCAACAACTCTATTGAATAATAAAGAGTGTACTGCCTGAGCCTATGCATTACCCATACTAAGGCACAACACATCCTTTCTACTTATGAGTAGTTTTGCTCGCCTCTTGTGAACTTCTTGCTTAAATAATATATAGGACGCTCTTTTCTCCCCATTTCATCTTTCTGTCCCAGCATTCATCCCATCAATTCTGGAAGGATTATTAAGTAAAGGATCAAGGGCTATCCTGATGTAGGAGTGATTAGTACAGGAGGATTTATGAGATATCCTTTGATTTCAGCAAATGCTTTCTCATACTCTCTATCCCATTCAATAGCTGCATTCTTCCTCAAAAGTTTGAGTCGGTTCCTATCCCTGTCACAACTATCGATCAACCTACAAGGAAAAGAACTGTTGAGGTGTAAGCTTATGCTTGTGAGATAAATCCCCTCGTCAATACCGTATGACAAAAGTTTATTTAATGCACAAACATATGAATATATGAACAATCAGTATGCCGAACAATACATGCAGTAGCCTAGGAACTACATGCAACTCAGAATTATGCCCTTGTAGTCAGGGTTCAGAGATAATTAACCAACCCAAACCAAAATCTAAGTTCTAGACCTTGGGTTTTAT